>WUAM01000287.1:34985344-35043422 GCA_024336885.1 Actenoides hombroni | reverse complement strand
GTTTAGAGTTACTACCAAGGATTGGTGTGCAGACCAAGGCCACTGCTGGATCTTGTGTACCACATTGGGGGGTGCAGGAAAGTGAAAGGCTGCACCTGCAGGGAGGAGTGGACAGGACAGGTGACCCTAAACTGACCAACAACGTATTCCAGCCCATATAACTCACATGCAATATAAAGCTGAAGAATCACAAGGGATCAGCTCAGGTCTTTCCTTGGCTTCTTTGCTTCTTCAATGGCAAACATCCAAGGAGGACTCTGTCCATTCTGCCTTTGATCCTGATCTTTTTTTCCCCCAAGTCCAGTACCAGAATCCATCACCTGAAGATGGTTCCTGTCTGCCAGTGGGTCCAGTCTGGGACTTTCCTGGTGCCTGCTCCTCAGCGTCAGTGGTGATGTTGTTATAATTGCCAAGGGGGGTGTGTGTATTGAGTTCGATACTGGTTTTGTATATATTTGTATATATTTCATTTTTTATTACTATAATTTTCGTTAAAGCTGTTCTGGTTTCCTTTTCTAATGGATAATTCTTCCTCCCTTATTCTCTTTCCCATCCCCCTTGGAGACAAAGGGGGGTTAACAGAGAGCATCTGTTATAGGTCTAGCTGGCTACCCCAACCCTAAACCATGACAATAATGTCCATTTTTTTTTCTTCAGTTCACATATGATACTTGTCTTTGCTATACTGACTGCACAATACGAAAATGTTAACAGGTCAGAATTGCTAAAAGAAGCTAAGAGTTGCTAAGACTGTACAGTTACAAAGTGTTTCCAAAAGTGAAGTTTTCATTTGCTGAAAGATGAGAATAGTGGTGGAGAAGATGGCATCAGTCATTGTCACCACAGCTGCAATAAATCCCAAAGCAAGATGGTAGATCCAAATAGTGATAATGGAGTTTTGCTCTGAACTGTGCTAAACAAAATGAATGTGTGGTTAATATTAAGTATGTCTATAAAATATTTTCTGTGTGAAGACAAGAAAACAAATGCTTTTGCCTATTTTGAAGACCAGACATTCTTACATGTGCTTTAATTTATCAGATGCCATACCCTAGTATTGAATGTAGAATATGGGATAGAATACTCTTTGTCATGAAGTGTAAACATGCAAATAATTTGCTTTGATGAAAGCCTTCAAATCTTACAATTATGCTCCATATACTTTTGGTGCCTGTCAATATTACAAGACAAAAATAAGAGTTGGTTTCCAATGTAATGGATTATTGTAAGAATTACAAATGCTCCTGCCTGAAGCACTTGAAGTGTGTCTGTCTGTATTTAAATACCTACAGAATAATGCTTCCAAGCTGTTGGCAGCCCTTCATGTTAACATTCTGCCTAGCAAGAGCATAGGTGCTTTCTTTATTCTCTGTGGCATTGCATGATCTTCTAGAGGATATTGTGTTCCAGCATAGCTACTTGTCTGCCTCAAATGTAGAGTTTTCACAGTGCCCTGGCGTGCTAAATTGTGTTGGCTCAAACATGGCATTTTGTAATGAATTTACCTTCTTGGTATAGGTTTTTGTTTCACATATAGTTCTTCTTATCATAATGCCTGAAATTAATTAAGCATTGCGATTAGCATCTGTAATGGGAGGTTTGTTCTTTCTTTCTTTCTTTCCCCAAGGTAAACCTTTAGGGCTGTTATTAAATATTTTATTTTATTCTCTGCTCTATATTTATGTTAGTGAAAGCCAGATCACCAAAGTAGACCTGGCCTTTAGAGAAGATGCTGGTAATATCTGTGGTAGTTTTAGTTTCTTTAGGAATTCGTTACTCAGACTAGAATCGACTGTGGAGAAGAGTCTGTGCTATGTAGGTGAGCATCACCATCACTTTAGTCAATCTGTGGTGTGTTAGTTTACTGCATGGTTCTCTTCAGATGCCTTCTAGTACCATGTTGGCAGATAACTGGGTTTCATGAACATAAAATCTGAGATCTCACTGGGATTTCCTCTCTGAATAGCCAGTATAGAGGCATGGACAGGTTTCACACGCTACTCGCAGTACGATGACAGCCGCTATATTCAGCAAGAGTTATAGTTCCCTGAGGATTTGGGCTGTCAGATTTACAGTAGAGCATCCAGGGTGGGACAAAACTGAATGTGGCTGAAGCCAGATCATCACCATCAGATGGGATGCTGCTTCCCATAACGCAGCCATTTCTTAAATACCCTATTTACCTGTAGGTGTTGGTATAGAGATTATTCATAGAATCATAGAATGGTAGGGGAGATCATTGAGTCCAACCCCCCTGCCAGCGTAGGAAAACCTAGGACAGGCCACACAGGAACAGATCCAGGCAGGTCTTGAAAGTCTCTAGAGAAGGAGACTCCACAATCTCTCTGGGCAGCCTGTTCCAGTGTTCTGTCACACTCACACCGAAGAAGTTTTTCCTCACATTGAGGTGGAACTTCTGTGTTTCACCTTGCTACCATTACCTCTCATCCTATCACAGGGCACAACTGAAATGAGACTGGTTTCTTCTTCTTGACACTCACCCTTCAGGTATTTGTAAACATTAATAAAATCCCCTCTGTCTTCTCTTCTCCTGGCTAAACAGCCCCAGGGCTCTCAGCCTTTCATTATAGGAGAGATGTTCCAGTCCCTTCATGATCTTTGTAGCTCTCTGTTGGACTCTCTCTAGTATTTCCCTGTCCCTCTTGAACAGAGGAGGCCAGAACTGAACACAATACTCTGGATGTTTCCTGTAAGTTGATAATAAGAAGCCATACATGATTTTCATGGATGTTGTTGATGGTCCACATGCTGTCCAAATTGTTTTCTTGTTTGTATTACTAAGCAGTAGACTCAGGAATATGGTCTTAGTACTGTCAAACAGCTCTATCGGCAATTAGTGAGAACTGCTTTACGCAGAAAGGGATTCTTCTTCGCTGGCCAGACTGCTGTATATTTCACAGAACCTCAGAAGGGTTAAGGTTGGAAGGGACATCTGGAGATCATCCGATCCAACCACTCCTGCTCAAGTAGGGCCACCTAGAGCTGGTCCCAGCAAAAAAGTGTTTCCTGGTATTCGGTTGGAGCCTCCTGTGTTTCAGTTAGTGCCCATTGTCCATATTTGAAGGAATCTGGTTTTCAGCAGGAGCAGGATGAGCAAGTGGTCCAAGTAAGTATTTCTGTGATTCCAAAATAAATGTTTGTAAAGGAGGAGGAGAAATATAGTTAAATTATTAATTGTTCAGGTTGCTTCAAGGAATATTCATTGCTTCCTTGGCCTGTTATGTGTTGAAGCCATTACGTGGAAAGAACAGTATTTTCAAAGTTCTGTTTGCTTTGACACTGTCATATATCTAAGTGCGTAATGGTGTACCAGCCAAATATACCCCTGAATCTTCTTTCTATGCTGCATAGCAGTATTCCTTTTCAGCTAACTTTCTGTGAATTGGAGCCCAGTCAAGCAAGAGTGTAGTTCCTGGTTGATGAAAAGTTTGTTGTTTCTTGAGAGTTCAGGTGTTGAAAGTCACATGATAGGAAGCACAGGAGAATTTGGCTTCATACCTCCCAAAATGCAGTCACTTGAGGAAGGAATAGTTTTACCTGCTGGGTTAACAGGTGGACTTGATCATCTTGAAGGTGACTTTGAACCAGAACGTTTCTGTGATTCTACTTGAGATTTTAATACAACAAACAGCTTTTTATCCTCTACTACTTACAGGGATCTGAATACATTAAATCAAATAATTAGGCTAGCTGTAATGATGGATTTCAGAAGTCATCTCAATTTGCATAAAATTATTCTGATATACGTAGTTAAGAAATTGTAGCTTGACAGAAGGCAAGCAGTTACTTTGAGTAAAAATAGTATTTGATCAAGTTCTTAGTATTTTAATTATTTCACTCAGAGGATTAAAACCAGTGGTCTAGTAATTGTGTGTTGTTATTTCTAGGAGCTATTGAAGCATATTTATAAGAATAGGAAAAAGTCGTCATGTAAATTGCATGTAACGGGCACAGACAGCAACAGAGTAAAACAGTACTTCAGGTTTTTTCTTTCCTTTTTGTACTGATGAGGATTTTCAATTCCAGGACTCCCACGACTTTTATAGTACCTTAGTCTGTCACTGTGCTTTTTTTTTTTTTTTTTTTTTTCCCTAGTACCCATTAACTCCAGGGTGTTTGTCATAAAGAACCAATAAAATAGATGATTTGACACTCTCCAGATCACCTACTAAAGATGTAACTGTAAAATTTGACACTAGAAGAACAGCCAATGTAATTTTAGTTTTGTATTTGAATGGTTTTGAGCAGCAATGTATCATGCCCTAGAGAAAGGTCAAGGTAATCTTTTGCATTGTGGGTACCAAGTAATTTATATAGTGTTTCCAGTAGAAAAGTAGTTTAATGAACCTGCAGGTAATGTTTAATAACTGAGAATGTAAGTTAAATTGACCATCTGCTACATGTCTCTACACTTGCTGCAGTGGCATGTGAGATAGAGTAGAAATTTCACACTCATTTTGTTTCAGATTGTTCTAATTGTTTCTTTTTCATGCAAAGCATGAAATGGCTCTTGCAGTTAAGAGAGTTCCCTTTCTAAATTAAATGTAAACCCAGAGATTTAATTGAACTAATTTCCAAAGTACATTCACTCCTCTTCAGTGATACGCCTTGAAGGGACAGTATGTAACTTCATAACTGAGTTGAAACAGGACTTCATAGCAAATGATGTTTCTGAGGTGCCTGCTGAGTTGTCTCTACCTCATTCCTTGGCTGATTTGCATTGATTAGCAGATTACAGTTTGTCCTGGATTGTTCTACTTTGGATAGTTGAACGGTTTTTCAAAATCCTGGTAACTGGCCTTTAAATGTGATTTTTTGGGTCTGTGTTTGAAGCCATAGGGCTAACTAGAGAGTAATTGGAAGAAATCAACAGGAAATGGAATTCAGAAGAATTTTGTCTGTATACAGAATATGGTGATGGTGTTAATTTCAGAGAGTCTAAATAACAGGGAAGTGGTATCATCTCTTGGTAACTCTTGTCTTCCTCAATGAACAGAGGAAAGGTTGCACCATATGGTAACAATAAATAGCACTTCTTCATTACGAGAAGCTCTAGCATTTCAATGTCAGTTAATTCGAGAAGTGTCCAGAATGAAGTCATGCACCATAAATGAGAGCCCTCTAGAAAAGGCGATTGCTAACTGTTATACAAGAATGCTCTTAAAAAATCAAAGTTCCTTCAGGGATCCACATGTCAGTCCACAGGCTGACATATATTGGAGGAGAAATCAATGTTTTATCTACAAAGCCTCTTTGGAAGTGTTATAATCAAAATATCATTTCTACAGTACACCTAGAATTAAATGAAAGCTTGTCCATGTGTTTATGCTCTGAGCATAGTTTATCTTATCCAGTGTTGAACCTGAGCTATTAATGGTTCAAATGCATGCAAGTGAACTCTATAAGGGATTGGTATGTACAGAAGCTAGATTTGGCATAAATGTGAATTGAATTTTCAGTAATTTATTTTTTTTAAATTTAATTTAACTTTCCACGTGATTTTAAGTGCTTTGTAACTGAGAAAATAATGTTGTATTAGGAACTAAGCATGCATTTTTTTTCTGTTTTTCTCTATCAAGGAATGAGGAGGGAAACAATCCTCCGCCCCTCCCCTTATAGAATACATTTAAGTTATCTGAGGGCTGCCTTCTAGGGGTTTCTGTAGGAATGAAAGATAGCTAGCTTATGCTGCTTAATTTACTAGAGCAAAGATTATCAACTCCTTTGGGTACATTGCTATTGGTTGTTTCACACTTGTTATCAACAGTTTCCTTTACTGTACATTAATGTCATACTAACAGAAAGGAGTGGGAGAATATCTGCATTTGAACTAGCTGTGTCTGTGCCTTCTGAAACAATGAATGAATAGCCATCACTGGTATGACAATTCTTACTGGTTATTTGAATGTCTTTTATATAATGCCACGGGGAAAATATTTGCTAATATCCAGTGTGCAAATGACAGAAGCAGTGTCCTATATAATCTTCCTTGCACACACTAGTATTTGTTAGTTGTAAATGGTATTTCACAATCCATCTCTGTGGAACAATATCCTTTCCAAAACACAGCCATATACCCATTGAGAACAGTATTTATCTCCCAGATCACCAAATGCAACTCAAATACATTGCAATTTGTAATAACAGGTGAAACAAGATAACATTTTAAAATGTCTGGTTTTGCATCTGTTGGTTTTGCAGCAACCTGCCAAAGCATGTTTCTATGCTTAGAGACATATGCTGTAGTCCTGTAAACTCTTAATTCTGTTTATGAAACCTGAGCTTTCTTGTCTGTCATCATGCTTCCTACTAATAATGTGATAAATATTTGGCTGGTTAATAAAAGCTTGTAAGCTCCACCACTTTCCTTTCTTGTATTTTTAATTTCATGTTATGCTGGTTGCCAATGTATTTCACCAATTATGAGTACTAACAAATCCAAAAAATCCTATCACTAAAGAACATGTGTCCTGTGAACTATATACCCCTAAGTTTTATCCCAGGAAACATAGTTTATTACTTGAATGACAGCCAGCACTGGAATTTGTTCTAGTGTGCTAATAAATCTTCATATGTTCAAGAGATTTATCTTGTTGTTTTCACTGCTAGCTGCTAATTCTCTTGCTTCTCACATGTCTTCTCATTGCTTGGGCAGTATAAGAGTTTTCTGAGGGCTGGAATAACTTTCCAGTTAAGGAGCTGAGACATGTGTCTTGGGTTCTGCTGTAATCTACAGAGTTTTATATGTCTTAATTCCCACTACTCTGCCATAATTGTTTAAAAATGTTTTTTGTTGACGGCATCTGTTAGACTTTACATTGATACTTGGCACACATGGTTTGATGCATTCTGTTATGACTTCCATCATGTAGCTTAGTCAGGATTGTGTGTTGAGCTCACATAAAGAAATAGCTATAATAACAGAAGTACTACACCATACCCTGTGAGAACATGCTTGGGTATCTCAGGTTGACTATTAAATGAGGACTGCATCTGTGATTTATAATTCATGTGGAAAAAACAGAGGGAGGTCATTCTCCCTGTTCTGTATATAAGGAAAATAAATATCAAATGTTTACTATAGTGGTCCTGAATCTAAAGAAGTATGTTTTACCCAAATTCAGAATAGTTCACTAATTGTGACTTCATTTTTAGAGCAGTCAGTAACACTTGCTAAAGTAACAAGAACAACAGGGTACTCTTGAGTAACCCTTAACCTAAGTCATTAACCTTGTACATGAAATAGTTCTGAAGTTCCACTTACACAAGTTCATGTATATTGGTTTTCAATATGAGAAATTAGATAAATGGCAAATAGTAGCGTGTTCTATTGTGGGTCTTGTGGACAAGCAAATAGGAGTAATGGAAAAATAAGCTGGTCTTCCTGTTTGGCATTTATTTAGTTAGGCTGTCTTTCCATTATAAAGCTACTTCATCTGGTATTTGAACTTGGTTATTAGTGTGCCCAGCCAGCCATGTATTCAGTGCTTTTAAAGTACAATCTGAAAGCTTGATCTGCTTAGTTCCACTGTATCAATGTTCCTGTTTGTGAAAACACTTAACTGCCTCTCTTCTCTTGCTGCATACAGGGATTCAAGATAAATTCTGAAATGTGTATTCATTCTTGAAGCTTTTTCTGTTGTCTCTAGACAATGCAGAAGCAATAGGAGGAAAACAGAATTCCATGTCTTTGTTGCTATTGCCTAACTAAAAAGAAGAACAGAAAATCCCATTACCTCTCAGCAGCTGTGGAGCTCACTGCTCAGATTTCTCCTAGTATTGTTCTTTGAGTTGGACAGATGATGGGATATAGGTTTCTAAGCAGACAGCAAAGTGACACTATGATGTATTCAATTTTTTTTATCTCAAAGATAAAACCATCCCCTGGAGACATAATGTTATGTTTTAGGTTACTGCTTTTTCTGTCAATCACTTTTAGAAGGCCTGTACTGTCTACTGAGTTCATAGCTGCTTTTATCTGGTATCTTTCCACTCTAAACTTATTTTTTCTGGTTTTGTTCTAATTTTGGACATCATCATATAGAATTAGACAAATGGTGATATAGATTGCTTCATTAGACTTTACATATTGCCTTCTTTCTCATTCTTACCAGATGAAGAGTGACTGTGCCTTAAAGTGCTTAAGCTATTGAGTTGTCGAGTTTGCTCTTTAGATTTCTCAGCCTTGTTTTTATTTTATTAAGTTTGTCTATATTTGGACCAGTCTTGCTCCCTTTATCAATATCTGCTTCCAGGCTCAGTGTTGGGAAGTTTCATCTGAAGCTGTATATGATTAAGCTTTCTATGGTATAGATGACTGAAGCACCAAGCCATCTCAAATTTAAGTCAAAATTTAAGTTACACTTTACAGAGTTCCACCATCAGTGTGAACTGATGATAGGTAAAACAAATTAGAAAGGCTCACTTGCTTTTTCCCCCTCTACTGGCATGGCTATTTTGGCCACAGAGCAGACTGAGCTGGGGGAAAAATAACCAATCAAAATGCAGACACCTGGGTGAGTTTGGTATTTCAGTATTATTTTACCACCTCACAAATAGCTTTGAGACCACAAGAGAGGGTGAAATTACACATGGGTCAGAATGGGTGGTTGGTGGAAATTAATAAGCTAATTACAAACTAAAGATAGATGGTCAAATTGTCTGAAAGTAAATTTAGGAATAACTAGAGATGTCTTGATTTTGTCACCTCTGCATCCTAGATAAAGGAAATCAACACTAATGACATATAGCATGCTTTGGACAGGGCAATGCTTACAGTGTCTTCCAACCAAAGTAATACATTAGTGGAAGCCAGAAGATTAAATAAAAAAAACTTAAAAAAAAATATAATCTCTGAATTCCCTTCATTATTGCTGAAAAAAATCCAGGAATATCATTGAAATTACTGCAGTGAGTCAGCTTGCATTCAGAACCTTGTCTGGAGTGGGAAATATCGAGGGCTTTTACTAAGAAAAGGAGAAAAAAAATATCTAGAGCAGAAAATGTACAACCATCTAATAACTGATAGCAAAGGGAGACTTAATTTTGACCCTGGTTGGTAACTGATTTCCCTCTGGAGCAGGAGGGTTTTATTTATAATTTATTTATTCTTTTAGATAAAAGCATTGGCAATGTTGCTGCTTTTAAATCTTTTTAAAATGCTGGCTCCCATGATACATCTGGCAAAGACGTGCATGGTTACAAAGAAAAGAATTTTGTCCTTCTGCTGAAAAACGGAAGAGATGCTTGTGGAAGATGTCTGGCTGATTTTAGAATGTGTGTTACAGACACTTAACTGTGTCAGAGACAGTAATATTTGCATATGGATTGTAGAATTGCTTCTAAATGAAAAGTATATTGGAAGTTTTATTTGAGACTGTCATACCAAGAGATAAAGGTATTCTAAAGTTCTGCTATTAGGAAATGGATTGAGCTGCATGGAGGGGAGGTGAGAAGGTGAAGGGTGTCGACATACTGTCTTCAGCAACAAAAATGCGCTTATTCTGGTGTGAGAGGTTCTTTGGGATGAGGGGTGCTGTTTAATTTTTTCCATATTCAGATCAGTTTTCTGGTGTGGTTCACTGCCCTGTGAAGTGCTCTGACGCGGCTGAAGGCAAAGTATAGGACAGTCAGCTGAGGAACACGGAGGGAGAGCTGCTTAAACTGCTGCAGCTGTTAGAAGAAATGTCTTCTGAGCTGTGTGTTTCTCTCTTCAAGATAAGATTTTTAAATGATGCAGTCATCTTGTTTTGGATACGTTTGGTTGGAAAGTGCTTAGGGTATTTTTGCATTGGACAAAATTTCAGACTTTTTGGCTCATGCAGAAAATTGGGTGGGGTAGGTTTAGGGTTTGGGTTTGTTTATGTTGGGATTTTTTTCCAGTTTGGGGAATAAAATCATCCTCAACTAGAGATTAGATGAACTGTATTTGAAGAGCAACTTTTAAAATGTAACGGGATGTTTATTTTTGCTAAGGGGAAACACTTCTTATTTTATTATTGCAGCATGTAAAACTGTTTTGTCCTTACTGTTACATAAGAAGGAAGGATGGCAAGCCTTACAGTGCTGCATAGTTCTAAAACTTGAGGGAATGCAGACTATTTATATAATTTTAATATTTGGGGGTTTATAGACTTTTTTCTAACTCCTGGTGTAAAAATAGTTCAAAGAGAAGGTCTGGACAAAGAGAGTGAGTAGTGGATTTAGAGGTTACTTCAGGATTGTTTGTTCTGTGCTGGGAAATGTCAGATTCCAGAAAACAGACAGCCTGACATTTTCCTCATTGGAATTATCGCAAAGCAGTCGTGGACTTGAAATTTCATTACTCTGCAATAAGAAGCATGCTCTCAGTGCCACAGAAAGCTACTTAAAAATACTAACAGGATGATTGCCCTTTCTACTAGATCGTAAAACAGTGTAGTTTCATCTTTTATCTTAGTCACCACAAAGAATCCCACAGAAATGTTACAGAAGACTCGGAACTTGTAAATTCATTACAGTGTTTAAAGTACACTGTAATATCTCAAGTATACTTTCTTCAGTCTTGCTGACTGTATGTTCTGTTTCTTTATTTACACCATACTTTGTATGATGGAACAGCAGCCCCGTCCTGTTTGGGCTACAGGTTATTACTGCAGCATGAATAAAGACCTCTGCCCTCTCCCCTCTCCCTTCTTTTTGTGATGTTTTGTGTGTGCAGTTTTTTGTTTGATTGTTTTTGTGTGGTGTTTGGGGTTTTTTTGTTTGTTTGTTTTTAAATCATTCTTGGTAGGTCTTTCTCATTATTTCCAAATGCCAATAGTTGGCACAAGTCAATATAGTGGTTTCCTTTCTGTCGGTAATTACAATAGGTCTGGCAGTGGTTGAGGTTTGCATTTTGAAATGATCATAATTTGAGAGAGAGACTAATTTCTATTGCAGCCACGTTCTGAAGTGTCTGAAGAAAACATGATATGGTGGCAGTGTTATTAACATGAAAATCTTCTTTTAACTCAAGCAAGTCTGTGACATGCTCTATCCAGGGAACTTGCAGATCTGTACAAAAGCATTTGCTTTCCAAAGCAGAGGCAATGGTTTGTGCACTGGAGCAACAAGGCTAAATAAAATGACTTGTGAAATTAAAGACTGCCATCCCCTTGAAAAAAATGCATCTTCTCATTTTCCCTCCTCCAACCTTTACACAGTCTTATATTGTCCAGATTGCTGTGGGTCTCTTTGTTAAATGAGCTTTGTATCCCTCAGTTAATTTTCTGCCAGTATCACTTCAGGCTGACGACTGTGGGTGTTTGTGTATCCATTAAGCACACTGCCAGGACATGTCCACCACTTGCCACCTCTCCCATTAAACAGCTGTCAGCAGGTTTACAGAGCTGCTTTCTTGTTTTGCATTAATTGCTGCAGCTCACTAGATGCAGTGTAAAGCATCTATGAAGAGAGAACACAGAGTCTCAAAATTTCTAAAGGTAAATAGAAATGCCATGAGCAGTTAAGTCAGATTTCATATATGGTCATATCAGTATGATTAGCAGGAAAGAAGTGTCACTTATTTTTAAATTTTCTTTTTTTGACTAACCTTTCTCCTTGAGCTCCTATCCCCATAAGGAAAATGCTGCAAATCTAAATAAGTGCACAGCAGCAGCAGATTCTTGTATGAGACTATCTCACTGAAATTGTATATAATCCCATGCTGAGATTTACAATTGATTCTGAAGTTAAAATCTGTTAGAATTAGATCAAACATTATCCTAGCTGAGATAAGCAGTGTGGGGAAGATTAAGGATTTGTCCATGAAAGTCAGTTTATAGTAAGGTTATTGGTGTAAAGCTTTCCAAGAGGCATACTAAAATGGAGGAGGAGTGCTAGGTTAATTTGATGGGCTGCAGCTAGTTTGCTGCATATTGATATAGTGAGTTTTTGCAAATTAGGAAATTCTGATTCTGTTTCTTAAGACAAAGAATTACATATATTTTTTTTAATTTTTTTTTAAGTGAAAATTTCTGTGTACTACTTGAGGCAGTAAAACCAATAATAAATAATTAAGTAGTGAAGCAGTAATTTTGCATATCCGGGCTTTTATTAAAATATTACTACGGAAATCTACCAGTAAACATGCCTAGAAGGCCAATGCAAGACATGGGAAAACTTCAGTGTATTGACTGGAGGTGTGAAGGTAAATCTAAAGATTTGGTATCTCTGAGAAATTTCTGTTAGGCTTTACTATACTTAAGTCTTATGTTTAATGACTTCAGACTTTTAATTCATTTTAATTTGAATTAACTTTCCTGAGTATCCTTTGTAAGTGAATTCTGAGTGCAAATCATTGTGCTGTTGAGTCTGCAAGCTAATTTGACATGACCAGCACATGGAAAAAGTGGAAAGAAACTTATTTGAAGTGACTTGTGCAACATCACCCAGAAACCCAGTGTTGAAGAGAAGAGCAGCTCCTATGTGCTTTGATACAAATATGAATCCCCTACACTGACTGGTGCAGTCTTCTAAAAATTACTGTAATAAAAGTTCTTCTATTCATTCAGCTTTCTCTGACTTCTTACACTCTGCAGGACCATGAATTTTTCACCCAGTGATGTTCTCTTCAGAATCTCTGTTCTTTATAATACTTGCTGAGCATCATTGAATTTGTCTTTTGAGGGCTGTTCAATGTTGCTTTTCAAGCAGCTGGCTGAGGGTATTATTGAATGATCAGATACTTACCTTTCCTGCCAAACCTGCTGGGGGCAATCGCTTTCTTCATTTTTTAAAGATGATTAAGATCTTTAATATCTTGTCTCATAGTAATCTGTGTTTTCTGTGTTTTATTCCTGTGAAGTGTTTCTTTCTGCCCAACATCTCTATGCTGTATTCAAATACAATATATAAACCTCATCCTGGTGTAAGAATAAAATCAGCTTTGTCACTAGGCATGTTCTATCCTTAATACTTTCTAGGCCTCTTGAAGATACCAGTATAAAACCATGTTCATCATCTGACTTAAGTATTGTGAGTTCCTTTCTACTTTTTAGTAATCATTGCTCATAAAACGTTTGCCCACACAATTGCCCTCACTGTGTTGTAAAATACATGTAATTTCCAGAATCATTGTCGCTTTCACACAGAAAAAGAAGAAACCACCCCTACCTTTTATACTTATAATTGCTCCTAAAAAAAACCTGCCATCTCCTTTTTCTATGTACTTCTCCCATTCTAGTGGGACTTGATCTCCTAACAGAAAAGAAATAGTGTCTCTTGGGCTTTCTGTAGTTTCTCGTCATTGCTCATGATGCTTTTACCCATTAAACATGGCTGGTGTTTCTAGCCTCTGAGAAAACTCATAGTTTAGTGGGCGAAACATGATAGGTAATGGGAAAACATGTTTTGCTGCTTGCATCAGTTTGGAGAAATGAAACTTATGAATGTTATGTGGTCGGATTTTGATAGTAACAAAAAAGGTCCACTTGGTTAGTTGGGTGTGCTTAATTTCTATGGTGCTCTACTTCCATATAATTAAAAAAACATCAAAAAGACAAAATAATAATTAAAAAAAAAACAAATAAAGAAAAACCAACCAAAAAGTCTCCAGAAAAAAGCCTTCAAAAAATGTTAATGTTCAACTTTCCCATTTTTATTTTTCAAATTTTCCTGTAAAACTAATACTGCATAAACTTTTTCATGGTTTTTATGGCCTCTCAAAATCTTTGGAGTGCCTACTACTCCATCTTGTCCTGTGTTAGTATAGAATCAAGTTGACTCAAAGGCACGTTTGTGTAATATTTCATTTTATACAGGTTCCTTTGCCATGTGCCACTATATTTTGAGCATTTTCATAGAATCATAGAATAGTTTCATCTGGAAGAGACCTTCAAGATCACCAAGTCCACCCTTATTCCTAGCCCTATCAAAAACCACTAAACCATGTCCCTAAGCACATCTACCCGGCTCTTAAACACTTCCAGGGATGGTGACTCCTCTACCTCCCTGGGCAGGCCATTCCAATGCCTGACAACCCTTTCTGTAAAGAAATATTTCCTAATATGCATCCTGAACCTCCCCTGGTTCAACTTCAGGCCATTTCCTCTTGTTCTATCAACAGTGCTGAAAACGTATGGTATTTTCATGCTGGCAATTCTCTTGTTATTTTGCCTGCGATAAAACCAGATGCAAGCAGCGTAAGTGTCTTTTGTTTAGAATGTTTTGGGGGAGGGATGGGACTGGGCAGGTGAAAGGGTATATGTGTATGTTATACACTAGAAGGGTTAAAAGATATACTTTGCATATGTAGCAGTGTGAAGCGAGCTGATAGTGGTTCATTTTTCCTGAGGGAGTTCATTGCAGATTTTGGTGAACAGTTTGCCTCCTGCATCTCACCTATCCAATTTTTATTATAAAAAAATATTCTGTTGCTCCAGAAATTTGTTAGCTGCTATGTCAGTGCCATCTCTAGCGGAATGCCTTTAAAGCTGGGCATTTTGAATATTATTCCAACAGTTTTGGAAGCTATATGAAGATCAGTTTAATCCCACAATACCCTCTGTTTTTTGAGCAGATGTGCCTTTGTGTATCCACAACTGTGTCTCATTGTATCCATAGAAAATATACACACAATCAAAACCAGCACTGTTTTCCACTGAGATGGGAAAAAGCCTTCTAGCCAGTAGACAGCCATAGTAGCTGTTGTTTCCCACTGATGAAGTCCCTTGGAGGTAAAGACAGAGCTCTCTTAAGTGCAGTCAAATTGTCCATTAGGAATAGAAAAGTTTCATTTTCAAAAGAGATTTTTAGATTCCTTTACATTAAAGATGGTAGGATGCAGGTTTGCTAGGACTACTAGGTTTGTAGTAATTTAGGGTGTCTAATTTTTATTATTAGAGCTATATAGATGGATATGTACACTCACTAATTAGGGTATTATCTAGGCACCTGAGTCTACAAAGTGATCTTAAATTAGTATAATAGAAGAAAGAAATGCAAGTACGAAAAGGATCCAGAGATGTGGGGTTAGTTTGGAATTTCCCACAAATGAATTTACTGCCCTGAATAAGATGATTTAATTTTTCTACTTATGTCTCATTTGTGAAAAGTGTAAACAAAAATAAAGTCATCGGTGCACTAAGTAGTATACCATCTCAACAAGGAGGAAAAAATAGGTTTAATATTTTCCTGTATTCCAAACTTGTAGTGGCCCTGTAAACTGAAGGTTGTTAATGTATTCAGCTATGCAGAGATTACATCATATGTTCCAAATGTCATTGGGGCTTGACGAAAATTCTGAACTCTGGAAGCTTTAAGCAAGAGGGGTTCAGGAGTTAGAAACAGCAACACATCAAATTACAAATAAGTTAATGAAAGATATTTGACACTAGTACTGGGAAGCAAGATACTTCACAAGTACAAGGGCTTGTTTCATAGTTGAAAGGTACTAATTCAAGTTAAACCTGTTATTGTTTGTGCGCTTGTAACTGAAATCTGATGAATGTTTAACCGATGTCTGACACAGATCCATGTATTTACTAATTGTAACTTGGAAAGTGCTGATCTTACAGCAAAGTATTGACTCCACATGTCATTCATGTTCAGTAGCTTGTCTGTTCTGAGGGTTTTATCAGTATAATCAAATACTTACGTGTTTCCCAAATTGCTTTTCTTCCTCTTTCCTCCTTTTACATTAGACTTTAACTCACCAAATGCGGTTAACATGTTATGGCTATGGTAAATGTAAATGTCAGAAGATGTTCTGGATCTTTAAGTTACTCTCAAATTCCAGAAATCTCTGATGAAAAACGTAAGTCATGAAACAATGAGTGGCAACCAAGAAGTTACTCTGTTCTTTTCAGTTTGGTGCAATAAAGAGTTAAAATCACTTTGGAGGCATGTTTTTCCTCAACATCTTAAAGTGTCATTGCAGAGTTCTTTGCCACACAATATCTTCTAAAGCATGTTTTTTGTATATAGAAACATTTTGAAAGCTTTTTTTTTTTTAAATCCTTATAATTAAGTATATTCAATATCAATGAACATATAAAAGATTAAAATCTCACTGGAATTCTTTAGCTAACTCAATTTATGCAATATTGGGTGGAGCCACAGAAAATCAAAATAAGGTTTTGAAGAAAAAAACATTCTTCACAGCTGGCTGTCTTTGTAGGTGGCCTGACCTTGGGGATCCTGCTCTAGCAGGGGTGTTGGACTAGATGATCTTTCGAGGTCCCTTCCAACCCCTAACATTCTGTGTGTGTGTGTGTGTAAAGCATTAATATTTGTAGAAAAGACGTGTCTTATCGGTGAAGACTATACAACCAATATGGATGCCAGAGGGGAAATGTTCTTAATCAGGAAAAGTAGGATGTCATGAAGTCAGACAAAACAATTCAAGCAGTAAAAGCTTCTGAAGCCAAATATGTTGCACCTCTTTTGCATCGCTCTTCATTGCTCTGGCCTCTTTTCACTTCTGTGAGAAAATTCAAGTTTTGCATTTGAGTGTGGACTTGAATTTTAAAAAGGGCAGACTAGCAGATCTTGTAATTCTAGCTCATGTATTTACTGAGAATATGGTTTGACAGTATACTGTGTATCACTGTCTCTGATAATAACAGCCTGTCATTGTACTGGATTAAAATCACTTGAGGTTTTTTGGATTTGGGTTTTTTTTCTGTCATTTTTTTTTCATCTTGTCTTTTTACAACATGTTGGTTGGAAGAAGCAATGTTACACTGGCTAGAGAACCCCGTAATTGCTACCTTCTTGTTCAGTAAAGCCCTAATTAGAGTGAATAAGCATGGAAAATAGATACTGAAATACAGTAGATAAAGGTAATACTGTTCCACAAGAGAAAAGCTTTCTTCATTGTGACCAGATTCTGGCATATTTAAAATACTAAGAGGATTAAATGGGTGAATTAAACAGTTCTGCTCTCATTCACCATTTACAATTGAAAAGGAGGACTATGGTAGAGTTTAGACAAGGAGACATGTTCCAGCCTGCTCAAAGTCTCTGTGGGGATGAGAATGGACCTGCTGGATTTTTCTCACAAAAATTTTGCTTGCCAAAGGAGAGCAGCAGAAATGCATTAACATCGTGAAAGTTAGATTTATTGATACATTTTGCTGTAAAGTGAACTAACCAACCTCAATGGCTTCTTTGAATAGTTTAGTGAGTGCTTGGTAAATCTATGCTTATCTAGTAATTTTGAATCCTAATTAACCTAGGACTATTTAGTGCTTTCTTAAAGATGTCAAATTTGTTATTTTTTTAAAAATAAAAGCAGTATGTAAATTGCATGCTGTTATTGCAATGTCTCATTCTTCGGTCCATTCTGATTTGTATTGTCCAATAGAATTACTTTCAGATGCATGATACTTGAAGAACATCTTTCTCTTAGTACAGCTAATTTCTCTAATCTTTTTTTCCCTTGTTTTATTTAGTTATTGAATAGAATTTTAAGTAAATATTATATTTAGGTTGTATGTACAGTTTTAGTTGGAAAAATACTTGAAGTTTCTATCATGGGGCAGCTTTTCCATTTGCACCTACAGATTTCCAATAGATGAATAATGGAGTCATACTTCAGTCATTTTCAAGAAATAGCAACTGTTCTTAAGTGGATATGTATATATTCTAGTGTTCTTTACTTTTCTGTTTTATCTTCTAGTTTTTTAGCTTACCTGTTATTTCCAAAAATCTGTTGTTTGCAGCTCAGTACAGAAGAGAAGTTGTCTTTTGCCTAAACAAGGCCTGTAACCTCTCTTCAAAACCATCAGAAATTCCTAGTTGTGGGCTTACTACTTCTGACGACTCCTGGAAAACTGAGCAAGTGTAGGTCCCAAGGAACTTCCACATATCAATAATAGGTCTGTAACAGAACCTGCTATAGAAAATTGTCCTCTTCTTGTGAAAAACAGTGATACAAAAATTACTTGTAACTTTGTCAGTAAGACTGTCAGTTTGGCTCGGTTTCATTTGAACTTCAATTAGACAGTAATTTTATATTAACATAGAGAGCTGTGCTTCTGACTTCTATTTTTGAAACCAGATGTTTTTGAAGATATTTTAGTACTAATTAGGCATCCAGGTGGAAAGCTTCAGCTTTACATTCTTCATCACATGAGATATGATGAAAGCCTTTCAGTCTGCTGTCATTGAACCAATAACAAAGATAACAGAAATGCTACTTTCTCAACATCAGAATAGCAGGCTAAGATTTGTTTCCTTAACCTAGGAAAACTAGTTCAGTGTAGCAGAGGGATAGCTCTATACCCTTACTTAACTTCCAGATCTTCCTAAACATGATACTGTCAGCATGCTCTGCTTTTGACAGGATTCATGTGCATTGGGATTGCTTTGCATTTGCCCAGTGTTAGCATGTCTTGCTAACACAGCATGTTAAGGGTAAAGTTGCTCTTACTCACTTCTAGCTTTGATTTGATGGCAAATGTAAGAGAATGACTAAAGAAAAAGAAAGTAGAATTATGCTCAAGTGCCAAGACAGTACAAATATGACCAAAAATAGTCTTAACCTCCTTTTTGTAGATTATCTTTAAGATATGATTTTCTTGGGAATATTATCAAAAAGGAGAAAAAAATGTTGCAGGAAATGTCCATCACTGTAAGATCTGATGCTGGCTCCCTAGCAATAAGTGGTGAAAAGGAGACATCTGTCACTAAGATAAAGACCTTTTACAGCACTGAAAGAAGTCTGGCAGGCAGGTAATGCTGAAAATCATAAACATGAGTCTTGAGTCAAGAAGCTGGTTACACATCATTCACGGGCATGTACAACTACCACTCTCCACTGACCAATGCCTGCCTCTTTTCTATGAATTAAACAGAAAGCTTGAGAATTTAGCATTGCAATGATTTTGGCAGACAATCCTGTTCCTAGCAGTTTTTGTGACTGTAATGCTTTTTAAAAAAATCATTATGACTCTGCTACTTAATTCTGATGTGAAAAGTAGTCTGAAAATTCCCAAAATTAGCACCATGCCTTCCACATGCAGGACTGCTGCAGTTATTCTCATGGCATTGCAAATCAATATCATTGTACATTTTTCTTGGATTTGATGAGCATGAATAAGATAGAGAAGCTCTAGAATCAGAAAGCGGTAATTTTTCCGTGCATCATGATGAGCTACTTCAGAGTCCTCTGGCAAATGAAAGCAAAAGCCAGGGACTGAAAAGCTCTTGATGTCAGCTTTGACATTACGTTACTTGAATTTATCCTAGTCACTCTGCTGTTTGCAAAATAACAGGCTACTTAGGTATTTTGTAATGTTTATAAAGATTTTACAAGTGCTGTTTCCTTTCAGAAGGACCGATCGAGCTCTTTTTCAGAAATAATTGTTAAAAACAGGTTTTGTTTGTGTAGAAGGATCAGTATGATTAAGCAAGATCTAAATGGCAACAAAATTTGCAAGCAAAATGGCTACTCTCAGAATATTCAGTTAATTGATTTGTGGCATTTAGTTCATCACACAGTATACTCCTAGCTATATTTGTTCTTTATTCTGCTTTCCTCAGCTCTATTCTCTTTAGAGTGTTGTTTCCTCTCTTCAAGCTGTTGTTTCCTATGCAGAAGTAAACAATTCCTAAATAATTCATGAAATTGAATAAAAGAATTTCTGAAGAGGTCCAGCCAAAGCTATGACTAGCCAGCACCAGGTCATCAATACCGGCCAAGGGTGGTAGACTACAAGAACACAGGGCAAACTGTTCTGAAAACTTACTAAAATACTCACCAAAAAAACCCTTCCTATATTTGAAGTGAATGTAGGCTTCCTGACTGTGTCATGCATCGCCAGCATGGAATTTGGCAAGTGGCTTAGTCTTCTTCATACCTAGCTTTTCCCTATCTCTAAAGGCAGTTGGATACTCTTACAAAATGGTTATGAAAATGTAGCTAACAGCACTGAAAGTGTATTTTTAAGTACTGAAAAGATCACCCAACAGTAAGCATAAACTTTACCTTTAGACATGGAACATGGGACATTTTTCACTTTAAAGGGTGTACAGTTCAGTGTAAAGCAGCTTGGAATAATCCAGTTGAATATATTACAGAAGCTTAGATTTCATCTATCACCGCTGTCACCATGGTCCCTCTTCCAGCACTGCTATATTTGCCTTTGTTTTTTAAAAATTCTTTTGAAGTGTGCAAGTTTAAATCTACTATTTCCAGCAACATCACAACCAGTAGTCAGTTTGGTGGTAATTTGATAAAGCAGAATTCAACTCGGCATAGGCTAGGCAGTGCATAAGTAGCACAGCTGTTAGTGTAAATGTCTGCAAAATAGAAAAGTGAGTGTTCTTCTTAAAATTAAATGTGAAGTATTGAAATCTTGTAATTGAAAGTGGAGCTTCTGTAACCACAACGTTTATCCCAGATGCAGCTGCCACATTCTAATATAGCCTGGGGAACTTGGAATTGAAGGAATAAGCAGAAAACCAGACCGGTGTTGCAGTCAAGATTCAATTACGTTCTGAACTGGGATGTAGAGGAGATAGTAGATTGAAGTTCTAGAGTGTGTTGCAGAGGTCACAAATTAATTAGCAAGGGATTATGTTGCTGGAATTGAATACATGGGTTTTATATCAGAGTGTTTGTAGTGCTAATGTGTTCATAGTTGTTGCTGAATTTGGCAGGAAGAGGATAGGGCATAAACAGGAACACTTTTGAGTCTTTGTTGAAATCAAGTGCAGGAGACTTGCAGAAGACTCTCCTTTATGAAACAAGATTTAAGATCCAGATTTTCAATCATAACTGGATTTGTGTTCCTGTGGAATATCAGGGCAGCTAACACACAAATTAATTTCTTAGTTAAAATCTTGGAGAAAACATGCATCAACCTGGAACTTAGTTCTAGGGAAAAATACCTCAAGCATTACACTGTGAATTGAGGTAACCATCTGCAATACCTTACTTTTCATATTCCTGTTTTCAGTTGAGCTGCCACTGTTATTTGCCAGGAATCTTAATGTATTCATGTTTATGGAAACATTGGACGAGAAAGAGAAATGTTTCTTAAAGTTGACTTTTAGAATATCTAGTGTAGCCCATTTTTTATTTAAATAAACACATAAAACATTTTTGTGTCTGTAAATAGTGTTTCTAGAGATAATACAAGCCCATAGTATGGATAAAAGTAATGGTTCTAGTGTTCCTTTCCCATACAGAAAAAAATTACTTTTTCTTCCATTTTGGCCTGCACTAAATATACTTCTTTTGTTGGAGTTTATTTTATATATAGGCATAAAAATCTATCTGTGTCATATCTGTCACTATAGTCCTACTATATGATTATGAGAATAAAATCCATCCTTCAGAAGAACAAATTCTTAAAGTTGTTTGCCTCAGAGATATTTTAATATAAAGACAATTAAGTAGCATTAAAATGTTACCTTACAGCATTTTAGATGAGGAAGAATAGTGGAAAATCAGCCAGAGTATTACCTGTTGGATTTACTGTTGCTATTTCCAAGCAAAACCCATTGAATAGGGAAAACTTTACTTGCCCCTTTTTTTATTTTATTATATATGGTTTTGCTTCTTTGGTAAGATCAGATTTAACATTGGAGAATATCCTTATAAAAGCTAACATCTAAAGTTCATATATTGAAGAACTTGAAGGCTTTAATTAGAAATAGCCAATGCAGTGAATGACAGGTTTCTTCTCCGGAAAACTGAATTTGGTGTATCCTATATTTGAAGTGGTAGACACATGTAATCCTAATGCTCTCTTTGTCTGTGTTTCTATTTGCTGCTATTTTGAGTCTTGCAGGTCATAGCTGTTCAGCTCTGTAGCATAGGAAGCTTGTAACTCTCTTTTTTCAAGCACAAGGGCCTTGTTCAACTTGTGTGCAGAGTAGGTGGAATCATTGTAAAGAAAGAGGTTGGGTTGTGGGTTTGGGGTGGTTTTTTTCTTTTTTTTTTTCCCCCTTCTTTTTTTTTCCTTTTTTTTTTTTTCTATGCATAACTTCATTGCCTGCTGTAGTTATCAGAGGCAGGTATTTCAAGGGAGTGATACAGGCACTTTATATTCCAGTAGTTTTTCCTCTTTACGTTGGCACTCAATCTTTTTCCAGAGTCGTCTGCCTCTGCCCATCCCACTATGCACAAATCACATGCCTGCTGTTAGACGTTGTTGGCACCACTCCTGTGTCTTTTAGGAAACTGTACTACTCATTATTCCTACAAATTTACTGAATTTCATGCTTCTGCAGGCCTCTCTCTTTTCCTTCTAACTTATGTATCTTTCAAGTTTGATTTTTCTGAATTGATTCATGCAAAATAACAAGGTGATGCCACTTCACTTTTTTTTTTCCCTCCCCACTGAAGAAGATAGGAGTAGTTCTGGTTTTGGAGAAATTCTGTAATGGTCCCCAGTCATATGGAAAATGAGCATGTCAATTCTGTTTGGGTCAGAAAGAGAGGATAAAGGGCAGGGGGATTTGTTGGTTGTTTGAGATGGAAATGATGGATTAGTTACCAAGTTGCATCTGTTAAATAGAAATCAAATTTGCCATAGCAGTAATTAGTCTAAAATGGATGTACATAACAAGAGACTCTTCAAAGTGTCTCTACAGAAAGAAGGAAGCTTGTTCCCAGCTAATGATGATTAAATAGAATAGAAATCAACATGCAGGGATGGAAGTTTTTGAAAGATGCAATATAATAGAACATCTCCCTCTGGTGGTAGATAGCACAGAGTTTAATCTGCTGTATCAACAACCTGAACTGGAAATGTCATGGTGGGGGATGCTTCTCAGCCCGCTTCTCAAGAATGAGTAGAACTTTTTTTGGTTTTTTTAAAGATAATTGAATTACATATAGGGTTTCCTTCCACTCTAGGTCTTTGAGTAGGATGGGGAAGGGTTGGGCTGCTTGACCCAGTTTATTTTGAGTTTGTCAGTTAAACTTTTCTGCTGCCCTCCCCTCTTGCTGCTGGGATCAGTTGCATTTTTCCATTTTTGATGGGCTGTAAGGATGGATGTTTGTGCTTCAAGCAGATAATCAGAACAGCGTGCATGAAACAGCTAATACCTTCCAGCAATCATTGGGCTCTTTCTGACAATTTATTCATCCTTTAGTTTATTCATATTTAGCTGTTTGATCTGAATTTTATGTGCTGGTCCTCAGTTAGTTTCCAAAGTAATGCCTGCAATTACTTGTACTTGAAATACAAATAGGAGGAGGAGAAAAGTTGTTAACTGTTTATCTTGTAGTTTATTAATGCTAAGAAATGGCCAATTTCTAAGATTTTCTCTGTAAGTTTTTCAGGGATGGATTCAACCTATCTATAGCATGTGAGCCCCTGAAGAGACGATATAATTGTTATTTCTAGCTCTGCTTAGTCATAACAAAGAATGCTGGAAAGAATGCTTTCAAATGCTTCTTGAAAGCATATTTTAGTTCCTTGCTTTTCATGGCCATTGCACTGCAGAAAGTGTAACAAACTAGCTGAATATGTGAGAGTAACACTTTACATCATGTTTTCCTTTCTGTTTAGTAAGCATTTTAGGATGTTTTTTCCTATTGTTCTTTCAGACCATAATGAAAACTGAACAGGTCCTCTCCCCCCTGCCCCATCCAGGTTGAACACTCAAAATCTTTTTTGCTTTTTTTGGTTATGTCATTAATAGAAGAATCTGAAAAAGCTTGTAAATCTTCTCTAAGACTCTAGATGAAAAGGAAAAAAAGCTGGGTCTTTTCCTTGAGTAGAGTTCCTAATTCCATGGCTATGGCGCTTTTAAACTCGTAGAAACAAAACTTGGAACATGGAGGACTGGCCACAGAACCTGTTTTCAGGTGCAGGATCCCAGTATTACCAGCATTTAATTAATGTATTGTTCAAGATCAGCACATCGCTAATTTGATGTAGAGATTTATGCTTTGCTAGCAAAGACTCCCATTTAAGGGATTCCAGATCTTTCATGCCCAATGACAGCCATTTGCAACCCAAAGCTCTGGAATCGGCACTGGCAAAAGGCTATCTTTCTCCAGTCACTTGCAAGTGGTAGCACAAGAAGTCGGATCAGATCAAATCACAAATTATGGACATGAGAAGCAAAAGGATTATTTTCTTCTCACGCTTGTTTTGTTTATTGCACTTTCTCTTTATTTCCATATTAAGACATAGACAAGAGTATGTGTTTTAGCCAGTCTCAGCAGTGATCCTCAGGCACTGACAGGCAGAAGGATCACTTCATCATCACAAGAGATGCTTTAAGTTTGCATGTATTTGCTATATAAAAGTGAATTGAGGAAAAGTTTATATATCTATCTTTTCCACTGAGGGGGACAGGAATGCATCATTCCATGGAGAGTAGTTTTTCCATTCCTTTTCTACACTTCTTTTAATGTAAAGAAACCAGGGAAGCATCTAAATACTGAAATAGTCATCATTTGTAAGAAAATGCATTAAAAAATCCATAAGCTTTAGATATAAATTCACTAGATGACTTATTTTTGTAGCCATTTGATACTGATTTCTAAATTTGAGATGTGCTCCTGCTATTTTCTTCAGGATTAACTGGCTAATAATGAAAATGTGTGTTGTCATTGACTTGAATTCAACATTTCTAGAAGTTTTTTTCATTTCCAATAAGTAGGAATGAAAAAAATAAATTAAGTTCAGCATGTTTTGTTGCTCACGGAGAGGCCTAAACAACCTACATGAAATAAATATTGCTCTTTGATATCTCTGCATATTCACGTTTTTTGTTCCTAAAAGACTGGGAAAGAAATCTATGTATTTCAAGTTTGCAGAAATTCAGTTGCTTCAGTTGGAGTTGGGTTTCTGAGCCACTGTGTTCCATAGTCAGAATTCAATGTAATATGATTCTGTGAGTTCTGTAATGCGGTGGTTTGCAGCAACCACATCTGGTGAGAGTTGGTGTGTTTGACTTGGTAGATTCAAAAATGATTCAACTTTCCTTTCCTTGGTCTTTGAACCTCTGCAGTTTTTTTGTCGGCAGGTTGAACGCTGCTCTGTTGCATTTCTGTGTGATTACAGAATAGGATGGAGGGGACAGTAAGTGGGAGACTACAGGCACTCTCTTAAACTTCTGGACTCGTTTGGGAAGTTAGTAAAATGTGGAGCATGAAGCTAAGGCACAAAGGTGTCAGATGATCTTACTTGTGTCATTAAGACATGACCTGTTGGTTTTTTCATATTGTAGATTATTGCAGTCACAAACGGCTCATATAAACTCCAGCCATTGCAAAGTTTTGGGCCCCACAACTAAGGACTGTCAGACTTGGAGTTTCCTGTCCACACTTTTCTCTAGCTATGGCATATGAAAGGCAGATATTTATTACAAAAAGTGTCAGATTCCAGTAAGGTTGAGAAGAATGGGAAGAAGTTCATTCCTTGTACTTCACTTTGCCATTCATTGCTTTGAAGGTAAAAGCTAAAATAGCGATAAAATACTTCCTCACAGCCACGCATTTCAAAGAGTTTGGTTGGCTGTGGGAAAGTGAGTCTGGGAAAGAAGAGTGCCTGGTCTTCCTTCTCTTCCAGAATGATCTTTAGATCTGCCTCTAGACTGTTCAAAGGAGATTGGGAAAAAGAATGTGATGAGTAATTCCGGGGGATATTTTGAAAGTTTTTGTAATGGTAATTATTAAGGTGCCTTAACTGCAGATGTGGGAGAGGGAACCAAGGAGGGGTTTGTGGATTAGTACTAGAAAGGTTTAATGCGCTATTACTTCTATCCTGATGATTTTTAACGGAGTCAAATATTTGGGAATGCTGGAAATATAAATGTGACTATTTATGACAGAAAATGAGGCAAACTTTCACTTTAATTGGAACCATATAAATTAGACTGAAGGAATTAATTAAAAAATAATAGACATGCATTTTGAAATTGGTGGGTTCTCTCTAGGTATTGGAAAGGGCATGATAAGGTGACTTAAAAGATAGCTGCAGTACAAGAAAAGCTAATTGAAACATTTCTTTTATTAAAACAACATTAGTTCCTATGTGCCTGGTGAATTAAGTGTCCAGAATAAATATGAATGGTAATTAAATTCTATCAGTTAACAGAGCTGTTTTCAAGATCTCTCATTTATTACAAAAGCACCTCAAGAATTTCCCTTCATTAGTTTACTTCGTACAATTGGCTGCTGTTGCAGATCAAAATGAATGTTTCTTGCCCTTTAGGAGCATAAATTATGATGTATCATCTGTGAACTTAATTTGAAATAGAACATTTCTTATTAATTTCTTTAGTTTCATAAAGGGGTACTAGTACTAAAAGAATTCTAGAGATAAGGATACAGAAGTTTAGGGGAGTGACAGAGCTGTGGTGTTTGTAGGCTGTGTGCTGCTCTTAATTATAAACTTACACTTCTGAGTGTTTCCAAGTTTTGTCTGTTCTTAAATGCTCATGTTACACGTTTTCAGTCTTTTAGAATAAATTCTGTAGATTGCAGTTCCTTAGATGTTTTCCCCAGGTACTTTTTTTTTTTATTTTTATTTTTTTTTAACTCTCCTATATTTAATTCTGTTACATCTCCACTGTTGTATTACCCTCAGATTACATTAAATGATTGTTCTCCCTAAGTTCCCAATGGATCCTTCAAGTAGCTGCAGCCAGTTAGATTTACAGACTCATTCCATAACCTTGTATCAGTTTACGTTTCCTGGCTCTTGGGTACTGAAGTTTCTTTACTTGTTTCTTGCTAGAGTTGGTCAAACTGTTGTCATTGCCATCTTTTGCACTGGCAGCATGTATGAATCCAGGACAGGCTGACCACACACTTGGTGTTTTGCTAGTGGTCTGTTTTGGTAGGTATTCTTCCTGATGAGCTCCTACTCTACATATCATTGAAAAATAAAGGATTTGTTTCACTCATGATCAAGGAGCAGTCACTTTGTTTTCCGTAGATTGTATAAATTTGTGCTTTTGCCTTGGATTAGATTATTACCTGATATCCTTTGATATGGATTCAAGAATCCATACAGCCTCAATCAGTTGCATAATAAATCGTCTTAGTTTGCTAGTGGAACTGTCAGATGCAGGTGCTATATTGCTAGTCCCTCATTGGTTTTAGGTTTTGCAATGTAACATTACCTTTATATAGTGCTTTCTCACTGTGCATGCTCTGTAATGAATTAAAGTATGAATGCTAGCTGCGAAACTGAGGGATTCCGTAACAGGAAATTTCAAGTGGATTGTTTATTCTTCATAGCTAAAGTACTTTGAATCCTGTGATGACAGGCAGTAATATTTTTCCTTCTTTATATTGCTGAGTTTTACAGAGTAAAGAAATTTTAGTTGAAATAATGTGAGCATGCTACTTTAAGTAACAACAGGAAAGATGACAGAAAGGTTTTTAAAGTGTTTACAGGGATTTTCAATGACCTTGTTCCTGGTCAGTACTGAAATAGCTATGGTAAGCAAATTGTTATTATCAAGCAGAGCAAGGAGTATTTGTTCTGTGGGGAAGCTGCTTTCAGAGGGTACTTATGTAGATTGTAATGAGATATTTTTTTTCATCAATTCAAGATTTTGCAACAGCTTTGGAGATGGTGGGATCACGTGCTGTAAAAATGCCATTTTTTTTCATTTATGTGAGGTGTTATAAGCCTGGTTAATGCAGCTACTGTAGATTCTTCTATTGGCTTTTATACAAAACTTCATTTCTCTTCCTTAAAAAGATGTCTGAATATGTATTAATTAATAACCTGGACCTTACGTTGAAGGTCATCTGTTAATAATGTTATGCTTGTTGTCTTGCTAGCCTTTATCTATTAGTTATTCATTAATTTTCTTGTTAAATAATAGGCAAAATCTGGTCGTCAAATCTGGAGCTTCCAGTGTAGCTTTGGGGAAAAATCATTTCAGAGAGCCAAGAGTAAGGTGGCCTATTACAGAATGTCACCTTTAAGAAGGGGGTGTCTTTTTTGAAAACTACCTCAAAGCACAATGTCATCAGACTTCCAGAAAAAGAAAACAAAAAAAACAAAGCAACCAAAAAACCCCACCAGAACCCTAAACCAAAAGCACTTGATCATGTTAAACATCTCAGTAATTTTACAAATGTGACAGTCTTATATAGCATGATCTGAATTCCTGAATGATAAATCCATGTAATTGCAGTCATGTTTTCACTTTTTATCACCCTTGCAGATCCATATTTATATTTTTTATTTTATTTTGCCCTTTTTCTAGTATTTTTTCTGCTTATCTGAAAAGAAAATGATATTTATATGAAAAGCTCTGTGTGTGCAACATCCAAATCAAGGTATTATTTGAAACTCTTACTAACATGTTGCCATTTAAAAAAGAATAGCAGTCACGAAGGATAACAGCATTAAAGAACTCATTTAAAAAAGAAAAAAAAGAGTTTGTATTTATGAATAAAATCCTTAAAAGTTGAATGACTTTCCTGTACCACCTGTGCTCACAACTCTAAATATGAAGTTCAATTGTATAGTAGATCATCTTTCCAGTATTTTTCCCGTTTTTTTAATTCTCCCTGCACTTTGTTCTTGACTGTGAAAGTGATCAGCTCTGCTGGTAGCTCATACAAAAATATACTGCCATAATTATTTTACACTCTCCAGTCTAATTTTCAGTTCAATTGTGGATGTATTAAGAAGTATCTTTTTATATGCGTGTATATATTTTATATTGTTTATATATTCATAAATATAATTTTCTACAGTACTTACCTCAGATTCTGTTTTATGACTTTTAATACAAATGCTTGTGAAAATTCTACAGTGCATTCCTCTAAAGGCAGGATATCTGTGTTTATTCTGCAAGTGGACTAGTGCATTTTTCTGTCTGAGTGATACTCTGAAAAAAAAATAAAATAAAATCATCTCAGGTGGAATTTCATTGCCAGTCCATCACTGGAGCTTTAGATTGCATTCATATATCTACTTAAGGGAAAGGTTTTATCCATTTCACACTGTTTTATTATGCAAAATGTAGTGATAGATGAATGACACCTGAAATACCTTCAGTAAACTATGAACCTGAAAAGTCCAGTGAAGACTTCCCAATAAAATCATCAGACTTTCAGTACTATTCCATGGTTATATATGAATAGAGTTTCCAGGCACGTGAAGGAAAAAAAAGAAAAAAGTTGCAATAACTTAAAATAAATATTTCACTGTAGCAATTTCAATGTCATAATATTTGTATTATTTCCCATAGAGTACTTAAAAAATGCGTTTTCTTTTAAATGTGGAACTGTTTTCAGAGTCAGCTCGAGTAAGGTAAAAGTCTGTTGTGTATGTTGGGATGCTAATGGACTAGTAGACATTTGATGTGACACTAACACATTAATTTATGCTCTGTAAAAGAATAAGATGCTCTGTTAATAAAAAATGTGCAGATTGCACATTTAATGCAGTGTAAGAATCAAACACTCTTCAAATAACTTTTTAGCTAGTTCACACTGCTACATTATGGGAGCTGTAAGACTGAAGAAAAAGGAGTGCTATACTGACTACCAACCAAAATAATTACTTTAAAGACTCTAATTTTCTCCTCTTGTTATTCTGTTTACTCTGATGCTTCTTGCAACATCCATAATTTATTTGAATGAATACATTTCTTATTAATGAAAACATCTGTTATATACTAGAGAGTAGTAAGTGTTTGTAACCTTGACCCTTAAAATCAACCAAAAGCAGAGCTTAAGTTTTAGACCCTTTGGGAGTTTCATAAATTTTATGATTTCTTATACAAGTGCAAGTAAGAACAAGCTTTGCCTTAGTACTGAGGCATTTCATGTAATAGTTTGACATGCCTGTCTTTTCCAGAATAAAATGCTTTATAATGCACTGATATTGCTTGCATTCGCCTTTACCTCAAGTTTGAACTGACTGTAATCACAGAAGTTACTTAACAGAAGCTGAAGGGTTGTTCCCTGCTTAGTTACAGACCTTTTACAGTTAAACAAAAGTCAAGGACTCTATTTCTGTAGGTATTTTGTTGGATATTGATAGCTAAAGTAACTTAAATACTGGAATTGTCTGAGGTTTCGGGTTTTTTATGTCACAGAATCAGGAGCATTTTAGGTCATGGAAGAGGTTGGGTATTCTAAATATTTGTTAGTTTGATCCTGAGGTAATGGGTGAAATAAACATATTGGGAAGACAGGCTCTTTTTGGTTGCTCCTTGGTAACAGTAACTGGACAAATATCTGATGGACCTGTAGTCCTGTGTAGAAGATGTGATTTTTGTGAGGCATCTCTAGTTTTATGGGTTAGAATCAGAAGCTGTAAAGGTAATGTCTTTCATTATCAATGTTATTTTATGGACAAAAGATTGTCTTGCAAAAGAACTTGTCTTCTGAAGTCTGGAAACAAATCTGTCTTCTTGCCTTTCTTTTAGTCTAAACTATTTGAATTAATTGTATTCATAGAATATGAAATGTTTGTCTCATATCTATATATACACATAGCCATTGTTTTGTTTACAGAGAAATTCCATGTAACAGAACAAAATCAACACTCTTACTAATAACAGCCAGTCCATGAGAGCCCTGCCTGAGATATTCTGCCCCTGCTCAGCTGGTTGAGATGCTGGGTGCAACCCTTAAACTCAACAAACCAAAAGGACTTTGGATCTAGAACACTGGTAGGGTTGCTGCTTACTACTAGCAGCTTCTCCACCACACAGCAATAGTTTATTGGATGTATTTTATTGATACATGTATTTTATTGGTAAATCTTCCCTTCTCTTCACATCTTATTTTGGTCTTGGCTCCACCTTGTAACTAGCACCAGCGTATCTTGCACTTCAGACAAAACAATCACCACAACCACCGAAAAATCCCAAATCTAAAGGCAGGAGGCAATCTTGAGAAGAAAAGGAAAACACATTTTCTGACAAATGAGAAAGTTTCTTTCCGCTAAATCTGTGTATCAGTTGAAGTCTTCATAAAAATTAACAAAGTTATATTTCATTAACTAGGAAAGGGGAACGTGGATTTAATGTATTTTTGGTCAGTCACGCATTTCGGCATGGATTTTGCTACTGTAGTGAAAGTCTCACTAAAAACAAAGGAAAAAAAATAATTTAAATGAAAGTGGTTTGCATGCGTCTCTAGTTGAATAGAAACTTCTGGAAATGGTGATTAATGTCTTACCAACTCTTGTTCTCTGTTTTCCTCATTTAGACTATTAGGAGAGGTCATTGTTCTGTCAACAGAATTACATTCTGAATTTAATCAGAATAAAGCCTCCCCTTCAAAACTTGCCAAGGTCTTGCCTGTATTGTGTGCATATTTTTGTTTTGTTTTATTTGGTAAGCAGTTATGGCTTAACTGGATTTATTCAGACACAGCTCTTGTGTAATTGTTGCCAGCTTTTATTCTGCCTGGGGGGTACATCAAGGTGATCTGCAGGTTATTTGTGTTAATGAGAGTCATGTTTAACAGAAGCCAAATGGTGTCCACTGATGCAAAGAAGAAAGCTAATACAGCTTATCCAGTGTGTCGTTAGATATGGACTTGTACCAGGTAAATACCGGACGACAAATCATGGAGCAATTTTTCAATTTTTTTTTTTTTAATTTAGGTCAAATTTATTATATAAACTGTGTTACAGAGTAGGTCCTGTATTGCTGTTGACACCACATTACTAAGGCAACTGTTGATGTGCTGTAGCGTTAGTAGTACAACTTCAGTTACAGTTAGTATGTCTCAGGTGCTTGGGATCAGCAGTCTCAACACTTTTCTCAAGTACTCTTGGCTGAAGTGAAAGAGTGGTGAAAAAGCAGGGATGGAAGACATTCTCAGGTTCTGCGCAACTGAGCAGGCTAAGATTTTTTTTGAAAGTTAGTTGATTTGCAGTCTCAGTAAAAGTTCTGACTACACAGTCCTGGAATCATGAGGACAAAGAGAATTTAGCTGCCATGGTGGGTTTTGCTGCTGTGTGACATCTCTGAACTGTTTCACTAGTACACTTGTTGGAAAATGCCGTCACTGAATGACCATTTTTGACAGCCTTTTATGCTCTCTTTGAAGTTGGAAAATTTATCAATAGTTTGCAAAATGGATGGTTTTTCAGGGGGAAAAAAACCAAACAAAACAACCCCCTTTTGTCAATATACTCCTAAGCTGTGGGAGACACATTGTAGCACCAGTACTTAACATACTGTCATTATAGGACTGTCAGGGCTTTTATTTTATATGTATAGAGAGAGACAGCATTTTGTAAACGTTTCTCTGTAAATGCCTTTTTTAGAAGACACTGAGCTAGTGCAACTTGAGTAAACTATTTGCAGCTATCTAGAAAGAAAGAAATACACTGGCTGAGAATTTTTAACTTTCTGAATTCTGATATATTGCAAAGTATCTATTGCTGTTCTGTAACTCTACACTTGCGTCTCTTAGTGCATTTTATAGATTGTTCACAGTGTATAATACTGAGCGTAACTGCTCCTTGAAGATGGAGTTTCTCCCACTTCTGATGCATGAACACAACACAGCTTTACTGCTCTGCACTGCCTTGGATGCAATCTCACGTAAAACTTAGCGTCTTTGTAGCCACCTTATCTTTGCAGGAAACACGTGAGATTTTCATTTGTTTTCTGCACTGGTTGTTTATAGACTGGTGGTTCCCAAAACATCTCCACCTGTGAGTTACCCTTCTGTCAGAACTACTGCCTCAGTAGAGGCCTGAAGAGTTGGGTGTCTTTTGGGGTGGTTGCTCCAGTTCTAATTGCTGCAGCTGTCTGTGGCAGGTGCGGAATCCCAAATGCTTGAAGCTTTCTTGGTTGCATAAACATACTAATAATATCCAGGAGCCCAACTTGGGCAAAACTTCATTGATAACTAATGAGACCTGAGTAGGACATCTTCCTGGATCCAGTAACTCATCCCTGACAAAAAGTATCCCCCTGGTTTTTCAGAGCTGTGTTGTGGAGATGTGTGATTTCCCATCTGATGCCTCCTTTCTCCTCCTCCTCCTTGCTTTGAGCTTGTTCCTCTCCAAGCTGACCTTCTGGCTGACTTTTCCACAGCAGAATTTACAGCTTAATTTCTTTGGCAAATCACTTAAATCCTAAATCAGCATTTAGGGACTGTTTGACTGCAGTGCTTCCCAATCCCAATAAGCCATGTTGGCGACCTGTGTTTCTAACTAATCATCATCTGCAAATATTTATGGACTGCTCTGTTTTCCTCTGTCATGGCACAATAATGAGCAGCTGGTTACGGATGCATCTATGTGTTTACATCATGAATAAATTCTGCCTTTGTATGTCATTTAAAAAAAAAAAAAGTTGTATTTGGGAATACAGCGAGGTGATGCACTTCATCTGCAGCTGTTTCTTTACAAGAAAGAGGTTCCTTTGCACTGCAAGAGTAACTGGATGTTAAGCAGACCAAAATCCACTTGACTAGAAGGGGTCTTCCCTGTGGGCATCCAGTGGCAGAGCTGTGCTGGACTGAAATCCAGTAGTGTAGCTGGTATGAATCGAGACTAATGCTGTAATCAATCAGGTATGAGGGCTGTGGGTTTGAGAAAAGGCCCTCAAGGGTGGATTTGCACTTAAAAAGGAAAAGAGTATTTCCCATCAAACCTGAATCTGCTTTGGAGGCAGGTTAAGCTTGAAGATGACATCTATCGAAGATGACATCTATCAAAGATGTGGAATTTGGACTATGGGGGCAGTTTGGAGACTTGACATAACTTGGCACTTACTGACCAGAAAGACAGAAATGAACACACACAAAAAAAACCCCCAACTTTGGAAACCAATTCTTCTGTATATAGCTTTAATGTAGTCTAGTGATTTACTTTCCATATCTAACTCTATGGTTGTAGATCAACGATCAACTTTTAATACTAGTGTTGGAATAAGTGAAAGAAAGAGAAAGGAAGAACCTTCCCCCGGCAAACCCCCATCAAACAAGGGATGCAGTCCCTCACCAGCTTCCTCACACTAACCTGAATCCATAGCTGTCCACGCTAGCTTTGCCAGAACTGTTACTGGTGGGATTTTATATAATAGCAGTGAGCAGTATTGCTGTTAGAGAAGTGTAACATTTCCTTATGCTTGTATTAAATACCTTAGTCCTTCCTTCTGCGGGTGTTTGCCCCTTGGTACTTTTGGATTTGCTCTGCGGGATTGTGGACAATTTTTAACATGATGCCATGTGCTGTATATTGACACACACAGTGGTAAGCTTTGGGTACTTGAATGGCTGGGGAAACAACAACTATGTGTAGTTTTGAAAATGTATGTTTTTCTTTAAGTCTGGAGTGAAAACTTGAAGGCTGCTCTTTGTTTTGTATGAGATACACAAATGATCAGAATGATGACACCTCTGGCAGTGATTTGGCGTTATTTTTGTTATGCTGGGAGAGCTTTCTGCATAAAATGGGAGGATTAGATTGAGCAAGTGGGATGACATATGAAATCTTGGTTTTGATAGATTTCCAGAAGAAGCAGCCAGACGATGACTCTACTCCCAGCACAAGCAACAGCCAGTCAGATTTGTTCTCTGGAGAAACGAACAGTGACAACAGCAATACCTCTCTAACCACGCAGGCCGCTAACTCCAACCAGCAACTTTTGACAGAACTGAATGTAACTTCACCGAGCAAAGAGGAATGTAAGTGCACGAGTCCTAAGTGACAGCAAAGGAGGCATAAACATGTAGCTTTGTTCTCAGGCTCATGTTTCACTGACTCCCTTTGGAAGTAAATGGCCTGGTTTTTTGCGGTGAAGGGAAAGGTTAGAAGTTATTTGCAAAATAGAGTTGATGGCTTTAACCAAAGAACAACTTAAAAGGGTTTGCAGGAGTTTCTAGCTAATACATAGCCGTTTGAACTGCAGTGTACAATTTAATTGTGATTTTGAGGCACTCTTATTTTGAGAAATTCCTGTTACTGATAAATTAATGTATATATTCTAGGTTAAGCACCAATAATTTGTGAAACTTGACTTTAAACTCTCTTGGTTTTTAATTGTTTCAGTTGCACACAGCACTGACTATAATGCATGTTTGTCTAGACTGCTGCTAGGTTACTTGTATAAAATACAAGTTTTATGTGGTAGTACATCTTTTCTTTCATGATCCATCTTCTTCATTGAATTCTGTAAGGCAAAAATTCTTCCTGAAGGTAAGCTGAGATGTTAAAGATTAGCAAACACAGTGAGATAAAGTTGTCTTTTAAATTAATCTAATTTTCTTTATAAATTCATCCCATGTTTAATATATATCGAGTTTTAAAACCTGCCTTCTACAACTTAAGCTCAAATGTGTAAGTTTCAGTTTCATTTTCCTCAAACTGTAGCTTTTTTAGAAAACCTCTATGGAGAGAGCTGAGTTTACATTGTGGCTGGTAAATAGATGTACACATTGCAAGAAAAATATTATTATTTTTTAGTAGGAAATTTGCAAGAGCTGCTCCAGTTCTTCAACACTGAGGCAATTGCTGGAAGTAAGAATGGTGACAAAGCACTAGGGCTAAAAAATCTTTGATGTGCTACACTTTTTTCAGTTGCGTTAAGTATTCGCATAGGATTGTGTTGCTGAAGTATTTATTCTGTCTACAAGTATGTAGACTTTACATATATATTATTTTTACTTATGCAGATTGGCTATGGACAAAGCACAAAGTGTCATTTTGGGGTTTATTAGACTAGGTGTTAGATTAGGTGGTTTATTAGGCTAACTAAAACAAAATGCATAAATTGAGTTACTGTTTTCTATCTTTATGCGAGAATACTGTGAGAAAAACAGCAAAGTTCTAATACCAGTTCTTGTAATAAGAGTAAACTTGCCATGTAACTCTTGTCTCTCCTTCACATACGCAGTTGCTGCTGACCACCTATCATCTCTTCCTTCTGTCCAGCACTTCTTCAGGGAAAACCTGTAGTCTGCTGTAAAAGCAAGGCCTTAAAACAACATTCCTAGAGAATTCAGTGAAGCATTATGCTTCAGCAGCATGTTTGGACCTTCAAAGGGCAGGGGCTTCAGTATCTCTGCTGGCTTATTAGCCAGGATCTACTATTTGGTGTTACAGAGTGCTTCTCCAGTGCTTACTGGGTCAGGTTTTCTGAAGATTTGTTCAGTTTGGAATTAAATTGTCTTACAACAAAGTGTTTCTGTTGTGGCTGAGAAGGACTTGGGGGTAAGTGGTAAGGTGATTAAAGGGATGGGAAGGAGGGAAGGAAATTAAATAGTGTCCTTCATCCTGAATTGCTGCAAGCTTATGAACATACACTGAAGGTGATGGATATTAGACAGCACAGCCTGCAGAACATTTGAAAATACTACCTATAAAAAAAATTCTTTATGACTTCCTGCTGGGTGATTTTAAGTGAAATACAGTGGAGAGATTTATTTACAGCTTGAGCACTCTGTCTTCTCTCACATCCTCACTACCACTTTAATGAAGCTTAATATCATTTATCAGAAATAATTATACACAGATGGAGCTTTTCTGATGGCTAATGGCCTCAGCGTGGAAGATTCTTTCCTGTAATGAGGAATGCCCAAACTTTAAACGTCTTTTTGATTTTAAGTTGAGGGTGTCTTTTTTTCTGTGCAATATTTATTTTGCAGCAAGTTCTATAAAACATGCACTGCTCTCATTACAGCTGTGTTCTTCAGAGATTGATCTCTTGCAGTGCCGCATGACGACGTACCAGTATGTGCTCTTCTGAACAGAGTTGTGGTAATTCACTGGTAACCCATTATGGTAATCCCTATCCAAGTGTGGAATAACTGGAGTACTCAGGAAGGATTCTCATGGTACTATCCACTCCCTTCTCATCTCTTTCAAACCTTTGAGGAGAGTTTTGCATCAGGGCATTTGCCATAATACTTGAGTCCATAGGGTAAACAGATTGGACAGAATTGCAGCAAGTCATTTAAGCAATTAACAAATTCCATTCATGTTACAACAACTGAAGAGAACCATAGAAATCTCATGTGCTAAGATTCACATTCTGCGTCAGAAAAAGTGAGGGGATTTTTTTGTACTTGTTTTTAAGCAGCCATTTCCTTTTTTAACACAGGATGAATGCTATAGGAGAAGAGTTCCTTGGACTAGATTTTGCAGGAGTTCAATTTGACAATATGCAAATATTTCTGCCTTTTTTTATTACCATTTTGATATTTTGTGAGAGTTGTATTTACATTCTTGAGCATCTTATATACACAGCCAGGTTGTAGTGACTTTCCATCTCCTGCCACCCACAGATTGTTCTGACCAATTATCTACCCCAGTGGCTGCTTTGCTAATTAATATCTCTTCCCCCACATTGGACGAAATGTAGTTCTCAGTCTTATAGTTACCAATCAACAAAAATGTGTTAAAGATTTATGCCCAGAGGCAATGATTCAAGCTTCATGAATTTCTTTTCCTCCTTCACATATGTTTTGTTTTTATGAAGTATTACTTATCACCAATTTCAAAAAAATGCTGTTACAATTTAGGAGGGGGAAAATATTGTAAAAATTTTGGGGTTTTCCCCAAATATCCTACTTGAGTTGCCTTACCTGAAGATCCAGAATCTTCAGGTCTCATCAGTTGAAGTAAGTTTTCTGAACTAACTTACTTCCTAAACTTTTGCCGACAAGAAGTATATTGATATCAGTATAGCTTTGCTAAGTGTAGATTTCCAGGGATTTTAATGATCTGTTTCTTAGCAGATGGTTATCAGTCTGACTTTTGTCCTCCTGATTCTTTATGTTCAGATAAGCTTATCTGTTCAGGTTCCTGTATAGTTTTCATCCATTCTAGTATTTAATCTGGTTTTCCCTTTCATTTCCTCTCTTCATTTAGGAGGTCCTAATGGTAGTTATTTTGCTGTCAGTCACCATATGAGCCAGTACCTCAAAAATTTCTTTTTCTTATTGTGTGGGCAAGGTTTTGTTTATTTTTAAAAGACAGGAAAAATGGGATTTGACAATGGCCCTTGCTTTTCTCCCTGCCTCCTGTCCCCTCCTGCCCCCCCCCCCCCCCAAAAAAAAAATTAGCTGGGACAGGAGTGGGGGGAGAAATAGCTTATTAAGGAAGGTTCTGGGTATTGTGGTAAAGAAAAGGTCACACTGCACATGGAATAATTTTGCTTAGTTTCAGTCCTTCATTGATTTCTTTGGGTCTGTCACATTATTTTTCTGTCACTATATGAGTAGACCTAAAGCTGATGCTGTGCAGGTTTAAAACTAACTGTGGTGTTATGTGACAGGAGAAATGTCAATGTGAACAACTCTGACTCTGGCAGCTGGATCAGATTTGATATTTCAGTAGTTCTTAGCTTTGGTGACATGATTTTATTTTGATTATGTGCTTAAGTCTTCCTGGCTTCCTTGAATTAGCAAGAACTACAATTGGAAAAAGAACAAATAGAATATCTGATGTTTCTAGAACAGTTAAATAGTCTACATTGAAGACTTTATAAGAAGATGCACAAATATCTGAGATATTGCTGTAAATGTCAAAAAATATACTGGTGATTTCAGCCCAGAAAGGTGATGATCACTGACCACACCTTAACTCTGTGTGTGCTGAATTTTAGATGCTGAAATATGAATCCTCAGTACTGAATGTCTGCAAATTTTCACTTCAGATTTTGAACTGTTGCATGTCAAGCTAAGTGTTTAAAACATCATAGTTTATCTCAAACACTTAAATTTGCAAGACAAGTTTGAAGAATGCTTTAAAGCATTTGGAATTTTAAGCATTTGCATGTGCTGCAAAGAGTGAAATACCCCTGATTATTTTGGTGAAGTTACTTTATGTACATGAAGTGTACTACATCTGAGACAGAGATGCACCAGGCTTCTGTAAAAATCTGTGGCAGAAAGGTGAGAGATTGTTTTATTCTACTGCACCTATCGGGTGTTTTGAGTTTCACAGTTTGTTGAAGCATGAGTGTGTAAAATGCCTTATAGGATATAGTACTAAAAAGTAGTGATACTTTTCTTCTCTTTGGAATAAAACCCCCTAATCTTACATCATTTTTTTCACCATAACCATATGAAAAATGGATAAACAAGTGCACTCCTTTCTTTTTCGTAGCCTCATAGAATGGTAGGAGATGGAAGGGACCTCTGGAGATCATTTAGTCCAACACTCCTGCAGGCCTTACCTAGGGCAGGCCATACAGGAACAGATCCAGACAGGTTTTGAAAGTCTCCAGAGAAGGAGACTCCACAGACTCTCTGGGCAGCCTGTTCCAGTGCTCTGTCACCCTCACAGTGAAGGTGAGAACTTCCTGTGTTCCAGTTTGTGACCATTAGCTCTTTTAGTAACCAGTCACAGGAGGGGTTCCCCAGGGATCAATATTCGGCCCAATGCTGTTTAATATCTTCATAAGTGACTTGGATGTTGGGATCAAGAGCACCCTGATGAAGTTTGCAGCTGACACCAAAATGAGTGGGGAAGCTGACACTCCAGAATAGAGAGAGCCACCCTCCAGGAAACCTGGACAGGCTGGAGGAGTGGGCTAACAGGGACCTTATGAAGTCCAATGGAGACAAGTATAAGGTCTTGCATCTGAGAACACACAACACAGGAATGCAGCTCAGACTGGGATCTTCCTGGCTGGGGAGCAGCCCTGTGGAAAGGAACCTGAGCATCTTGGTGGATAACAAGCTCAATGTGAGTAAACAGTGTGCTGCAGTGGCAAAGAAAGCCAGCATGATGCTGGGTTGCATTAACAAGGGCATCACCAGCAGAGATAAAGAAGTCATTATCCCACTCTACTCAGCACTGGTCAGACCACAGTACTGTGTTCAGTCTTGGTCTTTGCTATACAAAAAAGATGTTGACAGGCTGGAAAGGGTCCAGAGAAAGGGCCACAAGGGTGATCAGAGGACTGGAAGACCTGTCATATGAAGAAAGGCTGAGAAAACTGGGTTTTTTCAGCCTTGAGAAGAGAAGGGTTAGGGGAGACCTTATTACCACATACCAATACATAAAGGGTGGCTACCAAGAAGATGGAGATTCTCTTTTTACATGGAATCATGTGGAAAAGACAGGGGGTAATGGGTACAAGTTACTTCTGGGGAGATTCAAATTAGACTCCAGAAGAAAATTTTTCACCATGAGAACAGTTAGACATTGGAATAATCTCCCAAGGGAAGTGGTGGATTCCCCTATGTTGGACAGTTTTAAGACTCAGCTTGACAGGGTGATGGGCCATCTTATTTAAATTATATATATATATATTTATTTTTTTTTTGTAACCATGAAAGGTTGGACTAGATGATCCTTGAGGTCCCTTCCAACCTGGTATTCCATGAGTCTGATCACAGGGCACCACTGAAAAGAGAATGGCCTGTTGTACTTGACACCCACCCTTCAGATATTTGTAAACATTAATGAGTTTAATCCATTAGTTTATCCAGCAGCTCCTTGCTCATTCATGCTGGTCTCCTGCCTCCTCTACTTGATTTTTTAGTCAAAGGAATGCACCTATCTTGAGCTTGGAGGAGGTGATGTTTGAATATAAATGCGCTCTCTTGGTCCCCCCTACCTTCTAGAGTCTTAGCTCAAGGGATTCTTCCCAGTAGGTCTTTGAAGAGCACAAAGTTAGCCCTCCTGAAGTCCAGGGTTGCAATCATACTTACAGCCCTGCTTTTTCCTCATATGATGCTAAACTCTACCACGTGATGATCACTGCCTCCAAGGCTACCCCTAACCTTCACATTCCCGACCAGACCTTCTTTGTTTGTTAATACAAGGTCCAGCAGCACACCTCTCCTCATTGGCTCTTCCACCACCTGCCTATGTCAGAAAGTTATCATCAGTACACTTCAAGAGCCTTCTAGGCTGAGTATGCCTTGCTCTGTGGGTGATTGAAGTCACCCATGAGTGCCAGGGCATGCGATCTTGACACTACTTCCAGCTGTCTGTGGAAGGCCTCATTGACATCCTCTTCCCAGTTTGGTGTTGTGTAGTAGACACAACAGTTGTGCCTGTATTTGCATGACCTTTAATTCTTGCTCATAAGCTTTCGACACGTTCTTCATCCCCCCTGGGTAGAGCTCGGTGCATTCCAAGAACAACTCCACTGCCTTACCTTATTGGTCTGTCTTTTCTAAAAAGTACATTGCCATCCATGGCAATATTCCAGCCACGTGAGCTATCCCACTGTTCCTCTTTTTTGTTGAATGGCCTTCTCTATGACACTATGCAAATGATTTCTACCAATTTATAACATTTCACAATTTTTGCATTTTGTCAGCAGCAATGAAATGCTTTGGAAATACTTCATATTTTGAGTTATGATTGTGATAGCCTTAATTGTGTCTTGTGCCTTTTAAGTAAGGGCAGTGATTTTTAAATTGACAATTGCCCTTGGATGCCATCCCATTGTATACTTTTCTGAATGCTCTGGCTTTGAGAATTCAATTGTTATTGCAGCAAGAGTAATTTTTTTACATCCTGTTTGGTTTTTTTCCCTCAGTTCTGGATATGAGGAACTTTCTCTGGCTCAGCTGAAAGTTCTGTGCATACCTACTTCTATAAAGTCTTAAATGTATAAACAGACCAAGCTAGCTGCCTTTTTTTTTTTTTCTTGCTTGTCACAGATGGTTGTAGAAAATAGTATGCTTTGTTGCTAACTTGATTTATTCTGATACCAGTTTGTACATTTTTCTTCTATCCAAAATAATGCAGTAACTGTTAAAATTATGCTGAGCTACAAAACTAGCCTATCTGAACTACGTGATTTAATATTGCAATTAAACTTGTACCCAGACATAACTGAGAAAGCTGTAGATAGGTGATGGTGATGATGAATAATTCTAATCTTTCTTATCGACTTACAAGACTGTCCTGTCGTCTTTCTTCTTGTACTCAATTTTGTGCATCTTATATGAGAACAAGAGGGGACACACCTCTAATATAGACTATGCACCAGGCTGTTTTTTCGTGTTACATGAATTTCTATGCCACAGAATAAGAAGAATTAGCTATTTTCTCAGGCTTCTTGTTTCAAGTTAGATAATAGTAAAAGGTGGTTTATATCTGTTTTCATTGAATGCTGTGTACAGATAGCCTTTTAGTGCTGTTTTTAATGTTAAAATGAACAGCAATTCAGTTTTTCAGTTGGGTTAGCATCAAACTGGATTTTCTTGAATATTCATCACAAAATACTTTTTTTAGTACTGATTCAAACACTTTTTCACTGGGAATTTGCAAGAATGCTTTAGAATATAAAACCATATTGAGCTGTGGTTTATTTGAGTTCTCTTTTGAGAAATGTCACTAGTATTAGGTGCCAGTAGAGAATATATAGGCAGTTAGAAATTTGAACAAAGAAGTGCCTAGTAGAAGTGTCGTCTTCATCATCTTTTCATGGCATGAGAATCTTTCTATAAGTTTCAATCTAATCCCTACAGTTCCAGTTTCATTTGAAGAACATTTCTGAGTTTTCTAACATCTTAAGAAAGATCTGGCACATAGATTTATGAAATGAACTCTTCTTTCCACGTCTGTGGCATGGTAATTTTGAAACATAATGAAGACCAGTGGAATAGTAACACTGTTAATTGTTTCATCTGATTTATAGTCGCTTCACACTGCAGAGTAGACAGTGTATCTTAGAGTCCCATTTATTAAAGTGAAAGGACCCCATGGAACATGGAACAGAAACACAGTCACATAAGAAAAATGTGGGTTAGAGCTGCATAGCTATGAAAGTTACATAAAAACTATTTATAAAAATATAATTTAACTGCCAGCTTCAACGGCACATTTTTACACTTCAATTTACACCTATAAAGTAGGAAAATATCATGTCTATTTTACAAATGAGGAAATGAGAAAAAACAAGAAAAGGAGTGAGACAATAGCAGGGGAAAAAAAAGTGGTACCTGAATCCTGTCTCCATTTACTTCATTATAGTTGTTAAATTTACCAGCTGTTCAGCAGCAGCAACGCAGTCCAGGATTCACTTTGTTCTCCAAAAGCTGCCTGCAGATAAAAATCCACAGAAGTAAATAATGGCAGATTTGTAAAACTAGATTTTTGGGTTGTATAAGTATGCATTTGTATGTGGTGTAATCTTATCTGTTTAGTAATGACATTACTGAAATTATCGTGCATCTTGCCCACTCTGCAGCAAATAAGCAGTTCTTAAGTGCTGTAAAGGTCTTTTTTTTTTTTTTTCTTCCTTCCTTAAAGAGAGTGTATTCTGCCTGTGCAACTGAATTTAGAGATTTATGTTCCCATTTATGTATTGGTGTTCGTAATCAATGACTGTTTTCAAACTCAATTGTGTAGATTAATTAGATTATGTCTCTACCAATTCAAGAGATACACAGCTAGATTACTGGTTTGGACAGATTTCCAAATGTGGATTCTTTCCTGTCTTGCAAATAGCTATGAAATTCTCCCTGTCCTGGCTACCACACTGCTGCCCAAGGAAATACAGCTCTTGCTTATTACCCTCTTCCAGCCTGTGGCATGCAGGGAGTTGGGTGCTTTTTCTGGGGAGGAACCATCACAGTACTGAAAGCTCAAAGTAGCATGTGGGCGTGTTTATGTCACAGGGATCAATCAAGTGTTACTGAGCTTTCAGGCTCCTTAACTTATTTTTTGTGTTTGTTCATTATCTGGCTTGCAGTTTTTGTGTTATCTGTAATCGTTTCAGTGTGTTATTGTAATCTTGGGCTTTGTACTCTGGTACAAGTCTGGTTTCACTCCATTCTTCATCTCTTCCTCTTCTCAGTAAGTGCTTCTAGGTTCTGTTTGAATACACCTGACACTTTGGGTTCAAACTTAGCACTTCCTCAAGGAGCAAGAAGGGGGTTACCCTGCTGTGTCACTTCCTGCTGCACAGGGAGTTCTGGTGGAGTGGAGTCACTTCACTTCACAAGGACTTCAGGAAAGGGAAACAAGAAGTTACCCTGATTTTCAGGGTGTGTCCTGCAGAACAGGTGGTACTTGGCAATTGTTACCATCTTTCAGGAAAGGAGGTGGACAATGCAGAAAGGCATTCTAGAGGTCAATTTAAACATACGGCAATTATAATAGTAAATAATAACAGTATTAACATATATCAAGAAATACAAGTAATGCATAAAATTTTACTACTTTAAAGAGTTAACAGAGAAACTGTTTGGGTTTTTTTGAACCTGTTTTTCTAAATTGATTTATTTAGAGTACAGTTAAGAGTAAGTTACAGAAAGCTAGGGATATCAGAAGCCTAAACCAGCAGCTACGTTAATAAGACCTTTTGTTTTAAAGTAGGATAATGTTAGATTTAAAGGGTCTTGTATTATCCTTTCTTAATTCTGCATTTGAATTTGCAAACTCAGCGATTCTCACAATTCTCCTAATTTCTTCAACAGCTTTTAGTATTTTTGCATTTTTTAATCATCTTCTCTTGGAATTCCATTATTGCTGGACAGTGGCTGCTTTTGTTTGGAAGAGGAGTTGCAAATGCCAGAAACGGTACACTGGAGAAAAAATAGGAGCAGAAGCTATTGTTTAATCAGTTAATTGGATATAGTGTAGAAAGGTATCTTTATTCTTCCATTTGAATATCTTGTTTGTTCTGAGAAAAAAAAAAAAAAGGCAGTCTACAGCCCTGTGGGTCGTGTTAGAAGCTAGACATGTGTGGCCTTTTACTGTGCACTGAAGTTACATTCCCTGAAAACACTTATTTTTTTGTCAATGAAGATGCAGGTATATCCTGAATTGTGCTAAGCTATAAGCCTACTTTTGTGTATAGCCAAGAAAGACTGGTGTTCTACTGTTACCCGACTTCTCTTTTCTTTCATGCAAAATTTTTGTCAAAGCTGTGGGAAATATACTGCCCTGTTTCATATAATATGAAGATGCCTGTATTAGCTATTATGTATACCAAGAGGTTCAACATAATGATTTCCACGTAGAATTGCACAGTCAAGCCCATACTACATAGTATTGAATTATGCATGACATTTTTAATGGTGGAACAAAAACAGTAGCAGAAGGAAGAGCTGTAAAGGAGATGCCGCCTTCTCTGGTTATTAGGCACTGGTGTATGTGCATGCAAATCCCAGGATATTCTTTGTTGAAACTCTAATGCCGTGCTCTACAAATCAAAGCTATATGACAGTAATACCTAATGAGGGAAAATTAAATAAAAGCTCTGACCCAGGAAAGTGCAGAACACATTCCAATTTATTTTGCTTTAGAGAGTGAGAAATAAAGATCTTCTATTTAGATGGATACTGAAAGTATCAACTGGTGTAAATATTTACTGTAAAATAATTGCAAGGATTAGTCTTATTTGATAGTCCATGGTGATGATGCCTGTCAGTGTCTATTTGGTGAAAACAGGGAGAATGTAACTAAAATTATTTAAAGAGTTGCTGCATCCTAAGTAGCAGCTGTGGTCTAAAGTCTGTTCATTGACATTCCATACCCTGTTGTATATATTTTGATATATTCCATATCCTGTTGTATATATTGTTTATACAAATTCTATATTGAAGCCAAATACTATATACTTGGTCTTTGAAAGCTGAGACTGACTTGATTATACATGCTCTGCAATTTTTTGGATATCCAAAAGGTTTCAGTAGCAAACTTCACAAGGGTTTTGTCGCAGTATTGATTTTCTTCCCAGGTGCATCAAACCCTAGACTAGGCATTTTTTGAACCTTTTGCAGTAGCCTTACTGACATAGATCAAGATGATATTTTTATTTTTTTACATTCTAGCCTAGAAAAAGATACATGGTAAAAAATTATTCGAGCTTACCTGACCATTTCTGACTGTTGTGAAGTGATTGTTGCTTGCCAGTGCTCTCAGACCTGGGGCAAGCACCCGTATGGTGATACCAGGATGCTTGATACATCCATTCATCTATCCATCTGGGATGCTTTCTTGTTGGCCAGGAAAGGCATCCACCCCATGCCTCCCAGTCCTGCTCACTGCAAAAGCAAGCTTGGCTCTTCTCATATGCAGGTGTGACTCTTGCACAGAAGTCCCCTCCACATACCTATGGAGTTCAGCCATTTCTCACAAATCTGTAAAATCCAGTCATCTGTCACAATGCTGTCTGTAACTTCTGCCAGCTGCTTATGCTGTTGCCTATCATGTGCAGCAGTTTCTTCCCTGTCATGTTCACTTTGCTTAACCTCAGGCCAGGCCCTAGTGTATTGCCTCAGTGTTTGCCTTCAGGACAAACTGGCTCACTGGCCTTTGTAACCACTGCTTTAAAGATTACCTGTTGGATGGTTATGAAATGGTGTATGTTGACAGAGGTGCTTTCTGGGAAAAGAGAAAACTCAAGAAGTTTCAGTTCTCCGGAAGACTGAAAGTATAAAACTTGTGATACCTTTTCTGCCAAGTGAATTTCATTGAAATCAAACATGCTGAAATAATTCACTCACATCTTTCCCTCCCTCCCTGCTAAAGTTTCTTTTCTTTTTTTTTATAGTCTTACAATTCTCTGAGTTTTACAGGGTAGAGAAAGTTACCCAAGACCTGATACTTCTTGAAAAATAGAAACGAAAGAAAAACTTGAAGGGGGAGCATCTCGGAGTGAAACAAGATGAAACAGTTTACTACCAGACTAGACTTGAAAATATTTGAAAAGAGAAAAACAGAAAAACATTGTCAAAGCCACAGTGCTGCTTCCCAGATATGGAAAGACCGAAGAGAATCGTAAAAACAAAAAGGGGGGGGGAAAAGTATTTTTCTGGGCATGAAGACTTTCATTAAAAGTTATCCTGTCATACTAAGCTCTGTTCTATTGCCAGCATGATACTACTGTATCACCAGCAGTCCAGTGCAGACTTGATTATTGGTATTTTAATAGCCAAACTCTGCTAGATCTAACTTAATTTCAGGCTCTCCAGCATCATCCAATTTATAATATCCAATTACCAAAGCTATGATATGTTATTACCATTGGTAATGCTACTGTTAATTTGTCTTGGCTTCACTACATGAGGTTTGGTTGTATTTATTTATTTGATTTTAGTGCAAGTCTCTGAGTACACTCAATTGGTTGCTATTTTAACAAGATCTTTGGAGAGCTCTTCAATGATGATGCATGTTAAGAGAAAAGCCAGAGAGCAGTTTACTACAAAGCAGACACCAGATGAGTGGGCAGAAGTCCAGAGTTCAACAAAAAAACCTTAAATGTGGAAAGAGTTTTAGCATATGCTTGTGCCACACTTTGAAAGAGTAATGAAAACAAGATAAGAGTCAAAGTTGTTATCTCACTGGAGTCATTGACAAGGTTTCTGTTGACATCAGGGAAGTGGTCACTTCGTCCCTTCCATTACTTGTGGGTTAGATAACGTTTCTAGCTTTGTTCTGACATAAATGGTACCTTTGTCAATGCTGGAAAAATTGCAATTACAGTCTGTTTTTTCCTAAAACCACCTCTTCAAATATTTATAAAGTATAACCTGTCTTTTTGTCCAAACTTCTTATCTGTTTTTCCAGCGCAAGACAGACTCAGATTTGTCTGGGAAAGAATTACTGAGAGCAGTAGACTACTTCCATATGTGCTTTCAAAAGACAAGTGCTCCTCGGTGGTTTATATTCCTAAGTATAATCTTGGTGTAGTTGTAAATGTTAAATAGAGTTGGCATTTTGAGATGTATGATCTTCTCTGTTTCCAGGTGGGCCATGCACAGGTACAGCTCATGCCTCGTTAACCACGCCAACCAAAAGATCTTGTGACTCAGGTATGTGTTTTGTGGGGGTCAAGGAATTTGATTTTGCATGATATGTAGCTGGATGGTTACAGTTTAATAGTGAAGGGCAATAGCTATATTGTGCAAATGCCAAATGAAATTGAATATTGTTGCTTTGCTGTCAGAAATATATATATATAAAGAGAGAGAGAAAAGGATTTGTATGGCAGATAGTTCATCTCAGAGTCCTGTTAAATGTACTTCCATAAATATACCATGTTTTCAGTTAATCTTTGTAAACATAAGACATAGAGGATTAATTGATTTGATTTCAGTCTAACGAGTGTTACAGTGTTCTGGAAGCCTCCCCTTTAAGTGCAAAGTATTGAGTAGAATACTGCTTGTAGTATATTGACTTGAAGATGCAGTATAGACAGCTGATGTTTGCATTGAGACTAAATTTACCTGCTTTGGGTCCTTTCGATGACTTTATTTCTTCATGAGGGATATAGATGGATAATCTCTCATAGAGCTAGTGTTCATAATGACATGTTAGGTCATTGCCAGGCTGAAGTTGTGGCTCCTGCAGCAGATCTGTCACAACAAATCATGTGAGTATTCATTCAAGCAGGCAGCCAGGTTACCCACATTGGCTCAGAATTTTTTCAGACTTCGGTTTTGCATGGACTAAGGAGTGCTCAGATGATCCTTTTCACCAGCACCACTGTGGGAAGCCATTACCTCCCGTGAAGTGGAAGTGGCGGGCATCTAGGTAGTGGTAATGTTCTAGCAGTCTGCGTTTCCAAAATAATTTTTGCCTATATTTGTGTTTATGTACCAGTTGAGCTGTTTTGAGTGTGCAGAAAGGAAGGGTGTTACTGTTTGATTAAGGGCTGTTATTCTTTCAGGAGTTCACAGTAAATTTCCTCTGAAGTCGTTCTTTCAGTAAGTGTTTCAAGTTACTGTATGTTTAACTGAACTGTAGTTATTCCACATTTACATGTTGTTAGTTTGCAATAAATGTTTGGTCATTCAAGTTGGCTTGATCTGCAGTGAAGGAAGGTTAAAGAGAAGCTACGTTACCTTGCATTTGGTACAAGTTCAGACCTCTCAAGTAAGGCGTGATAATCTGTGACAGTGCTGTGAGTATTGTTTGCTAAAGAACTCTTGAAGTTTGCACTGGAGGATACCGAATCCAGATTCCCAAGAATAGGAAGACTGTGGATTCTTTATCCTATGTAGCCATGGAGGTGTACCTAACCAAGACAGAATGTTTGCCACTGTATCCCTTGCAAACTAATCTTTGCTCATGGTATTACTAAATTGTACTTTCTTTATTGTAATGTTTAACTCCAGTTTTCATTGCAGTTTTCATTGCTTTCTGAGATGCTATAGATACTGAAAACTGAGAGTACTATATGACTGTTTTTAAAAATGTGCTTGTGATTAGCAAAAAAGCAAGTAAGTCCACTATTTGAAGTGTCAAATGGCAACAGCAAAAGCTCCATAGAATAAAGGAGATGAAGCTGCTAGACATGTTGAAAAATATCCATTAAATGGTTGGCTAACTTTGCTCAGTAGTTCTCTTTTTGCTTTATGCTAATGTTTGGTCCCTGCATGCTTGTATGTTAATCATTTGGTGTGTTTAGCAAGAAAATGAGGAGAACTACTCAATTTGATGCTACAGGTTTCATCCTGAGTCAACTAAACCTAATGATTTTATATTATCTAAATTTCCCCAAATGTTTTTTTTTTACATTATCTGCTCAGTGATCAGCATACTTTGTTAGTAGTCCCTTAGACTAATAAACCTTTTATGTGGACTTACTGTTTTCTTCTCCAGAGCTTGAATTTCCAGCCAGCTTTCATTTTTAAAATAAATTACTGGGTTTTCAAAGTCTGCATTTGGGAATCCTGATAAATATGGGAATTGACAAGTAAATATTGTCTACAAAATATTACCTTGAAATAGTGTGACATCTTCAGGCATAAGCAGCAGACTCTGTAGATGAATATTTCACATGGCACTCACTTCAGCTTAGTGTCCCTTCCTACAAAGCTATTTAAGTAATACGAGCAATATTTGTCAATACTACACATTGCATAGAAGCCTCTTTGCTGTAAGGATTCTACATTTCTTCTGCTTGGAAGAGCTTTGAAGGAAAAATGTTGTGGTGGAATTCATCTGTGTAATTTATTTTTTTCTTTAAGCATAGTTTTTTCCTGAAGACTGCCATATATCAACATTTGAGACAGAAAATTAGAAATTTGACCTACTTGTCTTCTATGCAGGTTCCCATCAGGAGGATATTAAGGAAGACATAAACTTTTCATACTTTATTAGCATTAATGTAACCATTGAAGAAAGATCAAAACAATAAATCTGCCAAGACACAAGAAGAGTTCTCTTACAAAAAAAAAAAAAAAGTTAAAAAGAGTTTTTACCTCATGCACTTTTCAATTTGCATGCTGGAGGAGCTGTTCAGATAAATTGCATTATGACACCAGATAGTGGGGTTTTTCCTCGTTGTGTTCACCAGAATCATCGCTGTGGTAAAAAAGTATTTCTATTCCAAAGTGTGCCCACAGGACAAGGATTATAATGAAAAGAATGAATAAAGCCTTGCAATCATAAGTTTAGATGATGCCTCAAAGGTTTTTGAGAGCTAGCAGTCTGAAGATTTTGTAGGAAAAAAGATGGGACTCTGTGGCTTAGTGTTTAGCTTCTTAAGTATTTTGATTTGTTTCTTAATGGTCAGGTAATGCTACAACTGGTGGCAGATACCGTGAGGCTTACTCTCTCCAGCAGGGCATTCAGATCCCATTTATTTATATTGGGTGTCCAGGTCATGAAGGTGCAGTATGAAGTGGCATATTACTCTGCTTTTTCTGCTGTACAGCTTTCATGATGATTTAATACACAATTCCAAACAGCCAGATTTTGGAAGATTTTCATTCAGCTTAAAGAAACCTGGAAAAAAATAATCAGTCGAACTGTGAGAGTGCACTCAGTTAATTCTGAATTGTGCGGTAGAAACAGGCAGATAAAATGCAGTAATGATACAATCGATTCATATGTTACATCCATACAGCTGGTGTCCTTTAAGTCCTTCATTTCTCAGTAGCATTTCATGAGAAACATGCATCTTTAATATTTTTGTATAGTTATGTGTACAGATAGCTCACATTTTATGAGATATCTGTCCTAGGTGGGTGTGGTAATATTTCTATTGTACAAGATTACAGTTTCCATCTCATTGCTTTATGCTTTTAGTAATGTAAAATTTGAATTTAGAAGATGGAAATCGTTCTTCTATTGCTTGAGCAAAGCAGGTAAGCAGGTAAGCAGGTGTTCCACCCTTTTTGAAGTCTGGGGTTTATTGCTGCTCTTACACTAAGGCGTGCGCTTGATCACAGCAGTGCCAGAAATCTAAGTGCTTTTAGGATGAACCAGTACAATCAAGAGAACAGCCTTTTACAAGTTCTAGAAAGGGCAGGTTGTGGCAATAGAAGTACAGAGAATTTGAGCCAGAGCCAAACCCAAGAAATTGTTACTTTTACATGATCATTTTGTCTAAATGTTTGTGTTGTGTAAGGACAAAAAGTACACCAATTACTTTTTTGAAGTGTTAGGCTCCTGAGCAAAAAAAAATACACAAAAAACTGTTGAAGGGGGTTTATAACATTAAAATAACTTTGAGGTATGTTTTTCATTGGCGTTCCAAGGGACTTTTAAGGTGTTCTTTAGAGTTTGACTTCTGGAGGGCATTGTGTTAGAAATCCAACCTTCTTGGAGCTCTCTCACCGACAGGGAAGTGATGATAGAACAGCCTTCAAGCGACGTAATAAATCACCCAGCCCTGGCAATAATAGTGCCCATTAGGGACACTCTTTCTTTTTTTTTTTTTTTTTTTTTCCTCCTCCTCTCTGCTCAGTTTCCAGCTGTACTAGTAGAACAGTGCATCAGGCAAGGCTGTAAATAAAAGTTATAACCTAATAGGTGGGCGCTGAAGTGGAACGGACAGGAGCTGAGGCATGGAGGCCTGATTACTGCTCATCAGCAATTATAAACAGGATAAAGTGTCTGCAACGTGCACTGATGCAGCAAAAGCTAATAGAGGCCGGGATATGACACTATACCATGATCAGATGATGCATGTTGATGGGTTTTTACTATCTCATCTTATTGCCTATTTCTGTGATGTGTTTTATTATCTGTTCTGTGCTTCCATATCTATCTGGATGGACAGATTGGTTTTCCTCTCCTGCTCAAAGGAGCTTGAGCACATGTACTCAAGGCTTGATTTTTTGCATGCATACTTTGTGTTAGTTGCCAGTATTGGTTATGCAAGAGCATTCTCAGAGTGTTACGGTTATTGTAGATTAAAAACCTCCTAATGGTAAGGATCATAATAGTCATATCTGCAAATATGTCTGAGGGCTTGCTGCAATTGTAGGATTTCTTTTCACTATCACCTTGTTCAACTTTACAAAAATCAGCCTCATTCATTAAAGATAGTGGATATGGTCACCTGAACTATCTTTTACACCAGATGCACTCCATCCATTTTAGTGTAAATGTGTTACCACCACTGCAGTTGGAGAACCTAAAGAGAAGGGTTTAGGGTTAATATATCAAAAAGTTTGTTATAAATCAGCTGTATCTGTGATGATCCTTGCCTCCGAGTTATTAAAACTTCAGCTGTTGCTGGGAAGGTTTTAAAGAGCTTGTTATCACACAATAATTGGTAATATTCACAAAAAAAGTCTTTCTTGATCTTTTATCTATCACAGTCTAGCACATTTCTGTGCTAGACATCTAAATCATCTCTTTACTAAACCATAGTGAAAGAGAGTGCCTTGAAATTTAGCCCGTGCTTGCTTTAATCTAAAGAAAGTTTTGCAAGCATCTTCATAGCTCATACATTAGTCACTCATGCTGTTTACTTCTGAAGAGAATTTTCTTCTGAGTCGTGGGGAAAAAAACCCCAACATTCAGAAGCGAAAAGGCGTGCAGCAGCATGACAGCATGTGAAAACAGTGACTCCCATCCTTATCTATTCAGTAAAGCCAGGATAAAATAAATTGATTGTTTTTCTATCATCTTATGGTATTAGGACTCACATCTGCCTGTGTTAAAGTACACTAAACTGAGATGAATGGAAACTCATCCTTTTCATAGTCAGTATTTCTTTGAAATTAACTCTGACACATACTGGTTCCCAGGTGTTACTTTCCTTTGCATTGTCCATAAAGTGAGGGAGACAGATAGTTGAAGTGGCCAAAGGGACAAAAAATGTAATGTGACTGTGGAAACCCTATTTCAGGGTTCATTTCAGCCCTCTGGTGTATAGATGAATTAGAAACACTTACAAACATCTTCTAAACATTGTCTGCAAAATGTGCTAGTAATTCCTATTTAGGATTAATTCCTTTTTATAATCAGTTTGTTGAAGTCATTCATGAAAGGATTGCAGGCATTAAGAAACAGAACAAAATTACTGTTAATGGCATAGGATAAATAGATGAATATGATAATTTATATGCTTACTAATGTTTCCCATTTTATAGCATTGTATTCCCCAAAATTGTACTAACTCAGATTAATTCTCTTAAGTGCATGGAAGGCAGCTGTATATGATCTCCATGTCACTAGTGCATGCTTTCTAAAGACGACAGGAGGACATCAGAAACAGCTGCTTTCCCATTGTGTGGTGTGTCGGTGTATTTTTGTCAATAGGTACCTCCAAGAGGGATTCAGTGTATGCTTGTGAGAGTGGCAGAGATGTGTACCAATATAAGGAGATTTTGGTTATACAGGGGTGCATAGGTTATGAGAAACAAGCTTTCCCTCTGTTGTGAGGAGGAAAAAATGCCCCAATACAACAGAATTAAAAAATGATAAAAATGCCTATGTGGATGGGGAAATAAGGGTCTCCTGGCCTGTATAACCTCCCAGCAGATACTGAGACACACACCTCTGTGTCGCTCATAATTCTCCCAACTATCTGAGATCAGTTCCATGTTGTCAGTTCATTCAGAGTGTAAGTTTTCAAGTCCAGCATCCTAATAATGTCCACCAGCTACTTAAAACTGTTACTCCTATTACCTTTACCTTACCCTCTTAAATCACCCAAATTCATTGTCTTTTATCCTTTGTGCTGTTCAGCTATTACTTCACCAAATAACCTGTTTGAGACTTTTTTTGATTACTTCTATGTCCGTTCCTCTCTCTTTTTGCTGCTTTTGATTCAACTCCTCCTTCTAGTTTCATTTCCATATCCTGAATCCCATTATGAAAAAGGCCACATTCCAAGTAGAACGAACAACTTTGAGCAAAATGTGCTTAAGTCAAGAGACAGTATGATCTCTTGAGAGGAGTTCACTTTGAATTGTAAGCCTGTAGGAAAATCATTTTGAGGGTCAAGTTAATGTTAGTACCAGGTGATAGGAGAATAGTAAACACTGTATCTAGATTAGCTGTGTTGGGAGGAGTGTAGCTGGTGGATCAAAGGAAAAGACTTTTCCCCTCTAGTTGTCATTGGAACAGGTACCCACAGAGGCTGCAAAATCTTAGTCCTTGAAAATTTTTGAACATGGACTGGACCAGGCCCTGAGCAACCTGATCCATCTTTGATGTTTACTCTGCATCAAACAGGAGGCTGGACTGGGTAATCCCCAGAAATCCCTTCCAGCCTAATTTTTTCAACAACACTAAACAGAAAACAGGTATGATCTAAGTGATTAAAGGTATTTTGCCAAACATCAAGAGCATTGATAGCACTTAATGAGAGCAGAGGAAGGTAAGCTCTAGAAGTACAGGCAAGTGTTTAGTGCTGCAAGTGTTGCAGAGAAGAGGCAGGAAAGAGCCTCTTGGAAAGGTCAGAGGTTTGGGATGGTCAGTGCAAAGCAATGAGTTGGAAGAACGGTCCTTGCAGCAGGGTTCTCAGTGGCCATGAGCCAGATAAGAGAAGTGTGCTTTGGTAAATAACGTACTCTCCTGTCCTGAAAAAATGTGTGCTGCTGCCCTTATCTCTTTCTCACCACTTTGTCTCTATGGTCTGAATGCTGGTTTTCAGTCTGGTTGATGAAATTCTTGCCAAATACAGTATTGTATGTTTTTAAGATCTTTATCTTTTAAAATTCAGGTATTACCACATCTTTGTATTAAAGTCTAAGGGAATTATGACAGAGGAATTGTCCTCCAATTCATTGAAATAGAAGATTAAATATTTTATTCTTTGTATATATTTTGATTAAAATTAATCAGCTTAACCTTGAAAATTTTTTTTGTGGTTTCATGCCATGTTTAGCTTTCCCAACTATCAGGATCTGTTAACAGTTAGGTGACCTTTGACAGTAGATACATACCTACTATTAGAGAATATATATCTCTTAAGCTTACTTGATGTTATGCTTCCAACAGCTCTGAATTCCTTGTTTCATTACCAGTGTCCACCCACAGACTGCTAGAAAGCCATTCCCAAATTACAAAGTGGCAGCTCATAACTTGAAATAAACAGCATCTCCATTTATTTCAAGGGCAAAGAAATCTGGGTTACATGACTTGCATTTCACAGCTACAACCCCTTCCTAAAACTTAATATATACAGGAACAGGACTAGGGGAGCTTAGAGTTTGCTTTACTTTTGTTTGGGCTTGCCAAATAGCAAAACAACATGGAGAGGGTAACAAAGAATAGTTGAAATCGTTAACTTCAAAATCTTTGAGGAACTCTGCTCCAGTCAGCCTGAAGAATTGAATTGATTTTACCTCAGTGAGTTGCAGTCAGCACCTTGACCTGATCTGTACAGATCAGACAACTTTCTTACTGGTGTGCTTTAGCAAATGAGACACAGATTTTTGTAGTTTAAATTTGTTATTTTATTGTGTTGAGGGTTTTTTAAAATGATAACCGACCTGAAATATATCTTAAAACATGTAGCCATTTATCTTTGCTTTTTAATTTCTTTTTTTACTATCTTAATTTAAAACACATGTAACATGCAGGGAGCTAATCCATGATCACGTTTCTGCCATATGTGAGGGCAGTGGCCCAAAGGTTTCATCTGACTCTTGGTGAAAGACTGTATTCTTACTAAGTATTTCAGTGGGCATCAGACAGCTTTTAAGTACAAGTCTTCACTATTTTTCAGTTAGATATTAATTTTCATAAGGACCTTACAAATATATGGAAGTAATTTTAAAGTGTCCTGGAAGTATGCTTGAGTCTTAGCATACACAGGGGAAAGTGTATCTTCCTACAAAGTGAGAGTTTTATAAATATTTGTATGTTCACTGAATTGCCATTCAAACAAAGTTACCTCTTTTTCCTATTCCTGTTCCAAATTATTTTCCATAACATAACTTTCAGGAAATAACTAACAAGACCAATATCTTTGGGCAAAGAGGGTTGAAAAAGAGCTGGATTTAAAATACAGGACGGTGCATGCATGGTTGCATCCTCTGAGCTTCATTGATCTATTCTAACCTGGTCTCTGGTTCGGGTTAGGGTAGATGAATCCCAAATATCTTCTTTCAAAACAGAAAGAACTGCATAGTAAACCAGCCTGGCTTCTAAGGTACTGTAGACAGCAGTCAGGTGTACAGAAATTGTCTTCTATGCCAAGGACTGGTTGTTTTTTCCCCACAAAAATTGCTAGGAAAAATAACACGATCAATTATTTTTAAGCTTTATTTAGAATAACTGAATCAAACAAAAATGTATTTTGAAGATAGATTAGCTGTACATTAATAACATTCAGTAAAATTTTTATCAAAATACAAGAGCTCTTAGTTTTTTTCCTTAACATTAATCAGTTACAGTCCTTGGAATTACAGTCTTTCACTGCAAGATTTCTGTTGTTAATGCCATCACTGAAGTTTAGCAGTTAATGACAAATAAGTTTCTTGAAAGATAAATATTAAAAATATATATTTTTTCACTGCTAGCAGGCGAGAGTTCTTTACAATTCCTCTTCTGAATCTGTGACTTAGCCTTGGAAAACCCTTATTACACCAATGAGGGGGAAGGGCACGCTAAGAAAAACTCAGTGTATGAATGAAAAATAACAGAGCAAATAGTTTCTATATGGAACTGGTTTTAGGCTATTAGTTTGAAGAATTACCTTCCTGAATACTATATACCATGTGATTGATGAGGACATAGCTGGAGTAAACTACTAGGATTTTGAAGCAGAGCAGCACCGCTTATTTATTCACTCTTGAGCTGACTAGCAAATATGCAATATTTATGGCATTATCTATCCTTGTTAATCTAGTATTAGGGAATTTCACAAAGCATAAGAAGACTCTCATTAATGTCAGCAGAAACAACACCATAATATTGTTGAATACTTTGGAATTTCCCATTTTATCAGAACCAGTGCAAGTTTATTTGCATGTGTATTTACATACATATTCATATATGTAAATGCATATATTTGAATAGTAGCAAATAGTATGTTGGTGCTGTGAAATGACCAGGATATTAATGATTTGCCTTCATAACTTTTTTGTCATATATATTCCCATGTTACAGCCTTTTTTTTTTTTCTCCTTCTTGCATTTCCGTTCTTCCATTTAGCTATCTGTATTTGGGCATTATTCCTTCACTTAATAATCCTGTTCTGATTATTCAGGCCACTTACGGTATCATTTGTTCTCCAGCCTCAACTGTCACCAGGATCTGCCTTTGTCCTTCTCCTAACCCTAACGCTATGCTGCTAAGATACATCATTTAATAATGAGAAAAAAAAAAGTTCAAATTGACACCTTTAAAACACCTTTTTGGAAGCTAGTGAGTTTAGTATTGTGGCCTTTTTTTCCCTTCTGGCCTTTTCAAGGTTTGTTCTTTATAATAGTCTGAATATATGAAGGGCTTGCTATGCTGTTTGCCAGCTATTAAAAAAAAAACAACAAAACAGCTTCTCTTAATATCCTTAGAATAGTATCGAGCTTCTACACTGCATAAATTGCCCCCAGTAGTCCCGACAGCAGGAATTCAGTCTCACGCCTGCACACCCTTGCAGTCACTATCCCTGTATGATTTTGCTGTCAGCAGCTGTTTTTAAACACATTCTTCAGCTGTTTACCCTTGTAGCAGGAGATGGGACAGAAAGCACCAGGCCAGGTGATCAGCAGAACTTTCCAACCTGTTCTCTTTTCACAGCCTCATTTGTTGTGGGCTCCAGAGGTTTTACCTGTTGGTGTAATTCAGGAAAGGAACCCCATTCACCTCGTTTTCTAAATAAACAAGGTCCTTCTTTCAGTTAGCAGCAACAGGGGTGGCCGTTGCCTTAGGAAATGTTTCAAGTAATTGAAATGCCCGAAGTTAATCCATCAAAGGAACTGTACAGTACAGGTGCCTGAATACATTTTACATACTTGTTTGAATCAATTGAGTGTATAAGTAAAAATGTTTGAGATACATGAACATTTCCATTAACTAAAGACATGCTGACATCAGAGAGTATAGGGGGCAGTAATGCA
>WUAM01000287.1:34969777-34981613 GCA_024336885.1 Actenoides hombroni | reverse complement strand
CCTTCCTTTCCTTCCTTTCCTTCCTTTCCTTCCTTTCCTTCCTTTCCTTCCTTTCCTTCCTTTCCTTCCTTTCCTTCTTAGTGAAGCCACGTCCATGCAGACAGCTCCATGGCAGAAGTGGGATTCAGCTCTGACAGTCGTAACACCATTTGTTTGGAAAAACCTGAGGGGAGGGCATGAGTAATGGGACAGTGAGGAACAAACATTTCTGTCCAAGACATAACAATTTTTAAGAACACTACTTATTGTTTCCAGATAAGCCTCCAGATAATCTTGCTCTGCTGAATTACTTTGTTTTCTCATTTCAAATGGGGGTTTGATAGAGTCACCACAATTAGGAGAATCTCCATCATCAGATAAAGATTAGAAGAATCCTTATTGCTTAAATCTGAATTAAAATTGCAATGGGAGATTGTCAGTGGCAGTTACTCTGCTGAGAAATTTATTTGTGAAATTTAGGAGTGTCTCATCTCTATTGTTTTTCTTGATTTTTACAGAAAAGTTTTATGATTTTTGACACATGCAGGTAAAAGGAAAGCATTCTTTTTTTATCTTTTGTTGTTTTGGGTTTTTTTCCCTTCAAACTAGGTATTTTTCGATTCAGGTGTAATGCTAAAATGCAATTTGATTGTGCAAAATTTTTCTTAAATGCAAAGCAAGAAGTAATTCTTGTTGCATGAACCATCCTTCTAAGGCAAGCCACTGTCAGTCAGCATCTGAAAGAATCCTATTCTCGTAGTCATTTTTGATTGTTTAAAAGTTCACCCTGAGAAATTACTCTTGAGTCTATTTGCAGCACTCCACCCTGTTCCCAGGGATGTGTTTGGTTTTTTTCCTGCAATCCAGGTAGTAAAGCTATGCATGCCAATTTTCATTTGCTGTCAGATCTCCGAAGTTTAATGTTGCAAGATTCCAGGTGCAGGAAGATTTGTTTCCTGTATTGCTTGCGTCAGTATTGTGGAAAGCAACATAATCTGTAGGAAACGCATGCAGGTCTGAATCTGGAAGTTCTTATTTCCAATCTGTGCTTTCTCCGTGCTCTTTGTACTTGTCCATGATAAGATGTAAGCAAGTCTGCTGTTGGTTTGTTTTGTAATGAGTATGAGCTTGGGCTTGCATGTTCCTGGCTCTGTGCAGTCAGCAATCAGATAGCTGGTACTGTCCCTGGGAGTCAGGCTAGGTTTACCTCAGTGTTAACTCTGTTGAATTTATGGCAAAAAGATACTCACTGTAAAAAAATCAGATGCCTACGTTTTAATTTCTATCATATTAACCAACTTCTGTTAATATTCATTTACTCATTACCAATTAACAGGAAATGTATAATAAAATATTTTAATTATAGGACTACTAGCCTGACTTGGGGTAGCTGTTTTTCTCATTGAGGCACATGGTTTCATTAACTGATTAGACACTGGTTGACTCATACACAGGAATCCCTTATTTGGACTTTATTAAAAGCAGATCGCTGTGGTTTCCATCGCCTTAATTCAGAATGCCAAATTTGCTTCCGAGAACTACCAGAATGGGCTATGTTTCCAGAAGCAAAGATGTGTGGGAGGCAGAGATTTCAAAAAAGCACTGTATCTGTTTCTCTGAATAACGAATAAACTACAAATCATGTAGTTCTCCATCTCTGGCAACGAGGTGGGCTGAAACAGATTTTTCTGAACCCCGAGTCGGTCAGGTTACAGCACGTAAGCTGCCTGCTGAAGAGTGCACCCTCCTACGTTCAAGGCTTGCCAGCTTTTCTAGGCAGCTTCTTCAGAGGATCTTTCTCTTGAATCATCTTCTGTAGCGCTTTAATTAAAGACAGGACTACTTGTTCCGTAACTGTATTAATTCATTATGCACTACTTTATTGTCCTCATCGAGGCTCCTGCACAGCCAGGCACTCGGAGGTGGAGTACATTATGTACGGAATGTTAGTTCAGGCCTCATAGATGTATTTTGTAATCTATGACATGGATCAAAAAGAAGGTGGTATTAAGGCACGCATCAGATAAATTATTGCAGCTTAATAAAAATTTATCACCCGTATACTGTGCAGAAAGATGTTCACTTTTCTGTGAAAATGCAGAGACCTTGTACATCTTGTAAGGCCAGGCATATTTTCAGCATATCTTAAGAGCAGTATGACAGAAAAATAGAGTAGATCCAAGTGAGGCAAGTTGTGTATTTGTAATGGCTGTAATACTGGAGTCCGAAAACTGGAAAAACACTGTGAGACAACGTCTGAAACACAGGTAAGAAAAGTGGGTTAGTTTATACTGCATGTGAGAAACCATGCAGAGAATTCCCCAGAGGGAGAGGCTAGCAAGTATTCCTAGTCTGCCTTCATTAGATATTTGCTCAAGGAAAGTAATGATGTTGATAAGCAGTGGATCAGATGAGATCATTGGAAATAACGAGGATATGGGCAATGTTTTAGCCACAGCAGTTATCCGTTCCTGGATAATCCAGGACAGCTATCACAAAGTAGACATGTTTTCCATAAGCACAGGATGCCACGCCTTGGCAACTTAAAAGAAAGGTTAAAATATGTTCGACAGGCTGCCATCCTCCCAAAAAGATAGTTATCTTGTCATTTGTTGGATTACTGTCCTTTCAAAATGGTTTTAACTAAACTGCTTTTTTTATATATATCCTTGATCACCATCTTGCACTAGAACACTGATTACAGTAATGGTTTTCAGTAGTTAGTTTCCTTGCGACACTATTACAAACAATTTGATTTTTAGTACAGTTTGGATTAAATATATTTGCAGCTTCTCTTAAAAGCAATACAGAACTGGTTCTACTGTGCACAAGTTTGTGAAGAGGAAATGTCTTCTCAAGCCTGACCTGACCTGTTGCGGAGTGGCAGATCTGTTGAAATCCACTGCCTCTGACGTGCCACAAATATAAGGCTTGGGCATCCCATGTTCCAGTCAGTAATGTGCATTTCATGTGCTGCTCTAGAGCCCTGGTCAATATACTCTCCATTATAAAAGAAAAATATAAAAACAACAAAAAGGCACTACCTGAAATAACATGGTCCTGTACTTCTTAAGGCTTTCCACACGCTTTTTTCTTATAAGCTGAAACTTAAAAAGTTATTAATGCAAATAGTATTCTGACAAGTTCTTTAAAAACGGCTGAACAGTTTGAATTTATAGCATTCATGTACAGGTTGGGCTTATTTTGTTTGGGTCTGTATTGTTGGTGTATACTAATTTAGATTTAAATTGTTATCCATGCAGAAAGAGAGGGAGGCACAGTATGGTGCTTTCATGTAGTGCCGTCGGTCATAAGAGATAGGATTTACATGCTGTGCCTTAAAAATCTCCCTCCTGCCCAGGGAGGAAAGTGGAACCTGCCTTCAGTTGTTTTCCATCAGCAGCCTACTTCATTTAGTTTGTGCAGGGAGAATGAAGGCGGCACACAGGAGAAACTAAATGAGGTAACAGATGAAGCCTGCAGTTGTTCAGGATGGTGTCTACTCTACATGTATTGCTATATGACCCAGCCATGGCTGGAAGGAAGCTAATCAGTTCATTTTATATTCAGTACTGCCAGCAGGAGGGGTTCTTACAGGGAACAAAGAAAATTTGTCCTTTACTTGATGCTCATTTCCGTTGTTAAGAAAATGTGTATATGCAATAGAAAGGGAAGTTTCACGCTGCTTGGTGGTGACCCCAGCTGAAAGCAATATACCTTCAGTCTGCCCAAAGGGATGCCTCAGCAAGGAAGTTCTAATATTTTTCCTAAAATATTTGTTGTGAATACAACAGATTCACAGTCGGAGAGTGAGGCTTCTCCTGTGAAACGGCCACGGCTACTGGATGACAGTAATGACAGGCCTGAAGAAACCAGTCGATCCAAACAGAAGAGTAGACGCCGATGCTTCCAGTGCCAAACAAAACTGGAGCTAGTACAGCAGGAACTGGGATCATGTCGCTGTGGTGAGTACTGTTTGTCAGTAGCGTCTGGCTTTTTAATGCAGCTCTGCTCAGATCGGTATCAGAGGTGGAAATACAGAGAACACTTGCTTTTTTTTTTATCTTTCAAAGATACTTTAAACAGAAGCTACGGCTTCCACTGGTAGCAAAAAGTTATAATTAGTTCCTGTCTAATTTCCCCTTTAAAACTTTGGCCTTGATGTACTTACTGCCTTTTCTCAAGAGATCTCAGATGTTAATGAATTTAGCTTCAGAAGTCCCTGTAAGGCAGGAGAGCGTCATACCCACTTGACAGGAGAAGAAACACAAAGCACATCAGTAAATATGCAAAGATGACAGCATTTTTACAGAGCTTAAAGGAACATAGGTCAGCATCTACATTCTGCATTTTATAATTACATTATTATTAAAAAGTTAAAACCAAAAAGCCTCTAACTGAAAACATTTTCACTCTCACAGTTAACTGGTGAGGGGGAAGACTTGTTGTTCATCATATACATAAAAACATTCAACCTGGCTTTCCCAAAGTTGATGACACTGTTCAGCTAATTGAATTGAGGGTGGTAATCTCATGCAGACAGCTAATTTGGGGTTTCATATTACATGCAAATAATCTTTCTGAAACAATAATTAATGTGACTAGATTCCAGAGGAGACGCTCTCTCCTTCATGGAACGATTGTGTTCATAACTGGCTCATCAGACCCAGTGATAGCGCACATGGTAGTTTTAACTGCTAATTATTTTTTCAAATAATCAGGTATTGAAAGCCTACACTTGTGCTCTCTGACCATGCTTGTATTGATACATTTGGAGGAGCTTTTTTTGGTGACTTCATTGTGTCTCAGCAGGGGGATAATTTCCAAAGGATTTGCAGAGATGCTCGATGCAATCTGCATTACACACCTTCTCATCCCAATGTTAAAAGTACTGGAAATCACTCCTTTCTCACTGCTGTGTCCTGCTGACTCTTCCAGTGTGGTTTTTAGTGGGACAGAATGAAAAGAAAAATGTATAGGTATTGGACAATGCTTTAATATAGACATACCCGCAGATATTAATCCAACCTAAGTGAGATTTGTCCAATGGGGCACAAACTTTTTAAAAGGAGACAGAAAGAGTGGGTTGCTTCTTTACACCTGAGGCTTTACACCAAATTCTGAGATCTTTGGGAAATGGCTGTATTGGCTCTGCTGTCTCTCGTAAGACCTGTCCAGAGAGAGGTGAAGCTGCTGAGCTCGTTCCCTTGACAGTACATGGAATTTTAGACAGATTTGACAGTGCTGCAGGGCTTTGCCAAGAAGAAAAACAATTCACTACTGAGCAGGGAGTTTCTAGTAAGGGTTCTTCAAATTCAAATGCAACATTTTTCAGCTGTGGAAAGATTTGTTTATTTTCATACACACATACTCTCAAGATCTTTTTTCATTCTGCTTCCCCTCTACAAGTTATTAACTGCTGACAAGAAATTCACATCTCATAAATAATGCTTAAGAGCCATTGCTATATAAATTGAATGTGTTATGAATTGTGATGGGCCTTTTTGTAGCATTCGGTGCCTGGAGCAGGAAGAACAGAGGATGTCATTTTCATTAATTTCTAATGAGGTGCCAATTAAAGGCAAGGAAGGAAATCAGAAGGGAAGAGTCGCAGAGCTCCCCTGAATCCTGTACCCTGGGGCTGTCAAACGAGCGTGCTGCCAAGCCTCCTCTGAAAGTTCCAGTAAATTACAAACTCATCCAGAGCGCACACGGACAAATTCAGTTTCCCTTTGATCTTCAAAAGAGCAATTTGTAAGACGAGTTCTGAGCCTTTTCACACAGTGAAATGGGGGAAGTGATAGGAATTAATTGCTGATGCACTTTGCAAGCTTCAGTGAGAAATTTTAAAACCGAATTCTCATTTTGTGCCTCTCTGACTGGATAACCTTTAAATCAACACTACTAGAACAAAAACAGCTTCCTATGAAACATTTCTAGGTGACAGTTACACTAGGAATGTTTTCCAGGGAGCGAAGTCCTCTAGTTAGGGGTAGGCTTTTCAAGAGTTTCGTGTCTTATGATGGATAACAATTGTATTGAAAGAACATATTTGTTTAATATTAGATTTAGTAGGCAGTTCTAGCAGCTGGGATTACAACAATCACGTTCTTCAAGTTACATTCTATTATAGCATTTCTGCTGATCATGTAAGCAGTCCAAAATCAATCACCTGTGATCCTTGATCTGAAAATCAGTCAATTCAGTGATAAACAGTGGTTACCACAAACTTGCTTTAAAACTAGAGGCAGAAAATTTGTGAGTGAGAGTAGCCAAATAACACAGAGTTCTGGGAATGTACTTGAGAAGAAGGCAGATTGATTATTTGTAAATTACACTATAAATTTATAGGCCTTGTCTTAATTAGTTGACTAGATGTGTATCGCTACTAAATAAAGTTGTGTACATTTTTAGAAGATACTGAGCTGTAAACTTCTAAGCCATAGAAATTATTTGCACAGAAAGCACAGCCTAATTTTATGGCAGAGACTTAGTATTTTACAGCAAAAAGTAGTTCTGGTATCACTTGCTGTGTAACACCAACACACGGAAGTCCGCTGTGGTCTTTAATAATGCTGGAATTGCAGAAGACATGTGAGGATATGCTAGATGATCAGTAAAGGAATTTCCTATCTGTCATGGTAGATCCTAGTCAGCTGTTAAAGTAAAATCAGTACATGTGCCAGCTCTTCAGCAGCTTTTGTGTGGCATGGTTTGCTATTTGCCGGCCACATCCTGATGGACGTGTCTGTAGCTCAGGCTTCACCTTTCCAGAACTCTTTGCAGTCAATGGGGTGGCCGAGATAATGGGGCCTGGAAAGTAAACCTGTCTTTAGCTTTCAGTAGCAGTGCCTTAGAATGATGCTGTTGATTTGCTTGTGTGCTTCTCAGATAGGAATCTCTTTTTTTTGGTATTCTTTGGCCGGAGTAGATGCTTAATAGGATGGAAGATGCTGAAACCTTCCGGTTCGATCAGACTGTATTGAAAAATAAATGCTCAGTTGTGGTGCAGTCTGATCAAACAGTTGTTGGCAGTATTTCTTGCCTGTGTGGACAGAAGAGGTTTTCTTGGGAGTTTTTCTGGCCTAGGTTGTGTTGTAATGTAATAATTTCCCAGAATGCGGACAGACTTGATCAGTTATGTTTTCAGTGCTGCTCTTGATGGAGACTCTGCAGTAGCTACTAACCTCAGGCATGGGTGAAGGCAGAGTGTGTTGTTTTGCAATTTTTATTTGTGAGACGTTGGCAAGTATTGATGTTTGTCTGTTTGGTGATTCGGAGAGGTGCACATTCACAAGTGGCCTCTACAGCCTGAAGTCTTTGAGTCAGGAAAAAAAAAAGTCTAACTTTGCCGATTAGCTGGAGAGCTGCCTCGCTGTGCTGAATGCGTGGAATGTGGGCACAGCGTGTTGCTGGAGCGCACCACAGCCTGCTTCTCTATAAGGGCATAACTTTCCTTCCTGCTTAGTTAGAACTTCATGTGGATATAACTTTATCCACAGAGATCACTGTCCGCTGCTCATTTTGATTGAGGTCTAACTACTAAAGCGCGTCTCTAGAAAGGGGACACAGATTTTAGTCTTTGCGGTATACAGTGTGCTGGGCATCTCGGAGATAGTGCTGAATGTGACTTTGATGCAAAGCGGATAAACGCCATGCTAAATTTTTACTAGAAGTTGGTGAAATGTCTCATCAAGGTGTGATCAAAGTGGGAAAGACTGTCTTGATAAAATGGTTCCTGGTTCTAACAAGTTTAATAGCAAGCTGCTTGCTACAGCTTAGCAACGTAGAAAATCAACATGTCTGAATAGGTGATAATTCAGTTTGTACTTGACTACTTTGTGGCTTATTCTCATAAGATTAATGCAGAAAACCACTAAAGATTCTGCATTCTTTGCTTACTTAGAGGACAGGAAGAACATAAAATAACGAGCCACACTAGTACAAGATGTACATGTTGCATAATATAGTTGGCTCAGGTGACAAATTCATTGATACAGGAAGATGCAAGAAAAAGAATGTGAAAGAGAACTGAACTGTAAAAGAGAATAAAATAGGGAGGTAGAGCAACCAAGTAAGTATTTGAGTAATCTTAAGATTACTTGTCTAGAGGGAGGAAAAACCCATGTAAATGAATTTTTAATTACACTGATTGAAAACAAACAGGAAAAAAATAGGGGCAATGGGACAGGCAATTATAAATGCCTATTAAATAGATGAAAGGAATCATTGGCAGAAACAGACGTACTCTGGTTGATTATTAACATAAGAGGAAAAAAATGTTTAAATCCTCAGCTTAATTTCTATACAGGTAGCAGTGCACCACATTCCTTTGTATGTGAACAGTGATCATGGTGGAAGTTACTGATGGGAACAAAGTTCCAAGTTTGAGAAATCAGTTTGAGAAACCAGTTTGAAAAAGGCAGCTCAAAGGAAGACTGACCATCTTAAGGTGATGAGGGAATAATCCTGTGGGGAACACATTTATCTTGGCCTAGGACAACATTTTATCTCTTACAAAATATCTTGTACCCTAAACCATCTCCTCAGTTAAGTCTGGTGTGTTGTAGGAAAATTTGGTGCTTGCCAAATTGTAAAAATACATATAAAATATTAACAGTGGACTTTAACAAATAAGTGCAGATTAAAGGAGATTCAGCCATCATGAGAAAGCGTTATAAGCAAGCTGTAAAAATCTGTAATCTTGGCAAGGACAGGAACAGAAAATTTTTAAGGCACTTGGCAAGCATACCTTCCAAACCATTTCAGAAATTGTCTCAGATTATGTATATATATGCGTGCGTGTGTGTGTATAAATATGTATATAAACACATAAGCATAGTTATTAAGTATAAAAAAAGAGAGTTCTGGTATGTTACTATGCTTATTTTTCCACATGACTGTTTTTAATTAGTTCTAGATCAATCTGTAATAACCTGCTGGAATTCTTTTCTTTGGATTATTTTAAAGTGTCTGTTAAAGCTTTCTTTGTGGTTTGATCTTCTGCTAAGCAGAGGGTAAGAGAAAGAACAGTCTTATCTTGAGTACTGAGCATTTCTGTTAGCCATCAGAAACAAAATGTGTCCACACAGAAGAGACTGTACCATTTTTACAGATACCGTGGCAGCGAGTCTCACTGTGTGATTCCGTAATGCAACAGGTGGAAAAAAGACCAGCTGCAGATTCTTAACTTGTGTAACAGAGCTGCTTGTTCATAAACACAGGAGATGAGGCACTTGCTCGGACTGTGCCAGAATAAATTTGGAATGATTTGATTTACACCATTAATTTAGAAATTATCTCCAAAAGGACAGGAAGAAAGAAACAAATTTGAATAGATAAGCAAAAAAAACCAAAACTCTGACAACTGCTTCATCTTTGTACAAAACAGTCCAACTTCTGTTGACATTAGTGTTTCTCTTAAAACTCAGTAAAATATTAAATCATAGTTCCATGTCCATGGAATAATTTTCCATGGAGAATTTGTAATGGCACTGGTAAATTCACTTTCTAGACAGAGAAGGTTTATCAGGTACAAATGAAAGTGGCTTCAGGATGTGATTATGCATTGGTATAACAGATGGACATCCATTGATTAAAATTAAATATGTGCACTGCTTCTGCAGATTGAGTCAACCAGTTCAATATGAAGAATTAAAGGAAAACTAGCAACTGGTTACGTAGTATAATTCTGGCAAGTCCTCCTGCCAGGCCTTAAGATGTACCATACTCAGCTGTCTTCTGCTGACTCTTCTCCTAAGATAGTTGCTCCCAGAATAGCACTTTTGCCTCAGCCATTTCAGTAATGCCTACCATCTTAGCTTACATTGCTGCAAGTATAAAAAAAAACAACTATTGAAGTTTGAATTCAAACTCAAATGCTTTTTTGGTTTGCTTTCTTTTACAAAGATGCTATCCCAAGACTATAATTCGATAGGAAATAGGAGCTGTTAACTTATGTTAGTCTTTCGAAGTAATACGAATTCTGAAAAATACTACAAATTAAACAGTTAAAAGCAGCTGACTAATTAGTGCATCATGGGTTCCAAGGACAGGACCCAGAAAAACAATTCAGAATCTAGGCTTTAGAAAAGCTGTGCACAGCTTTAAAAGTGTAAATGGAGTTCATGGTCTGCATATAATTAGGAATAGTGAAACACAGTTTGAAAAGGATCTAGTATATTCCCTTAGCTTGTTCAACTAATGTGGGTTTCTTACAGTGTGTGCTGATTTTCATTTCTGCCACCATGCTGCCTAAAGTTTTGCAACTTCAGGCGACTCTTTTGATTTAGTAACGTGTACTCAGCCTGTTAGTTACCTTCCGACAGCCCCAATCAATACATGTAATTGAAATGGGGCAGTTGGTCTCTTAAGTCCTTGAGTTCTCCTTAACTAAAACAAGTTAGCATGTTTCTTTTGGAAACAAAAGAGGTTTTATTTTGACACTAATGATGTGGTTAAGTCCTTCCATACATAAACTTTGGGTGGTTTTTGCATAGAAACTGCTGTATGAGGAAAAAAATAAGCATTTTGTTGGTGTGCCATATTAGGTCTCTTCTTCAATGCATACCTGTACTGTGGTTACAGAAGAAAAGAAGTGTATGCATAAAATAAAAGATTATGGCATTTTTAATTGTCTTGTATGCACAAGAGACACATGGCTTGGTGAACTTGAACATAAAAATCAAATGGAGATTACCTTATTTCTAATTCCAGTTAAATTCAGTACCTTTAGGGAAGTAATTTGTTCACTTTGAGTCATTTTTTTTCTTATCAGAAAAACGAAGATAATAACCACCTACCTAGATGTTAAAGGAAATATTTTTGAAGGTTAAAGTGCTCTATCTTTTCTCATCAAAATTCATTCTTTATAGTGTTCTTATTTATTCAGGGTCTCACAGGCACACGTTATAGCTTCACCAGGACTGCACTTAGAAACCTTCTGCTGGTTGGCAGGAGGCTGCAGCAGTCTGTTCTCAAAGGGAAAAATACAGCTTAAAAAGTATTCCCCCCAAAATGAATCAAACATATTTGTCCACGTTAACAAATAGCTACGCACATAAGTACTGATTTTACTAATGTGCTTGATACTTGAAAGTAAACACAGAAGGTCAAAAATATGCCATAATAATTTGACAAATGCTGGAGGAACCAGCTAGTTCAACTGACCATGAAATAAGGCTTAGGTATGAAGGAATGCCCAGTGCATTTTGTTGGTGAAAGTCTTAAATTCTTTTATAGGAAGAAGTCAGGAAAAAAACCATCAGACCAATTGCTGCATCAGAACTGGTAGAAAAGGATATTGAAAAGACTTGTCAAAATTTGCTCTGAAAGTCAGGATTCTTTCCAGGAACTGGATTTTATTTTTTTCCCCCCTCCCTACAAACTAACTAAATGAAATATTACCTAAAGGAAAAATGCCACCTCTGCTCTTAAATTCCATATCAAAGAAAGCAGTAAAGCTAGGTACTAGGACTTGAGACTACCTAGTTCTCTGCTGGAATTCTCCACTAGTTTGCTATGGACCTTCTAAAGAAATGGCATAAAGATCAGTGTGCACCAGTTTTCACAAAAGTTAAAAGAATAATATTAGTCTATGTCAGGGGCTTTTGATATTAAATATTTCTGGCCTTGGAGGAAAGTCTCAAGGGTAGAAAAACTGTATTTATGGATATTCTGATCACTAAGAGCTGAAGCACCTCTCCTATGGGGACAGCCTGAAAGAGTTGGGGTTGTTTAGTCTAGAAAAAAGGTGGCACTGGGGAGACCTTATTGTGGCTTTCCAGTATCTGAAGGGGGCCTACAAGAAAGCTGGGGAGGGACTTTTTAGGCTGTTGGGCAGTGATAGGACTAGAGG
>WUAM01000287.1:34915408-34969677 GCA_024336885.1 Actenoides hombroni | reverse complement strand
CATTGGCAGGGGGGTTGGAACTAGATGATCTTTAAGGTCCCTTCCAACCCTGACAATTCTATGATTCTATGATTTTAAGGTATAGGTTTTTTCTTCAGTACGTTTTTAAATGTAATACATTTATTTAATTGTATCTTTATATGTATTTAAATGAAAATGTTTACTTACAGAGGTGTTCGCAGGCCTTAAATGTTCCTGAGTTGCTGAAATTTGCTCAAACACTTGCATGAGTTCTGTACAGGGTGTTCTGTCACATTCTGAACAAGCAGGAGCAAGGAATGTTGTGTAAGTCTTTGCACCCAAGAAAAAAAGGGAAGGGTGGAAGCATACATAGCTCTAAGTGTTTGTTTTCCTTTATGGTATAAATAGAGCTTCTGAATGGAGCTTTATTTCCCTTTACTTTGAAGAGGGATTACTCTTGACAGAGATTGCAAGAGGATATAGAAATAGAAGACTTGCATGCAGCAGAATGTGTAAACTAACAGACCCTGGACATGAGGTGTAAATAGGGGATAAAGATACAAAATAAATTTCATTTAGGTTTAAAAGAAGTAGAGCTGCTTCTCTCCGGTGATTTGGCCAGCAAGCCTAGCTGGTGTCAGCCTGTGGATCGATATGGTGCAACCTCTAGAAAGCTAGTTAAACCCAAGGCATAAATAATACAATGTGGGAAGTATACTGAAAGTCAAACCTTAAATCATATTCCATGTGATGATTTGAAGTCCAAATGCATGCAGGATCCAGGAGAACAGCTAGAATTAATACAACACATACTGTATGTTAGTATAGAGCCTTTAATTATTCATTCCCGTTCTTTATTAGTAGCTTTATCTTTCCTGCATTTTCACTGGGCTAAACAATATGATGCACATACATTATTGAATCATTCAGTATTGCTTGCTATTTTAATTAAATTATGGAGTACACTTTGGCTTTTAATTAAATTCTCAGCTTCTGGGAGAAGTGTATTAGCTTATGGGGGCTTGGTGTAGAGAGAATTCTACAAGTATTAATGCTTATCCAGCTCTTTTGAAAATGTCAAACACTCTACACAAGGCCCTGCATTGACACTGAGATAGCTCTGCCATCCACCGGCCCCTTCTCAGGAGACTTTTAAGATCTACAGCACTCGCAAATACTTCTTTATATGCTGGTATAGCTTATGAAAAATCTAATTTTAGAAGAGTACTACTGTTTGTAATAGTGCTACCTATTATTGTGGTTTACCTCTGGACACTAGGATGCCTTTTTGGCATAACTGTGCTTTTTTTACTGCATATCCTGTTCTTTGGATTCATTCTCCCACATCCTATAGGATATAATCTTACGAAACTAGGAGTGATATGGGAGGAGCAGTGTTGTTTCAGTGTGTGATTCACAACAGTGGTAACCCACCATTTGCAGTGGCTGTCAAGTCAAGTTGTAGTGTCACAACTACTGCCTGTCCTTGACTCCTGTGGATTGCAACTTAGACAAAAAAAATTGAGGACAGTTTATAAGGTTGGAAGGGGAGCCTAGAGATGAAATGTGTAGGTCAGTGACTTCTGAGGCATAAAGCAGTTCAGAGGTGAGTACTGATAGCATGCTGCATCCATGGGAGTAATTAGGTACCTAAGTGGCTCTGTTAGATTGTCTCTGATAGATGTTAACTCATTAATCCATAACGGTGTGAAGAAGTTATGACGTAGAAGTAGATGTGCTTGTGTTCTGCAGAGCAAGAAAAGTATTTGATCCAAACCAGATGATGTAACCACTGTTATTTTGTGGTACATGGTGGAACTGAGATATGATCCTGACTTAGACCTGCAGTATTTAGTAAGTTGTGAACCACAGCAAACTTTTTTAAATTACAGTTTATATTACAAAGCAGGTATGCTGTATTTATCACTTTGATTCATTGAGGATTCTTTGAAATTCAAAAATAACTTCCTGAAAACTTCATTCTGTTCCTGAAGATGCTCCCTACTTCTGTGGAGTTGGTATCCACTACAGCAGAAGCAGGACTTGAATCTAGGAGAGTGCCATATCTTCATTTTTCCCACTCCACATATAGTCTTCAAAGAAACGGGAGAAAACTGTTTCGAGTTCTTCTTAGTTCCAAAGTAAAGGAATAGGATAGTGTTTTACATATAACCTCCTAAGAGCTGATTCAAAAAAAAAAACCCACCTAAAAAATCAGCATGTGCTCTGTCCTCAACTAATATAAATTCTATGTTCAAAATTTGTGTCGCATTTAATATAGGAAAAACCAGTTTGACAGCTTTCTGTGTAAGTAGTAAGATAAATGGGAAAGTGAATTTAAAATTAGCACAAATTGGGATAAAACATAGTTTGTTTGCAGAGTCTCCACTGTGAAAAACTACATCTCTTGCATGCTCCCTAAAGCAGCTTCCCAGTCTTACCATCTTCAAGAAAATAGACAGAAGACACTTTGAAACACAGGTTATACGTGACTAAAATCAGAAATGCAAAGTCTTTGCCTTGCAGTCTAAAGAATTCTTGCAGAATCTTTAACCATACCTGTCCAGTAGCAGGATTAAGATGATGTCATCTTTCTTGTATATACAATTTCTTTCACTCATTTCCTGGGCAGTTTTTTACACTAATAGCATTTTTGTCTCTAATGCATGCTCATACATATTGCTTTACTGTCTTTGTGGTTGACAGCAAAACAGAACGAGAAAGGAAAAAACATCTTTATTTCCTTCTCTTCTCCTAAGAATAAAGCCAGTAGTATAAATGCAAAATTAACCTGCACTATCTTGTAAGCATCCTGAGTCTTAGACGTAAAATTTTCTGTATCACAGCTGTCACAGAGCTGTGTGCTTCCAGCATAAAACCTGAAATGATGACTGACTTAAGACCAGGATGGAAGTCCCAGGTGCCTGTCCAGTCTCAGGGACAGATTGACAGATGAAAAAAAACCAAATCAACAACATTCTAAGGTGTCTTATACCACCTCTTTTCATCTTTTTCGTTCAGTTATTGATCGTTTTGGTAGTCATGAGTAAGTCTAGATGATCTATATGAAGAAGAAAATTTTGAAAGGTTAAGTTGCAATGACCATAGCAAATGTTTAGAAAAATGAGTTAATAAGATCTGTGCTCTTCTGCTTACTGTGATTTTTGTGAATCTTTTGCAGCTGTGCTGTTTGTGAAGGAATATGGAACTAAATTGCCCTGAGAGGGCAGTTAAGATAGTGTGCATTAGTGTTTAGAGACTTCTAACTTAGAGCACTTAGAGGTTAACATTCCCTATCCACTCTTCCTGGAGTGGACATGGTAGAAAGGACTGCTAAAACTGTGTAGTTTTATTAAATACATATATTTGATTAAAAAGTTTCACTATGATGTGGCTTACTCCCCTTTTCCCTTGGGAAGAAATGACAAGATTTCTAGCCAAGTTTTTCTGAACTACTTAGCACTTAACGTGCATGACATGTTACAAAACTGGCAAAGAGAAACGAGAATAGTTTAGCTCACTTATTTCCAAAAGCCTGTTGTTTAGCTTGTTGGGATTTTGTTTGGTTTGGTCTTATAGAAAATGTCAGTAAAACTGAATGTTCCTTGAGTTGTGTAATGAAAGCCGACAATGCCAATGCAGAGTGGTCCCCAGAGAAGGGAAGAGATAATTAGAGTATATGCAAGAATGGAGCTGTCTAGAAGGAGAATAATGCAAGGTATCAGCAGACTAGAATATTATTGTACTGCAAAATAGCAGTGCATACAAGTTGCACTGGAAGTTTTGCAAGGCTGGACTGTAGCACACTTCTCACTTCCTTCCATTGCTGGATGTTCTTTTTGAACAATCTCCAAAATGCTAGGGGAGAGATATGGATTATACTGACATCCAGAGAGCAAGTGATTTCTGATGTACTCAATGTACTAGTCTTCAGGATCTTGCTTTGTATCTTGGCAGATATTTGGTTTACTCTTACTTTCATTTCTTACCTGTTTCATTCTTGAAAAGGAAAAAATATATTTCCCTTCCACACTTACGTTTAAATATAGCTTTATTGTTAGTGTTACTTACAACACATTGTTGTCTTTCCAGTTGTAAGGGATGGGGGAGATGCATAAACATTGATTTGGGGATTAACGGACACTTTGTTAAATGATGTTCAATTATTCTGCACAGTGTTGCAGCAGCATGTATCATGGCATGAGGTAGTCTCCGCTGGCTAATCTGCCTGGTCTTGCTGTGTTGTATGATATCCCGTAGATGTGTTCACCTTTTAAAGGTAGGTTCAAATCCATTCTTGCATAGAAATCTGCATATAAACTCACACGTACCTTGTTAGATAATACACCTTTGGCAGAGAATTTTTCACACCTTTATCTCCTAAGGTTACAAGGTATTTTTAAGTTCTGTTTGAACCTTTGTTGATTAGAATTTCAAATTAGCAAGAAAGAGAATATTTCTTATGAAGCACATGAAGAAGCCAAAGCACACAGCACAGAATTCTGCACAGAAATAATTCTATGATATTATTAAGACTACTTTTGAATAGCCTTTATATAGGAGATCTATTCAAACACAAGTTGCTTATTAAATAAAATTTAGAAATGGTGTAAACTGCAAATTCTGGTAGTTCTGAACTTCTGCCTTTTGACTTGGGAATGAAAATGATGAATAGCAATACTATTGGTCAGGTAAGATGATATTAAAATCTCAGTTGTTCTGATTTTGTGTGGTAATATTGACTTCTGTTTACCTACCAATGGGAGCTTCTTTGAATGAAATCGGAAATCGTGATGTAAGGCTGAACTTTCAGAGCAGTTACTGCATGCAATGAAAACATAAATGTTTAGCTTGAACACTTACGGTGATTGATGGTACCTGGTAATGAAGGGCTTCATCTTTTCATGTTACCAATGATATTTGAATGACTTACCTTTTAGAAAGGTGGAAATGTACTTCTAGATAAGCAAGGTTCAGTTTTCTTCAGGAGATGGAACTGCAGTCTTAACTGTATGACACATTTGCCATATGGCCAAGTCCAAATACGCTCTCTATTCTTACAAAAAATAAACCCCAAAAATATGAATATCTTGACTGTCAGGGTAATTGTGGCAGCATGCAACTACCTTTTATGTAATATACAACAAGATATTTCAAACAGGGATGATTTTAAATATAAAGTTTTTAAGTCACTTTGTAAATGTGTAAGCTGTATAAATAACTGATGAGCTTATTTGGCACTTCCATCACTTTTCAAAACATGTTCACAATCAAATCAATCAAATCAGTCTTCTTTTAGCAGCTTTCTGAATGTCTCATCAGTGAAATCAGGACCAGAATCTCAGGCTGAGAGAAAATGGAGCTTCCTTTCTATCACAATGCTATTCACATAACAGGGACCATTGTACTTATATATTTTATGTAACAGTGTGATGTTCTCCAGCAGTATATTAGAAGTCTGGGACTCCACACCTGTCCAAGGACATCCACTAGAGTAGTCCTACCAGTGTGCTGTGCTTCTCCATTGGTAGTTTGCAGGAATCCAATCACTGGGTATTTGTGCAATGTTCCAGAAAGTCTGACCAATTTCTGTTGAGTTAACAAACAGGAAAAAAAGAAATACAATAAAATCAGGGACCCTTCAGAATTACGATTTAGCTTTTGTGTTGTGGATTATTATGCTATTTAGTTGAATTGTTTCTGACGCTTGATATTTGACTTTACCGGTATTTCAGCAGATTACTGTTTTCAGAATTTGAAGACAGAAAGTTAAGAATTAAGTGTAGGTTTTAGTTGAAATATTTGCTTATTGTCATTCCATACTCCCATCTAGCCAGTTCTCTGGAATGTAACAATAAGGAAGATGCAGTCACTTTTCCTCATCACCCACACACAGCGAACTGTGGGTTTGTGGTATTCTCTGGTTTTGAATATGGAAGATTATCTTGTTTTCTGTTCTCTCCAATTGCCTCTTCCCAGCAGATTCCTCAGGAGTGATGAAAGCAACTTCAGAGTTGCTCATGTGTGAACTTCAGCTTCCTTCGAATGATGTTTTTTGCATGCCCTATGCAAAAGATTCATCTGTTTGGGTGCAAGTAAGGCAGAGATCGTACACTGCTTTATGGTTTTGGCCATTTATGCTCTGGTGATGAAATGGAAGTCAATTTTTGATGATAGATTGTGAAGTAGTTTCTGGGGTGCTTAGAGAAGCTCAAAGGTTTTGAGGCACTACATGAGGTTTTTCCAAGATGTTTGCATTAGAGGCCTGAGGAGTAGGTGATTCATGGTTTACTTCCAACATCAGAAAACAACAATTGCTGTGTTGTGAGATGTATTACTACATTTACTAGACTGAAATCATCTGTGCTTGGAGAGGAAGTCTGCCATATTTTTGGTTGATGAATAGAGTAAACTAACTGTGGTTGGCAGATGGATTCCCTTTTCCAACGTTCTTTCCCCTAGCAGAAAGTTATTTATTTTGTCTTTTAGTTATAGTGTGCTAAAAGAAGCATTTCTGCAGTAAAATCCTTTAGGGGAGACAACCTGTATTTGATATCTTCCCATAATTAACTCAACAGTAAATACACCACAAGAGTTCATTTATCTCACTTGCTTTATAACCATAAAAGCGGACTTCTCAGGAGAGAAGGTTTCACCTCTAAATATGGATTGTTTTTAAGGATCTAAATAGAAGTACATATATTGGCTTTCTGCCTCTGTGCACATAAGTTAATAATGGAAGTGCTGTAAAAACTGATGGTCTTGATGCGACATCGGGCACTTGTGCCCACTCACACACAGAATGTCCACTCTGATTTTCAGACCAGTGAAGAAGCAAGAAGTGAATACAGCAGTAATAAATTAATGTATCCCCTCTAAAGTAATGAAAAAAAATGTTCAGAACTGTTAATTCAACTAGCTACTACATAACAGTATTCAAGTCCTTTAAATTTTAAATAAAAGCCGCAAAAATACAATTTCCAGGCCTTAAATGACTTAGGCATTTGGAGCAATGGGACTAAAGACCTGATGTCTTTTTTGGAAATGAGACTTCCAGAAGATCCCTATTGCTAATTCAGTAAGAATAAAACCCCATGGATAAGAACAGCCAATATATGCAAAACTATTTTAGTAATGTTCAAAATGTGCTTGGGTATTCTTTCATTATTAGGTATTACCAGTTCTAATTAGCAGTACGTATTTAAATAGATGTATGAATAGTAGGTTTAGATCATTTAGTTACTGAAATTAGAAGGACTTTTCCCATACTCTGGGAAAATGAAAATGACTTGCCGTTCTTTGTGGACAGTTACAGAAACTCTGTTCAAGAATGCGTAAGGAAGCAGGAAAAAAAAATAGTAAGTTTCACCTGGGATCAATATAGTACACATTTTCCTACATGGAAACAAGTGCTCTAAAGAACTAAAAGGTGTCCAAAAAAGAAATAAAGATCTGGCGAAGCACAGAATAGATTTTATTGGGAGGAAGTGGCAAAGTAGAAAGGAACATCATGTACTCGTGCAGGCCTACAAAAGGCAGGAGGCTTTGTAGAAGGTGAGGAGATGGGGCAATTGAAAGGTTATGTGCAATAGTGATAAATCACGTTGTATATGTATTTTCTTACTAGATTTATAGAATTGCCAAAAGGGTCTTGCTGAAGCTGTGTGGAAGATTGTACATGTTTGATAGGGCTACGAAGATGATTAAGGGACTGGAACAGCTCTCCTATAATGAAAGGCTGAGAGACCTGAGGCTGTTCAGTGTGGAGAAGACTGAGAGGGGATCTTATTAATGTTTACAAATATCTGAAGGGTGGGTGTCAAGTAGAAGGAGCCAGGCTCTTTTCAGCGGTGCCCTATGATAGGATGAGAGGTAATGGTCACAAACTGGAACACGGCGAGTTCTGTCTCCACATGAGGAAAAACTTCTTCACTGAGAATGACAGAGCACTGGAACAGGCTGCCCAGAGAGATGGTAGAGTCTCTTTCTCTAGAGACTTTGAAAACCTGCCTGCATGTGTTCCTGTGTAGCATGCCCTGGGTGTTCCTGCTCTGGCAGGGAGGTTGGACTAAATGATCTCCAGAGGTCCCTTCCAACTCCTACCATTCTAGGACTCTATGACATCTTTTAGATAACATTATATAGCATTTCTACATATGCTTGTTAACCACATGGAGGGGATCTGTAAAACCATGAGTATTTAAAAACAGTTTTTTACCTACAAGGGATTGAAACTACTTCAGCCCAATCTCTATCTGCAGGGTTTCTTTCATCTGTTTCTTACATATCCATTGCAGATAAGATGATGAACTTGATTTTTGAGCTCAGCGAGTCAGGTATTTATGTATTCTTGTGCCTCCAGTGGATGTTGGTTCAGTGATTTGAAGTCTTATTTCAAGAAATAAGGGAAGCCTTCAGTCCATGCTTTCTGTGAGAGAGGACTGAGTGAAATACCTGTTTAGTATTGAACCTATAGTCCAAGGATGTTTTCATTTTAACAATCAGACCTTGAATTTTCGTCACCTCAAGAAAGATATTTGTCACATTTGAGTGTGGTATGACCCAGACTGAGATTGAAGTGGAGGCAATGATCACAAGGGACAAGATATATATCAATTCAATCTGTATCTTTCCATCCGTATTTCTGAATCGCATATACCGATACAGAAGAGTTGTCTTTTTTGCTTTGTTCCTAGAACTGGGTTTCAAAGCCAGCCACAGATAATAGACATGACTTTTCATAGCTGGTGCTATTGAAACAAAGACCAAACATAAATCAGTTCTTTTTTTTTTTTTTCTTTTTAATAATTCCATGTTTGATACTTTTTCCCTTTATGTTAGTGTGATTGTTAAGAAAACAGAAAGGTAGCCTGTTGTTCTCTCCTACAATTCCTGTTGTATAGTCCAGGAGCCCAAAAATAATTTTTATATGTGTGTGTGTATGTATATGCATAAACACACACTCTCAATCATTCACTCATTTTTATCCTTTTCCATCTCTCAAATATCATAATTTTGTGCTTTTAATACCTTGAGCATTCAAGGAGCAGCAGTAATGTGAAGCATTCAGTGAGAGGCAGAGTGATGCCCTTTGCACCATCAGGCAGGAAAAATATTGCAGCATAGGCAATACCATACTTCGTTTCATATATGGTGGACTACATGAGCCCTGTAACTGTAAAACACTTTTCCTTACTATATCATCTTACTACTACTTATTGCTATGTAACATTCATATTAGAGGTAGGAAATTTGAGGTGGTTTCTTACTTTTATAAAGTGGTAGGGCCAAATAAGGAAAAAAGCTGATTTTCTTTGCAGACTAGAAAGAGGTGGCTACTGAAGATGCCCTCCTCACCCGCAGGAAAAAGCGTTGACATGTTTCTGAATCACATGTCCCCTGGAAAACTGAGTAACATTGACTAGCTTTAGACAAAGAGACAATAACCTACCTCTTTTCAGCTACAGAGCAAGATGATGTGGCATGACATGTCCCTATGTCAAATGCCTGTTCACCCCCTGTGGTTAATGTCAGAACAGTTCATGAAAAGAAGCTTCTGAAAGCTAGAATAGTAGTGGAGCAGTGAACTCTCCTGCAGTTGCTGCCAGTTTGGGGTGCTGACAGTAAAGAGGAAGCAAGGTGCTTAGATTTAACAGTTCTGACTTGAATGCCTGCTTGGGAGCTCAACCTGAAGTACCATAGGCATGAATTTCAGAAATGACAACCAACTCCACATAGAGTAGAAAAGATTTCTTGAAGGTGATCACCTTTTTTTTTTTTTTTTTCCTTGAAACAACCAAACACATCAGCTTTGTTCCGATCTGGGCATACATAATTTAGATGATTTGGGGGGCTTCCTCTAAAAGATGAGAGGATGGCAAAAAAACCCAACCCAAACTTACTGTGACTTGATCTTTGATACTGTGTTGATAAATGCTCCAGAAGATTCAGTAAATAATCAGATATTTATTAATACCCTGTAAGGAAAGTAAGTAAAAACTTGAAGCTGGCATTAGTTTTTGAGAACTAATTCCCCAGTAGGTGATCCTTCACCCCTGATTGAGGTAAGATTCTGCCACTTTAACCAAGTTCCTAATTGTATGTTTTGTTTTGTTTTCTCCCTTTCCATGGTAGGTTATGTGTTCTGTATGTTACATCGCCTGCCTGAACAACATGACTGCACATTTGACCACATGGGACGTGGACGTGAGGAAGCCATTATGAAAATGGTGAAACTGGATCGGAAAGTAGGGAGATCTTGCCAACGCATTGGCGAAGGATGTTCCTGAGTGCAAGACTGCAACCAAATGCTGTTCTCTTAGTTCACTAATGTTAGCCTTATTTAGGACAAAGTCAGCCAGACACCTTGTACTAGGCAAGTTTCAGACTACAGCCAATCAGTTTCCTTTCTTTAGCCAGCCATCCTGGTACTGTAGTTTAGGGGTTGATGGTGGTTGAAATTGATTTCTGGCTGGTTACTAAGGTGCCTGCTAGCCACCGTATTAAAAATAAAACATGAAGAAATATTATTTTTGAGCATGGCTAGTGGATTTAAACAAAACAAGAAAAATCCAAAGGCTTCTGTTATTGCTGGAGTCACTCTAAAAGCCTTATGCTGGAAACATTCCAGCTGCAGAGTTAAAACAAATAGTTGTATAGAAGCTGGTGTAAAAGTTTGCTATGCACATGGCTTTCGGACAAACTGTTTAATGTGCAGCCTTTCACCTCTTCTCTGCTAGTGAATCCTGAGGAGGTGAAATACTACTAAGAGCAGCAACTGCAGCTGCTTAAGCCCAGAAGACCTGACTGGTCACTCGTGCCTTCATCGCGTGTGGCTTTTGAGTTAGGCAGTGTCACCAGCATCAGGGATTCTGTTGGGGGTAGGAACATCTTCCTGGTTCTTCCCAGGAAGCCAAAAAGAAAGGGGGACAGAGATTCTTATGAAAAAATTTTTATATCTATCTTACTATAAAGAACCTATCAGGGTTTGGGGTTGTGGGGTTTTTTTGTTTGTTTGTTGTTTTTGTTTGTTTTTTTTTTTTTCTCAGTTAAATTATGATCTCACTTTAAAGCCAACTCCATCCCAGAGCAGTAAATGGTGCATACTTTTTAGATGGCATCCACAGAGGTTCTATGAGTTGTGTGAACAGATTCCACATACCTTGAGCAGTGCAGCCATTCCCACCGGCCGAAACATGATTGGCTCTGGTTTGCCTTTTGCTAAGTGCAGGTATCTGATAATTGATCAAATAAGGCTAATTCACAGCACAGTAGCCATGGCTGGATTCTACAGACTGACTTTCTGTAGCTAGACTTATATATTGGGGAAAAAAAAAAAAAGGACATTTTGTAGCAAACGGAATTCAGTAACAGTATTGGGGAACAACCAGTAAAACACCGCTTATCAGATTGAGTTTGTGTTCCTCACTTCCACAGTGTCAATGAGATAATCAAATGGGCTATAGCAGCCCTCTTTCTATGCAGCTGAACGCTCTCACGAAAATCTCTGCCCGCATCTATTGCAAAGCGAGTATAGCAAGTGAATGTGAAAAAGCATTACATGGAGTAGAATGTTTTGGTTCTGTTTAGACCTATGGTTCTGTTTTATGGTATGTCAGGTTGAGCTGAGCTGAACTGGATTGCACCAGTCTTGTCAGTTTGGAAACAAAAAAGCAAATGTAACAATTGACACGTCTCCCGCTGCACACAGGGTTGATGCAGATAAAAAGGACTTGTACTGATGTGGCCCAGCTTAATCCTGAGTGAATTTAGCTTCTCAGTCTGTTAGTAAGGTATTAACAACCAGGTGAATTTGGGAAAAAAAACCAAACCTGAGTGAAGGATTTTGTCTCATCTTGAAATACTGGGCAGGTATAAAACATCAGAGGGGTAAAGTTACACATCACTCGGAAAAACCCCAGCGTTTTGGGAGTAAGCTTGTGAGAGTCATCCTCCATTCTACTTGTTACAGGTAACTAACTCCTTATAGGCCAAATTATATTGTTACTTTGGTAGCCAGCTAGGAGCATTTAACAAGGAGATAACTAATTTAAAGAAAAAAATATATATCTCTCTCTCTCCACACACACACACTCAGCATCTGACTGTATTAGCATTAATTAACCATGAAGCAAATCAGAAGTGTCCCATCGTTGTAAAAATGCAAGCTTTCCAAAAGGCAAGCTGGTTTTCTTCTTATTTTTGTTATTCAAGAATGTGAGGCCAGCAGCAAAATCCTCTGTAATGTGCTGCGTTTTCAGGAAATGGCCCTGGTGAGAGGGACTGTCCAAGGATGTTATTTACATTTGCCGTGAGGAGTTTAAAAACCCATGGATTTTGGCGGCTGCTGTGATACGCACTTTCTTTTCCTACAAAATCCTACCATAGAATTTGATGGGCATTCTGATTGACACACAAGACTTTTCTGCGTTAATACTGAAGATGCTATTTTGTTCCTCCTTAATATTCTCTTTAATCTCGTTACAAGTGCACAGAAGTTTTCAAGGTGGCTCTTGAGAGAACACTACTTAAAGTTCATGTGAATTATGGACAATGTTCACTTTAAACAAAAAGTTGGGGAGGGGGTTGTTCCTTTGCAGTATCTGTTCTGTGAAGTTTGTTAAACGTAAAGAAAGCTTAAGTTCTTGTATCTTAAAAGAAGATCTTATTTAACCCTTTTGTGTTCTAGATTTACTTACACATGTAGCCTAGAGCTCAGTTTTAGTTTAACATTGTGAAAATATTAAAAGAATCTTGTAACTTTATTCTTTTTCCTCCTGCTAAAAAAAATTAAACCAATCAGATTAAAGTTTGAATTCCTTTCTGCCTATTCCAACAGGTCTTGCTATTTTGCACCATTTCTGTTGCAGCTTTGTGTAAGAAATATGAATGGGGAAAAGGCCAGTAATTTGAAGCTGAGTTTACAAGTGGTAGAAAGTGGACAGTATTTTCTGCCACTTTGGAAGGGGAGGGTATTTCTGCTGGGTTCAAATTTAGTGATATCTTTTGTATCTGGCTAAATCTACTGTAGCCTGAGTATTGGTCAATTTAATTTTGAAGTTAGATACAGTAATCAAATGAACAAGTTGTTCACACTTTTTAAGTCAAATGCATAGTGTGCACTATAGCATTGGCATCAAAGTTTTAAAATGTCTTAAATGTTCTTTCATGCATTTTTGACAACTTCACCTAGAGTAGCTGTAGTTCAAATCATAATGGGTTGTATTCATAATGAATAAGTAGAGGAATAACTTATTTCTTAACCATTTAGATACTGGAAACACATGGCTAATTTAAAAAAAAAAAAAGTATTGCAGGAAGAGAAAATACCAAGATGATTATTTAAAAAACATCTGAAAATTGTTTTGAATTGAAAGTGTGCCTGATACATTGGACACCTACACCCATTTTTCCTCAAATTCATATGGTACTTTCAATTATAAAACTGTGTGTGATTCTTGAACAAGACGTAAAGGTAAGTTAGGTAAAACAGCTCTGCCTTTTCATCAAGTTTCAAACCTATAGCTGGGTGCAATTCGTGTCTTCAGGATAAAGTAAGAATTGCCCATGAAGGTTGCCATGCCAGAGCCTGACCTTAATTGCACTGGATTCTGCTTTGAGACAGTTTAGTGTTTTGAATGAGAAGCAATGTTAACTGTAAAATGAGGTACCTGAGAATATGAATTACTCTTCAATAGTGCACGGGCACCATCCTGAAAAGAGTCCTTGTGCAATTTTAGCAGTCCCAAAGTAATATTAACTGCTTTTATCTACTCCATCGAAGGCGACTGATAAATACATTCAAAACTTGAATTTGGCATTAATTTCGTCTTGTGGACAAATTGTAATCCCCTGGCCTCTTGAACACAGTGTTAACTTTGTACTAATTGTGGTGTTTGGTTCATTCTACAATCGTATTGGTCCTTCTGTGACTATGCTCCACCTTAGGTACAAGTGCAAGGGTTGTTTTTGTTTTTAATCCTACAATGCCTGTTTCTGTAGGAAGACTCACCAGGGAAGAAAACTGATACTAACGGTGTCATCAAAATAGAGTTTTTATAATGAATTCCAAGAAATGCATCAGTGGAATAATGAACAGCACCTATGCTCACAGTTGATGTGCACACAGTTAAGTGCCCAGGCAAATTAACATTCTCTTTGTTGTAATGTAGTTACTGAAAGTGCCAGTCATCAGTGGAACAGCAACGAGAAGGTTTAATCTAAGTAATCCCTTAGTGTCACAGTGAGACTGTAGCCAATTCACGCTGGAAATAATTTCGTATGCTCTTGGGAACTTTTATACCTAGAAAACAAATGGAAACATTTAAGACAACACTACTTAAAATGAACTGTATTTATTGGCACCAGATTTCATTCCTCAAATACCTGATTAGAATTCTGCACACAGAACAAAAATAATGGAAGCAGCAGTAAACTGGTTCAACTTAAAAGCTCCTGCCACATAAGGGTACAGTTCTAGTGTAACCAGTTCATAATCTTGTGTTTAGTGGAGACTGTGTTTGTACATACTTTGCTACACAAAGGACCACACTGGAAAAATAGTGCATAAGATCAAACTGTTCAAAGGTATTCACAGTGCACATACTACATGGTGAACCTGTGCAATAGTGGGCTTTATATCTCACTATCAGCAGCTTTTCTAGGAGAACAAACCTTAATGCTGCTGGAAAGAGCTGCTCTTCAAATAGTTCTGAAAGACATCAGTGAGGAGGACATATTTTTCTTTCCCTTGCTGGTCTTCATTCATTCTTCATTTTTGTTGAGGTGGTCAGCATGTGCAGCTGGGCATCTGAAAGCAGTCCTGCCTGGATGCTGCTCTTTTTTTACTTGGAAGCCCCTGCACATTAGTTCAAGCAGACTAAAAGATGGATGTTGGCCTATGGGAGTGATAACCTTCTTGTGTATTTTACTACAGTGACAGGCTACTTCAATTAACTGAAGCTTAATGCAGACATGATTTAATTGTTCTGGATGTTAGGAGATGGATTTTTTTTTTTTGACCTTCGGTCCTGTGATACTGTTCATATACACCATCACATAAACTGTGTGCCTCATCTTCCAATCTGAAGTTGCATCAGGAGGAAAGGAGGTGTGAAAGCAGGAGGCAGGGGATGCAAATTAACAAGCGCTTACTGATCACATCCACCTTCCTCTTCAAGTCAGCTCAGATCATGAAGTGGTAAAGAGGCAAGTATCTGTCAAACAGCACCAACTTTCTTGACTCAGTACCACAGAGAACTGTTTTGCTTTATCTTTGTGAATATACCTGTGTAGAGTTTGTCCGAGTCAATCTGCAACCCATGTTATATGCAAAGAACTTAAACAGGACTGTCATAATTAGAAAACATTTTTGAGGGATTATTTAGTAATAACTACATATTTTGCTACAGGACCTTCCTATTTTGCAATATGCTGCTATTTTCTTTCAAAGAAAAACAAGCAGAACTTTATAAGACTAACTATAAACTATTTCAAATTCAATACCTGCATCTGAAGCATTAGGAAAAGATGAAGAACTATATATAATTTATTTAAAGATGATGACTGCATCCTCTAACAAAAGGGGATTGTTCTTCAGATAGTAGCAAGTATTGATAGCGATGGTTTAACCATAAGCAGAATATTCTGTTCTGCTAGGTTTGTGCAAAGCTAGTAACATGCAATAGGATGCTGTGAGTTAATAACTTGTAGCATGGTGCAGTGACTGTGTAAGCAATGAGAATAAAATTATAGAGACCTACTCTTGTCTGTTGGCTCTCCCTTCACACAAAAGGACAGAAGATGGCATCCACTCTTTCCTACTTGCTCAGTCTATTTTAGTCTTTTCTCAGTTGCAGAAGATACTTTTCTTCCCTCCACCAAGTATGCTCAGGGAGGATGGAAAACTACATTCTAACCAGAGTTCTAAACACTTCAGTTTGGGGTTTTTTTAATTAAAAAGAAATTTAATTGGCATCTCTGAAAGTGAAGCCATCCACTGTATCAGAAACACGACATCAGAAGGAGCCTTCTTCAGGGTTCTCAGCACACTTGAAAATGTTGAAAATTTTTTTTTCTCCTCAAATTGTTCAGGGTCTCTCTGAAGCAAAGCAGCAATCCTTAATTCCCCCCTTTTTTTTTTGTATCATCTTTTAAAAGGAAGACATGATCAGCACTTCTGCATTAAGTAAATGAAAGGTTCACTATTAACTCCTGAAATACTTAGTCTCATCTCTACTTTTCAATGGAACAAATAATGAAAGACACAGAGGAGGGAGAAGAGAATCTGAGTCCTCTCCTACATAAGCTGAATTCAGAGTTCATTCTAGCAATTAGTTGTTGGGGTTCCCCCCCCCCCCCCGCCCCGCAGTGTTTGAAATACACTATACTTGCTTTCGGTGCCTGAAAGCTTTATCTAGACCAGTTTCTGGACATGTCTTTTAACACACTAGATTTAGCAGCAGCATGAGGAAGATGATGAGCTGCAAGAAGAATTTAAATTGTAAGTTAACTACTGTTGGCTAGCACAACTGTTCTTGTCTATACTAGAGTTTTAAAATAATGGCTTGCTGAAACTGTTTTAACTGACCCACTCGTATCAGCTCTGCATGAATCCTGCTCCTTTGGATAGTCTGTCACAAGCACAGCAGCCAGAGGTATTACCTTTATTCTGTCTGCATGCAGACTTTCCCCTACATTTCTCCCCCCTGTTTGTCTAGATTAAAATACTAATCAGGTAAGCAACAGTTAGTTACAAATTTTATAGCTTTCTTCAAGTCACAGCACACATCCTTTGTGTTCCCTTTCTGGTTTTGACTGTTTGCTCTCAGGTCTTGTCTAATAGTTCTGAACAGATCTTTCCAGACACAGACACACACAAATCTCCTGGGACATCAAATGGCTGAAGCAAAATTATGCTGTCAGGCTAGAAACAGCTTTCGCTTTTGGCACATCCACATCTATATACTCAGTCCTTGTCTGGCTTGTCTTCTGGGGAAATGTTGTGTGTCCCAATACCTCAATTTGCCTGTTTAATAGTAGCTGTAGTTTATCAACTACTATAGACTTAGTTCTGGAAGCACCATTATGCTCATTTGCAATTCCATTAAAAATACTCTCTTAAGAGCTGAAAAGTTTGAGCAAATGTTAACAGTTGGGTTACTGATATTTTCCAGTAGTGTGTCTCATGCTATTCCTAGGAACACAGACCTCTGTGGAAGGGAAGGTGAAGGCTGCATGTGCGTAGGATCAGCTAGGTGCTGCTGACCATATTCCTGTTGCTACCTTAAAGATACTTGTCCTGTGCTTGAGCAGGAGCCAGGAAATACATGCTATTGGAAACTTATTATCTGAACCTCTGTCAGCCTCTGTTCTAGCACCCATGCAGGCCTTCAATTCTCTACTCCCTGGTTTCTCTGTTTGCTGTAATTTCCATAGTCTTTCTCCATTATCCCTCTTGCAAATTCTCCCTCATGAAATACAGTGCCCTCCCCAGCCCCAGCCCCACCCCCACCCCCCCAAATGTCATGTTCAAAGACAGAGCCTATCTGACAACAACAGTAGAGATGAGCACATCTAAAGGCACTGAGGCTTGTACAATCAGCAGCTGTTTCTGTCAGTAATGAAAATGTTATTTTTAAGTGAAATGGCTGCTGCGGTTTAGTATATGAAATTCCTAGAACTGTCTTAATACATTGTAGCAAATAATATTAAGGCTAAGTTGTAATTCCAGTTTAAACACCTTTTTCATTGTTCTTAACTTTCTCTGGATTTTCTTAATACAAGGAACCTAAGGCTAGCTTGATACTACAGCACCTAAAGATATGCAGTGTTTAATGGTACCTCTACAGGTACCAAACACCTATCCAGTCCAAGAATAATTAAAAAAAAACCCAACTTGTCTTTGTTCTGCCTTAAATTCTTTCTATTGTTAGCACGATGTTGTTATTCTGTGGATAAAATATGACTCATTTGCCAAGTAATGCTAAATGTTTTTCTCAATCCCACTAATTAATTTAAAATCATTAGCATGCAGTTGATACCATGGGTTGTTTGGTTTCTTTACATCAAGCTTCATGAAGAAAATTCACAACTGTTACAACTACTGAAACAGATTTGACTGACGTGGAAACCATGGGTGAAGGAAACCCAAGTCAGACTTCTTACACAAATCAGAATCAGCTCCTTGCCTTTGCTGTTCTCAGTCTGGATAATAAAGGTAAAGCCAAGTACGCTGCCTCAGCTACAAGCATGTGCAACTTGACAGTTGCAGTGGTGCTCCACACTGTTATCCCAATCCCTGAAAGATCTCAGGATTCACAGAACCTATCATCCATGAGTCCCTGAAGTCAATCAAATTGTATATTGTACCTGCTCTTTCTAACCACGTTTGTTGTGTGAAACAATAAAATTGTTTATAAAGAGATCTAATGTATTAAACAAGACAGTGCTGATCTGTGACTGAATTGTGCTTTCTGGGGTGGCTTTCTTTTAATCAGCCTTTGGCCTATAGCGGAACGGTAGGGAAGGAAATTCAACAGCCTATGGAACTTAAATCACTCCACTGGAACTGAAACAAGTATTAGGCCCTATGCAGCTTGCATACATCCAGCAAGGCAGAAAGATTAATGCAGTCTCTAACCATTTACTTCACACCAGCGCTGATTCAGTCACTTAACATCAACACAGATTAGTTTTTCGTAGCCAACATTCAGCACCTTTCTAGTGAAAGGACAAGGATTATGCATTACTTTGAGAGCGGTCTGAAGATATATCAGATAGAGCTAAATACCTACTATAAGGATTACAGAGTTTTGTGTAAAACGTACCAAAATAGAATTCTAATACTGAAATGTGTTTCAAATACAACACTACATTTCTGATTTCTCAGAAAGCATCATGTGAGCTGAGCTTGAAGCATTAACAGCAGAAAGAACACAAGGCAACAGGCTTCCTGCACCATATAAATTCTTTACAGTAATACAGTCTGACCCTTGCTGTTCTTATTGTTTACGGAGTGCTTGGTGTAATTTTCTGTTTGAGGCAGCTTAACTCTGAACTACAGTTTGTGGATGCTGTGTGATTTCATTACTAGATTACTGCTACTCCAGTGCATATGAGAAGAATGAAAGCATTAAGTCTTAGAATGACTAATTTTTGTCCTGTTATTTTAGAGCATATGGCTAAGGGGTTGAGATCCTAAATATAGAAAAAGAGAGCAATCTAAACTAGTAAATTCTTCCAAGGAACTGTGTGAGCTCTTCTCGCACAGAATGCATCAGCACGTTAAGTTAGAGCTGCCAGGTAAATGGTCTTCAGTTTGAAAAAAACCCCAATGATAAAGTGACTTGTTCACTTCAGCCAGAAGCACATTCTTCATGCCATGCTTCCATTGCGTACAAATTACTCAGTCTGCTATCCACGACTACGGGGGCCCTGTCTGTGCTGGCATAGCCAGACAATTGAAAGTACAAGCATTGCCCACCAACTCTTACAGTCAGTGAAGGCAGCTGAACTTCAAAGATTTGCAACAGATACAGGGTTTGCATGCTGCTGTTCTAGTGAGTCTTTTGTACTACCTCTCTGCTGGCACACAGGCCTTATGGACAAAGCAGAACAACTTTTGTATTGGTGAGGAGCTAAGAAAACTAAGACTTGGTCAAACACCACCAAAAAAAAAATCCTCAAAATAAAAAAATAAAAATCTTTCCTTCTCGAGGATACAGAATCCGGTCGTATTCCTCGAGTTCCAACAGGCCTAGAACACTCACATGATAGCCACACACACAAAGGCATTATTTGATGAGCAATGACAGACTGTGCAACCTTGACCTGATAGCAGTTCAGCAGTTTGCTCATGTAATCTAGCAAGGATATAGAGAAGTAATACTGGGCTCTGAAGTATCCACTGATCCCAAATTTACTTGAGAGCCAGCTCTGATACAGAGTTACAGTTCAAACCCACCCATGTACAGGAATCAAGGTCTATTTAGGTATTTGTCCATAGTGCCTATGCTAAACCAGTAAATGTTATCTACATTGAGACTGGCATAAAAGTTCCTCACCACTCCAAAATCATAGGCAGTATCAAGAAGTTCAGAGTCACTGGGCCATACTCAGATCTGTGCTCCAACCCCTCTGCAGAGAAGAGAATACAATCCCCTGCTACTAACAGAAGTCTCTGAGCTGTCCTGCACTGTATTAGGTAGGCAGGAGAACAGGATAGTGATGTGTAAGATACTGACAGCACAGTGTTTGTGCAGCACTGGAGCTAGTGAGACATCTCCTCCATCGGTTCTATGCTCTACCCCTACAACACTTGGCCATGATCTGCCTGTACACTGCCACCCCCACCCCAGCAGTAGGAAAGGGCTTAAGACGTCTTCTGCAATAACATCCACCTACTTTATCTCCTCAGAGAAGTGGCAGATCATCACTGGCAAATGCTACCACAAAAATTCTAGAAGAGATGGGAAAAGAGTAGAACTCTCTCTCTTGTCCAAAGTTGCAGTGGAGGCTTGCTGGGGGTACAGGGGGATGCAAGCCTTGGGTAGAAAGTCCTCCTGACATGCAACAAGGGAAATGTCTTTGCTGTTTTTCAGAACTAGCACTAGCCAGCCTCTCTTGGAAGCCAGCTTAAAGCAGAATCTAGTAGTTCATCACGTGAACTGACAGTGCCCATTTGATTATCTTGGACACAGTGCTTAATGAAGAAGCTAATTTTTAGTTACTGATCCAAACTGTGGGTGCAGCAAGACCAAACTGTTCCTCAGAAACAGAAACAGTAGATGTCTCTACCACAGTTTCATTTTCTGTTTGCTCAAGATGAGCCCCGCGTCAGAGACTGCAGAATGCCAAGGTATGACATAACATATCTGACTCCATGCTGAACTAATACTTTGGCTCAGTGTTTGATTTTCACAAGAAATGAAAAACAGAAGGGGAAGATTACTGGAAGGCCAGGTCACTAGCCAGGGTGATTACACTAGCCTGCCTTCTTACAAGCCATTTAAGTTTCCTAAGGTTAGCTGAAGTACTATCCTTCTCTTTCTCGCGCTAAGAGGGCATTTGATTTTGCTTGCGATGTTGCAAATATGTTTTCTCCCAGAGGTATTTGCCCTTTGAGAAACGGATCAAAGCATGCAATCATATTTGTAAATATTTTAAATACTTGTTAAAAAACCAAACAAACCAACCCCATTACAGACTGTTAAGAGGCTGTCAGTATTAATTTCAGAATCTTTTCTACCAGAAAAAAATAAAAAGCTACCTGTGTGTAGGAGAAACAGTCACAAACTTATTTTACTAAGTACAAATAAAGCCAGTATGTGGCTCCTGAAAGGGAACGCAAATGAAGTAAACCCAGAAGCTGAAGGGACTTTCATTTAATTTTTAGCAGTCTTGAAAGTAGAAATTCTCCCCCATCTCACATGGCTGCCCCTTCCATAGATCAGGTCTTTGGTAGCACTCCAATTTCACACCTATATTTATCTAATGATCAACGGACAAAATTTATTGAACTGCAGCATTCAGCAGCTGAGAAGTAAGAGATGTATCAAATAACTGTGAAGACATCTGGTATCTGGCTGAAATGAAACTTTTTCCTTGATAAACTAGCAGCTCCTTCAATTTGAACATTAAGATTCCTTCCCCTTCCACTCGTATTTAAAGAAAACCTCTCTGGGAATACTGCAGCATCAGGGAAATTGTACAGGACTTCTGCAAATTTCTGGGCTAATATTAAGAACTTCAAAAAAACCTCAAACTCAACAAATACTATGTGCTGTGAAAATGAGTTTGCCGCTGTCAGTTTAGGCAGCAAAGACTTCACACAATGTCACTCTTCAAAAAAGAAGTTTTAGTTTGATATTGCTAATAACGATTCCATGGATAGAAATTAAATGCACAAAATTTTGCCGCTGTGTCACAACGCTTCAGCATAAGGAATTCTACTGAAGTGCTGTGGGAAATAAAGCCAGCAAAAGAAGAAACGCTTCACAGCAACAAGAGGGTCTGACACCCAGAGAAAGGCAGGCATCCTTAGGGCACAACAAACAACTGCACAGGTACAGTTGCACTGACCATCCTTCCACTCCACGCAGATGCAAAAGCAGTTCTGTATGCCACTGGAGCATTTCTCAGTATATTGCTTGGCTTGCAAAGGCGTTGACCAAGCTAGCTTGTAAACCTGGCCAACAGCGTTAGGGCTGTACTGTCTACAGTAAGCCTTGCCACCAATCTAAATCTGTGGGTCTTGGACAAACTCAATGCTGAGATCGCCTGACTGCAAATTTGATAGCCATACAGTGCTCAATACCTTAGTACCAAATCCCTACCACCCATGCAACAAGGGCAGCAGCAGCAACACCGACCAGACTTGACTAAAAAACTGTATTGTTTTTTATATTTGCCATTTTGGCAGCTAAACTGTGCCCAGCCTTGCCCTGCTGAGCCTCATGGCCCACTCTGACTTCAGTATAGCCAATGCTTTGGCATAAAGACCACTTCCTGTTGAAAACTGGGCAAGGTCTCTCCTGCTCTAAGATCACCAGCCTGCAGCTGCTGAGCTGTCATCATCTTTACTTTTAAAGCACCCTGGACAACCATGATGCTGCACAAAACACACCCTTTTATTTAGCCAAATGACATTAGCTCTGCCTATTACATTGATGCAGCCAAACTGACATTTTTATTGATCCAGGTAGCCTGCTCTCTGTCCCCTCTTCATTATTTTCCATTTGTGCAATTAACATAAAAGGAGAGCAGAAAAATGGGCTGTGACAGGACCCTGAATCAGCTAGAGTATTCATGTGGAACTACTCCACACCTTTTATTTCAAATGAGCACATCAAAATACACCAAGAAGGTCCAAATCTCTAAATGAGAATACGTTCTAGTTTATTAGGTTCTAAAATAAGCCCTCTCTTCAAATAGATAAAAAACCCAAAAACCCTGCTTGATAAGGCAGTCCATAACAGAGTTGCAGAGCAAATCATCCCTTCCTCATCACTCTGTCCTCTTGGGAAGAGAGACTGTGTCTCTTCTGCTGGAGTTTCTCCACCCATGTCACTGCTCTTCTTTCCCTCTAAAATATTTTCTTAACTGAGAACAATGGCTGTGTTGTGGGTTTTTTTTCTGAGAGAGGTGCAAGTACTTCCACAGTATTTCACCTGAGTGCAGAAGCTACAGCAAGATAAATGGGGAGCTCTTCCTCACTGCTACTCAGCTACAACACACAGCACTTGAAACAAACAGAACCAACCAAGGAGCTTTACCTTTTGCTGCGTAAGCCCTCCATCTTGTACCACTTGCATCTGCTAAAAAAACCAAAACCAAACAAACAAACGACAACAAAACCCACAACAACTACAAAAACAAGCCACATCAAAAACAAAACAAAAATAAAAACAAACACAAAATAAACAAATCAACCAACCAAACAACCAATAACTGTCCTAGCACAGCTAGGAGACAAGCCCCAAATTCTGCATTACTACAGTGTACAGAAGATAGTGAATTTCCCACAGTCAAGGGTAACTAAAAAGTCATTGTAGCAAGAAGAGAAGACCTGGGAACAATGAGCTAGCTAAATTTAATTTGGAGTGTTATAACCTTGATTTTTGTTGTCAGATGTGATGCACAAATTAAAAATAAGCCATGAAGAGCTCCAAAGACAATATTCTTCCCTTTCCAAAGAAGAAACTAAACGGAAGGCAACTGCCAATAAGGTAGCATTTGTTTAGTCACATAAATAACTTCTTCCATAACCTCCATTTTTTTGATGTCAACAAATGACAGTAATAGAGAAACTGAGATAACAGGAGGTCTCCATTGAGCCCAGAGGTAACGTTGGGTCCCAAGTGATGGACAGTTGAGCACTGTGTGGCAGATGGCCTTAAAACCTGTGCAGTGGCTCAGCTCATTCTGAATGGCTTCTCTTCACTGCAGAATGTAAATGGTACGTGCTTACTACATTGTGTGGGAATCAAAGGGAAAGTGTTTGTGTAACAGCTCTATTTTTTTGTTTTGTCTTTAAATGAGATGTGTGAACCTGTAATCCAAATGTTTTTAAAAAGCTCTCCCTTTTTACAGCTTCCTTTCCCAGATGCTGACATGTTTTCTATCTACAAGCTTTGAGAATTTTCATGATTGATGCAATAGCTTCAACAGCAATTGTGGGATTGTTCGATGTTTATAGATATATTCAATCAGTTAGCACAGGGGAGGGCTTTGGTTCCTATTTTATTCCATTTCTGTCTTCTCCAATACATTTCCACTGAGAACAAAATACCAGAAACAAACCGCACAAGCCAATCAACGTCAAAGGCTGAATGCAGCACATGAAACTGTAAGAAGTGTCTTTTGAATATTAAAAATAGATTTTTCTGTTAATTACAGTTATGCAGCACCCCTCTCTCTCTCTCTCTCTCTCCCATCTCCTCACCATCCAAACAGGACATCAGAAATGGTGTCTTTTGGCTAGGCTCTTTTCTCTCATTTGGAATCATTTCACCAGCTTTGTAAAACAGGCACCTCGCAAGTAAAACAATTACACAGAAGGTTTCTCAATTCAAAGGCAAGATAGGTTACAATGATTAATCTTAGGCCTTCATCCTCTCAAATATTCTGTCATTTGAGATGCAGGTGAGAAATCAGTGTAATTAGTACATATTTCTCAGTGGTAGCTGAACTGCCCTACCTTGCATATGCCATTTTCCCCCTTTGCTCCAAGTGTACAGCAGCATCTTACCTTCAGCAGAATAAAGGGAAGATCAAGTCAATTAGCAGTGAAAGGAAAAAAGCAGTTCCTCTCATATATAAGAAAGGGACAGCACGTACTGAACAGATTAGGTGGCTCATTACATTCTTTTTCATCTTAGATTTTAAAAAGCAGCAAAAATGCTAAAATATTGTCAGAAGTATTAGCTATGAGTCTCTACAGTCATACTAAAGTCGAAATGCAACAAAGAAGTATTAGAAATCCCATGCAAAGCCTTGGTGCCCAACAATTTCAGATCAGAGAACTGAAATGCTTCACATGGCAATTAGAATGCCACAAGCATGAGAGATAGGCTCTTTGGAGATGATAAGAGGCATCAGTACATCTCATTATCCTTTACACTAGAAAAATTCAGATGTTCACTACCAAAATTTTACTGCTAGACCTAGCCTCACTTGCAAAAGGCCCAACCACAAAGAATTTGTTTTTACAAAAAGAAAACCTCAAATATGAAGAGCGCTTTCCTTCTGCTGAGTTTACTACATTGAAGTAAACAAAGCCCAATCCTTTTCACACCAAAAAACCATCAAATGTGTGGATTAAACACAGATTAGTCCCAATCTCTCTGAATACACTGGCAAGACTATATATTTCTTTGGCATTAAAAAACCCAATCACATTCAAATGAGATTGCTGTCTCCACCCAGACTAGAGTTGCAAGTGATTGAGTTACCGCAGCGTACTGCAAATTACAGCTTGTCCATTGACAAACAGTAGGCAAAGCCACGTATGGCCTTAACCCACTTCAAATGCAAAGTAAAACCACTTCCACCCAGTTTCAGCTAAAATCTTGTACAGAGTTACCATTTATTACCAGCACTTCAGTAACGCATCATACGCATTCTCCTCTTGCAAACAGTCTTTCACACACAGTACCTCAAACATTTGTTATCATATGAACATACGATGATAAAGGGAGGCAGCACTGAAGTTGTTAACATGGAAATCTGAATAGGCTGTGCAGAATAAGACTCTCAGTGCCTTGGGAAGTTTTCAATTGCAACATAAACCAGACGCAATTTTGATGTCATGCATGAATGATGACACTTCCAGAAGGACAACATCCCCTGTTATCACACTGAAGGGTTGTCTGCCCTTGAAGAGAGAGGAATGCCAGCATCTCCATCAAAAAACAACACTCCTTGCACCACAAGATTTTCCTTTAGCATTCTCCCACCTAAGAACTGACCAAGTTTGAACATGTACTACCTCACAGAAGTTAGCAGAATCACAGCTGGCAGTTTGCCAGCATGCCAAGTAAAGTACTACCCTGATCTGTGCAGTCAGTGTGTCTATTTTCCAGTCTTGGCTGATTGTCTTTGAGCTGGCTCCTCAGCTTCAGTGACATCTCCAAAGACACCAACAGCTGCAAAGTATTGCACCGATTACTACCACGGACTAGCACTAAAATGGTTGTGAAATCTCACTGCATCAGAATGAGACAGAGATACTATGACCCAATAGGGAGATGTGAACTGGAATGGACAAACAAGACACACCAAAGGAATACTGCACTCACCGATGTTGAAGGGCAGTCATCCACAGTGTCATCCCTCTTTTCCTTCACCCGTGCAAGTCCCAGCCAGATCCAATAGCTTTCTGTAACATCACTAGTCAGGATGAGAACAAACCCACAGCCAGTGTTTCTAAGTCAGCCTGACTTGTGACATTCAAGGCACAGCCCCATGTTTATATTATATCCATTATCCTTGGGTTGGAAGACATCTCCCTAGACCACAAAGTCTCTGGGATTCTAGATTAAAGCCAAGGGTGACGTGACAGAACACAAGTAACACAGACTACACAAGAAGTATTTCTTAAGCACAGATGTTTTATGTGATATGCACAGAGAATCACAGACCAGGATTCACAAACCCTAGCTCTCTGACACAGCAGCCACCTAAGTCCACTGATGATGTTAAGGAAGAGCATGAAGAGCTAGACCCTCACAAAGATTTCAGCAGGTATACATTCTGCCCAACTCACAGGCTGCAGCCACTGAGGTGGACCTTAGCAGCAAGGTTTGCCAGCAGTACTGGCATGGAATGGCAAAGGGGCCTGTGCTAACAAACTTGAGCTAACAAGCTGTAACCAGCACTGTGGGAGTGCAGTGGCACCAGCCACCACAAGTCATGGCACAGCGGAAGCCTAACGTACTGTGGAAGTCCTAGGTGGTGTGGAGGACAGAAGCAGCAGGGTGACGCGTACCTAAGAACTCCTGGGATCCAACAGTCGGGTTGGTGAAAGCAGTGTGAGGACTGTGAGGGTTTTCTTTTGTTTTCTTCTTAACATGGTGCTTACAGTCTACAGATAGTTTCACTTTCAATGGCACAGGTTTCTGCACATGTGTACTCTTACATGAGGGATGACCTGGGCCTATCTACACTGCTGATAGGAGCTAGAGCATAGAGGCCATCTACTCAAAAAGCAGACTGCTGTCTAGACTTGAACGGTGAATCAAATTATGCTCTGGCTTTACCAAGAACAGCCCAGTGACAGGAAAACAAATGAGAAAAACACAGGTGGGGTCACAGGGTGAAACTAGAGAAGGACAGGTCTAGTCCAACAGAAGCTGTACAGAATCATGAACACTCCTCTTCTAGGTGTTTTCTGTGCTCACCAGCTGGGAGCAGAAGTGCAATTTCTGCCCTTCGTAAGAGGTAGGCATAAGCATGTGCATCTCAGAGGTGGTTGAACAGATCTAAGGGTCAACTGAGTAACTCTGCTGTAGGTGCCTCTCAGACTGCACCTTGAGAGACCTAAACTAGAAAACATAACCCCAGTTAGCTCTGCAGTCAAGGAACTGTAAAGTGATAGTCCACTTACCTATCAGCTTAGCAAGAAAAGAACTCATGTTGAGCATGGATGGCTCAGATGCACCTCACACATGCACACACACACCCTTAACTGTCAGTTTAGGGGGAGCTCTGAGCTAAGCACTCTCCCTACTATCCCAGGTGTTAGCTGCCATAGGGCTAGGAAGAAATCCCAGAAGCAAGTTCTTCTTTCCCCCAACACTTGTGCCCCACTTATGAGGCTAAACAAAGAATGCAAGGGTAAGGTCGAGTGACATGCCAGAAGAGTTCAGGAATCACTGCACAACCTAAACATACCAGACATGCTTCCTGAAATGTCTTGTGCAATGGCTGAATCAACAGAAGAGCTCTTTTCACACCTGCTGCAGTTTATTTGGTTTGACCACAGGTCACCAGGCTACATACAATACTTGACATATGATGGTACAGTCTTAGTACTTCCTTTTTTCTTCTAAAATTTCCATACTAAGCCTGTCTGGAAACAGGAATACAAAATTGAGAACATCACAGGGTGCAGGTACAGCAAGCTCTGTCATAACACCCACTATCTACTTTGAGTTTCCTGAGAGCTCTGTTAGGGCAAGGGGCTGGCCGCTGTTTTCTTCAGCCTGCTTGCTCCACTTCCATTACTACCACACATAAAGCAATGGTCTTTACTCCTTCACAGTTCAGTTACTTCCACTCTACAACTTTTACTTCTAATATCAAGGCAATCATAATCGCTCATCAAGCCAAGTGCACCTCAAGCATACCCTACCTGTGCTGCCATTTAAACATGGAAGCAGTCACACAGTAAAATCCAAAGAGCCATTGAAAAAATGATTCAGGTCTCATCTTCACTGCACTGCCCACAAGATACATGACAGTGGTTGGACAGACCACACTGTTCCAACACTGGCCACTTCCAAAGCTGCAATTTTTTTCCCCTCTTTTACTGTTACCCTGTGTTCCTCCAACCTCCTGTAGCCCTCTCCAATTTTTCTATAATCATTCAAAGGTCTTTGGGACAGGGCTTAACTTTTCATTATATACACAGTGAGTCTTGAGTCTGATTGGAACTCTTAGATGAAATGATAGAAATTAATAATAATAGCTGCAGAACAGTGCTAATACTCTCCATTTGTGATGGGCATGCTGGAAAGATTACTTGATGTTTATAAAGCTCTTTTGAGACTCTTGGATGAAAGTCAAGCTAGTGATGCATAGGATTTATTATTCTATTCAGCACTTCAGTATCCAAGGCTAGCATCTATTCTAGTTGAAAAAGATTTCTACTGTATTGTAAAATGGAAACAAAATGAAATATATACAGTGCATGGTGCTTATATATAAGGCACAGGCAGCACAGAAACAGAATTTCATTATTGAAATGGATGTAGCTGAAGCTGTTACACACAGTAGGAAAAAGACCACATTCAGTGACCTCTTATTCCATTTAATCAAAACTGTTAGTATATGGTTTTCCAAAGGCCAAAGAAAATTTCTGGGTTGTTTTTTTTTTTTTCTTTATCAGATATTTCATCAGTTTCTAATAAACCTTTGTAGTTGCTTTATGATGTGAATCTCAGATTTGACCAGCAATGAAAGAAAAATAAAGTGGATGTATGTTTGACAAACAAAACCACAGTTCTCCTGTAATGCTCTGTGCATTTAACCAACAGATCATAACCATTCAAAGAGGCTGCACTCCCTCCTCCCCATCACAAGTTTCTGCTCATTTCACAGCATCCCCCACTGCTCTGTTTAGATGCAGGTCCTTAGTAAGTTCCCCTCCTCCTCCAGTTCTTTTCTTGCTGAGCACAGAGGATAGACGATGCTGTTTTAATGGTGCTGTTATGCTATATGTGGTCTTGCTGTTTCTAGGAATAGACATGTTCAGACATCAATTAACATCTAATTGCGGGAATTAATCTTGTTCCTCTTCCTCAGATACCACAGAGATCAAACCAAGCCCATTTGCCAGTCTATTTTTAATATACTGGAATTACAGTTTTTTCCATCCAGTGAAAAATAATTAAGTGACATGCTGTCCAGACAGTATACAGTTCAGGTATCAGGATGGTTATGAAGAAACGAAAGAAGAGGGAAGAGATCATAACCGTTTGTGCCAAAGCAAAGGCATTTTTGTTATTGCAAGTCTTTCCTCTCTTTTTCACACATTCTTACCAGTATTTCTCTTCACACCTTCCTGCTTGAGTGATCCTCACAGAGAGGGTGAGGATTATGACAGTGGCTTGGGAAGAAGCTGAATTTACCACCCTGGCAGATAATCCCTAATTCTCAGGGTCAGCCTATGCGTAGGCGCAAAACAAGCATAGAAAGAAGATAAAAGAAGGAAGTGGAGGGAAATGATCTAAAACCAACAAACCAAAACAACCAAAACAAAAAACCAAAAAAAACCACAAAAAACCAAAAACACACCACCACCACCCAACCCTACCAACCAAAGAAAATCAACAAAACCACACAAAACAAAACATTCAAGCAAAATGTTTTTTTCATCACTCCCATAAAGCAGTCACACTTCTTTATTATCTGGTGAAGAGAGAAATCATAGGCCACAGACAAGGCTTTGTACTGAATGAAGCTCAGCTGAAAGTGGCTCCCAGTCTTAAAATAGTGTCCCAGTTTCCTATGTACAAGGGCAAGGAAGACTTGAGCTTGGATGAAGTTAGGGTGGAAACAGGCTGAATTATTGAGCAAATAAAATAGAATCCTACATGATAAGAGTGAACCTGCAACACACGCCAATCAGAAAGCTATCTTTGCCTGACCCTCTAAAAGGGCTGTGTGAGATAACTCAGTCATGAAACTACACTCTGTGATTGGGTCACAACACCTTCTTATATTAAACCTAAAACAGCTGAAGCAAGCATTATATCCACTTACAACACAGACTAGTGACCTATATTTCTTACTGTATTGAAAGGGACTTTGAGACTGCTCTAATTTTCAGAAGGAACTGTACCACTCCTTACTTATTCCTAGGTTAAACTGTCAAAGTCCTAGGCTAAATTCCAAGGTCAGCGGGCACAACGTGTAGCTTCACTCATTTTTACTGCTTGTGTCAGTCCAATTATTCTCTTGGTTCCTCAGCACCAGTGGCTAGATCAGAGCTGATGTCACCTAAGGCCATCACCCCTTTACTTCCTTTTTCTGTCATTGGCCAAATACAGCATGCCTAGTAATGAATACCACTGAACTCCTCCTTGTACTTCCTCCTGCTAAAGGAGCGTGTAAAACATTGCCATTTCAGTACCTTCACACTACAGCTTAAACTCCCTCCAGAAATGCGGCTTAAAGGAAAAACTGCATGTATGAAGCTTTCTGGCACCTTTACTGTAGGTCACTCCCTATGTAAGGAGCCCCGTTAGAGAGGATGAACATCAGCCAGCCCTGCACCCATAGAAATTTCAGAATTTACCAAGAAATAAAAAGGGTGGTGGAGGAGCACCACCATTCCATTGGCTCCAGTAGGCTTTCAAATCCCACTTAATTACTTAAAAAAAACCCAAAAAGGTTCCCAGAACTTTGGCAACCATAACCATCTTTCCCACACTGCACTTTAGTCCTAAACGTGACAAGTGTTGGTAGAGATTTACCATGCCACACCTCATTCAAGAAACTTCTGGTTCCTGTAGAAGGGGAAGATACTCAAAAATGAGACTCAGTTTGGTGAGAATTTCCTAGGAACAAAACAAATTTACACATGCTCATGTGTGAATGAAAGGCAGAGACAGGCTGTTTATAGCAATCTGCAGTAAGAAGCAAGACAAGAAAACCAAAGCCATTTATTCAACGCACATCATTAGTTACTTAATTTACATTCCTACCCAGCAGCAATTAAATATGCTTCTGCTGTTTCCCATTCCCCTTCCCCCAGCCTTTTCCATTAGGAGCTCAGCTGGAGGCAAGGAAGGAGTGGGAGAGGATGGAAATAAAGAACCTAATTCCATAAACCAATTCCTAGTTCTGAAAACACTGATACATAATTCTGCCAATATGTGTCAACCTTGCCTTATAACCTTGCCTCTGTGCCCCCTGCAGTCCTTATTCATTGCTGACAGTAGAGCTCCAAACTACTAACACCACATTTCAAGAACAATTTGACTTGCTTGCCACTTCTTCTACTACCTTATTCATGGAGTTTTCCCCTGTCCTCCTAATTGCATCTCCCCGAATCACTCTTCACCAACACTCCATACCATTATGATCCAGTACTTTTCTGGAGCAAGAGAAAGGAACACAATCAGTGAGAGAGCTGAAAGAATCTATTCCATACTTTTTCATCCTATTGTATGGTAAACATATTTTCTTAGGAGACTGACATTGCAATAAAACAAGAACATAAAGAAAAGTGAACTCAGCACAAAAGTCTCTGTCCAGGTGAAACTTCCCCAAAACACATAAAGCAAGGACCATTCTAACCGGATGGCAATTACCTCATTTGCAAATCACACAATTTTCTGGTGAGAAAAAGCACGTATCACCACTTTGGAAATACATCCTAAGGTATGGAAGAAAGAAAAAAAAAAATACAGCATTAAAACTCTCAGATAAGGAAACTAACCTTAATGTAAACTCTAAGCACAGAAACAGTATGTTAAAAAGGAAGCCATGCTCACACAAAAACATTCTCACGTTCAGAGATCTCATTTCCTTCTTTCTTCACAGACCTCAAAGGTGCAGACAGTGACACCCTGATCCAGAAGCAATCGGCTTACTTCTTCGAGAGGAACAGATACACACTTGAGCCCAACAGTAACAAACAGCTACAGCTGAAGTGGCGCAAAGGTGAGAAAAGAATTCAAACTGCTGAACACAACAGTGCTTTGGGGGAACGTGCCACAGGCAGGCGAGAACGTCATGCAGAGGCACACCAGCAATTTACACAGTATTTGTAAATAACAGCCAAGAGTTTACTGAGTAGGAGAGAAGAACATTTAGATGAGAGGCTGCGGTATTTCCGACTAAAGCAAACCAAAATGTGACTTACATTTCTACCTCAGTTTCCTATTTCTATCATGATGATGCCAATATTCAGACACCTTTAAAAAAATATTTTACTATCTTTCTTTGACAAATGCAACATTAATTAAGTTTATCATGCTAGTAATTTCTCTCATACTCATTAGCTCTACTTGAAGATACCACAGCTTTATTAGAGACACCAAAAGTGCTTCATAAATTTCAATTACCTCGTACAAATCATTATTACTATTATTTTATTAACTCTTGTGTAATTGCCTGTTGTGCATACAATTACAAAGTTAATATATGCAAATCCCACTTCAGAAGTTCTTTCTGTACCTTTTATCTGCATACCTAGTACATATATGTGCTTACATAATTTTTTTCATTAGCTTTAAAATATCCATCCTGAAATTTTCACTGTGCTTGCACATACTGGTTTAATTTAGACATGAAACATGATTTTTTTGTGTGTGTGTGTGTGCACTATTGCTTACTTCCAAAGCACCCATTTGTGTCACTGGAAAAAAAAGCCCCATAAAATCATCTTACCATTCAGATGTACACATAAATACTTATATTTAGGAGAAATCTTGGGAGAGAAAAAAAATAATAATAATTAAAAAAAAATCACATCATTATTTCTCTGATTTCTTTTTAAAGAGGAAAACAACAACAGCCACTTAGCTGGATCGTAGGCACAACTAACATATCAAGATCCCAAATTACTAATCAACAACTTTCACTCAGCTGCTGCTTACTGACGGCAATGGTTTGCTTTTATAGAACACCTGAGGACTTAAATTATGCACCTGAGAGAAAGCAGCATTCAGTTTTGAGCATTACTCCAAGGACTATTATTAACAGGTAAAATAAGTATGTGTTCCCCTTGAGTCAGGGACCAGAACTGTGGACTCCCATGTGACTGAAGTACTTCATGTGGGAACCAAATCTCTTTTTCCTGTGTATTATTTTCCTGCATGATGACAGAGTTTCAGTAACACAGGTAACAAATACTCTGCCTCTCTCCCAGTAAACTACAGGCTTAAGGTATTTCTGGGAGTAGAGAGAGATGTGACTTTGAAAGTCATGAGGTTGCAAAGAAAACAATCTCTCACTTTCTGCAGTTTCTCTGACAAGGTGTTGTATACCAAGATGACACATCCATCTCTTCTCCTACAATGAGGATATGTTAAGGAAAAAATAGAAGCTCTCTTCTTTTTGTAGGCATTTCTGCTCAATAAAGAGCTCCAGATAACAGCCCAAATGTTTCCAAATTAAATATTTGGACTCTAGAGAAAGATGGGATGGATGAGATTTGCTACAGGTTTCAGATTCAAATCCAGAGACAGGTGATTAAAAAAAGAAAGCGTTCTGGCATTTACAGTGTCATACTTCATTGTGCTGAACTGTTTCTGCTATCTAGCACTTAGAAATTGAAATGATGAGGCTGTACTTACTTGCCTTCCTCAAAACTAACAAAAATCTGAAGGTAAACACAGCAAGTTAGGTTTGTTTGATGGGGTTTTTTGTTTAAAAAAAAAAAAAAGGGGGGGGGGGGGGGAGTTTGATTTACTGCTAAGCAGACTCTCCTCAAACCAGTATACAAGTTCTACTGGGGAAGCCAAGGCACTGGTGCAGCAGATAAGTTGCAGCTCCCAGCTCTGAAGAAAGCAGGAATCCACCTGCAGTTACAGAGTACAAATAGAGCCAATTTATACTGAGTCATGAAACTTTTAGGACCATGTATTACCCACGTGAATAAAAATACACTTTCACATGGTGGTAGCTGGTACGTTGGTACCACAGCCCATGTGAGAGCTGTGGTTATAATAAAGCCTGGGAAGAGACACCTCTGAGGCAAGGCATGTGCAGAGCAGCTGGTGGGAAGGTTGTTCCTTTGGGTGAGGTACTGCCTGACTGCTTTGGAAAATCATTCTGAAATTGTTCTGCAAAGTAGGATGTCAGGTTTGGATTTGGAGATGTCACACAGGAGGGTGTATTGAAAGACTTTAACAGATGAGAAACTGCTTCGCAAGAGAATCAAAACTAAGATATGTGCAAAGATGGAGAAGGGAAATCTGCATTTCTACCAAATATATATGGCAAGTAAAATGAAAGCATGAGATACCATCAAAGAGTTTCATAATGAAAGGACAACATGGAGGGAAAGTAGAAGAATAATGTGACCAAAAAAGAAATCAGCACCAGCAATTTTACATGTGAAAATGAATCATGAAACTTGAGTCATTTAGGTTCAAACTAGCAAGTATTATTTGCGTATACTGGAAAAGTAGCAAATTAGCAAAGATTAATTTGTATATACTGGAAAAATTGCCCATCAATTCTTGGTTATAATTGCTATTATTGAATAGCTCTGTTGGAAAATACAACTGCAAAGTCTGTAATCTTACATATAACTCAATATTTTCTAGACATGATACATTGACCGAAAATGACAGATAATGAATCATGATTCAGTTGTTTGGAATTCATACCTTTGTACAAAAGGATGTGATTTCAACTGCAGAACTTTGAGCCTGCAGTTTAATGATTTTATGGAAAGGAATGCAATAGAAGCTGGAGAATCAGGTTCATATTTCTCTCTGCTGACTTTCAGGGCAGTGCCATTGATACTGGGATTGTTGCTAGCTGAAATTGTATTTGAGACATCTCTTCCACTTCTTCTGGTAGAGAAGGATAGGAAATGCGGGAAATTGTACAAATGTTGAAACAGGGCATGTGAAGATGATCGAGTGGATGACACAGCACCAAAGGAAAGGCACCAGAAAGATGCACAAGGCTAATGCAGATATTGCAATATGTGTGGATATATGTATACCAATGTGTATACATATGAACTCTTACATACAAAGTTTTAATTGGAAGTATACTAGTCTGTTTGGGGCTCCTGTATAAATGTGACATCTCAAGATTATTCATGTTAAGTTGGGTTTGTAAATTCAATCATTTCATTACTATTTGAAGAGAGGAGACCAAAGACCTTGAAATGAAATCTGCATGTTTCATGTTTGTTAGGTGATGTATTAAAATTTAGAGAGAAACTGCAACATGAGCTTCTTGTTAACTCCAGGAGCACCGTGAACATCCCAACCCAAAGAGCCTTTCCACCCTTGAATGTTAGCAGAGATACTCCCCCCATCCCCAATATACAATCTGATACCGTTGCTGCATATGAAGCAATCTCTTGTAGGGTCAGAGAGAACAGTTAATCACTGTAACATAAGTTTTCACAATAAATCCCTTTACATCTTAACAGACTATCATATCTGCACTTGCATGAGCTGTTTTGTTTGATGACACATAGGAGAAGGGTGGAGAGGTAGCTGTCCTGGAGTGGCAGCAAATTAACCAGGTGAAAGAAACGGGTATTTCAGCAGATCAGGATGCAAGTTGGTTTGCACTCTGGAAGCACAGGCCAGGCCTGTTACATTAGATGGAAAAATTTCTAGTGATATTGGAGGGAGCTGACGTAGATCCACAGCTGTTCAGAAAATGTTTCCCCTCCTTTGCTATCCCTGTCTCTTGTTCTGCTCCAGATCACCCTAGGTTCTCGACCAGGCAAATGCTTTGTGACTAGTGTCTCTTTGCTTGGAAAGACTTCAGTTAGAAAATAAAAAATAAAAATTCCAAAAGAGGTGGAATCTTGGGCTGGAAACTTTCGCTTTTCTGTAGAAAAAGTTTATTTTGAATGTTTTCATTCATCTTCTGTCAAGTGCTTTCTCCTACTTATGTCCTTTCTGACAAGTCCTGTGTCAGATGAAGAGAACAAGAATGAAAGGAGAAAAAAACAAACTAAAAAATACACACATGTCAAGAGTGCCAAGGACAGCAGTAGAAGTTTGCAGGTTTTAATTTTACTCAAATGTGAGAGATATGAAAAACAACTTAAGGAAGGAGCACACGGGTGCAAAGTTTGTTCTTCCTCTCTTGCTACCAGGCTGTATTTCCAGGGGTGCAGCCCATGGAGTGGGGCTGGAGATGGAGAGAAGATGGTGGCAGCGCTCCTTGGGGGTGGGGGAGGAAACTCTGCATCTGGCATTGAAGCAGCTGAGAGGATGGATGCTGAAAGATCATCCAAAGTAAGGGCCAGAGGTAGCTGGGCTTGGTTGTTAATCTGAAGCAGACTGAAGGAATAAAAAGCCAGCAGAACCCTGAAGGTAGCGTGTGTGGCTCCTTCCTTCTGTGGTTGATGAGGGGGTTATTTAGAACAGGACGAAACTTTCATTTCTTATGCATTACCAATCACCTACTAAACAATAACTTTCTGTCAGTAACAACCCAGATTCACACCAGGATCTGCATCAATTCCCAGAGCTGTCACTTCTTTCTCTTAATAATTTATTTGCTTCTGTAATTGCTTTGCAGGGTTTTCATGACATCTAGGGAGTGAGTCTCCAGCACAGATCTTAACATCTGAGCTGCACCAGGGGTTGTGTTGCGTGCTGAAACATGCTGATAGTTATTAAACCTTACCTGGATGGTCAAACTATGCAAAAAACCATAGGAAAATCTACTTGGGAGAGAGACTGCCAGTCTGTTCCTGGCTGTGCAATGGCCAAGCTAGTTGTGGCTTATTGGTATTTTCATGACCTCTGTTTTAATTGTGAAGTTGTTGGCAGATGACAAGCAGCAGATCTGAGCACAGTGAGAAAGAAATGTTGTCCCTAACTGTTGGGTTAAAGCCTCAAGTAGTTAGATCAAAGGCATCTGCATTTAAACTCTGTGCCGTGGTGCACACCAGATCCATAGCCCTCTGGTAATTTAGACTTGATCAACACTTCCCTTCCAGACTACGTATATTGGTTGCATTGCCTTGCAGTCAGGAGGTTTGAATGGTGCATGCTTAAGCTCCTGAGCCCTGGGAACCATCAGGGAGTCTCAAGATGTTGGCATAACCATCAACTCCCTTGCCACAATTCTAGACAGAGGGAATGTAGTGGGTTGGGAGGAGGGACTGGCTGTGGTATGTTTGAAGAGCAAAACAGGTGGTGAATCATTTTTTGGGACTGGTTCTGTCCAGTAAGTGCTTTCCAAGCTCTTGTAAGAGTATACTGCTCTAAAATTTCAAATCAGTGCTCCACCCCTTCCCCTCTAATGTGTTGTCACCTCGCACTAGGCTCCCCTTAGGTCCGTCTAGATGCATCTCTGCTCGCTGACTTGCAGCAAGCCTCTGCACTTCTTTGTGCTTCTACAATACGTATTTGATCTGCCTCCTCTCTCAGGAAAGATGCCCTTGCACCCTAAAATCTGGCGTCATTTGGAAGGTTGCTTTTCTTCCATTCCCTTCAGCTCAGAGTTGTGGGGGATGTTTATTGATAGGGTTGCTGGGGAGAATAGCACTTCTGGGAAGGGAGGTGGAGAGACAGAGTGTAGGCAGAACTCCTGGCCTCTTGTACCACCCTTCCTTCAACACCTCCTGCCTTCTGGCAGCATGCACCCATACACGGGGAGGGTGGAGGTGGGCCTTTCTTTGATAACACATTGAAAGCAGCTCCCTGAGGAGATGCTTCCTGTGTAACCTGAAGGTAGCTGGGAGCCAGGCCAAAAAAACTTCCTGACAAATACACCACCACAGTTGTCATCTGTGAATGCAGCTGTTTGGGGGTGGGAGGCTGCTTTTAAATGGTACTTAATGCATATTAGGTGACCTGTCATGGTTGGAATAACCAGCAGTGCATGTTGGAATGATCAGAGTGGAAAAACATTGAAGTAACTTCATCAAAACTGTTTTTCATTTAGAGGATGAATATAGAGTCACTGTGGTCTGGTTTAATTTTTGTTATTTTATATTGTAATGAAATTCTTCCATCTTTTCAGGGCCACATATTTTAACTCTGATAATGAGAGAAGAAATGGAGATAAAAGAGTTACACTGTAGTTCAGGGAGTAGTTCCTATATAGCACAAGGGATTGTTTCCATGTAGCATCTTAGCAGGACTTCCTGGGCTCCCTCTTGTCCTGTAATATATAGAAACCTGAGCAGCCACAGAGCCACTTCCATATGCTGTATGTAAACTGGAAAGTTTGTCTTTGAAGTCCGTGTGCCCTTGGTGTCTGATAGTTCTGCCTCTTCTTTTGCCAATTGGCTTTCCTTTATTATTCTTCACCTTTTATTGAAGTGTTTCCCACTTGTCATTCAAAATAATCCTAATTACAACTTGCTACTATGTACTGATCTGCACTGAATGGTTTCGAATTGATTTGTATTGAATATATTGCAAATGAGAAACTATCCTTCCACAAAAGTTTATACATGGAGCTTCCCTCTTTTTGGAGTCCTTTTATCAACTTAAAAAGGGCGCTGGTGATGTTCTACACTTTCAGCTCTTAAACATACAAAACAAACAATGACATCCAATAGGATGTGCATACCACAGGACCTTTTACACCGGCCTTACACCGGTCACTCCAGCCCTCTTTCCCTGACATTAGTGATACGGCAAGGACATCCTTGAGATCTTTCCTAATACAACTTGTTGAGCACAAACTGCTTCACGTGTTTATGTGCGTTTGCTTGCACAGGTCTGTAAGCACTTGATGGTGGTTGTTTCTGGCCAGAAGTCTCGAGATTCAAATAATAACCTCTTTAAAGTAAAAAGCAAGAACGCAAATCCTTCTTTTATTCATGAGTTATGGTTCAGGTGCCTACACTACAACTGGATGTTGGAACCAAGATTACACCACATCTGCGTTGTCTTCAAAGATGACTGGAAGATCTGACCACATGCTTAGTCCTGATATTTTTCTATGTTAGGAGGCTATCATGTGAGAAAGTACCTGTCTATCTATCTTAAAAAAACCCAAAACGTGTCTATAAATATGTTTATGCATATGACTACATCTATGCATGTACATTTTTCAGGAAAAATCTGCCTGTTTTAGTACTTGGCTGTGTTGGTGCCTCGGTGTTTCAGAGCAAAGGTGCCCCCCATCGATTGCATGCTTTGTGTAATTCATGCTTCATAAGCATTCGCTGCCCTAAGTCAGATGGACATGGTAGAAGACAACAGAGCAGAGCTTACGAAGTTATCAAGAGAAGGACTAGAAGGCCGCACAGGCCTCTTTTTGATTGCTCTGCTGTCATTCTTTGCTGAATGATGAAGAGTGTGAAAAATGATTGGTGCGTTTTTCAAACGTATTTCACATCTTCATAACTGTAGAGCTTTGGACTTAAATCCCCTTGGACTGAAGGAGGAGGACTGGAGAAGCAATTGAATGCGGGCTTCCAAGGATAGACTTTGGACCTTTTCCTTTTAGCCGTAATGAGCGGACGAGGTTGTAATTAAATCGGGGAATACAGACCACTAGTACTGTGCAGAGCTCACATTAACCACTAAATCATTGCACTGAAAACTTGAGTTGATTAAAATGTATTGTTTACAGAAATCTCTGTGGTAAGCAGTACAGCAGTTTGCTCTTCCTGCAGAAACTGCTAGTTAAGTGTCAGAACAAGGCAAACGTTGTGAGAGTCTGTTATGTTACAGAATCCATAGTGCAGAACAAAAACATTGGTCCCAAAATAAAGCAGGAGTAGGGAGAAGGGGGAAGCGGTTGTGACTATAGGAGGAAAGGGCTGGTGAGGGGTCTAGAGTTTTGTCTTATTAAGGTAACTCTGGCAAAAAGGAACTGTTTCTCATCATCACCTCGCTCTTCTCCAAAACCTGCTGCTTCCAGTTCAGTTCCTGCTGTCACCTTGGTCTTCCTGGGTTTTTGCAGGGGCAGAACCACCAGAGAGTGGGAAAGGTGTAGCCAGGCAGGGGGTGAAGGTGGGGTGGGGGGCTCTTACCTGGCCTTCAGTCAATTCAGAGGGAATTTCATCTGCTGTGGTAGCATTTACACTATAAATATAACTCACAGTAAAGTAAATAGACTGTAGCTGGTCAAACTCTGTCTGCTGTCTGAGGCACTCTCTGCCCACCTCAGCTGCCTGATGGGCGAGTTTTAAAAGGAGCACTTTTGTCTGTTAGTTGGTTACTGTGCGGTCTTTGAGTAGCTGTATTGGACCAGGGCTCCTTTTTACCAAAGAGTATGTATGTCTCTTGCAGAAACTCTTCTAATGTACCTTATCTGCCTTTTATGTATTGGCATTTCTTGCTTTTGATATTTTTGCTGTGAAGGGAATGGAAGTATTGGATTCAAGGAATGTTTTATAGTTTGAGCAGGTTCATTTTCTATGCCGCTTTTTCCTTTGTTCTAAGTCAGGGCCCGTTTCTGAGTTTCTTAGGAAATAATGTTGGGGAAAAAATGCATTTTCTTTGCCTCATTAGCTCCAAACTTTGTGAACAGTACTACTTGCACTCCTGTTAGGACAGGCTGAGGGGGATTCTTCATGATATAGTGCAAGTCGTTACAAACCAGTAGGTTAAAAATTAATTCAAGGAAAACATTCTTCCTTGGAAAAAAGTCCCCAGGTGAACATTAGTTGAAATATTTCTACTAATAGTGATCTGCTTCAAGAAATCACTTCTGGCTAAATGTTATTTTTGAATTCAAAAAGCCTCCTTGTTCTTGTATATTCTACTGAAGGTGGCACATCTGTCGGAAATCTTCCACAATTTGTGAGCATCTACATCAACATCTGGCAAGAAAAAGTTGTGAGTGTGAGGAGGAACCTCCTTTCAGAAAGGTTCTTTTGGTGGCATTTTGCAGCATCAAATGGCAAAAGAAAAAAAAAGTAGCACCTTGATCTGACTAATTTAATCAGCATAATTTGATCTGTGACTGTAGAACATTTGATCTATACTTTGAAAAGCAGGACGTAAACAGTGTGGAGTGGGGGACAGGGGTGTAGGTTAGTGCTGCTCTGGGAGGCAGGGATATGTGCCGTGGAGGTGTAAGTTCAGATCTGAGGATTCAGTCCACCTGGAGATGCTTCTCTGGACTCAGTCCCCTTGCAAACCCCTCGTGTCCTGGGCCTCCTGCCTCTGCTGCCTTGAGGCAAGGTGGCTTCGGTCAGCTATGACATCTCCCTGCTTCTTTATGGGGCTGCTCCTGCTGGAGATCCAGGAGGGGAGGAGGATGGTCCAGCAAAAGTGATTTCAGAGCAGCAAACTGTTTCAGGGAAAGTGTGCTGGCAGCTTGACCAGAAGTTCTTGTTGCTGCCATAATTAAATAAATAAGCAAGCAATTAAATAGAAACTGTGGCAGCCTCAGAAGCGAAATGGTCCCCTGCCTCCCGCCTCCCTCCTCCCCCTCGCCGTTGCTGGCGGCAGAGCAGCACTGCAAGCTGGCTGTGTTTCACGGGAGATGTGGCTGAATTTCTCAAGAGAAAAATATCCAGAGGGACAAGACGCGATGCTCTCCTTTCTGACATCTTAAGCTTGTCACAGACGCCGAGCCTGTTTCACCCAACGTGATTATCTCTCCCTCTGTCAAGGAGGCAGATGCCTCGGCTAGGAAAATATCGTCCCCAGCCTGTCATCTGGATTCTATAAATGGAAATAGGCCTTTGCTAAGCCAGAAATTATATTTAGATGCAACTGGGGTGAGGGAAAAAAGAAGAAAAAGAATAAATAAAGTCCAAACCCTTCAGAATTGCAACCGGAACAACAAAGCACTTAGGTTAGCCATAATGGTCTGTAAATGTTGATGCATTCATTAAATGTAGACTGCATAAATAAAAGTTATTCGTCTGTCTATTCGTCTGTCACTCCTTTTATCTCTACCTAAAGCATTCACTTGCCAGTCAGGTTTCTGTGTACAAGCCATAAATATTCAGCTCTTTCTGGAATAGTTTTTGCCTGGTATTTATTTATTTTCATCTAAACTTTCCATTTGCCAGAAGCAGCAAGAGCAAAACCGCTGTGAGCTGGAGGTGTGTGTTTAGGCAATTTAGCCTTGGATAGCCTGCAAAAGCCTTATCTGACCAGGACTTATTGGCCCTATGATAAAGAGTGAGTCAAAAATAATATTAAAATCTCTCTGGTTTGGGGTTGAAGGAAATTTAAATGTTGTCCGTGCTGCAATCAGTGCTGGGAACGTGTCATGTTCCTGCTCTGTGGGACAGGCATGAGTGACTATGAGAGATTAGTTCTTAAGGCTCAGGTTTTAATAGGTTTCTGTGCTGACTAAGCAGGCTGAGGTGCCAATGTTTTAAAGGCCATTTAGGAGAAATCAGGGAAACATTTTACAGAGAGCTTAACTAAACACAAAGGTGGGTCAGCCAAAAAATGTGGGCCTGTCTAATTATTTCAGCTTAGGGGAAAAAGCATCCTTTTGAATTTTTACCTTTGTAAAAACTGACAAAGTTGTTCTTGGGCAACTCCCGCTCCCCATTTTGTTGTTGGCTGAGCTTCTTCATGGCAAAGAAATTGAAAAAAAAATAAATAGATACGTGGAGTGCTGTAGGAATGAGTGTGGAGCAGAGTTTGCCTGCAGCATGTGCTGGTCGGGGCACGGTGAGGTGCGTCCCACAGCAAAACACTTGTGATGGAGAAGTAGGGGTAAAGGGAGTGTGGGGGAAGCAAGGGTACTCTTCAGTCTTTTCAATTTGGTTTGGAGGAGAAAGGATGATAAAAACACTTCAAATGTTCTTTTGTGCTGGAGCATCCATGTTAAATCTCTGGAAGTGGGGAGGTTGTGCAGACTGTTTGTGTTGGTCTGGCACCGTAGGGCACCCAGTTCCCAACTGTCCTGCACTAGAGGTGTCTGGCCTTTTTTGTGGCTATAATCAGTGAGATAGATCAAGCCCATGTGTAAGATAAGGAAATCTGAGAGCAAATGAAAGTCCTGTTGCCTCTTGCCAGGCTGTGAAAACCCAACCAAAGCTTACAATGAAGAAGGACTTTGTCACTGTTGCTCATTAGGTGTGTGTCCTCAGAGGGATGGGGGGTGATTACCAGGAGGAGGTGGGCAATGGCACGTGTGTGTTACCTATGGGCATGGAGACCCGTGCAAAGGCAGGGAGAAAGGCTTGTAACCTTTGCAAATGTCAGTCCAGCCTGTTTGGAAGTACCCAGGGGTCTGTGCAGAGGGTTCTTTGAGAGCACAGAATTAGTTGCAAAAGGCTTGGTGACATCAAATTAAAGCACAGTTGCATTTGCTGTCTCTTCCAGGAGTGAGGGATGTGGAGATGCAATGAGTGATGAACCACACTTGGTGTTTTGCTATCTGTGCTCTAAAAATGAGTGGCGATCATTGACAGTCAGGACCCTGCTTTTTAATTCTCATCCTGAAGATGTGTTCTATTGCTTTTGAGGCCCTTGATGTTGCTAGCTTCCAGTGTGGGTGTGTTGCTGCCAGCACTAAGGACAAATTGCACGTGTCATCCTACCAGCCTCCCACCCTGTCTCCCAACTCATGAGATTATGGTCACAGATCCACCTTTCTGCTCTTGCCCCATGCAGAAGAGGGAGGAAACCTTTCCTGTGGTCCCTTTTCTCCTACCTGACCTTGTCTTTGGAGAGGATGTGATGCGGTCAAGGGCTGTATAGCTTCTCCCTGAGCACTGGCTCTGCCCACACTTTGCAGGACAAAGGATACTGAGCTGGGGTGGACTTCTAGGACTTGGGATCTGCCAGGTATACAGGTGGTTCTGGCCTGCTTGAGCTCCTGGGCAGGCTTATGGGCTGCCTCTTGGATCTCTGAAATATGAACTGGGTTCCTGGGGAGAAAGCCTATTAAACGTTATGAAGAAATTCATGGAGAAGTTGAGCCTGGCAAGTTTTACTGAAGACTTGTCTGAGAATGCTGTTATTCTGCTGCAGGTTCATTAGCAGAGAGCTGTGTGTTTGCTTTTCTCCTCTCTCCTTCCCACCGCTGTGATTGCCTGGCCTTCAGTGGAATTCAGTTGCTGTTTGTTACTTCAGTTCCCAGAGGCTGTCAGTTTTATTTATTTTAGTATTCTAATTTCTATGTTAGGATCAAAAAGAGACTACCGTTGACCAAAAAGAATTAGAGGTAATAACTTTCTTCAGACTAAGTCTTTGAAAACTAATTTTTTGAATATGGTTTAATTTCACGAGTGCAGAATTTCTGTTACACCTAGGCCAGTTGGGTTGCAACAGCTGTAAACAAAATATTTATTTTAAGTCTAGTAATGTGTTATTTATTAATGCATTACAGGTATAATGATTCACTTACAGGACTGTTGTGAGAACGGCACCTTGTCTTAAAAATGGAAATCCACAATACAAGATAGTTAATTAGCAATAGGCAAGAGAACAAACTGAGAAGGTGCATACAAATGGACAGCACGAACAGAATAATATCCAGGCTTTATATGTGTTTGAATAGCATAGAAACTGAGAAATCCTAATAGAGGAAAAAAGACTGAACTTCTATAGAAACGTAGAAATAAGTCTGGTTTCTGCAAATCTCATCTGTCATAACATAATTATTGGAAAGCTCATTAGACGTTGCAGGCCTCAATCAGAGAGAATTGCAGTGGTAAAATAAATGAGATCCATCACAACTGTGCAAAGACCAGTGGATAACTTAATCCTGCATGGGACTTACTTGGGAGCATCAGAAACTATTTGCCAGATGCAAGATAATGTCAAGCAAATATTTAAAGCTGTCATCGTGCCACAGCATGTTAGAGGATAATAAAAGGCGCTGAAAGGGAGTTAAATGTGTTTGGTTTAAACAAATCATTTAAATGAAGGAAAGCAGTGAGGCAATTTTACATCTAGATGCAATGTTCACCTAACAAGAAATGTGGCGAGGGCGAGCAAGCTCCTGTGGTTGCTGAGAAGTGGTGGAGACTCTCTGGTGGGCTCTAGATATTTTACCATCCGTTCTTCGTTTCTGGCATCAGTTTGCTGTGACTTTGCAGTTGTGGGGTTTTTATGCTGTGCGTTGGCAGTCCCTTTGCTGCCTGGAGTATGTGGTGCTAAGGAGTTTTGGTTAACGATTGAGTAAAAGTTGTGTTGTCAGAGCCCAGCCAGGGAGTAGTTTGGCACTGCTGAGTGTGCCTGGGCTCGGGAGAGAGCTGGTTCGGGAGAGCAGTTCAACACTGGAGAGCATGTGCTTAAACACCTTGTTTATGCAGCTTGTGCCTGTTTACATTTTTATCCTCAAAAAGCTTCTGTGGAACTGTTAATTGCTTCATTTCTTGTCTTCTGGCTATTTCCTTTGTTCTAGGTGGTTGGGTGATGGACATCTACAGAAAGGAATGAATGCTGGGACTTTGACCTCTTTCTGCCTAAGACTTGAGCCAGATTCCAGTTATTTTCGCTTTTCTGTGGATAACCAGAGGAGATGTACTGAACACACAACGTGTCAGCTCTCCACACAGTTTCTGGTTTGTTCACCCACAGCTGTTTCAAGTGCCCTTCCAGGCAACTGCCCACAGCGGGACACTTTGTCTAGACATGATGTGAAGCTAAAGCTGTTAGTCAGACTCTATTAATATATGATATGCAAAAGCATTCCTGGAGAGAAACTTCAGTGCAGATCTGTCAAATATGGCCAAGGGAAGCTCTCTGTTATTGTCTTACCTGGTGGGAGAGAATGACTTCTTATGGGTAAGGGCAAGGTCTGAGCCCCAGCATCACGAGAAGCCTCACCCAGCATGGCTGTGGTGGTTGAGTCAGCCCTAGTGTCAGCTCCTCAGCTGCGACACACAACAATTACAGCAGTAATTCAAGTCAGAAAATTGACAGAACTGGTTAATGTATGTGAGAGTGGCAGTGAGTCATCTCTGATCACTGTGTTTAGCTGCCTGGAGATCCACAGGCACCTGGGGCAACCTCAATCCCACATCTGCATGACAGCTCAGGACAAGGAGAAGCAACTCAAACCCACTGTCTTCTTCCTTCCAGAGAGGGCTTCATGTGGGTCTGATCCCAAAAGACCAAGGCAGTGAGAGGTAGGATGTGTTGTGGACAAGGCTTTGAGGAGGGAGGGATGATTTTGGACAAGTCTGTTACCTGCATCCTTTACCCCCCTTCTCCTTAGTGTGGAGACAAGCTGGTGCATGCGACAGTGAGCACGCTGGCAATTGTCTATCTGATGTGAAATGAAGAGATAAAGGTGGACTAAAGTACTAATAAAGTTTTGCAAAATCTCTTTGGGGTTTCAGTTCAGGAGCAGAGTGTGCTGCTAACTGGAAGTTACAGGGTAGTAGATTTAAAAGTAAAGGGAAAGGTAAATTTGTTTTCGACCTGCAAAGGCCTTATTTCTTAAATGAATTCCGTAAGAACCCATTGAAAAATGTTATTTTGTGTTTTCCAGCAGTCACTTAAGATGCAAGTGAAGCCGTGGGGGCTAATATTAAAAATACTGTAAGTGCTTATGTGGCATATGGGGTGAGGAGCTGTAGAGAGACTCCTACCACTGGTGATTAGGAACTGCACAAATACTGCTGAGCACAGGGTTTGCAAAACTGAACTGTCCACAGCAGCACAATGCCCAGTACTGAGTATTTGCAGCACCTCCATTCTCCATTACTTGTTTAGACAGTTGTATGGGCCAAATATTCAGGTATTGCAAATTGCTATGAAGCTTTTCTTGATTGATTGATTGACTGATTGATTTTTCCTGTTTATCTGGAGTTGGTATAAATCCACACGTTCAAGACATTTACAGCAATGAAAAGTCCTTTCCATGTTTTAAAGTTTTTTCAACCAACTTCCAGAACAAATGTTTTAATTTATTTTGAGCTGTGTAAAGGCCCAGTGGGCATAAGTGCGATAATGATGTGAAGTAGTGACTTGTCTCTAATATGGATGGTTTCAAAGCAGTGCAAAAAGTGATTGTATCCCCAGAGGCAGCTCCCCAACTTCAATCTGCAGTACTCAATGTCCTTCCTTAGTTTAAAAAGAGTGGCTTTTTCTTCTACTAAAATAAAGACCACTTACTACCTTCTAAACACTAGAAACTAATTGATAGCTCAGTATTGAAACAATATCTTTTTTTCTAAGAAAGATATTTGTCTCTGCTAACTTTGATATACTGTTATAAGCTAGAGGGGTTCAGTATTCACTTCATGTGCTGGAATGTGAGATGTGATGTTTTTTTTTCTTAGAGCTCTGCTGTGCTTACTGCCTTGGGTTATTTTTTATGTCATTTGCAGTGCTGAACACCAATGTGAGCATATTATGCAATGTAGTGTAAAAAAAATACATAAAGGCAATAAACACCACTGCTATTTCTGCTTTAACAGAACAGACTTATTTGATCGTTTTGCTTTTTGGTTTCTGGAAAAGTTCATTCCAAATAGTGTATCTTGAGTGTTTATGAGCACACGTTTATGGGCATTGTAGAAGTTCCTGCTGCAGAGCAGCAGCCCATGGCTGGCAGGGGATGGTAGCTGTGGGAGCTCAGGGAGCAGCAGCCACCTGGGCATGGAGGTCACCTGTAGCAACACCTGAATCGCCCGCTGAGTTCTGTGGAAATGTGTGCTGGTTTGTAAAAGATTTAACAGTTACATCTTTTCCGCAGCCTTGTCACTGTGCCCTTCCTGTTGGTGACAACATGACACTCGGTCATGAACAACTGCAAGATACGTCGGCCTTGGCCAGACTGTTTTGAGCAGACCAGCGATCTGCTAGACCAGAGTTGCTCATCCGAGTTATTTGCAGGTTGGCTTAAGCACTGTACCTCTTCGGTTTTTAACTCTTTTGTTTTAGTGTGCAAACATAGAGTCTTGAAATTCCTTTTGGATCAGGCTTTATTCTAGAGTGCCAGTGGTTTTCTGTTCCACGTTGTGTGCGTGGTCATCCCAGTGTAGCTGAGGACACGCAGATGTCATTGTGAGCGTACTCTAAGCTACACCAGTGGCAGCTTTCTCGATTTATCTTCCCTCACTGCTTACACATCTGCTCAATGAATTGAGTGGCTCTGTGGCCTTTGTGCTCCCATCTGAGAGAAAGCAGCTTAGAACAGCGGGAGGAACAAGGAAATCTTGTCACATGCTTACACGGCCTGTCTCAATACCACCACCAGGCCTCACACGTGTGAGGTAGGTAGTCTTCTCTGTTTTGAGGGGCCAAGAAGGTCCTGCTTATCACTGCCCATCTGCAGGACAGTGAGAAGAGGGCTGCCAGGACTTCTCACCTGGTCGGGGAGAGGCTGGTCACTTCATGCTTGCGGAGGTGAAATTTGCTTCAGCTGCTGCTGTGAGCTTCTGCCTGTTACAGCTGGAATAAACAGGCAGTGAAAGTCCTCCTCACACGCTCGCTGATCTGTCGGGTCGTGTCGTGTCAGCCAAGTTGCTGCATGTTTGCTGTTCACAGCAAGGTAGTGAGATCCCTGTGACCCGGCGCCGATCACCTCCCTCGCCTTGCTTTCGTATAGTCTAGCGACTGTCTCAGTGAATTGAAGGATACCCTTTGAACATAGCAATCTAACATTTAAAGTCTGCCTTGCAAAGGTTATTATCATTCTGGTACAGCGAGGCTGCTGGTACATAGCGGGTGTGCTGCCCACCCCGTGGAAGTACCACGATGCTGTACAAGAGAAAGCTGTTGGGTAGCTGAGAAAGATCTCAATATACAGGACGTGTAGCTGGGCTCTACAAGAGTGATCATTAAGGCAAGACAGTAACAGGGGAAACAGGTAGTTTAATCTTCTGCTAATTTGGCTCGGTGCTGATTAAATTGATTAACGTTGAAAAGCGAAACCCCTCTGTGTATAGGCAGCAAGTGCATTGTAGCTACGCTGTCTGACAGCGATAGCATAATTGCACATGGATTTACGCAGTGTCCGAAGGGATTTAGATCAGCATAGAGAGGGGAAGAAATATTTTTCAAGTACGATTGCTACCCTCGTGTCAAGTGAAGGCTTTTGAAATGTGGTCCTTTTATTGCAGGAAGGGAGACGGGGGTGGGGGGAAATGCAGTGTTGTGGGTATTGTTGCACATCATTCTCAATCGATGTGCTGTTCAAGTGGATATAATGACTTAACACTTCATGGGCCAGACTGGGGGGCGGGGGGAATCTGGTCACATTGTTTGAGGTGCATTATTCAGTTACAGTGTTGGTCACCTGGGTGTTTGGGAGTTGTTTGCTGGGGACAGCTGTTTCAGCAGTGGCTTCTGCAGTAGGAAATACACTGGTAAACAGAGATGACAGTGTTCGCAGAGGATTCTCTTGGCTGTGTGAATGACTCTGTCGAGACTACAGTTGAAAAGTATTTCTCAGGGTGCTGGAAGTTGCTGGAAAATTTTTTTGGGATGCAGAAATCACTTGTGGATGGAGGTGAATATTACTAAAGCTTTGGTCCAAGAAAAGAATATGAGAAAATGTTGCGGCCTGTCATTTGACTGTTTTAAAAATGAAATATTTTGTGTATATACATGTTTGTATGCACAGAGACCCGTTTGTATCACCTTAATCTTTAACCAGTTGAATATAACTTCCACCCTTAAAATGAAAAGGAATGTTAAGTTCAGGTTACAATAAGCTGTTTGTTTGTTTGTTTGTTTTCTTAGAGGATTGTTCTGCTGTTCATTCAGCACCTCTGTACGTAGCTGTAGTCAGAGCCACTTGCCCCTTTGGGCATCACTGCCAAACCAGAGCAGCGTGCGGGGCTCTGCAGCTTCCCAGGGCTGTGGGAACACACTGTACACCTCTCCATGGCATGCTGAGGGTTGGGGTTTTTTTTGCTCCTGTTGATTAGTTTTCTGTGCTTTGCTTTGAAAGATTTCCTCTGAGGCCATTTCTCAGAACATCTCTTTCTATAATGAGTTTGAATTTAAAGCACTCCATTTGTTGCCTCCTTCCTTTTGTTAATCCCCAGTAAATGAGGTAAATATCTGGGAGGTGTCATCTGGTCTTTTGTGAATGGTGCTTCTATTCTTGTCCTGTTCTTCCAAGAGAAAAAAAATGCCCAAGAGCTTCAGCCATGGAAAGCCTCTGAAACAGAGTCCTAGACTATTGTGCTGCTGCTGTTCCCAGGAACTATGACTGATCTTTCTTTCAGATTTCCAGGAAGGATACAGTCTTTTATTTGATTATTCTGTTGCCTCTTGCAGGCTAATAGTCCTTGTTTTGTTCTTCCACGATGATTTTCATTTCTATTAGTTCTTTCCTTGTGTTCTTCTTTTTCTTTACAACACTAGGGAAGTTTATGTCTCCCTTTGTAGCCCTGCTGTTGTCAATAGATGCTCTATAAATAGGAAGAAAGAAGCTGCAGGCATTCTCACTTCTTTTGACTTCCTGTGTCATTTGAAACTATTCTTCTAGGTCCCAATAGGGCTAGATTAATAATTAAATTCTTATTAAAGTTATGTTGCACAAGAGCATTTTAATATAAGTAGTGAACCACACCTCTCCAAAGCTATCTTAAAAACTTTTAGCTTCCCACTCATCCCTGGACCTTTCTAGCTGTTCTGTTGCTACCTCCTGGTTTTCTCCACACTAGAAGGATATTTTTTTAGAAACAGTGACATTCCTTGCTTTTCCTCCCAAACTTTTTCAATATAGGGAAAGGTAGATTCGCTGTTGTGCATTGTGTGACTCCAAGGTATTCTCTACATTGAGTTGATCAGAGTGGGTTTTGTGGTAGATGGAGATGAGTGAGGGGTGTGAGCAAGCTCTCATTTCCATCCAGGGTTGCCTTCCATCTCCTCCTGTCCACAAGGCTCCCTTCCTTGCATCTTTGGAGCAGAAAGAGGAATGGTTGATCCACATGCTGTACGCTGGTGCTTTAGGTGGCACCCAGAACTTGATCTGAAGAGGTAATATCTTTGATGCCTGTGCAGTTTGAATGTGTTATCTTCTGAAGCTTGCCAAGCAGGTCCTCCCATTTCAGTGTCCTGCTGTTTTGGTATCCTCCCTTGAGCTAGCCCTTCCTTCTCCATGAATTATCCTCAATAACACTCCGGCGTGCTTAACGCTCTGCCGTACGCTGCTCTGTGTGTGTGTTGTTCTTGAGACACACATTCCAGGAAAATGAATAGTACACTGTAAATTACTGTCTTGTCTGCTGTGGTGTGTGGAGCAACCCACCTGTTTGGAAAGCAGCCAGCTTACGTTTCTTTTAGCAGATGGGAAAAGCAGAAAGCCACTCAGAGTAGGCAGGGAAGCAATATATTCATTCAGCGGCAAGCGCGGCAAAGCGGTGAACTGAGTTAGAGAGTTAAATAAGTGTGGGCACGCATCTTGCGTAGCAAACCCACAGATCATAGTGGCTGGGAAGGGAAAGGCAGAGCGGGTCTGCACAATAGAGAGCAAACTGTGGGTGTTACTTAGCCCTCGATGAGCAGGAGCGTGGATCTTCTCTTTATCACAGCTCAGAGGCGGAAGGCAGGCAGCATAGCCTAGCAGCACTTGGAGAAGAAACAACACTTCATCATAGAATCCCAGGCTGGAAGGAACATCAAGGATCATCTGGTCCAGCCTTTCCTGGAAAAAGCATGGTGGCCCAGCACCCTGTCCAGCTGAGTCTTTAGAATTGTCCAGTGTGAGGGAATCCACCACTTGACTGGGGAGATCATTCCAAGTGGATGATAGTTTTCCCAAACCATGCTTTTGCAAGTGGGCCCAGTAAGATCATGGTTAATAAACATCTGCATCATTGAACAGTGGCCAAATTAGAGTTAATCAAAGGCTGTTTGGTAGTTGATGAGTGCCCAGAATAGGTAGGAAATAAGGTTATGTGCAGAAACGTTAGTGCCCTTTCCACAGGTGAAAGAGGAGATGTGTTCTTAACACAATTTATCAACAAATTTTTGATGTTGGATGTCATTGTCTTTATTATGCACAAGGATCTAAAACACAGCCTTATCTTGGCTAGTCTTTTTAGAGGATAACAGCCTATTACTGCTAGCAGTTAATCCAATTACTCTTTTAGGTCAAGGGGGAGTGTTCTGCGCAAATATTTTTGGAAGATCTGAAAAAAACCATTTTGTGCAGTTGACCCAAAGAGAGCATGTTTCAGAATTTTCAGCAGATCAAAAAGTTTAGTAATTCCTACACGTATGGAAAGAGATGTGTTCACAAAGGTCTGCAGGCTTTCAATTTTGACTGCAAGACAATAGCTGCTTATTTTTAAAATGAAGATATTTCACAGTGGAAAGTTGTTTCAAATCAGAAAACAAAACCAGCAGAACTCTTTGATTTGGGGGGTGAAGGCAGGGTTGTGCAAACCTTAAGCATTCATTCAGAATGAAATATTTTGCCTCAAGCAGGTTTTAACTGCATCCATTTGGCTTACTTTGTTCCTGGTTCTCTAATAAGGATTTTATTGAGTGTATAGGAAGGGACCATGCAATAACTACCAACGATCCATCTAACTCAGGCAGGAGAGGAAAAATCCACCTGTGGATGAACTCGAACAGATGTTTGTTGAATTTCTTCCTACTTTATTGAGGAGGAATGTATTGCACTTGATGAGCCAGACTGGACGTTCCGCTTTGCAGGTGCTTGACCAAGCCCTGAGAGCAGGACTGCAGCATTCCGTCTCCTGCCACAGCCTTTTACAGAGGGGATTCCTCTTCAGTGCTTTGTTTTTCATCTACGAATGAGACCCCCAAGTAGGTTTAGGACTTGGCAGAAATCTTTGGGATTTTTTTTTGGCAGAAATCTTGATGCTTATGCTGCAGCCTCTGCTGTGAGTGCAGCAGTTTGGGGCTGCTTGGATGAGATTGAAGCTAGCGTGGCTGGCTGTGGCTGCTGCTGGGGTGACACAAACCCGATATTCCCAACAAACAAACCCGATATTCGGTGCAGGATGGGGAACCTCCCCTCAGGGCTGGGAAAATGCTGAGGTCCAGGCTGCTGCTGCCTATATAAGTGTTTGGGAATCGCTGCCTTACACGGCAGTCACAGCAGGAGCTGGCTTGTTGGCTTGATCATAAGGTTTATCAATGGACATCGACGGTGAATTTTAAATACTCCTGTGACATTCGTGCCATAAATAGTTTATCCTCCCTCTCCCAGTGGCCACAGGAAAGAGCTCTTAGCCCATATACTGTTGAACCCCCAAAGCCTCAACTCATAACCAACTGCAGTCTAATGTAGACAAGCAGCTTGAAAAATCATTAGTTCAAGTAGTAAAAGCTCTCTATTGGCTAAGGAATTTGATTCCCCAATACTGTCAGTATCTGAGCTCTTAAAGACAACTATTGCCAATCTCAAAATTTATGCTTTATTCATACATACCATGAAACTGTCCTTTTAATATCAGTTCAAAAATGAGCACAGAGAAGTTGTTGCCGTAGAGGAAACTTATAGTATTGGTATGAGAATGAAAGGCCAGATTCTGCTTCACAGTAAGAGAAGAGAAGGTGTTGTACCAACGTGTCACTGCCAGGCTGTCAACCCTCACAGACCCCACACAAGCAGCTTCCAGATGTAATGGGGATTCATTTCCAGCAGAGTTTTGATTTTGTAATATCATCTAAAGAAACTCAAGGTGTTAGTTGTGTCTTCCACAGGGTATTTTTACAGGTTTGTTTTTTAACTTTGAAGGAGCTGATGTGTTTCTAGTGTGGTGCCTGATTTTGATAGGGTACTGGGGAGAAAGGAGTGAGGCAAAAGGAGGCACCTCAGAAATGGCTTGTGAATAAAAATGAGATAATTTTGCTGCTTGCATTTCCTGTGATATCTGTCTTCATTGTGAAAACTGCAACTTTGCAATTGCAAGCTGGAAGTGAGGTTTCTGGGTGACACAGAAGTGCCAAGGTTGTTTGTTTGGTAAGGACACTTCATTGAGATTTTGGCAAAGTTGGATAGGGCAATGGTGTGGATATAGACTGTGGTGCTGTTGAGAGGTCTTGAGTGTATCACAACCCCAGAAGAGAATTTTATTTTATTTTATTTTATTTTATTTT
>WUAM01000287.1:34889054-34915308 GCA_024336885.1 Actenoides hombroni | reverse complement strand
GGCAATTGTTCTTTACGATATGCGATGTTGTACACACACCAAAAAAACAAGCACAAAAGAGAGAGAAATTTAATAAAAAAAAAAGAAGGGGGGGGGGGGGGGGGGAGTGTTCAAAACTAAACTGATGAAAAGCAGAAAACACCTGTAACACCAGAATAAAAGAAGTGATTTCAGGCAAGACTATAGTAGTTTCACCTATGCAAAGGTAGGCAGGTTCTGTACAGACCCATATCCTTCCCTGGAGCATAGCAGAAAGAAGCAAATACCACCTTGGGAGCCATGATGCATGGTAGCCCCCAGGAATTCAATGAGAAATTATTAAACCACGATTGGAAAAGAAAGGAAAACAACAGATAAAAACTGAACGAATCACCAGGCATCTCTTGTAAATAAACATAACAACGATGGAATTACTGTCAAATCAAATTATACAAATTGCAGATCGTAAGCTGTAGCTCCAAAACAGCCTGATTGATTACTCAAAATGAAGCCAGAAGCAGGAGGAGGACATCGCCAGCATATTAAGCAGCTCCTTACCCGACAGCTGCAGCTCCAGCAGCACGGCAGGGCCCAGGAGCGAGCTGGGGATGAGCAACCCCGGAGGCAACTTCATTTACAGCGCGACATTAACAGACTACACGCTACTTTTAGGGCTTGTTTCTCTCCACCGCGGTGCAGCCCTTGAGTATGGGTGCGATTACCCAGTTGGGAAAGCATTAGTAGGGATGATACGTTAAGCACCAGGCATTAGGCCATGGCAGTGGCAGTGAGCGACTGCGGTACGTGTGCCTGCCTGCTGCTGCCGCCGTTGCTGTGGTGGAGACCGCTGAAGCTTAAAAAAAAAACCCCAACAAACAAACAAAAGGAAAGTCGCTCGTTTAATCAACACAGTTAAAACAAGGCAAAAAAATAAAAAGCAGTTTCGGCACCACATCCTCAGCGCGCCGGCCCCGCCTTACCTCAGCCGCGGGGTCGGCGGTCTTCAGGCTCCCTCTGCCGGGGCCGCTCCAGCGGCAACGCCGCTGACATCGCTGCCGGCTCCGCGGCCGCCGCCTCCTCGGTGGGCACCCCGTCAGAGGGCGGCCGCCCCTCCGCCCTGCCCCGACACGGGCGCGGCTCCAGCCCTTGGGGCGGCCGTTAAACGGCCGTTGGAGCGGCCTCGTGCAGCGCCCGTGGGCCTGTGGCTGGCGGAGAGAGCAGGTGGCGGGCCCGGCCCTGGCGTGGGGGGGAGATCCTCTCTGAGGGGACGGCGGCCTTAGGGCGTCGGCCGGGGCAGGTGGAAGTGATCAGGGTGCGGCCGTTGGAAGAGGTGCGGGCCCTAGAGCCGTGGGCTGGGAGAAAAGCAGGTGGTGATTTTGGAAATGCTGGGGAAGAGGGTTCGGACCCCTCATTTAGAGCTCAGAAGAGGGAGCGCTGCTCTGGGCGGCGATGGGGAAGCGGCCGGGGTACAGCCGCAGGGAGGGTCAACGCTGTCGGGAGCGGGGTTGCATCGCGTAGCACCCCTCCGGTGACAGCGGCTCTCCGGGCCTTGCTGGGCAGGGTCCCAGTTCTTCTGTGAAACTGCGGGAAGTGCAGCAGGTCGGGAGGTCGCTGCCCCAGGGAATTCCCTTCGCTCTGCCCGGCCTTTGCCTGGTGAAGGTCTTCTAAGAGGTGCTGCTGTGTTATGTCTTTCACAGTGCTATCTGATCAGCGTAAGATACCTTTCCCTGGGAAGATAAATCACCTTTCTTGTAAAAAGCAATCTCATTTCAAATTTGAATGGTCTCCTTCAATAGAATAAATAGTTCTTATCGTTTATGCTGCCTGTACAAAACAGATCAGATTTGTTTCTGGAGATAAAGCTATAGCAAAGGACAACGCTTAACAAAGATACCAAAGGGTTTCTCACAAAGCGATGCTCAATGTAGGCTTCACGTTACTAATACCAAGAAAAGAAACAGATGGCCATTGTAGATCATTCACCTCTAGAGGGAAAAGGACTTCCCACATCAGTTCTTTATGTAAAATTTCATCCAGCACCCAAAAAGACCCAATCAGTTCTTTCATCTGTATTTCTCTATGCATCCTGAAACAAAATAGTAACCCTTAAATCCATGATTGCATTAAGCTCACAATGTCAGCCTTAATATGTTACCATTACCCATTTGGCTGGGTGTGTGGAGATCAAAAAGCATTGAGTAGTTTATAGGTTGCTTTCGCTTTACTCTTTGCTTGCCCAGCAGTTTGAAAGCATTTGCTTGGGATACTCTGCAACAAATTACGTGAAAGAAGCAAAACGAAGTATTGCCTCAGCTTCCATAACAGCATGAAGCTCATACTGTAGCTCATCTAAATCTTCCTTGGAGGTCTTGGCCAGACAAACTGTTATTTAACTCACCTGCTTTTAGTTTTTAATAAAGTGGTCTTTAAAATGTATGAGGCGCATCAGAGGGGACAAGGTGTACAAGGACAGAAAGTGCACTGTCAGCCAAATAAGCAGCTAAATGCAATAAATAAGTAACGAGAGGAAGCAGAAGGCCCTGAAAGATAGGCCCATAAAGATATGGGAAAGCCCAAGAGAGCAGTCTCATAGAAAGAGCAAATGCTACAGCTTTGCTCCCAGACAGCCACATCAAGGATGTGGAAGAGAAAGCTACCACTGCTCAGGGGGGATGCAGTAAGACTCCAAATGCAGGCACTGGCACTTCCAGGGATAGGTATGTTAATGCTTTACATGGAAGTAGTCAGACAGATGCTAATTGCAGGTCACAGGGGAAAGGAGAATCAGTTCCTACTTGTAACGAAGAGCTCCGTGTGACTGTCCTTGAGGTATCAGACAGTCTGCTCTTTCAGTTCACTAAAAATCTACGGCATTGTTCAGTAATGACTGAAGCCAAATCAGGGAAATCTGGAATTGTACCCTCTTCTTCCTTTCCCTTCCGCCAAGATCAGAAGGGCAACACTCACCTTTCCCTAATGCTGTGTCCAGCAAGGCAGGGATGCTACACAGGATTTCTAAACCGATACAGAATGGTCAGTAAGTAACGTGCCCAGGCTGCTTGCTTGTTCGTAAGAAGAGTTACACTGAAGATGGGGGTGGAGGGAGGGACATGACTGTGACCTGCCACAGCTGATATGTACAGAAGACCGGGGGGGGAGGGAAAGCCCAAAACCCATTTGTCAGAAAGTGACGTTGTCATGAAACTGTTAAATCCAACTTGATGCCATTATTCCCAAGCATTGCATTGATTTGTTACATAGCCAAAAACATTATTAACTGCCCAGATCACTGTGTGCCCTTGGCTTCGCATTTCTCCATTTCAATAGATGGAGACTGAGGGAGGTATTTTCAAATAGAGGAGCTGTAAATTTAAGAGTTATTTGATTTTCAGAGGTGCTGAGATTTCTTAAGTGCCAGTGAAATGAATCGGAGGGGCATTTGTTCAGCACTGCTGAAAATTAGGGTGGCTTTCTTCAGGTAGTGCATCAGTTTGAAAAGAAAAGCCTAGTTTACGCAGTCAGGTTGAAGATTTTGACCGTAATTTTTATCAAGCATCAGTCTAATGCCAAGTGCAAGATCCACGTGGCACATGGAAAAAAAATCCTCATTTCGTTCTTGACAAATGTTGAGAGCAGCAATTTTGGCTCAGCTTTTCTTTCTCAGTAGCACATGGTGCTCTGGAGATCAGTGGGCCTGCTCTGTTATGTTAATACTTAGATGCTCATTAACAGAGTTGTCCCCTTGGGGGCAGGGAACTGAGGACTGATAGCTAAAATTTCTGACACTGGCTGTGGAGAGCCCTTTTCTCTGTTCTTTAAGAGGGAAAAACCTATAAAAAGATTTGTTTTACTGTGAAAATGCAAAAAGGCCTGTGGTACATTAATTTTTCATATGGAAAAGATAGAAAAAGTTTGCAAGTTTAATAATTTACTTAGAAGAGGTAACTCCTCTCTTTTATCTAAAACTCATTCATTTTTCAAATACAGATGTTTCTGAGGAACAGACTACTGCTGGCTCCTGAAGTTTGTGGTGGGTGTGGTTTAACTGGCTCAGTGGAAATCCCAGGCCATAAACCAGCCCCTTATGCCAACTCATCCCACCACAGCAGGAACTGCTGAACAGCAGCATGGTGCAGTAGAAATGCCCCATTGGTCAAGACTTCTGTAGTAAAATGCAGAGGTGAAACCTGATTAACTATCCCCTAAAGCAGCCTAAATCCTTATGGTGAATTTATTCTTGAACTGTCTGGAGTTGGTATTATTCCTGGACTCCCATCTATAAGGATTTCTGGGGTACTCTTTGACACTGTAGTTATGAGGTGAACAGCAAGCTTTGCTGTGTTCTAGTCATCCTGCTTTCTAGGTACAGGCACCATATAAGACGAACACCTTCTAAACCTTTTCTGGCTACATACTGCAGTATTGTTGGATCTGATAGTTATGATTAATATTATGCAGAGGGTTATGAATACAATACTACTAAATAGGGAACAAAAAGAGAAAATGTTTGAAATGCACAAAAACACTCAAAATACTTCACAACAGCAGAAAAATGAGAGACTGCCTATTTACAAGCAGTCCCTTCTTTCAGAAATCTCCATCCAAATATCAACGTTGGAAGCCTTTCTTTGCCAAGAATTCACTCTAGTTAAGAGATTGAATCAGAAAACAAAAACTCCTGCTGCTTTCAACACCTTTCCCAACCAGAAGGAGCATTGCAAGCATAACAATAACATGTATTTCCAAAGCCATTGCCCTCACATTAGGAAAAACAGCTTTGGAAACCCCACTGCCTTGAGCCCATGTCAGGAACAGCATCAGTAAAGAAGCTGGCAGAAGAGGAGCATCTTAATCTCTGCTGAGTGGTATTGGGGTATAACCACTCACAAAGGTCTATCATGCGTGGTCTACTAATAGAATTAGGAATTGGATCCGTGTCTCAACTCTCACTGCAGAATGGCCTTTTTAAAAGGACAGTATAGAAAAAAGTAATTGTTTTCAAAATTCCACATTACAGAACTGTCTGACAGATGGCAGCTGGCAGAGAATGTGGCTGTTTTGACCTAACTTACACATCTGAGGAGCAGAGAGCATTCTGCGCTTGGAATGGATGGTTAACTCATGCTTATCCTATTTGCTAATGATTAGTTTGTGAGAGCTGATTATATTAGATACTAGCTATTTTCCAACAGCTATATAACCTCATGGAACAAGCCCACGTCAATATCTGATTTTAGATCGCAGACATTACAGTGCCAAACTGTGATGGCTATGAACACAGTCCCTCTGCTAAAATTTCTTCACACGAACTACTCAGTGAGTAGCTCTGGATGTGAGATCCACTTATAGAAATGGTTATCGGTTCAGAAAAAAAAAATAAATCAAACTCAGTGGGTAAATACTTTGTTGCAGATAGCTCAGGTAGATTGACAGTGTCGGGCTGGGCGTACTGTCACCGTTCTCTGTACCCACAAAAACCACTTGTTACGGGTACATGCTACAGATCAGCATAAAGGACAAGCAGAACAGGCATTTTGTTGATGGAAGAAGTGAATGTGATGCTTTTGTCAGCTGCTTCCAGTAGACAACACGAAGCTGTGGGCAGGAAATGGGACGCTCTAATAGAACAAAGCTTTTCTAAAGGGCAAGTCAAGCAAGCGCGCTCTAAAATTTCCAAAAGAACAAGCACACGTTTTGCAGGCAAATCTGCTGTCCAGCTAGATCTGTTTACCACCTGCCTTATCTCAGAAGCACAGCTCAAATAATAACAGGGATTTTGATGCTGGCAAGTTGCTTAAATATGGCTCATTAAAACCCAGGGTGACTTGGGAATGTGAAGCAGTTGCTATAAGACACGGTAATGTCAGTATTGGGGACTGACATGGAAGAATGTCCTTGTTGCTGGCCATAAGCTGACCAACAATGACGGCTGCGTGCTCAGGGTGGGTGGAATAGCATTTGGTTTCACTCTGAGGGAGGGGCTTGAGGAAAATATGGGAAAAGGGGCAATATGTAGAGAAGCTGCAAATAGACAACCTTAGTCTACAACTGTATCCATGTCACTATCACATTAGATGGTAGCCAAGGTAAGATTTACACTTTCAGAGCTTTTATAAGGAGCTGAAGCTTCCAGGCTGGCTGGAGAGAGAACTGCTATGGAACTGGGTACAATGTGGTGTCTTTCTTATTAAAGAAACGAGATTAGCCTATTGTTTATTGCACTTCCTAACCCTGGTGATTTGAAACCTGTTTCGTGCTGACCATGCCTGGCTGTGATCCCAGTGCACAGGACCTTGCTGTGAAGGCAGTTGGCTACCCAGAAGGGGTGATTAGTGACTGCCCCCCCATCATTCTCACCCAGAAAAGGAAAATAACTTTTTTATCTGACCTCTGCAGAAAACCTGAAGCCTCCAGGCACCTTGGCAGTAAGATGAAGTAGGTAGTGATCAACAAGAATTTTGCCACTGGTATCTCTGGTCCACTCCTGCCAGCCCTCAGAGCACACTTGGCTTTTGCATCCTCCAGGGAAGATTCATACTTCTCTACCAGTTCCTGAACCCTCTTTTTGTCATCACAAACATAACAGAGCAAATGGGTATTCACTAAAGCTGGAGACTTTTAACCAGGGCTTTTCTATTAACATTCATTCTGAATCCTTACACACAAAGGTGAAATGTTCAGCTCATATTGTTTATTGCTTCATGTCAAGTAAAACAATTGATCCTTCATGGAAGGGAAGTACTGGCACAGAGGTATCAATCAAAATCCTAGTCTAACCCACGGCTGTATTAGCATGTGGGAACTGGTAGAATGTGTCAAAAGATTCACTGTGCCTTTACCCTTCATTCTATAGTAATAAAGAAGAATTAAAAAAAAAAATAAATAATTAAAGGCATCATCACAACCACAACATTTTCATAAATTTACGACTGCAGTGCCCAGTGCTGAAACCAGAGCTATTTCTGTTAGGTATCTATCCTTGGTGCCTTCAAGATGAGGCCCTACACCTGTTGTGTCTGGTTCCTGTTTCATCACTCCTGGTATTGTAATTCTGGGTATTGTTTAAAGGGTAAAATGAATTCTTCCAGTGGCTTTTTGTGTTCCCAGGATTGAATAGGCTTTGGAAAATGAGTCTGGTTTTGGTTTAGTTTTCTGCAACTGTAATGTTGGACTGAAGTGCTTGAAGTTGGACACCTGAAAGTCTTTTGCACTAGCTCATCCCGAGTCCAAAGGAGGAAAGAAAATTGTACTCTACATTCAGACTCTGTGAAACCAGAATACTTAGTTCTTTATTAGGGACACACCCACAGACCCTTTAACTTCAGGTTCTGTGTTCTTCCAAGAACATCTAGAACTTAAAATCCATGTTGTCAATTGTTTGCTTTGTTTTAGAACTACTTGTCTTAACTCATCACCCACTAAAATCTTCTTTGTATCCTTTCTCTAGATGAAACTATTATATGATTCTATATATCAAAGGGATGAAAAGTAATTCTGGTGGAAGGGATGCTGGTCTACAGCTTTCCTTTACCCATTAGAGAATCACAATAGTCTATTAGTGCTGTTGTAGTGAAAATCCAGCTGTCTTTCAAAGTCTTAAGAATTACAAAGGAGCTGATTTTAGTGGTTGGTGTACATATTCATTTTAATATCATTAGCCAAGAATGGGAATGTTTCAGAAAACCGCTGTCCCCTGCAGTTTTCTGTGTTCTCCCAGGGAGGTGAACGTATCCAGGAGGCAAGTGAAACTTGCTTTGGTTCTCTTTAAATATTTGAGTACCCAGGATTCCCTTCAAGGGTTTTTCACTTAAATTCTTCTCTACCTCTCCTTCTGCATATACATTTCAGTTAATCTAAGAAGCTCATCCTATTTTTCCACTGAAAGTGTCATGTATCTGATTTACCATGACAGTGTAGAAGACAAGCACTTTTCCATGCTTAGCTCAAGACACCTTTGCAATCCATCCTCTTCTCATGCACCTCCATTTCATAGTCATTCTAGCCTTGCAGAGCTGTAATTTGCAGAAATTAATGCTGTGGACATTATTATACAATCACCTCCCTCTTTTCTGGGATTAGATTATTCAGTTTGTGGTTTATCTCTAGTACGGCTGCAGAGGTAGTTGGCTCTGACGCACTTTGTGTTCTAGCTTAGGTGCAGTGATGGAGAGCATGGACATACCACTTTACAGACTTGGAAATCACAGAGCCACAAGAAGTAAGACAGGGTACAGCTGTGCACAGCAGCCCTGCACAAGCTGGATCTGAGTTAAAGCAGATTAACCTGGCGGATTCAACCTGGAGTAGCACCTGTCTTACATTTTCAAGAAGCTAGGGAATGACCAGGCAGAGTGCCAAGACTGAGGATGCTACTGGAGAGGCCACCTGACATGGACAAAAGTGGACTGGTTTCTCTAGCAGGGTGCTAAGTTAATTAACTGTAGTTTGTAATACATTTGATGTGCTTTGAGCCTTTCACGTTCAGGAAAAACGACACTTTGGAGGGAAATAACAGTAACTGATTTTTTAATTTTTTGAACTAGCTGATTCTGACTACTGCTTCGCCACTTCTAGCTCTACTCCTAAGTCCTTGGCTGTCCTTTGTTTGCCTCACTTGTGTATATGATTTCCTTCAAACTGATTTAATAGAAAACATATTTGCATGCACATTTTGTTTCACTTCAGTTTCTCCAAAACTAAGCTTCTTTGGGATTTTTGGCTTCCTGTATCTGCTTTTTTTTTTTAACACAGCCTCTCAGTTTTCTCTTTCTTTTGGCTGAGATACAACTCTGAAAATCTGAGCAACTTTGCTTACCGAGGTTCCACTTTTTGAAAGAACCAGAAATTACTCAGTTGTCTTAATGGAAATTCTATTGTCTGTTTTCCTTTTTTAATGCCTCTTCCATCTCTTTCTTATGGATCTGTACTGCCTTTTAAATTTATTCTAGTTCTCCACATCTCTTTATTTCCTCCTATTCTTCCTCATTTTCCCCCCTCTAAACTTCCATTTCCTCTTTCTTCCAGACTTTCTTCACTGTGAAGTAGAAACTCCTGTTCTCCTCAGTCCTGAAGGGTTTTTCACTTGCTATGCTTTTCATGAAAAGCCTTCCACCTTTGAAATACCTTCCATCTTTAGAGTAAAAAAGTATACCTTGGTGTCAACCATAATATTTGAAAATAACATGGGATTTAGAGTGTTCTGCTTCAATTTGAGTATCCTTTATGCTGCCCCCCATTTCTGTATGTCATTCCCCAGTATTGTCCTAATTTCCTGGGCAAGACACAAGGAGGACACAGTCATGTTTATTCAGAAGTCCCACTTGAGAGGTGAAGTCAGCTTCATGATTTGCCAAGGCTTATATGAAGTTTTGAGGTGGTTATTAGCTGATTAATAATCATAGGAGAATGTAATCTCTCCAGCCAAATCACTGTCTTGCCAGTAGCATCTGACAAGCTGAGAAACCCATTTGTGTGTACCCAGATTCACCAAACAGGGCATTTCAGAGGTGGGTGTCTAAAATTAAAACTATGTTTTGGCAAACAAAATTTACAGTAATAAAATGTAAGCCTGTAATTTTCCATCTGGAGTCGAACTGCAGTCAAACAAGATCCTCTGCCTGACTGCAGGGACCAGTCTGGTAGTCAGAAATACAAGCTTATTTTCTGTTTCACTCTTGAATCTATCAACTAAGGCATAGCTCTTAAGCTCATATCCTACAGAGAATTCAAACTTGTGCTACAGCTATGGGTTGCAAATCTCTGACCTGACACTGTAGCGAGGGACAGTTGCTTTCTGTCTCCCTGCTACAACCATTAGAGCATCCTTTCTCTTGATCAGAGTCCACAAATTTAATTCCTACAGATCTCAGGCTAGCTGGTAGGTTAGTTAGCCTCTTCTCTTTTTCTCATCAAAAGAAGAGTATATCATGATTAGAAGGAGACTGTGAACACAGAGAACAGTGCAATTATTTCAAGTTCATATTTTTACCAGCTGTTAATCATGCCAGCAGTTTCCTTGCACTCTGCTTCGTATACTGAGCCTCCTCATTTCCTTTAATCATGAATTAGTGCACTCATCAAGCAAAGAGGTTCTCACAAAGTCCAAGGCTCATCTGAATTTAATGATTGTCAGCCCTGACAGCCTTTCAGCTAAGTTTATTTGGTATGTTTTACCACCTCCATTCATGGTAAAGCAGTCTGTCACCAAGCCGAGACACCGCATTGATCCTTACTGGTTATGCTCTGGGATAGCTGACTTCCTGACACATACTAGCACCAAAGGGACACTTAAACCAAATACACGCCATAAAATGATTGCCCAAAAGAGCAGTAGCAAGGACCAGGAAGGAGGAGACAAAAAATGTGCAGAGCTTAGAATTCATTCATCAAAGGTACCCTATTTCACTTGCTGGTGCCTCCACCCTCTCTTAGTAGTTTTTCCCCTTAATATAGATGTTCCTTCCCACCCACGTAAATTATAAATCTGATGTCCCAGACTGAATTTAGTTGTGCTGTTTAGTGGAAGCACACCGGTCTGAGCATCAGTATAAATGCACAGACTTCTGTAAATGTCTTGATTTTTTTTTCCTTAGTGAAACTGTAAATCTTGTTTGGTAATCTAAATTCTGCTAAAGGGAAATAGAGACAAAACAGTAATTGAAACACAAAGGTACAGTAGTGAAATATGAAATACAACTGTTACAAACTTTTTTTCCCCCTCAATCTATGAATAAAAAAAACCAACAACCAACCCCAGCACCCCAAGTTAAGTTTTTTATATTGTCAGATAGTTGCAGCAAATTTTGAGTAAAAGCCATCCTAGGATGGAATATATTGTCTATTTTCTCTAGATTTAAAGCTGCAATGAAAACAGGATACTGTTTTCTACTGAGAGAGACCACTGTTCTATGGTTTCCATTTTCATGTCACAGGCATTTGGGAAAGCCTCTTTATATCATAATCCAGTCTCTGGTATATAAAAACTTCTTTTTCATTTGCTTGCACAGACTTAAGTGCTTTGTCATAGGCCTGTGTAGTGTTTTGCTACCTTGCCTATTATTCTGTGTTTGAAATTAGATTGCAAATTCCTTGAGACAGGAATCCTATAATGTATTTTGCACTGTAGAGGGGTTTAGAATACATTGAGTTGACTTAAACATATCAAAAAAGAAGAAAACATAACATGGCAATGATTCTGAATTTCACGGGCCTTTGTTAATGTACATCTCAACTTCTACTTCTCAGACAAAGGATTCTGGATTATACCTGGAATTAAAGATTGCAGGTGGGTGAACTGTGAAGGAAGACTGTTAAGTATAATGTTTTTACATTATTTTAGTTATATGGATCTGCCAGTAGGTTGTCAGCCACATTAATAAAGACAAATCTCTCCACCAAACTAGCTGATCAGAAGAGCGTTTTTACCACACATATGGTGTAAAACCTGAAGTCATTACTTCAGGAGGTTTTTTTATAGTGTTTCTTGAGTATTTAAAGATTCCTTTGTCTTGTGAGAAAACTGTTTGCAAAAGAGGTTGCCTTCAAACTATGCATGTTCCACTGTTTCCGTCTTTCTTGGTCACCTAATTTTGCCATTGCTGGGGCACTGATACTTCCTTCTGATTTTACATGGGATTTTATTCCAAGCATTTTCTGTATTTCTACATTACAGGAACTAATGTTGATTCAGCCATAGAGTTTAACATTAGACTCTTCACTCACGATGCCTATCTAACCTAGCTAGGCACTGGCAGTGCTCGTTCCTATGGTACCTGAGTGCCCAGGCAGAAAATTCCACAACAGTTTTCATTAGCAGTAGATAGAGTAAACCAGACAACTGTGCAGTTATGAGATCAAAAGTTTCTCTCAAATGTGTCTAGACTCTCCACTGGCTGTGTCACACTGTTGATTGCTTTTCCCAGAGTTCATTTTCCATGTGACATGGGACAGCAAGAAGCAGAAAGAATTTCTGAGAAATCACTGCATTCTCAGTCTCTGGGCAGTGACAACAGCAGCACAAACTGACCTTATCTATCACTGATGAACGCTCCCCATAAATACACACAATGCAGGAAAGCAGCTGATATTGCAACTTCTTTGGTAAAACTGTGTGATTTAGTGTGTAATACACTGGCGCTTACTGTGTAACTTTAATACAGAACTCCAGGATTTACAGCGGTTCACACTGTGCAAGAACATTGCCAAACTCTTCCAGTTCTGCCTCGCACAAATCACAGAGTAGAAACCGTGGGTAAATACAATACATTGTCTTTGCTTGTTTTAGCTACTTTGTTAGAGCTTTGATATGTATTTGCCAGTTAGCTGAGAGAGCTGGATCAAGGAAATCTTTTGTGCGTGTGGGTATCTGCATTTTTTTGCACATGCATCTGCATATATCCATACCGCTGTAGCCTTATTTACCTAGAAAAGTTAGGATGAAGAGAAGCTTGTACAGTAGTAGTTGTAGAATCAATATCTAATCAGTTGATTATTCTCAGAAAAAATCTGAAGTTTTTTTTATCTGTTTTTATTACTTGACTATTGCTATTTTGTTATCTTAATGCTACTGCACATCTGATGCTTCAGAGGTGTGAAGGACTAAGAGTATAGGCAATAACTCTAAATACCACATATGCAACAGACCTTAGACGATACCTTTTCCTGATTCACAGCCTTTGGGTACCCACCATCAGCCTGATTTAGCCTAACAGGAGAAGGAAAAATGAAAGAAGAGTGGGTTTGGGGATTGAGGGTCAGAATATGACAGTAGTTTATGTATTTTTCTATTTTGAAACCACACAGAAGATAATCCGAAGATAGTTAGGGTAATACATTTTTCACACTAATGTTGCTTGTTCCTATTAATTCATCTTTGATGATATGCATACACTGTACCTCCCAAAATCATGGTGACATCCTTCACATTGTTGTTTTCCAACATCTGATGCCATTGTAATAAGTCATTATAGAAAACTCCTTTTTACTGTGGCTAATAGAAAAATCTAATAGATGTCTGAATGATAAACATCTAATACAATAGAATGTACTATGCTGTGTGTTGATATATCTACTAGGAACTGGAAAAAGCAGCATCTACTTGGAATTAATTTTTTTTAATTTTATTTTAGTTTGGGGTTTTTTTATTTGGTTGGGTTTTGTTTTGTTTTTTTTCCCCAGCTGTGGTCTGAACTGGTTCTTCTTCAGCACTGGAAACCATTGCACAGAGTCAGTGTGCTGCTCCTATCCTGAAAAGTCCCACCTAGTCTGCATTTCTTTAGACCCTGTGTTAGGAGTTGTTGTCAGTGTGACTTGCTGGCTTCACTGACTCCTGTTGCCCTCTGCAAGAGGAGCCTTAAGCAGGCCCATGCACTTGCTTTGTCCCCCTAAAATGACTACATCACTACCATGGACAGTCATCCAGTATGATGCTGTGAAAAGGCATTGTCTTTAGGAAAAGGTAACTGAGACCGCAGGACAAGTGCTTCATTATGAACAATATATTTTAAATTGTTGGGTTTTTTTTTTGTTTGATTGTTTCTTTTACTAAAAATCCTCTGAGCTCCCACATTTGACTTGACAGCATCATTAGGAAACTCCTATTTTCATGTTGCATGGGTGGAGCTACATTACTGTAATAGGTCAGCAAAGATCCTTAAGCATATAGCATGTTGTAAATTTGCTGTAATGGAACACTTTAGAAGGAGGGGAAGCCCCAAGTTTTGCCATGGAAATCAAGGCATAGTCAGCTGCAGGCAGTATGAAGTTAAAGCTGCCTGCTTGTGATAGCTCCCCTATCTGAACTCTGCTGTTCAATATGTGATGCCTTCTGTTCACCCTTTAGTGTTTCTACAGCTTTCAGTATTCAGTTATTCAACTGTAAAAGCCTTCCTCAATTTAACACAGAGCCCCTGATCCATTTCTAACTAGGGAGGATAATTAGATGAACCAGGTAAGCAACAATGTTCCTCTAAGGATAGTCTCTGTGGCAAACCTTTGAAAACCAGAAGACAGACTCCCACTAGAATACACAAAGAAAAAATAACCATATGGGGATTGTGAATATATCAGAGAAATCAAGAAAAATATATCTCGGTATAAGTCAATGTATGGCAGGCATCAGCAAGGCTTAGACATTCTCAGCTTGGGCTGTGTGTTTCTTACACAGGTCACAGAAAAAAATGCTAATGACAGAAAAAAAAAATAATCTGAAGGATCAAAGTCTGCACACGAGTTAAAAGCAGCTCAACATGTGGGCACGGCAAGCAATCCATAGAGCAAAATGAGTAGCATAATATATTGCAAGCCGACACTTCCAACACCTGATTGCAGCCCCAGGGGTACAGTCACCTCACATCCCCCAGCCTGCAGCCTGGCCTTCTGACCACCAGTATTTGCATCATGAAGAAAACAGTAATCAGACCTCATATTGCAGCACAATGAATCATCACATGAAGGGATAATTAGAATTTCACTTTGCCCAAATCTTATGTTATGCTGATCACCATGGTTTCTGAAAATATACTTTAAGCAAAAATTACACTGCTGGGGTTTTTTCTACCCCTCCAATCTCTTAGGAATCGCTTCCTGACTGTCTTCTGTCCAGGACCACTCCACAGGTCACATATGTTTTATGGAACGCTTCCCTTCAATTGAAGCATCAGACACCAGTCCCTGTCAACAGCAACATAACTGGTGTGACAGAGCAACAGATGGGTGACAACATCTATTCTAGAAATAACTCTCTTTCTGGAGGCAGTCCATACATTCACAAACTAGTCAAATTGGTTTTGTAATGTACCAGTATCATTCACTGAAAGTGAGTTAGCAATTTCCAAGGTAATTCCCCTATTTGCCTGCCACCAGCTCCGATAGGAGCCCCTGGGGAAATAACCATTAAGGAAACATCTGTGTACTTCCTATCTGTCAGCATCTCAACAGCTCTAGAAGTGGGGGCTGACATGAAGGACCTGCCAGCTTTACCAGAGCCCAAATTCTGAGGCAGCTGAGATTAGCAGAAACTCTGACTCAACAGTGATAAAGACATAGAGATATACTGAACTGCACGAAGTAGCAAATTGCTGTTTCCCTAAGTGTATTATGTTCACCTTGATATATATATATATAAAAAATATGTCTATTTTTACAAGAAAAAAATCTCCCTTAAAAACCTGCTGCAGGATTAGTATTGTCATCTGTCTAGTGTCATCCCTTTGGTGATGATACATTGTATTGTCATCTTGTCAAAATGATTAAATGAGTTAAAAAAGCTAAAATTTTAGTAGTTTCATGATAAATAAGCTGCATAAAGGGTTCTTTTTGTTTGTTGGCATCTGGTGTGTTTTAGTAATTTGACTCTGAAGAAGGAGGGAAAAGAAAAACATGGTAAGGAGAAAGACAGGTAAGGAAAACCATTAATCTTGAGAAAAATAAGACTGTGATCTGCCCATCAACTTAAAGATAAAATAACTCAGAAAACAATAGGCAATTTTATTTTCATTTAAGAAGAAAATGATAAAGCAACTTGCTACTTCACATGCTCATAAGTAAAATCTACACAACAGCTGTTATCCAATAGTTTCTACAATACTTTCAGGGGAATGGAATATGTTAGTATCTCCCTTGCCATAAAGTAGGCCAGCCAACACTTCCAAACTACACCTGGAATACACTTTTGCATAGCACCTAGCAGAGAATATTGTCTACCTTGATACAGACTTGTACTCACGTTCAAAACATTTGATATTTTGGATTTAGATATTACACAAGTATTACAACTAAATAAAAGTCATCCCTTAAATTTGACGTAGCACTGCTACAGGCAGCCACAGGGCATTCTCTATTGCATCTTAGATTTATGTGCCTATGGCTATGTCTCACCCATGACAGTGCGGCTGATTTGGCCTGCCTGCTGCTACAAACAGTGGAGAGAATTAGAAATCACGTTCAATAGACATAACGTAGATATGTATCAATTTAAGTGTTCAGCCTACTTCCCACTGACTACATAGTGAACCAGGATTTGGCAGCCTTGGAAAGCAGATGATTGAAACTATTTTGTCATCTCCTGATCCTAGAAACTATTATAGACACCAACCTTACTTGCAGGTCAGTTGGTTGATGTGGCCCTGAATATTCATGTTGCATCAGCTCCTTTCTGTCTCATCTCCTTCACACAGGTAAAAAAGCTTGCAACCATTATAAGAGCATCTCCTTGACTATGGATCTTAATAGCCTAAAGTGAAGTGCCAGATCCTTTCAAGCTCCTTGATATATATAAGCCTAGCCAAAGGATCATTTTTCTGAAGATGAATAATAAGCCTTCTTCCTCTTTCCTTATCCCAGTGAGAGAATATCCAAAATGTTAAGCTTAGAAATCACTACTATCTCAGTAACTTAAATGTAATTTCCCTAAAGAGCTACCACTGGGAGCTGTTCCTAGTTAATGCTTAGAAAACAAGAAAGAAAATGCCCTGGAGTATTACTAAACTTGGACCTTATGTTTCTGAGGTGTCCAGTATTAACAAGTACATGAAGGTAACAACAGCATCCTCTTTGAGCAGATGTTTTAATCACCATAGTCATGTACTGGAACCACCAAATGTTGTCTCATCACCAAAACAGATTATGTGCAAGTCTGAGAGACAGTGGAAGCCCTTGAACACACCATCAGTCAAACCTGAATCTGGCAAATGTCAAATGATTACAGGATTTCTTGTTATAAGTCATGGGTCCTAGACTAGTTTGAAACAAAAAAAACCAAGGTCAGTTTAACAGGGAATTCAGATCTCATAAAACATGCAGGATAATGTATGTATGCTAATATTATCACTCCCAATTCCAGAAAAATGAAAAGAATATTGGAGATTGCTGGCTTTTCTAATCAGGAGCTAATACTAAACCACAATTGTGCCAAAACTTTCCCCAGTTATGTTTTTAAGACTTTGAAATTACCAACTCTGTATTCAGTGTTCTCTGTCCAAATAGTTCTACACATCTGCAGTTGGGGATGCTTTTGACAGTGGAGCTGTCTGTATTTCCTTCCATTTAAATAAACCTTTTCACCAGTCCTATATGACAACAAGCACAGAGGAAATATTTGTGTGGTAATGATGTTCGTTATCTCCCTTTTCATCGATTGAACTTGAGAGTCAGAGAACAGAACTGTCACCAGTAGAAAGCCCAACATGCTTGAGTTACTACAAGCATCAAGAGGGTGAAAGCTGCTGGGAGCAGGCCAAGAAAGCAGTACAATTAATCATATGGGAAAGAGTGGAGTCCACATATCAACTGGAAATCGTTGACTGGGAATATTTGTATAATCCTACTCTTATCTCCTGTGTTCTTGTTGAAAACCACGTTTCTTCTAACAGTGTCAACTGCAACAGTAGTGCTTTTTTATCCTCCTAGTAGGGTTTAACCTAGATAATACAGTGGCAGCATCACAAGCGTAAGTAATTCCTTTCCTCATTCCATTCACTTCCAAGGGTAGCCATTTCCATCTATTTTAGCATTAATAACCAGAGAAATCAAAATATAACTATAATGTAAGCTTATATATTGGCAGTAAATGTCTACTGATGCTATATAACTTAGGACATGGCTAAAAGAGCATCATGAAATATATTTCATTTATATTAATAAAACCCTATTTATCTGTTTATTAATAGTGAAGCTATTAGCTTAAAAATATGTATGTAAAAGAAAGTGTCACCTCCATTATGTGATGCTGAAGTCTGAACAGTGCAAGTAGCAATAAAACCACACTCTGTCAACACCTTAGCAAAAAAATCTTCTCACTCAGCAGTTGATAACAGAATGTGATAATGTCATGTCTGAATTAAAACAACAAGGATATTTATGTAGTGGTCTAGCACAGAGCAAACAGCATAAAGAAAACACCTTTTTGAAATAGATCTATTTTACCACATTCTTGTTTTATAAAATACACATCGTATGCGTGCATTAGACTGCTAGAAAACAAGACCTTTTGAGACCCTTATAGTGGTGTCAGTTTAATATATTGCAATGATGGATCGATACTAAATTGCCTTATTAATAAAAATGGACTTTTAGAACTGTACCAGGGAGCCTCAGGTGCAACTTAAGCAAATTTCTAATGCTCTTACTATGGCCCTCATTGATATATTCAAGTACATTTGTTTGTGCATGATCTCTTCATACATGTTTTGCCTAATGAAACCATAAAACAAGGCTGCAAAATGGCTATTTATCAACATTAAATACCTCTGAACAGAGCAGAGACACAGTCTCATGCAGTCTCCAAGGCAAGGGCAATTAGAAGTAATTGTTGCTAGAACCACTTATGCATGGTTTTCAAGCAGCAATCCTGGAATCTGCAGCAAAGCTTTCTACCTAAGAATACAGCAGTCCACATTTTCAAAATACCAATTCTCTGAATTAAATTAGAGATCTTTCAGTAGTGAAGTGTGTGCATAAACACAGCTGATTTGCTTGTAGCCTTTTGTGTACCTCAGGTACGTAGAAATACGTGCATGTACATGTGACCTACAGGCAAAGAAGTCTTTGTATTAAATGACCACAGCTGCGTCTCAGCTTGTGTTGTTGCCCAGTGCATGAGCTTCAGGAAGTAGGTCACATAATTTGAGAATAGCTGAGGCCCAAGGCAGTAGCTAAGGGTAGTCAGGGGAGTGGACGCACTGGAGAGCAGCTACCTCTCCAGGAGGATGACCAAACCTCTTCGCTATTCCACAGCTGTGCTTCCCTGGCTGGGAGGCAGGTTGATTACCTGCACACAGGACATGAAGGTCCCAAGCAGCAGCTCCTGTCTTCTAAAGACCACACCACAAGCAGTAGCGAAGGACTGTGAATGAAACCGGGGATGGGCAAGCAAGTCTCAGCATATGTATAACTCAATAGGTCTGAAAATGTAAAAGCTACTCTACAGCACACAGAAGCATGGGTTGTCTCCATTTCCTCCACGATAAATAACACGATGGGAAAACCCAGGATGACTTTTGCAAAGGAAATAATTACCTCACAGATACATTTAGTGCCTTGCAGAAGTCTATGAGCACAAGTAAAGCACTGATCTTGTTGGTATATTACACTACATTTCTAAAAAGCTTTTGACGAAGTTCTTCACAGAATCTCATTCTGCTATGTGCTACCATCAGAGACAGGATACCAGACAAGATCATATCACTCACCAAAGTTTCCAAGAAACTGTCCTGTAGCTGTCCAATGAGCTGTCATAGGATATAGAACGTCCTCGCAAAGAAATACCTGTTCAAATGGTAGGAAATGAAATATACCTTCTATATTGTAATAATACCTCCTCTTGCCAATTTGATTTTATCATAGAATGGCTTAGGCTGGAAGGGACCTTAGAGATCATCTAATCCAACCTCCCTGTCATGGGCAGGGACACATCTTATCCCAGAGATGGTGATATTTCAGTGCTAAGCAGTACCACTATCTCCCTTACACGCATACTGTGAATCTTCACATTCAAAAAACATGGGGAGGTGTTTGATCAAACAGAGATACAGAATCGAGCATTTCCTCAAACATAGTGATAACAACTGGCCCATGTCCTCTCTGCAAGTCAGAAGGGAACCTGTGCAGCAGACAATTCATTGCTGAGGAGAATGAAGATTTATGACTTTTTCAGTTTCTCCCCGAGTCACACAGTCTTCAGGGAAAAAAGGGGGAGAAAAAGGGAAAGAGAATGGCAAAGCACAGAAGTCTGTGTTTAGTCTTTGTCTGGGGCTAATCTATAGCAGTTGCTTTGTCATCCAATGACCCCTCCCCAGCCAAGAAGGGGAATTGAGGAAAAAGAGAGGAGACCCATGGGTTGAAATGAAACTGGATTTTATGAAACAGCCAAACTAATACCAATGCCTGTATAAAGTAAACAAAGTTATACTCAGCCCAGCAAATGTACAGTGGTCACAATTAAGGGGAAGGCAGTCCTCAAGAGCAGTTCAAGCAGAACAGAAGCCCAAGCAGAAGACCCCTATCTTCAGCAAAATTTCCCCTTTATACTGATCAGGACCTTTATGGAATGGGCTACACCTGTGAGCTAACTCAGGTCAGCTGCCCTGGCTGTGACTCCAAACTGCTAACAGCCCCCACACAGATGGCAGCATGCCTGTGATTCTGTCCCAGTGAAACCAGGACATGCAGAAATACAGACGCAAATAAGATCTTATACAATTATTTCTTTTTAGCTTGATCTATAAGACAACCATTGACTACTTTCCAGATTTAATTTGCTTAGCACAATCTATGAGGGTATTTAAGCAGCAGTTAATAGAGGGTAAACTACAAAATGAGTAATTAACAAGAATGTCCTGTTTATGTGCATTTTGCTCTGCATAATGAAGATAAACTGATGTGATTTGATATGTATCTGGTCCTTCCAACTCATACTCAAATGATGTGTCATGGTGTTTTAAGCTTCAGTGGCCACTGCTCATTAACAAGTGAGTCCATCACTTGGATTTAGAAGCAACTTTGAAATAAATCCTCAGGCTGCAGCAAGCAAAATGACTCTGCACTCTGCTACTGTTTGGAAAGGTGGCTGTATTTCCAATCCAGTCTGCAGTCTCTCCATGATCCCTACCTGTTGATGATGATTTTACAAGACTAACCACAAAGATAAACTGGACCCTTACCACAGCAAGGAGAAAGAATATTTCTTCCTAGCTTTGCTCTCATCCAACTTCTTTTTTCTCCTCTCTCTGCTTTATATATATTTTTTTTTTCTCTTCTAGTATATTGTATTCAACAATTGCTATGGATTGCATTATCTTAAACACAATCAACATTTTGCCAGAAGGCTTCAGTGAAAATTTCCCAAAGCCCTCAAAGAGGCCTCTGATTTGTCAAGATAGAGCAAAAAGCATTTACCTTCTTTTCAGCTTGGACACAGAATCTCAGAACACAGATGGCTTCAGCACGTGCTGCTTCTCATGGACTGGATTATACAACTGTCTGGCTTACATTCAGTCTGTCCTCTATTACGCAAATGCCCTTTCAAAATGCCAAAAGTGTCACAGTTTAGCAACTGAGGTCAGTGTCAGCTTATGCTCCAAAATCCACACACACATTTTTTAAAATGAACATTGGGATCCAACACTTAAAGATCCCATTTTTACTCTCCAAATCTAATAATAACTGTCAAGCTCCTTAACGATTGTATGGCTAATCAATAACACAAAAGAAAATAGATCTAATTATATTGTGGCATTGTATGGTTTGCCTGTGGTACCTCAGCTTGACCTCACAACTTGGTATCCTACTTTCATCTTTGGAGTTTGACCTCTCCACTTGCTAGCTAACAAAGACTATATACGTTTATGAAAGGAACAACTTGACACACCTACAACTGCTTAAAAGATTAGACAATAGAGGCATGTGTGAGGCATCGTTGTTAGTGGAGAACAGTCACTGGTTTAGGGCACGAAGTTCTGAAATCCAGGCAAGACTTACAAAAATATCTGTTCAATATGTGAGGTTGCTAAACCAGCCAGATAAAGGCCTAATATTCATGAATGAAACACTCAGTACTCCCACCTTTCATGGCAGTCCAAAGGGAATTAACTGCTCTAAACATTTGCAGTAGCTTCATGGATGCCCATCAGCCTGAAAGTCACAGTGTTTTCTATATTGATATTAAAACTGTATCATTATGGGTTAATACATCAACAATGATAATATTAAATTTCCTTACCGCACTGGGAAATCAATCCAGTTCTGCAAAAACTCTTCTATTCACACATGCAACATGAGCAGCACCAGACAGGCTTTACCAGCATTTTAACAAAATTACAGACAAGCAGTTAAACACAGAAGATCACTTTATTTCTCAAATCACACCCCTCTCATTCTTGAATAGGTGCATTCTAGTTGTCACTATTTTAAATATAATCTATATTTTCCTGTAAAGTTAAATACTTTAAAGAAAAATCCCCAAAGAAATAAATACAAAGCACAACAGTTTCGCTTTATGATTTGCTTTGAGCATTGTCTGGTCCTGCAGCCACTCTGGTGGGTTTTGCTGCTCTTTGAAACTCTTAAAAAAGAAATCCAGTCACCTTTGCTCTCCAGAACCCTCTACTTATCAGCTGTTAATACAAACTGTTAATACAATGCTAGAACATGCACAGAATAGCTTACAGCAGTTTAGTAATTTTATAACTTTCATTACAAATACACACATTGTACTACGGATATAATTGTGATGCTTCTTTTTCTAGATGATCATAGAAAATTCCATGTTACCAAATGCTCATTTCATGATGTGCACGTCTGCTGGTAAAAAGGACATCAGTACTAACAAGGTTTGCCGGGTCGTTCGATGGATAACTTAGAAAACCAGACAATTCCCAAAGTTGATGCTTGGATCACTGCAGCAGAATCTGCAACCATCGTTCTACCTGAAACCTAACTAGCCCAAACGGCTGGCGATGCATACTCGTCGTGGTACAAAGCGTTACCAAGGTCATCAGGACATGCCACGCGGGGTTTATTCTCATATGATGAGCACAGTCCAATGTAATAGCACAGCTCCTGCTAACAGCCAGGAATGGAGGTCTGATGACACAATTTTTGTCGGTTGTCACAGTAAAAGAGAGGTGACGTAGTCCAGTGCAGGTAACATCATGTCCCTTCAAAGAGCTGAGACCAGAAATTTTGAAGCGCTTCCCATATCAGAAGTTGCGATCCTGAAAAGTTTTTCTTGAAAGAGGTATCAGTATGAGCCTGAATGAGTGCGGCTGTGAATTCATCCCAGTTACGTATCTCACTCAAGACAGTGTTCCTGAAAATGCAGTCAGGATCTGGCAGGCTGATTTCGCTACATGTACGTGCACTTAAAGATCACTTAACACTATGATAAAGTCTGGAAACTTTAGCTGAAACTCATACCTGTTCACAACAAGGTCTGAGGTAGCTTAGAATCACTACGTTTACGAACTAGGAGAAAGAAGGAAAGGGATTTAATGCACAAACCTTTCAAGATACAATGGCAACTGCTACAGGGAAAGGGAGTGTAACCATGTAGTTTTAAACTACTGTCTGTCAGGAAAGAAGAGCACTGACAGAAATTAGGGGAAAAATTCATTAAAAACTTAACTTCTGTTTAGCTTGGCTCCTTACATTTAATTTATGACCATTGAAGGAACAACATTAACATTCGCTTCAGAAGGAAAACCAATGATAATAATGAAATTGAGCAAAGCAGAAAGAAAAAAAAATATAATTTTACAAGACAAAGTTAATAGAGATGGGCACTAAATTGTGAAATAATGCTATACTTCTCAAAATGAGTCCATGCGCTCAGCATGATGTTTTCATCTCCAGGGAGCTGAAATACCTTCAACACAGGAACGCTTAATTGTTACAAGTTCTTTTGAGGTTCACTTTTGCTGATGTGGTTTATTTAGAAAGCAACACTTACGTACAAACTAACACACTGAGCAATGCACTACTTCCAAATTGAGCGTATATCTGGCGCATCATGGTGAGAGAGAGACTTAGATTTATATTTAAACTTAACTTAGATAAGCCTGCACAAATCCTGACCTACTGCTTAAGTCAACAAAAAACCTCTTACTCATTTTTCTCCTAATGGTAACAAACAGTTTGGAAACAGGTTATGGAAGTAAAAGCTCCAAAAGAGCTAGTATTTCCCATATCCATAGACAGCCAAATTTAAATGTTCCTCACTAGCACTTGACAGCCTAGTAGCTGTGGCCTTTAAAGTCTGATTTGAATGAACGGGCATGAGGATATTTTGTTCAGCATATGACATGAGGTGACCAAAAAAAAAAAAAAAAAGAGTTAAAAAAAAATTCTTAATGTAACACAATTTGGAGGAAAATTTCAGGGAAAACCACAGCAACAAGTGATATGATGCCAGGTAGGGAGGGAAGGAAAAGTAGTAACAAGCAGATTGGCAGAAACATATAGGAAAAAGTAAGAGCTGTGAGGACTGGAGACAAGCAGAACTAGCTAAGACCACAAGAACCCTATCTTCCTGTTGCTCTTCCCATAAAAACTACTACATACTTTCTCCCTACATTCTCTTCCTCCCTTTTTCTTCCAGAGGTCACATACCAATGAGTGACAGATTCCTCAACAAAATTACCTAAATCAAAAAAAAAATAAAAAAAATAATGCCATGTAGAAACACATCTTTGCAAATAGTCACTTCAACTTCGGTAACACATACATTTTCTTAGCTATATATACACAGATGCACACATGTAAGTCCATGATGGCCTTTTCCCCAACCTGCTCCTCACAACTCCAGCTCTTGCTGTAGGTAACACGTTTCTAATCTAATCATCTGGGTTCCATGAACTTTGTATTATTGCATAAAAACATCCACTCAAAATATTCATTTTGAGGGCTAAATAAGTGATAAAATTCCTGAAACAGATCCAAATCATGCAACGCCGATGCCCTTGTTATTAAAAATGGCATAATCAAACTTACAGGAGGACCTAAATGGGATCCTGGCCTGTAGAATGCAGAAGAAGCCAGCTCCTGTTCTCCAGCAATGAAGCCCCTGTGATTGTTGAAAAGCTGTTTCCTCAACATGACAAATCTCTATGAAAAATTCCTGTGAAGAATTCTACTATGTTTTAGCAGCGGAAAATAACTAAGAAAACCCCAACAGACAGCCATAGAAGATGCAAAAAAATGTATCATTCTCTGGCCTGACCATGCTTCAAAAACACAATCTAAAATTTTTATGTAAAGACAAAACTTCTTAACATCTGTTGTTAAACATATTTATTGGATTTTAGGTATTAACCATAAATCACCTAGTGACCATAGCTCAGAAGTACAGACACAACAGACAGGAGACACAGACCAAAAAGGATACAAAGGAAATGAGTGTTTTCTGGTAGGTGTGCATGTTCCCTGCTTCCTCCACAGAAAGAAGCTGTGATAACTACTATTCACTTGGATTACATGACACAGTTTGAGACACACAAAAACTCATCTGAACAGTAATACTGCCCAACTCACTTGGTATTTCAGGAGTCACCTGGTACTTTTGGACATATAGTATTTGCTCTGAAAGACCACGCAGGTCAGTTCTGTAAATTCCTCAGGCTACTTAACATAGACTGAGGTTCTTGATGTGTATCTGCCAGTTTTCAGGAGCTGCTGGATAATTCTGAAAATCATGAGAAGCTACATTACCTTCTTTTAACCAATGGATGAGAACCTGCACAAAGAGAACAGATGTGCCAAGATGATAAATATGAAATAGATGAGTAAAAATTCTTATGAGGAAAAGTACTCAAATTGCACCAACAGTGCAGGTCTCCTCCTCTATGATAGCCCAGGGCCTAAAGTAGCAGGAGGTACCAGAGAGGAGTATTTACACCTGTGCTGGGTGAAGTCACCACTCATTCAGAGTTTTAGCCAAAGTAGTCTGAACTTCAATTCCCATGATGGTCATGTAATGAATCAAACATTTATTTTTTTTAATGTCTAATGCCAAGGGTGTGTGGAGCTGATTCTTCACTTCCTTCCATTTGTATATATCATAGTAATTAAAAATGTACAGTATTATACAACCGGTGTGTAGTTGTACTGGCAGTCAGTCTACTGGTAAATGACAAATACCTGCATTTTCCTCATATTATACTACAATTTTTAATTTGGGCTTTATCTAAGAAAAGTTGCAGGGTGACTTTACACCTATTTTTCCAGAAAGAATTTTCAAAATCAAACACAGACCCAGATTCCATCATGAAACATCAGTGGGACTTTGACATTACTGCAGCCAAAGCTTTGCAATGAAAGCTGGTGAAAGGCCAAAGAAAAGTCTGCAGGGTTTTACAAGCAATTAATACAAGTCATATGAAGGCTCACACTGCAAACAATGCAAACCATAGCATACAAGGCAGCTAGGAGGAATACAGGTACGTTCTCTTGACTGCACCCATCTTTGCGATGAGCATTTAACTTGCTCTATTTTATACACCTCACTACAGCCAAATTGCCAATACTTAAAAACTGGGCAAAACTGAGTTTTGGACCAGCTCACTCATGGATATTTGCACTTTTTAAGCAACCATAAAATAGAGTCAGCATCCTGCCATACCACAGAGTTTGTTTGGTTTGTTTATTTTTCGGTTTTGGAGCTTTGGAACCTGTTCAAATTCAAGCTAAATAATTAGCTACTACCTCAATTTAACATATATATATATATATATATGCATGTGAATATGTATGCACTCCTAAAACTGTATCCTAAACAAAGCTTTGT
>WUAM01000287.1:34877060-34889030 GCA_024336885.1 Actenoides hombroni | reverse complement strand
TATATATCTCTGAGCTAACTAGTACAACTGACAACAAAACAATCAGTTCAGAAAGAACCAAGGATTCTAACCTAAATACACCATTAACTGAGAGATGGGGGTGGGAACCAAGACTTGAGCATCCTCCAAGATCTACAAATCATTATTTCTGAAGCATAGTTCAGTCCTCTGGCAACTGCTATCATGACATAGAAGCCTAAAAGTTAACTCTTAAATACATTAACTCTTACTGGGTCTGGTAATATGCTGACTACTCCAGCCACAACAAAATTACCAATGCATCCACTCGTGCTTTTGACAGTACATTAAAACCTGCTGAGTAATACTTTCACAGAGAAATGCAATGTATAGCATATCTACCTTCTGTGAAATCACATCTAATCTCTTATTGTCTCTGAGTGGGCATCGCTGTATAACCAGAACTACTAACACATAACAATCAGATAAGAATGGCATTAACTTTGTCTTCTAATTTTTACACTGACTCTAGATATACAAAGCATCACTGAATAATGAGTAAATGCTCGCATGCATTTGATTGGAAAACTTAATTTACTTAGAGTAGAACAATTATACACGTTTTGCTTTCTTTCATGGAAACCAACTCTCATCAAGTCAGATATTAAACTGAAAATTCTGTAATTCAATGTTATCATTAGTAAAGATGAAGATGCATTATATCCATTTGAATTTTTCAGCAGTTGAGAAGCACTGAGCAGTTTGAGTTGTTATAATAAACACAAAAAACTGATTTACAAGGGGGGGGGAAAAAGGAAAGAAATGGAGATCTAAGGAAGGAAAATGCAATTAAGAACAGTTCATTCTCTAACATAACTGGTGATTCCTCCTCTGTATTGTCTTTTACATTAGACTTGGATTAACTTCTCTCATTGTAATTCCACTTAACATGCCATTTGAACTTGGTTTAGAGCTTATTGGTAATGTCTTCAAAACACAGAGCTGCACAATTTTTGCTCACTTCAGAAATTAATTTTCCTGGACAAATCAGTTTAAGGAGTTGATACATGGTGATACATTTCTGTGAATAAAAATGTAATTGTACTTGGAATAAGTTAATTAAATAAAGAGACTTTAGAAAGAGCTTTGTTGAGATCCATATGAGTTTAGTTTAAGTCTGAATTCAATCTTCTGAACGAAAAACGGAAAAAAATGAGGCCTGCGTAATTTAAAGATACTAAAGCACTAAACAGAAAATAATGGCCCAACACTGACAATATAGTTAGCTCCATTATGTTGAAAATAAACAACAGGTCTATTTTGTAGTTTCTAACAAGAAAGCAATGAATACCTGGTCAGATTTATTCTACACCTGTTGCAAATAAAATATGAGGAAGTGATAACACAGTTCTGAATAATTACAGTATTTCGTCACTGATAAACTCTGATATTAAGCTGTAATGGCACAACATCCACTGGAAGAGTTAAAAAAAAACAAAGAAAAGAAATAAGTAAAATGAAAAAAAGAATTTCAGAAGAATATACAAGAACTACACCTGAAACTGGGAGTCCATAAATACAGACAATAATTAGAAAGATGAGAACATTCACACCAAACCACAGACCTGTTCTGTGTGGTATCTCCCTTTTTCTCTAGTCATATGTTGTTGAGACAATGTTTAAGACAGAGATCTATACTAGGCAATGCAGATATTAGGGGTGTTTGTTGGCAGGTAGTGTAAGAAGACCAAGCAGAGTTCAGGTTCCTGAAACACTGCAACATTTTTTCTTTGAATAAAAAAGTAAAGGATGCCCACTAGGAAATGTGAAGTTGTGGCAGGGCTTGTCTTAAAAGCCTGAGAGCTCTCTGATCACACTGGACTCAACTCTCAGTGAGAGGTTCTAATACTAACAGAAGAAAATAAAAAGACTGTGAGAAAGGCCATGTGTGACTGAGAATCAGTCTAATAGTAACATTTTCTATCCACCTGTATGAAGGGACAATGCAAAGTTGTTTTTTGTTTTGATTTATTTATGGGGATGGGGAACTAGAGAATCTGTAGGACCTGATTTTGCTTTGGAAATCTCTCAGATCTGTTCATTCATATTCTTGGCAGAGAGTGAATGTCATGGGAAATAAATAGACATTTCTGTTCAACAGTGAGTCATAGGACAAGATCAAAAAGATTTGCAGTAGGTTACAGTCTACAAGGCTTATTTGTATCATAAAAATTAATTGTGCACATCAAAGATTATAATCTGAAAATCCTGTTTTTTCTCTAAGAGCCTCAACTCCTAACATCTGACACAAACTCTTTTTATTTTTTTAATTTTCTTAAACAATCTCTACAATGGTGACTACTAAAGACTAACAGCTAGGAAGTTATGCCCTTTGCTTATCCACAGCTTGAGAAAAGCAAACTTGTTTATCAAACTGCAAATACCACCACTGACACGGAAGGACATCTCTACCAAAGATAAGATGTATTCCATGACTCTCAGCATGGATTACAACCAGAATAGAAAAGTTTGCTGGTTTTACTTTTCAAAGGGAAAGAAAAAAAAAATCCAACTTTTTAGACCTATAGTTAAATAAGAGAGTTGTGTCCTCAGTAGCTAGTCTCAATTCTTTCATGCTCCAAGGGCTGTTAGGCCATAAAGTAATCAGCACCCCCGACTAGGTGCTGGCCAGCACGAGCAGCATCCTGCCTTAGAACTCCAGACTGAGGCAGCTGTGTCACATATGCTAAGCTATACACAACGCAGTGGGCATGAATCTTCACCGACCGACATTCACAGGTCAGAAGACAGCAATGGGAAGGGAGGGGGATGTATGCAAATGTCAGAACTCAACTGCAGTTTGGCAATGAAAAATACTGTAGTATTATTGATAAAGCCTAATCAGTTTTATTTGAAACAAGAAAAAGGAAGCTTTTCTCCTCTGAAGTTCCTGCTGATTCATTGCTACCACTTGTTATATTTCTTCCCATTTTTAGCACGACCGGTATCCAACAGGGAAATTCTTTCAAATTAAGTAGTGTGATAAATTAACATACTATTTGCTATGCTGATATAACTCATTTATCACTATAGTTATGTGAACGAAAAGCATATTTATCCTACACTAGCTTTGTTTTCTTCTGACAAGGCTATTTGTCACCACAAGAAATTCCAAGTTCATAAAACTGGATAGCTGACATTTCCAATATAATATACTTTGTGATGAGTAACAACCCTCCCAATCAATCTTGACAATTACATCAGCATTTGTCTTAATACAAAAATCACTTTAACCCATACTGGAAGACCAACATAAAACTCTTCCTAAAAGTCATGTACGTCTGGAAAGTAAGAGACTGTATCATCATCACTGTGGAAATGCTTAGAATAAGCAAAGTAACCCAGACAGACATAGATGGATAACGAATTCTGTGATTGTAAAGTAAGAGACAGATCATTTACAATACAGTGTAAAAGCATCATGTTTTATGAAGATTATGAGAAAAGTTTATGCACACACAGCCTTTGAATTTTTAGCTCCACACTGTAAAATACTTTTTTCTTGGCAAAAAATAAGCATCTGTAAATTCTTCTTTTTGCATTCTGAACAACTGCTTGTCAGTAACCAGATGCAGTTCCACTTTTCTAAACAAAACATTTTTGATGATCTGTTGCGATTTTTCTTAGAAATACAGGTAAAATCTAAGTAATCATCTTCAGGAGTGAAAAATATGTTTTTCTTCAAGACAGATGCTTGATTTAGGAATTTCCTTTTTGAGCATAAGAAATTACAATTTTGTACTTTGAAAAGTCAACTAAGGTCGAGATTAATATAGCATCCATTAATTAGTTTATTGATGTCATGAAGACTTTTCTTGTCATCCCACTGATGAATGAGGGAAATTTGCATCTCAGCAGGTAAACATGTTTGATACTTCCTTAATCTACTTCACAGCATTTGCTACAGCCAAAAATAAAGAGACAAAGTGGAATACAGAGTCAAAACAATCTAGAAAAGAGATTACTAGTTAACAAAGGAATATAAATGAGGAAAATGAAGAATAACTTTTGAAAAGAGCATATACTCTGGACTGATGTGTTCAATAAACATTTTCTTTGCTAATGAAAGCCTTCAGGGAACAAATACTTATTTCATATGCCTTCCACTCTGCTCAAGTCCTTTTAGATTTCCACTGTAGCTCTGCCTTTTATTTCCTTCTGTCCTCCTTGCCTTCGTTAGATTAGAGAGGTAGGGTGTTAACAGGGTACTCGATGAAGATTGAAGACTATTTTCTCTCCCCTCAGCGACCAGTTTGATTTGAACAAATTGAGGAGAGTGAAGCAGTCTCTTCATGTCCTTGGGAAAAGCCTTTTCCATTTCAGCATTTCCAGCTTTCAGACATGGTCCCCTTTGTTCACAAAGAAAGAAAAGGTGCCAGCACAAGAAGGTTCTAAATCCATATAGTGTCAGCTGAGCTGCAAAAGCTCCCTTTCAATCTCCTTTATGGTTGGTGAGCGTGTGAACGCGAGGTGGATCCAGGAGGAGAATGCAAGGAACTAGTGCTTGCAGCTCGAACAGGACGAGAAACAAGCTGTTGTCCACCATTTCCCACCTCTGTTGTTGCCACTTCCTTACCACTCTCATCCTTGTGGGTACTGTTTTGTGCTGGGCACTCAAAATGCACACAGTGAAACACCTGGAGAGAACAAAAAATTGAGATAAAGCAAACCAACTGAATGCTGGCAAAAGCATGATCAAAGTAAGATGAAGTCTGTAAGGAAGTATGCAGGCCAGATCAGTGCCAAAGTACTTAGTCAAATTACAATGTTTCACCATGGGGCCAAACACATCTGTCCATGGGCATAAACATAAAGCAATGAAGGTGGAGCAAGAGAAGGCCTTCAATTAATACCAACCTTTACATATGGCACAAAAAAAAAGAAAGATTATTCCAAAGTGGATAGAGATGCTTCCAAATCAATTTTTTTCTTTGCTAAGTAGCATAAGTATCTACTATATGCTATCGGATGACGACGACTATATTAATTCTCTTAAATGTATCTTAGGATCTAATTACTTCCTCAAAAGACTGAAGGTTCATACACACTAGAAATAAAATTTAAATCATTACCAGTTTGATTCTATTTCAAGATTGCCCTTTGCTGTAATAGCAATGGTAGCTCTACAGACATATCCTGGAGTACGTATGAAAGCATTCAGTGTCCGAGGAGGCTCCTGTGTCATCAGATGAAATACTCCATTTCAAAAAGTGATTATTTTCTGATGTTTCAAACAATACCTGGACCCCTGTACAGGTGACTTGGAGTAAGAGGATCATCTATTTAAGCATTTTTTCCATTTTATTTTCTACTTTACTTACTCTTACTTCTACTTGTTCTTGAAGTGCCTGGGAGGAGAAGGGGGAGGAGCTCTTTGAAATTGTTACAAAACTTCCTTCCACATGATTTCTCATATCTATGAATTGCACAGCTTTGCCACATACTACACATATACCGATTTAAAATTTGCTATTTTCCCGTGCATTGTAGTTTTATAGCTAAAGAGATATCAAAAATCAGTTTTTAAAATTATTGTTTTAACATAATTTTGTATGATTTTATGACATCATCTATTCTTGCAAGCAGATCACGTCTTTAAAGCTATTATCACAAAGGTAATTCCTCATAAACTGAGCTGCCCTTTCCCAACCCTTTCAAGTTAGTGTGGGCAAAATCAAATAACGTAAACAAGACACAAGTATATTACATATTCATACTAGACTACAGAATATTGTATTTTCCATTCTTTTTTCAATACAACTGAAAATCCTATTATTCTTTTTGACCATCCCTGCTCAAATGCACATTGAGCTGACATCTGCAATGACATGTCTGCAATAGCCCTGGGTCTCTTCTGAGGAAGCAGTTAGTTAATTCAAATTCTGACAGCATACATGAAACGAATAAAAAAATATTCAGTCACTGGTTGGTTTGGTTTTTTTTTATCTCCGTTATATTTGTCTTGTGCCTCTCAGTGTAAGAATTCTTTCATTTTTTTTATACAGATACACAGGGATGCATGTTTATATTTCTGTATATACACACAAATGCTCATATAAAGATGTTTTGCTAAGCCTTTATATATACACACGTAAGAACAGCTTACAAATTTACACCTGTACACACACATACACACATGTGCACAATATGGTTTTTCTCTGCATTTCTTCTGGTGAGGTTTTTTTTCTAAAGCTGAACTAATTTTTACAGTGGCTTGAATTCTCTCCATCTGTTACAGTTTTTGAGAAGCCAATTTTTCATTCAGTTACACTTCTTGAGAAGCCCTTTTTATACTCATTCTGCTCCCATATTTTTAAAATAACAGCTATTGTCAATTTTTCCAGCTGCACTTATCAGCATGAAGATTTGCAGAAAACAACACATCTCATCAGTGCACCTCTGTAAGATACTGCTTTCCTCAAACGGCAGCACAGTTTAATTAATGGGATGGAGGTCTCCAAGTCAGAAGATTCTGTATTTCTACTACATCCTGCTCCAATAGTGTTTCTCAATCAAAAATACACTTTGCGTAGTGATGCACGCTTTTTAAAATATATCATGGATACCACTGAAATTTAGCCAATTTTAATCTATAAAGTCTTAAATACCTGATTCTTAAACTGTAACTTTGATTTTTACCAATTCTTTCACACTATATTCTTAATGCTTAACTCAGCATCTGGCACATTAACGAGCCTGCGAATTTACAAGATTATTTTCAGTTACTCTGCCACTTCAACATACAGAGCTTGTGAAAGCAGCCGAGTACAGAGAAGTACAACTGAGCTCATCTGCATCATCCAATATCAGAATTATATATTTCAGAACAGTAATTACTAAAACAAACAATCCTGCTTGTGTTTCTCTTGCAAGGCAGAGATGACAGTTCAGTGTCATCCTCTGATCAATGGCATGTTATAATTCTGACGGATATTTTAAGAAAGGTCTGATGCACAAAGCAGGAAGGCCAAGTACATATATACTGGTGCAGTAATTTGTAAGATAAAGCTCTCACATTAGCACCTAGGTGTCCTTTCCAGGTCAGTAATACTGAAGAGGAATAGCAAGATAAAACTTACGGTCAAAGTTATCAGGTGACCTGTCTGACAATTAAATGACGACAAGGACTAAGGAAAAAGAATCCTTTTCTTTATAGAAGTAGGATGTCCAGAAGCTTAAGAGAACAAAAAGTTACACTTCTATCATGTTCTAACGTGCCAAAAATTATTCAAATGTCAGGTCAAAAATGTCTGTGAACATGGATGTCTCTCAAAACTTGAAAAAAAATATGGCAAAGGAAAAGGTAAGTTTAAATAATGAAATCATTCACAAAATGGATACATTTTATGGCGTCTTTTTGGAATTCCAAAAATCAACTCTTGTCTTTGGAAAATACAGACTGTGCTTCAAAGTTCAAAGGTATATGTTGGTGGAACAAGTATGGAGTTATTTTTGTACCTATTACAGTAAAACTTTTGTTTAAAATGAGAATGATTTGACATAAAATAGAACCAGCTGTGGGCAAATAATTCTGGAAATAGCTTGTGTTTCTACTGAAGACACTACTGAAACTCCAGAACAAGCCAAGACTTCGGTTGCACTGTTATTATTTAAATTGGAAGTATGAAAAAAATATCTTGCTGCCTTCTTTGGAAAATGAAAATGTGTGACAAAATGTTACAGACCATCTGTTTAATATGTAATCAAAACAATGTAATTTAGTAACATGTGTCTGTTGACAATTTTCCACCTCTATGAGCTTTAGAAGAAATAATTTAAAAAAAGTTATTATTGGGTAGAGATTTTAATGACAAATGAGAAGATCTGGAACAGCAGCACATGTTTGTAGTTCCACTGAGCCACTACATGAAGAGCTGTAATCTCAATTTGCATATACTAATCTTCATTATGGTTATGCACTGCTCCATATAACTAACTACTCAGGATATTAAAATCCTTGGAAATAGTAAGCAATTTGAAATTAAAAGCATGTTTAAAAGCCCATTACTCTTCAGGGCTTAAAGCTACCTTTAAGAATTAAAAGTTGGAGGTAATACTTCTTGTAGATGGATTTGCCAAGTTCATGCAATGCCTCACATTCTTTTTTAATAAAGAGATGACAACTTACAGAGACTGTCATGAGAGCAAACAAGACTACCTATATGGATCAGTAATGGAAAAGGCCTTCTTCATGCATGTACAGTAACTCTGGAGGTAGCGTCTGTCTCTGTATTTCTAAGACTGAATGGTACACTTCAAGTGACAGTATTTACAGGGAAAAAAAATATAATAAACAATTGTATTCCCAGTTCAGATGACTGGTAAGCTTCTTTACAAATATCTGCTGAGAACTAATGTTGGTATCTGGTGGTTCAAGTGTTTGCAATTGCTCTAAAATTGGACATACTGCTATTGGACAATTCTTCCAGTACTTAAGAACCAGCAACCCCATATGCTAAACGCGATCAGAAATCCTGACTCCTGCAGTTGACAAACTCTAATGACTACAAATGTACTAGTGCTATCCAAAGTTCATTGTCAAGTGTGAAAGAACCATGTCTTGTGATGAGATACACGTGTGGGATGTAGGCGTGCATGCACACACAGAGAAATGGCAGCTTTTGGTGCTCTTTTGGTGCCTCTTATCATCTTGTCATTGAAAGTCCTAATCTCATAAAGACTTACATATATTCTTAAATTCACATATTGTACATTGTTTCACTGAAGTCAACTGTAAAATCTGGACTTCATCTGAGACAATACACAACCATTACAAAAGACAGAAGCACAAGTACACAAAAAGAGCATGATATTGCACTTTGTTAGGCAAAATATATTTTTTTCTATATGAAAAGAAGTGAAAAAAATCTCTCGGTTTGGCCACTTGGTTAACTGATTTACTAGGCATGAAAATTAAGAGAATCTTATGCAAATAAGATTTTTTTATGAAGAATGAGATTTTTCTTATGTTTTGTTCATTAAAAAGAAGGTGATAAACCCAAATTATTAGAGACTATACATCTTTTTCTACTGTACTAAAATGGTATTTTCACCATTCATCAAAATAAGGCTTAATTTAAACCCAAACCCAATAGGAATGTTTGATGGCACTGCAGAAAGGTCAAAACCAAAACCACTTTACTGTATTTTGCCTGTAAAACCCCCAAAATATCTCCCAGACAGAGCCCTTCAACTCTGTAGGGAAGATGATAGCAGTTCACAAATACTCAAATAATATGAGCACTCATTCTTATTTGCCAGATTGCCAGAGGAAAAAAATGACACACTATCAATTTAATTGCAAGATATGAAAAACTGTATTGTTGTATATCCATGACTATAGGTTTTTTCAGAAGTTTCTTACCTCATTCGCTGTGTTGTGAGTTCCGACTATTCTGATAAAAGATGCAGGCTGTTTATCAAATGTAATTGTTTGCCAGGATCTACAAAAAAATTGCAGAAAGACATACAAATATTAACACTGTCACAAGAACTTGCAGTAAAATATCCAGACAATTCACTCAAGTGACAGTACTTCCTATTCTTGCTTAATAAGGCAAACAAAAATGCTTTTCATTACCTGAACTTCCAGAACACCTTGTTCACTTTTATTTTTAAGTGCCTTGACTCTGCTTATGTGTCTTCATACACACCTTATACTACTATAATTGGTATGCAGGAATAATACTCATATTTTTGCTGAGAGTTAAGAAAATGGTAAAAGGAAAAAAAAACACCACAGGATCAAAGTCTAAAAGCCTTGAATATATTGACTGTATTAGATAAACAAAAGATCAAATAATTAAAAGCAAAAGCACCCATCTGTTAATCACCAGAGCTTGGATAAAGAAAATTACAGCTCTAGGGAAAAAAAACCCCACCCAAACCCACAAATAAACTTCTCCCACTCTGAGTGGAGCAGTGGAAGCAGAGGAGCCAAGCTTCCCTTGTGCAGGCCAAGGTCCTTCCAGTAAACTACGAGTGATAGAAAGCATTCTTCACACTTCAGGTTGTAAGGATTTCCCCACCCTGACACAGAGGCAGTGGGGAAAACAGACCATCCCCCTGAGCTGAAGTGTAACTTTTTGGGCTATACTGAGGTAGACTGGAATGACTATAATCTTCCTTTCTTATTCATTCTCTTCTGATATGGATGCAGTACAACACCTCAAGTAGCCTAATAAGCAGCAGGCAAAGGACCCCAACTCCTACCATACTTTTGCATGCAGAACACACTGACAGAAAATAGAAGAAAGAAACAAACTAAAAATAGAAAATAGAGGTTTCAGTTTTATGCTGCTACATTAGCACTTGAACACATTAGAATTGAAATTATTTTATATTCATATAACATGAAAGCTAGGTACAGAATTTGACTTTTCAGCAAAACCAGCCTCAGTCACAGAAGGCTTCAGAAATGTAGTTAAGTTCAACCCGATTAGTTTTCCTGAATGTGTTCAGAATACCTTCACAAGTGTTCATAATAGAAATAAGATACTAAAGCAAAACTGGGATAAAACACCACTTGCCACCAGTAGATTACCCCAAAACCTGGCAGCATGAACAGCTTGGCTGCTGACTATTTGTCAGGCACTTGAATTTTCCCTTAGTAGGAAAACCTCTTTGTCACAAATGTATCATTTCTGGGTTTAATTTAGCCGACTATTACTTTTATCACTGCTGTCAGGTTATATTTGCTTAAAGAAGATTATGAGCCCAATCAAGAACTAATTTCAAGTAGTTTACTGCTATTACGGCATGAAGTAATGGAAGTAATTGCAGTTACTCATCATAATAGGAAGGTGTGGTCTGTGTCAGGCCTTAGAAGTACAGCAGTTATCTAAAGGCATGGTTTATTAATATCCTTTATGTGGCTATGTCCTTCTTATTTTAAAGTTCAGGCTGTTTCTTCAAGCTCTAAATAAACTATGAAATGAGAATGGACTATTCTATTGAGTGTCTCAAGGTCTGAAAGATTGCTATGATTTAAATATTTTTTCCCCTAAACAGGAGAACAATTCTTCTTGAGTTTCCTTCTCATATTACTCTAGCACAGCCAGGCAGTTAATCTTCATGGCCAAATATAACTTGTTACCTTGAAGTAGAGAGTCCCAAAGATGAGTGGCTGGGACAATCAGATGATTGCAACACAACAAGGTATTGCCATAGTGTGCATTATGCTTGTACTTTCATATTTGCACAGATGCACTTTATGAAAGGACAGTGATGATGTAAAAATCAGATTTCCTTATTTAGTGATTTTGGAAAATATTCTAAAGCTATTCTAAATAAATGAGTTTAAGATCCTAAAGGATCTATTAAGAACTGCCTAGGCATTCCTAGTCTGTAAAGTAGAGTTTGTGTTCTCTGACAAGAAAATAGGTTAATTAGGGCTCACAGAACAGGATATAAATAGGTCTGTATTTATTTATAGTACTTCTGAGCATTGGTCAAATACACACTGCAAGAGATTAGTGCAGATTTTCCAAAGGTGGCAGTAAATGCCATTGCCTGTTGTATGAAAGGACAACAAGGAAGTCCACTCAGCTGTTTGGGAGTACAGCTGAAAGGCATGACAGATACTTAGAGAGGTTTAGAAAATCACAGAATCATAAAAACATCTAGATTGGAAAAGACCTGTACGATCAGCTAGTCCAATCATCAATCTAACACTACCAAGTCCACCCCCGAAACCATGTCCCTAAGCACCCCATCTAATTGTCTCTTAAACACCTCCAGGGATGGGGACTCGGCCACTGCCCTGGGCGACCCATTCCAATGCCTGATAACCCGCTCAGCACAGTTCTTCCTAATATCCAAGTGAAACCTCCCCTGGCGCAGCTTGAATCCATTTCCCCTTGTAATATCATTTGTTGCTGAATTAAACAGTCCTACCTCTCTGTAACCTCCCTTCAGGTAGCCATAGAGAGCAGTAAGGTCTCCCCTCAGCCT
>WUAM01000287.1:34810759-34860454 GCA_024336885.1 Actenoides hombroni | reverse complement strand
AGTTGAGGGTATCCCTGCTCACTGCAGGGGGGCTGGACTAGATGACCTTCGGAGGTCCCTTCCAGCCCTAGCCATTCCATGATTCTATGATTGTTTGAAGATCCGATACTGATGTTGATCTTCAGAATTTGATTCTGGTTTGAAAATCTGGATATTCAGCCACACCAGAAGCTGTTACCTCCTAAAGTTATATTTACAAGGCTCTAGAGTTAGTAATCTACAGGTTAGGTATTGATCATTCTTTTCACTGTCCAAATGTAACCTATGTAAGTAAACAACAGAATGAAGAAAAAAAAAAGTTTCCAGTTCTGACCTTGTGCAAATAAGTGGAAAAAAATAAACTCACTTGCAGGAAATTTTTGTGCGATCGGCCACCATAGTCCACTGCTGCTGATTCGTTGAAACCTCAATGTAGTAACTGTAGCTCCGATCATCACAGTCCCAAAGCAGCAACCTAAGTAGGAAAAAGTTGTTGAATGATAAGTAAAATAAACACTAAACAAAGCTGCTTAATTTTTCCATTCCTTTATTTCCTCCTCTTAAAACTTTATAAATTTAGTTGTTTCTTTTAGAATGTGCCTCTAACACTCAACAAGGTCTTTATTGTTTCTGTCATCTCAAAACAGAGTGTCTCTATTCTTATGATTCTAAGGCCAGTATAGACTTAAAGGTTTATAATAACCAACTTACTAACACTAATCTATTATATTATTCCAATTACTTTTAACTTCTTTGCAAGTCAATACATGAACTAAATTATTTCGCATGTGGCATTGCTTGCTTTAAACTTGAAACAAAGATCTGTTTGGAAAGGTCAGTTTAAGAGGGGAAAGAAAAAGGATTCTGGCGACTGAAAAGATTACACCGCCTTCTTAATTGTATTTCTTGGTAAATACATCAGGAGTATTTCTAAAAAGCAAGTAGGAAAATGGGAATTCCCACCTAGTATGAGAGAAAAACGCAATGAATTGTTGACCAAATTGTTAAAAAGATGGAAAAAAAAGAGAAGAAAATAGAGGTTTCAAGGACTTGTTCCATACTCATTCTAACAAACATGCAGCTCTTCAGGAAGTACACTAAATGATGTATTGAACAGCTTTCAGTTTCAATACTTGTCTCACAGAAAAGCTGATTTAAAGCACCAGGGATGTGATTTAATTTAAGTATATCATTCTCAACAAACACATCTGGCAAATGTTATATCTTCTCTATTTCTTCTCTTTCTATGGGGATTATCTCCCTGTTGTAAGAGATATTTGAAACCTCAACATCATTCCTCAATTTCACTTTATTTCTAAGGATATGAATTAAAGTAAACCCAAGAACCCTGACTCTCCTCTTCAGTGGATGGGATTGAGATATGTGTACTTAAAGATTTCCAGCACAGAATGCCTTCTTTAGCAAAATCCATGGAAAATTCTGTCTAGCATGTTTGTGAACCAGTATGGAGCACGTTTTTTTTTCCCCGCGTGAACATTCACAAACAACAAGAGGGTATTTACACAACTTAAAAGAAGAACAGACTAGTGAGAACAAAGGCAGACACTTCTGCATTTTTTTTCTGTAGAAGCAGTTACATGTTGACCATATTTGGATCAATGTATGTGGTTTTGCCTAGATTTTACATAAAACCCTTGGCTGGTGTCACTTCAGTGGTTAGCAGGGTACAGTTTAGAAAAACTAACTGCTGTTCTTACTGTTTTCATATAAACTCAATGACAAATGTGATATCAAAAACAAAATTTCAAAAATCTTTTCTGTTTGAGTTAGAGGTGACTGGAGGCAAAACCAGCATGTTGCATTTTACCATCCTCTGAAATAATGCTCTCTTGTCAACCTACCCAGAGCTTTTGAATTGCTATATTCTAAATGAACAATCCACAGTATGTCTGTCATGGGACATTATGTTTTGCTGATTTTGTTTCTGTTACAGCTCTTATTCTCCGAACCCTTACTCAAATACACCAATAGAAAATAAACAGTCTACTGCAATATATTGTCTGTTACCAACTGCTGCTGTCTCTTGATCCTCAGATTATTTTAAAAGTTAGCTGACACTTACTAGGATTACTGCTTAAATCTATTTGTTACAGAACCAAATTAACCTGCTGTAGTCAAATAACCAAAGCACAGCTAGCTATCCAAAATGATGACCTAAATGAGAATCACTACAGCCACACACACACAGAGAAGTGTGAAAGCCAAGTAAAATACCTAACCTGGGTTCTTTCTCCAGCTGTGTGGAAGATCTTCCACAGATCCACATTTTTCAAAGTGGAACAGATACACATCCATTGCTTGTTAATGAAAATAGCAGAGACATACATAAATGAAACAGAACTTGTGCCACACTACAGACCCTCCCAGGCACAGAGTTCAAGCTGTCTCTCTTTAATCACTTTCCAGAAGCGTCAAAGTTTTATAAAATAAAATTCCTTTCTTGCAGTTGAGAAATTCTTTCTTACTTTCACCTGCTACCTTTTTTGGGAGGAATACAACTGTAAAAACGATTGCTCACTTTTAACATTTAAAAAACTAACATTGCTGGAGGGGGAAAAATGACATAGCCAGTTGGCAAATGTAGAATCCAGAGGGATGCTGTCCAAAGCAGAAGCTCGACTGTCTTTGGAATTTGGTTATTAATGATACGCATGTCTGTATCTTTGCCCTAAACCCCACTGCTATTATCATCTTTTCAAAACAATCTAGTTTAGTTCTTTTTCTAGATTTTGGAATCCCAGCATTCAAAGTGGAATCGGGTCTACTTGACAAGCAGATTTAAAATAAACTCTGTAGATGCTCTCGAATGAATGCAGCTCATTAAAATTATAAAAAATATTAAGCTATCAAAAATAGCTTTGAGAAGCTAAAATAAAACACCTTCAACAGAAGCCTTTTAGCACATATTAATAATGTCAATTTGCAAATCAAAAAATTCAGAGCCGACTTCGTAAAAACTAAAAATAGTTTCCTGTGGCATCATGCAAGACTTAAGAAAACAACCCCACACCACAAAACAAATCCACGCATCTCCAGTCCCTCTCCCCCTGCTTCATCAGGTCCTCCCCATTCTGCTTTTCTCTAGCTTGAAGGTCTCCAAATACTGAAGGGATTGAACAAATGGCATTTTCTGTTAAGAAAAAATAACCAAACCAACAACATCCCCCACCCCAAACCAAACAAACAAAGGGAAATCAAAATTTTATAGATTAAAATCCTGCATTTAATAACTACTGAAAATCAAGATCTCCAAAATTAACAGCTATAGTGAAACCCAGTTTTCTAAATGATAAGAGGGAAAATCAAAACCATACATAAATTTGTTTTCTGTTAAAAAGACTATTAAAATATAGCTAATTATTCTTTTCCATAGGATCCTTTTTATCACGGTGGCTCAGCGTTGTTTCCTTGATCCAAGTTTTCAAAGCTGTGATCAAGAGTTTGAATATCAGAAGCACACTGGTGACTGTAATTTCCACTACCAATACTGTAATTAAATATAACTGGCTTGGCTTTAGAGTGAAAGGCTAACAGGACGTATGTGTTCCTTTTAAGAAAGCGTATAATTGCTCTCTCCCAAAACAACCTAGCCCAAGTTAAATAATTAAAAAAACCCCATATGGCTTAGAATTATTACAAACCAAACAATGAGTGAATTAAAGTTGGCAAAATCTTTCCAATAGCAACTTAGCATGAATGCTAAATGTAGATTTTTGTTCCTTTGGGACTTGCAAAAGAAAATAAAGTTCATTCTTCACCTTCCTGCAGTAGCTTTTTTAGGAGAGACTGGGGAGGGAGACTGACAACAGAATCTATTAGGAATTTAGTCTGCATGAAATGACTTTCTGGAGAAGCAGTGAAAAAACTTTCAGGTGATTATGTACACTGAGCACAAGGGGCACTTTTTATGCTAGGTACAGTAATCTTTGAAATATATCCAAGGCAAACTAACAGGCTAAATTTTTGTAGAGAAGCTGTGTTTTGCTAAGATGGATATTGAAAGACAGGAAGGAGATTCACTTAAAAATGAAGAGCTATACTCATTGGAAATGCATCTGTTTATAGCAAAACTGACCATGTTTCTAGAACTTTCCATATTAGAATAAAAAGCTAAATTAGCTCTTGTTAGTGAATCTTGCCCTCAGGATTTAGAAGGGGAAAAAAAAAAATAAGGTGGAACAAAGCTTCATCCAGCTCACTCCCTGCAACATCGTGAAATTGAAACATATCTCTAATAGGCCACTTTTTTGTTTATCTCAAGTCTAAGCCTGTTAGTCATTTAATACGTTACAGTTATTTACATTACGTGTTTACAATCCCTCATTTTATAAAATAAAAGCTTTTCAAGTATAAATAAAAATTCTTATTACAGGTGTAGAAAACTGATTACATTGACTACCTGCTACACCCAAAGACGCGAGTACTTTTTTTAAACAGTGCTTCTCTAAATGTCATGTGTTGCCCTATGATTGATTGTCCTGCATTTATACAAGCATTTTGTGCTGTCTCTGCTTGCTTTTTATTCTTAGATTTCTGTAGAAAAAAGATTGTCACTGTTTAGTTCAGACTGCTGTATAACTACGTATACTCAAGGTGTTATCCGAATACCAAATAATAGTCATGCACCTGCCAGGATGATACCTGCTTCCTACTCTTAAGTCAGCAGTTACCACATAAGGTATAAATATTTGATAGTACTGTGCTCTAAAACTAGTTACAGAAACCCAAAGATAGAAATTAAAACATAAGATAGAAGCACTTGTTGAAAGATGGGGGAAAAAAGAGAACAACCCCAAAACCATATGGAAAGAGGGTTTTTATACAATTATCTTTGTGGTTTTGCCTCCATTTGTCTATAAACACTTACTTATTTTCTGCAGTTATTTATGTTTCAGTAGTTATTTTGCAGAGAATCAACCTTTCTTTGAGATCCTATAAAGTAGACAAAATTCCTGCATGTTTGCTATGTGCTTATATGATCATTTATTCTCCGTTATGATCTCACTCTCAAATCAGCCATGCAGAGAAAATGAGCAGCAAAGAAAGAAAACCTTCTTAGGCAGAAGTGGTATGAAAATTAGAAAGCATAAGAGAGATACATGATGATGGTATAAACAAACAGAAAACACATGAAATCTAAGTGATATTTTTTTGTTAATTTAAGAATTACTCTGAAAATGAAGAGTAAAACTGTTGGCTATCATGTATTCATATTAGTAATAAAGTCTTTAAATAGATTAAACAGGGATAAATCCTTAATTTTCTTTCACAAAGATGCAAAATTTTTCTAATTACTTTAACATGAAAACCACTATGGTACAGAAGAATTCCATCTCCTTCCACCACATACACTATAAAAAAAGTCCTGTTCCATCAGTTTGTTTGTTTTCTTTCTTTTTTGGAAATTAGTTTTAAAAAACCCCACAACCCTATGAAGTTATCAGCCAAAGACTGTAGCAGAATAGGATTATACTTCTATTCCAGGTAGAAGTAGGGATAATTAGAGTGCTGTTGTGATATGGCAGCCTTTTAAGTACTAAAGTTTTAGCCATTTAAAAGGTAAATTATATTTACTATCTTAAACACACCAATTCCTGTCTTTCTGTTCCTAATTAAACCGAATAGTTTTTGTGTCATTGATAAGAGCCTTTTCAGTGAGGAAAAATAGCAAGGTTATTTTCTCTCTGGACAGGCAACGATGTGGAAAAACTACCTGAAGTACCATTTTCTCTGTTAAGTATCTTTCAAGCTGTTCCAAGTAGGAATCTTAACAAAACAATAAGCCTCTTAAATAAAAAAAAAGAAAAAAAAAGTTCATTTCTGTATTCTAAACCACAATATTTAGTTACAATTATTTTAAAATACAATCATAAAATCAATATAATAGTTTGGGTTGGAAAGGACCTTTTACAGGTCATCTAATCCAACCACAATGTTTTCCTGGTCTTTTCTGTTAGAAAATAGTATTAAGCACAGACTACTATTACATCTCTTTCAAAATTCCTGAGTAAATTTTGATGTGGAAGTCAAGAGCTTCAAATTTATAGACAAATACCTGAAGAAGTATTTGATATTAAGAAGGTTTCAATATGGTCTCCCATAGTATCCCTGTATCGCAGTTGAGATGTTAGTATAGACTATTGTAGACTGCAGTACAGGTAAGAATTAGCTAGTTTATTTCAACAGGTAATGGTTAGCAGCGCATCATCCACCCTGAGATCTGGATGCAAGAGGAGTTGCTCCAGAGACTATTCTGGGTTGTATGCTTTTTAAATATCTTTATCAATGACCTGGACAAGGAGGTGGAATGAGCCCTTATCAAGCTTCCAGATGACAGCAAACTGTGGGATGCAATAGATACACTTGAGAGCGTGGCTGCCATTCAGGAGGGCTGACTATCAGCCTCTGGGAAAGCTAAAGGCATGGGCAAAAAAGAATCTCATGAAATTCAACAAGATTAAAAGCAAAATCCTGTACCTCATACAGACTCATCCACTGCAGCAGTAAATGCTATGGTCTGACTGGCTGTGCTAAAACAGACATGGAAGTCATACTGAACAGAAAATGCCATTAGTTGCCCGTGTACTGTCTCAGCAATGAAGACCAGCAGCATGCTGATCTGTAGCAACAGCAGCTGAGCGAGGAGAACAAGGGAAAGAGATCATATTTCTTTGCTTGACCCTTGTTAGGTCCCACCGAGCATGCTGCATCCCATTTTGGACCCAAATACAACGCCAATAGATCCGAGCAAGTCCAGCGGAGGACCATCAAGATGGCTGGGAGGTTAAGTGCACACACTATGCAAGAGGCTGAGGAAACTGGCTTGTTTAGCCTAAGAAGGTTTGGGGTCAGGGAGGAACCTAACAGCACTTTTCAATGCCTGAGAGCAGGTTATTAAAAAGACTGAGCTCGTCTCTTTACTGAGGTGCACAGCAGGAAAAACAAAATACAATAGTCAAAAATAGAAATAGGACATTCCAGGTGGACTAGAGGCACAGGAAAACATGAAGCACGTGAAAAGGAAAAGAAAAACAAACCAAACAAACCCAAAACAAAACCAGACCCCATACACTATGTGGATAATTAAACATTGGAACAAGCTACCCAGAGAAGCTGTGGAATTTCCTTCCCTGGAGGTTTTCAAAACTCGAGTGCATAAAGCTTTGAGTAGAACAGTCTGTCTTCCTAGCTGACCCTCCTCTGAGGAACAGGCTGGGCTAGATGTCTTCCTCAAGTCCCTTCGAACCTGAATGAATCTAAGATTCTAAGACAATGGGATGACTTTTGCCTGTATGCACACAAGATATATATTTCTGAAACATTAAGCTCTCTATGTATTTCTAATGAATATTTGAGTATGAAAAGCAGTTCTGCTTTTTTCATACTCAGACTTTAGTTGTCATGGTAACACGTTCTGACTTGGCAGCTCTCTCCAGTGGTATTCCAATTTCTGTAGACTAAAAGCAGCTACTACCCTTCTTACAAAGGCTCACATATTTACTCTCTCCAATACAACTACACTGAATACCTGTCTCTGAACTTAAAAGATATGTACTTTAACTCTTAATTATTCATTTAGAATCCAAACCCACAGTTCTGACTCAGTTTCTGGGGGTAGAGCAATTCATGTCATTCTGCAGTCACAGTATACAGCCAAAAGAAAATGCTCCTGGAAATTTTTTTTCTATTAGGTGGGAGGATAAGATCAAGGGATATTTTAAGCAAGCACACAGCAGGAAAACAGGTAACAAATACAGTTAAATCAGATGTGGATGCTACTCTGATGAAAAATCTCTTGCTTTCTTTACGATAAAGTATTAAGGCTTTTTGCTCTGATCTATGTTTATATGTAATTTGATTTCTGTACCAGTCACAGATTTCCTGGTGCTAAGTAAAGGGACCACTGTCACCACCTTCAGCACTGCGAAGTACAGGAAACATTCTAGACCCCTGACACAGCTGTAGCTGCCACATAGTGAAACCTTACTTCCCCACTCAAAGAGGCATCTTTCTCTTGGCTGCCTATGATCCGCAACAGACATAGCTGCAACTCCAGACACTTGTTCTTCCAGGCAGAACACAAAAAGGAAAAGATGACAGAGCGATAGCATTTCTGTCTCTAGGCAATGCAGGCAGAGTCTCCTCTGTCAGAAGATACCCTAGATTATGATGTTTATTATTGCTGTCATTTAAGGCAAGCTCTTCATCTTGTTTGTACTCTACATGCAGCAAAGCTGACAAAGGATGAGATTCTGACCCTATATCTGTACAATGCAATGCCATATAAACCATTAAATGCCTATTAGTTTTAAATTATGTAAAGTTTGGGGTTTCTTGGGTTAGATTTTTGTTTGTTTGCTTTTAATTTCCTCTACACATTTGCTGATTATACAGTTATAATTTCTTGGCAACCAAAAGTCTAGTTCACTTAACACTATTTAATAATGAGACTTATTAAAATCTTCTGCTCAGGAATAAACACTACCACAATATTTAATATAGGAAAGTCAGTTTTTTGCACTGACTTGAAAAGATGGTATGATTCATCAGTTGAAAAATAGCAGAAAATGGTAAGATGGGAAGACAGAGTGACAAATTATGTGTTTCAGTTAATATATTTCTTCTCTAACACATTCATGTGGCCAAACCTTCTGCTGCTACTTAAGTTTAAAGTGACATGAAAATGATGTAATTACATTTTCAATTACCTCTTTTAAGAAATCTGAGTACTGTATCTTCCTGATTTCCTACTTGAGATGCAATATTTAATTGAACATTAAAACCACCAAACTCAGAAGCATAAAACATTGAGTGTGGAAAGCTGCCAAATGTACTTATTCAACATGTTTCACACAGTAAAGGACAACATCGGACCAGTATTATGCATAACATCTATAGCTAAACAGTACTTTTGTTAGGTTAGAGATGTCTGGGTGTCTAATTTGAAACTTGATCTTCAAAGTTTTATAACCATCATAACAATGCCACAAGCCAAAACCAAAGCACACAAACTAGAAATTGGCAGTTATAAAAGAGCTTTCAAGTCTCACTTGCTCATCAGACAGTTTGAAGAGGGAACTCATAACAGATGGACAGCACCAAACTAGTTCCTAGCAATATGTGTTTATGTTCATGGTCTCTGCTGCGAGCCAGTACCTCATGTGAGGTTTCAACCTTTGCTCACTGTTACTTTAATTTCAGAAACGGTTTGAATTTTTTTTTTTCCCCATTGTCACTGAAAACAAATTGCATCCCTGGCAACAGGCAACATATTCTTAAGACATGATTTTATGAAACGCACAAACATTTACAAAGCATCTGCAGTTGGCAAGAAAATTTTTGTTTTCACCTGTGAACAATCCTACTGTTCAATCTACCTCCAAAATTTCTACGCTAGCCAAAAGTGTGTTCTTCATACATAGACAGATATTTACTGTAGAAATAGTCAAATGAACTTAAATCGAGATCTAAACACATTCATTTATGCAACACCGTAAAGCAATATTCAGGTTACTGTACCCTAATTATACACTCCATGTTCAAGTAAGAACTGGTACTAATTGTGCAATGAAAAGGAAATCTGGCTGACTCAAGATGATGGCTTTCTTCAATAAAGGTTTTCACAATGAGATGGATATGAGGAACTGCACCTACTTTGACCACAAGCAAGGTTGAAATTAAATTTCTATTTTAATATAAGTATATACCCTTAATCTTACAATTTGACTATTACTATTATTATGCCTCTGGAACTGCACTGCTCTACATCAACATATAATTCACACATTTAATTTTTAACATGCCCATTATGCTGAAGTATGAAGCCAAGTGACAACAACTAAACTAGTCCCCTAATTACCATAATTCTGAAACGTCATATATTCTAAAGAAAATAACTGTGCTCAGCCAAAGTTTTGCTGTTGCCCTTAATTTAGAGAAAAATAAACCCTCTTACCGTATTGATCCAATCATGTAGGGCTGTGCTAGCTGTACTACAATAGCTCCGCTTCCAAGCTGATGGCATGTGTATCCAGAATCCCAATCATAGTTCTTTGTGTCCCCGTTCAATAAGGCATTGCGACTGCGACTTACACCCTCAATCACACTGGCACAGTCTGCAATTGTTGCAACATTTTCACTGGGAACTGTGAATTAAAAACACAAAGATGACATACAGTCACAAAATAGTTCAGATACCAATGGTCTTTCTGTCAAAAAACTGGAAAACCAAAAAAGAAAACAACAAAAAAAAAGGGATGAAAGTATGATCAACGAAAGGGAACTGAACTCTTATTTTATGAACTACGAAGCATAATCAAGTGGTACACACAATTTTTAGAGCACTGATCCCAAAATGGCTTGGTAAATTAACAGACAGATTTCTGTCTTGGTGATATGAAAGCACTCTTTTAATACAGTTGGGAAAAAATAATCTTGTCTAGCAAAACTTTCGAAATTTTCAAACAATTTCTTCCTGTTTTCATGACACAACCTCCCTCCTTCAGCACAGGCTGTATTGAAATAAAGCCAATTGTCTGTGTCAGCCTTTGATAATGAACAACCAATGTGTGTGGCAATGCAATTTAAAAGAGACCATAAGAAAGAAGTTAAAGATTATCTGAGTGACAATGATCAATTTAACAGCATATCAAAATTCACAGTATCTCATAAGAAATATTTTGGAAAAATTACAAACACCAAACAAGCCAAAACAAGAACAGCACAAAAAATTAGAGAAGACATAAACCCAACACTACTTGAATTTTCTTGAGAAAACAAACGATGTATATGACAAATGCATATGTACCATTTTAAGCCCACTGCACTCTGATAACTTAATTAAATGCTTTTAATAGCCGTCTGTAAAATATGTATTTAAAATACTACAACATCCGAAAATGGATGAAATAGAGCTGTATGAAATTTCGAGGTTAATTATAGGAGTTCCCAGCACCCAAAACGGAGGTAATTTTCTATGTAGAACTAGGACTCTCTGTTCTAAGTGTGCTGGTGGTGTCAGAAGCATAATCTTAAGAAAATCACCAACCAACCATCATAAAACACACAGGGGAAAAAAAGTGCAAACTCCTTGCCAAGTAATAATTCAAGGCAGTGGAAAAGAAACAATTTCTGAAAAGTCTACCACACTGTCAAATGTACTATCATCTCTCTTTGTTCATAAAAAATTACTAAACCCACAATATTATTTTTCTGGAAAGCCCTTGCTTCCCTGTTAGTGAAAAGAGATTCAGAAATTCCCAGATTCTTATGGGGGAGCAGGTGATAGACATTAGAACTTCACTGGGAACAATCTGAAAAAAGCAAAGACTGACAATGCAAAGTTAAGAGTACTGCCATCGAAATAAAGGTTGCTTTGGTTTCCTTTTCTTCCCCTCTTCCATGGCAGCAGGGAACTTCTTTGAGTATTCATTTTATATAGGCAGTAAAGCATCTTCTATATATTATTGTATTTTTGTAAGAAGAGGAAGCTACTGAAATCTTGGCTAAAAAGTGAAAGATCAGGTGTCAAAATCAGTGTTCATGTTGAGGCTTTATGCCATAGTCTGAACACCCTCTGAGCTATGCAAGGCATTAACTGAACACAGTTCATCCAATATTTTACCTGCATGCTCTCTGAGCGCCACCCCACTCCTTCTCACATTTAGATTTCTGCACTAATTTGTGACCTCCTAAGAAGATGTTACTGTGATTAGTTGAAGCTCTTAAAAAATACACAGAAATTGCCTCAGTGTACTTTTAATATAATTCTTTGGTCTTTCCTACAATGGTTAATTATAAAGTGATTCTAACTAATTGCAGTGTGCAGAAGGTGCCACGCTGTTCCTTCTCTCTAGGGGGGTCTGACACTCCCTATTTTGAGAATGTTCATTATCATCTTTTATATCCGCTTGATATATTTATTAAAAATACCATCTGGTGGGGATTCTGCTCTGTGCTGTATTTTCAAGTCTTCTGTTTCTCTTCCTTTATCCCATCAGAATTTTTGCATCAATTTAGGTCATTTGATTACAAAAACATACTGCCAAAACCAACAGTCTTGTTTCTATTCTTGTTTCTTTTTTTTTAATCCACCATCTATCCAGCTTTTACAGTAACCAATGTTGTAAGAGAAAAGAAGACAGGAGATTACAAATATGTAAATTCTTTTTTACCCCACTGTTCATACAGCAGTTTTGCTCTGACAAATCTTATTTGCTTATATGGAACAGAAAAGATGCGCGTTAGCAAAGCATACAAAATTCTGTAAGCAAACAAAAGGAGAAGATGATTGAGGTTACAGGACAGCAGCATCAAAACATTTATTAAGACTTACTTTCTTGTGTCCTGGTCTTATGCTGCAGTATGGAGCAATGAACAATTTGGCAGCGTATTTAATTCTAGTAACAGTATTTTTATAAAGGACTGTCATATTCAAGGCATGGCCTAAGGGCCATCTATACTGGCTACATTTAAAGATAAGGCAGAGATGTTATTCAATTGTCCTCAGAGATACCCCTTGGAGAAAAATGTATCAGGAGTGTGTGGTAGCCTCAGACATATTTATTTATCACTCCTTAAGTTTTTTGTTTGTTTGTTTGTGGGTTTTGGGTTTTTTTTAGCATACTTCATTTTTCCATGAGAATTTTTTGCTCTGAAAAAATTTAATTTAGTCATTGTTAACTGGCTTCCATATCTGAGTATAAAGTATTCCCCTTTCATCTTCCAGTCTGGACAGATTTTGCTTTCTGTCCATTCACTGCAAATTCACTGCAATCAATTTTTTAACAGCAACAAAAAGAAGTCAGAAAATGTCAGGAAAAAAATGTCAAAAAATCATCAAATAACTCTATGCAACACAGGAAAGAACAGAATGAAGCAGTTTCCTGCTTACAAAATCAGCCCCTAATAAGCCTTAATTCAACTACTAAAATAAACATACAGAGAGACAGTAGATCTACTAACTAGTCCTATTTCATAGGAAGGCAGCAATTAAATTGAATTTAATTATTGAATATATTGAACATTGAATATATTTATACTGCAGTCTAGGTAACAGTCAAAGGTTCTCAGCTGTAGTGTCATTATTGAAACACAATTATTCATTTTACTGGATTCTCTTAAGACATTTACAAACCCATCACTTTGTGGAGAAACCATAAACAAGAAATTATACTACAAGAAATACATTTTTGTTTAGTTAATATGAAGTGATTTGTCCCTCATGCGAACACCCGTTAAATGCTCAGCTTTCTATTACTTCTTTTAATGGTAAAACTGCATTTCTTCTCTACACAGCTATCTGCTGAGCTTACAGAAGTTTCCTCACTAGAAAGTGACAGTTAAAAAAAGGAAAACTGAGGGAAAAAAAAAATAATTAGGGATGTCACTATTATTCTAGGATTTGATTTTATTGTATTAAATAATTAAAAGGGTGTTGGGCATTTTGCTTTCATTATTTTCCACATTGCCAAAAGTTTTATTAAGTCTAATGTTTATTCAATACAGGAATTAGCACTTGTTTATTTGCTACAAGGTAGAAAATACCAAGTCTATAGACTTCTCAGTTAAGTAAAAGTACAGTCACAAAGGCCTGTCTCCCCTTCCACATACTCTTTCTTATTTTCTTGAGCTGAAAGTTGCTGATGACATTGCTACATTTCATTTGAATCTTCAAACACAAAATCAATCAAGATCTCAAGAAATATCAACTTCAAATAAATATCAACAGCACTTCCACTTGATTCAGTGAAAACCTTTCTGCAAACTGTATTTAGCTGGAAAAGAAAACCCAACTAATATCTGTCTGTGTCCTACTGACTTCAGAGAAGACTGATTTTTTTCAGTTAATATCTACCTAGAGCTCATGGTTTCTGATCCAATAAATCAGAACAGCATTCAAGTCATTACAACTGGCCATACTTTTAATTGCCAACCAACCTGCTGACTACCAGACTCTTTCATTAAACACTGTGCCTGAAGAAGGCTTTCAGAAACAGCAATTGTTTCAGAAGAGGCCTAGGAAGTACACATCCCTTGTTACAGCACTGGAAATAGGAAGAAAAGAAAAAGGAAATAAAAAAAACAAAGTAACTGGAACCATATGAACAGATCTCTTTTGAAGAATGGGTAGCAACAATTAAACAGACCATAGGGCTGTCCTTTCATGTAGAAAGAGGAAAAAAAAAAATCCCCACAGTATTTAGATGGTCTTCAAGTTTTCATAATTTCTTAAGGCCTTTCTGGCAGCAGATTTGACTTATATTGCTGGGTAAACCTGAGTGGTTTTGAAAGAAGGTTAACCTTTAAAAAAGAAAAGAAACAAAATACGATAGTACCATTAAACTAGACACAAAAATAGCATATCTCACCGCTTCCTTGGAGAGAGCATGAGTAATCTTTCACAAGGCTGAACTACACACTAGGAAACTGATATGACTTGTTTCTCTCTGTAATACTTTTTTATTTTTCTTTTAAATAACTGCCAGAGAGTAAAAGACAAATGAATGATTATTTATTCATTTCATTTTTTCCCTTTTAAACCAAATTCTCCTAAGGTATTGAACAGCACACAAATGAAGGTTGACAATGATTCATAAGTACTGAACAGCACTCCCCAGAGGGTGACCAAGGACATTCCCGTGTGTTATTTTCATCTCCTCCTTTTCAGTCATTATTCACTGTTCTCCCTTTCATGTGTAATGTACAAGATAGTCTGATAGACTGAGGCAGACTACAGATAAACACAACTTCATGTAAAAGCCTTCTGCATTGCACTCACTCTGACCTTAACCAGGCTGAAAACAGGACAGTAGGCTGGTCAAACCCATACGCCTGCACAGTCCTTGACTGCCCCTCAGCACTCAGTAAGGATTAAAGGACTAAGAGAGGTTATCAGTTTTTTCCCTTTGAGACAGAAAAGAGGAATTGGTTCCTATATTTAGATGGGAAAAAAATACACATGTTACCCACCGTTTTAGCTTCTTGCTCCTGGGCAGATTAGAACCTTTTAGAAAAAGATCATGTCACACCAGATACCAGTTCTGCCTCCAAAGGAGTGCATTTCTTGTTGGTGGAAATTTTAATTTGTTTTGGATTCTAGATTAAATATTACTGACTAAAGACCATTCAAAATTTCAGAAGTGGAAGTTCATTAAAAGCAAATGCTATGCTTCTGAGATTTAAAATATATTTATGTCCCTATTAAATGAAACAGTTTTGTCAATCTCGTGAATCTAATATGTAAAACTGTTAACTTACAAATTTAGAGATAATACTATGACAAGAGGAAAATTACATCTCAATGCTAACATCTGTGTTAGGGAATAATTTCATATGATTGAATTAATTTCTGTCACTTACCTCATTTAACAAGACAACAAAGCATAAACCAACACTGAAACACCAGAAAGTGCTGGAGCATTTCATGATACTTTCCCTGCTACTCAGCTACCAATGGGTTATGTCAGTACCACATCCAATATTGTATAAAGTGACTATATAAATCATCTTCCATATTAACTTTTAAATGTAATATGTCAAGTTAATATTTTTTCATGAAAATATTGTACGCAAAAACACAGCAACATAAAATTGCTGTTATCATGAAACAGTGCTTCATTTTTGTTATTTGTTTACCAGCCTTCTTATCTTCACTTTATAGCGACAGCCGTTACATAGATGCTACATATCAGTAGTGTATCTGATAAATTACCCTCTTTGTACATAGTTTTCTGAACAAGTTGAATAGGTTTCACAAAAATTAAATAATTACTCAAATCTCCACATAAGACCCCTAAACAAATACTTCAGTGGCCTTACTTCTTTGGAATGAGGTTTCAAATAACAAACTCTATATGTAATATTACCTTCAGTGTTGTTTTGGTACAAGTAAGGGTCACAAAGTCTTTCTGAAAGGACCATATGGCCTTCAAGGGCTGACTAACATTTCATTTTCGTAATAAAACAAGTTATAGCAACACCAGCTGTGTTTGTTCTAACTTAATACCATATTTAATACCATAGGGGATAAACAATGAACCCAGTAGTATTACCTAATACTACTTTTCAAGGGTTGAGGATGAAGTTTCTATAATCAGTCAAGCTTAAAAGCAACCAAGCAACCAGCTCCGATTACTGCACTTTCATGTATTTTGTGGAGCTTTCCTAACTGCTTTCAGTTCACTTCACCCTATCCAGTCACCGCAGAAATAGAAACAAACACTACAAACTCTCATTAGAAGAATAAAAAAAATCTGTGCTAACTACCTCACTGGTAGTCATACAGATTTTTTTACAGAAGTGCAACTGGGACAGTCTGCTTAATCAAGGGAGACAGATAACATGCTACTTTACAGTAACCACCACAGGCGTATAAAATTAGGTACTAAATGGATACAAGGTCACTTTGCTTGATCAAAGCTGTTGAGAATATTTCTGAGTAAGTAATATTGATGGCCATAAATTCTGCTGGAACAGCCATTGTGCCCCTGCACCATTTCACAACTGGACTGCCTTCAACTAGTCCCAGAATCTTTCCATTTGTCCCTTTCTCACCATAAATTCTGCAGGGTCGTGTATCCAACTGTTGCTGTCTCACAGTTGGAAGTTGGTCCACATACCTCTTTCAAATGGCTACTCAGAGAATTCTCACTCTTTTCTATTAATTGTACTGACAACCATCCCTTCAATACAAAGCACAAGAGCCCTACAGGCCTCTCGTTGATTCTTCTAGATCACTTCCAGACACTGCAGTTTGATTGACCCACACTGAATGACAGCATAGGCCTACTGATCACCATGAACAACAAAGGATACAATTATGTAGTCCAATCTCTATTTCTGTACCTAAAAATTTTTTTCAAATGGATAAATTTTAAAAAAGCCATATAAAGCCTCCATCCCCTAGATTAACTTTGAAACTCATGAAATGCTGAAACAGATCAAATAGCTTATCTCATTAAAATATTCACTAAACCACAAAATATCATTAAGTATCTGAAAGATAAGGCAATTTTTGTGCAAATACAATTCCACAAACATACACGGATTTACAACCTTGACTACCATTGTAACCAAACTATCTTTGAGGTAACACCGAAGAGAGGAGGAAAGAAAAAAAAAAAAAAAAAAAAAGGAGGAAAGCACACTGTCTTAAATTAAGTATTTTTAAAATAAGACTGATAATCATATATTAAATGCATAGACACATGCACCACTTATCCGCACACTTTGTATGAAGGGTTTTATCAAACTTAAAATATTTTGTTTTTCTGCTAACTAGCTTAATGAAGGTAGATGTTTTCTTTAAACACAGTTCTTCCTTACTGCTTATTTCATTTTCTTGTCAACAGCAACTGCAATACTACTTAGAAACTTCCTAAAAAAAGGAAAACTTTCTATTTGTATTATAGGACAACTTGTACAATTTGGGGCTATATAAGACAAAAATTAGTGACGTGTGATTTGTCAGGCTACTTATTCCATGTTTCTTAAAAAAATAAAAAAAACATGAAATTACAGCAAACCTCAGTAGATCAGGTGTAACCATGCAATGACTTTGTATGCGTGTAGAATGGGCTGAGGGAGTTGTGTCCCAGTTTTTTTTATAGCTAAATATTATAGTTTTCTCAAAAAACAAACAAACAAAAAGTCTTACAGTCTTCCCTCTCATTCTTTTTTGAAAACTATTTTCTCTTCCACCTATCATAGGTGCATGATTAAAATTAAAATATGTTTAAATATGTATAGAACCAGCATGAACTCAATTTTGCCGATCTTAATTTCATGCCAGAAGTAACAAACTGTTGGAAATCCCACATAGACAACTACTAAATGGCACAGAAAACTCTTCTCAATGAATTTCGGGATTTCACTGGCATGAGTTTAAATGGAAAAAAGCATAGACATAGTGTATCATTCAGTACTGTTGGTCTGTTGGGGATTTCTACCTTAAGCAAAGCAGTGCTACGTAGAGGTACTTAAATCAGTATTATATAAGTTGTCTGTTGCTTAAGACGTAATAGAGCTCCATCAGCGTGGAGTCCTGAGATTAAAGGTAGCCAATATAATGTTCTGCCACGGCTAAGCATGTCTATGACTCTTTGGGGGAAAATCAACACATGAGTTTATTTTCAGCAGTTGAAACTAGGCTATACAAGAGGTCCTAAATGCCCAAATCCATCTTCAATGCAATAAATAGCTCCGGTTACTCCAACCTCATTACAGAATTCAGGCCAACGTAGGAGGAGGCAAAAGCAACCATACCATGACATGAAAAGAAAAAAAACGGACTGGCAGCACAGAGTGACTCAATTACCAGTGGCTTTGTCAACAGCAGTTGATAAATTTTAACTTTAGCATTCCCACAGCATTATTAATTAATCCACAAAACTGGGATTTCAAAGAAGTTGCAAGGACCAGTCATCTAATGCTATGTTTATTAGCATAATTTAAGTCAAGTTAGAGATTTTTGTGTGGAAACAGAAGTAGAGTAAGAGTGCAGTGACAACCAATCTTAAAAGGCAACTGTTTGCAACAGTTCATGTAAAAGGAAATCAGTTTTACCGCTTACCTATCAGACCTTTCTCAAGAGTAAAGGTCTTGTTCGTGAACATGCATTCAAATGCCACAATATGGAAAACTTTGTTCACTGTGTTGTGGGTCCCAACAATTCGAATATACCTATATGGCGGAGGGGAAAAACAAACAAAAAAACCTGTTAAGTAGCACAAGTTAAGCATGACAAACTTCTATGCACTAAAAGATACATGATTCAGTTGGACTCTTGTGCAGATCTGTAAGAAACTGAGTAACTGTTAAAAAAATTAAAAGAAGAAAAGGAGTAAAAAGAGTATAAATTTCACATCAAAATTAAATTACTCAGGATGCTGGCTCCAGTACATTGTAAGAAAAAATAAATAAAAATTTACAGACATGTCAAATCTATCAAAAAATCTTTCTGGACTAATTTGCCAAGTAAAGTAAAAAAAGGGACCTTCTGATTCAGAAATAGTCTGTTAGTGCAAATGTGTGCTTATAAGGGCTTTAAATAATAATAATTAATAATGATAATAAAAAATAAATCCCCATACCAACTACTTTTCATCACAATTAAAGATTTCATACAACTAGGACAAACCCAGTAAATTGGTGAGGTTTCTTTGTAATAACCAAAATTTAATTTATTTTTAATATGACTGCTTTTAATTCTAACACTGGATGTACCAGGTATCAATGTCTTTGTTGTCATAGCTTTTGTTATTAACAACAAAAAATAATAAAAATGAATAGTCACATTTTATGAAACAAAGCTAGCTGTGGGTTTTGTTCCTGGTTGTGTAACTTATACTGCTAGACTAATAGAAAATCAAATAGAGCTGCTCTTGAACACTGTGACCTATCCACCTTCTGTATTACTCTCAAAGCTTCACCTTCTATACACAGCCGTTAACCTTGATTCAATTTGATTCCCTAATCTGAAGGGATCCAACAGTCCTTACTATCTATTTTGAAAAAGCCTAAATGGACTATTGTACACTATAATAAATGTTGAACAAGCAACACAGCAAACTACCATAACTAAATGCTATTACCCTATGAAATGGGTCACCCACATTGCAGAAAGCTTGGTGTTAAATGAACTCATTTCAATTAAGAAGTATCAGAATGTATGAAACCAAAGTAGTATCGTCAGCCTGTGGTATAAAACCTTTCACTTATGTAGTATAACTATAGTTGCAACATAATGGCTATTCACCCACAGCATCATTTTGGCTTGTGGTCTTCATCATACCAAGTTGAAAAGATACACAGCTTTCAGTCCTGAGATTTAAAAAAAGAAACCAAACAAACAAAAAATAAAAACCCCTCAGCTATTTACTGTACCAATGTCCAACCTCCTCCTATACTTCCAAGAATTGAGTGCCTTATGAAAGAGCTCTTATAAGCAAGCCTCAAAAACTGTTATTACTGATATGTTTGTCTTTACCATACACAGAAAAAAACTTCTAAAAAGGTAATTTAAAAAAATCCACCTATTACATGCAAGTGACTAAGATACCTAATCATGACATTGCTAAAATTGCCAAAGTTTTTGATCTCTGCCTCTTTTAGCTTACATAATAGTTTAATTAAAAAACCCTATTATATATTTTGATAAAAATTACAAAATTGATACACAATATGCTCAAATTTTCACTTAAAAATTATTTTTATTATACCCTGAAGAAAAAAAAATGCTATTCCCTAATTAATATTACCTTGCAGATCAATTAATTATCACAATAGCAAACTTCCTGCAAGTCATTCTATGAAGAAAAAGGGAAAGTTGCAAAACTGGAGAAAATATTTCTTTTTCATAAAGAAGGTGAACCTGTAATTTAAGAGTAAAGCAGAACTTAGCCCTCCCTATGTAACTGTGACAAGTGCCTGCAAAGAGCATTGCAGGAATCTTGGTTGACAGTCAGGGAAACAGCAGTTCTTCTCCACAGACCTGCCCACGTGAACCAGTCGGCTGCTGAGAGGCGACAGATGAAATGCTGTATTTTGGGATTCACATTATAAAGGCACAACCATATCAGCCCTAGTTTTATTTAAAACATCAAGGATAATTTGGAGTGCTTTTGCCAGTGACACACAGTCAGATAGAGCCGTAGAAAAAGCACAACGGACACAGAGAAGCAAGACCCCAAGGTTTCTGCTCGCAAAGCTGACCTTCTGCAAAAGTGACACTGAGGATCCACTGAGGAGATTATAATCAAATTATTCAGAGGACTAACAGCTTCCTGTTCAGAGAAAGTTAACATGAAATGTCAAAGAATCTTCAGTTTTAGGAAGAATGCTAGACATTTTCAGCTGAAGATATGCCTCCTCCTTGAAGTTACAGGCATAGATGTATTCCACCCAGCCTTTTCAGGTTATTTTCTTTTTGACAATTCACAAGCACAGTATGAACCCTAAATAGGCAGGCAATGACCAGGATCCAACAACAGTAAAAGTTCTCACTCTATCCAGCAGCAGAAGCACAGAAACACAGGAACAATCTTGGAACATTTATAAGTGCACAGGGAGGGTGGCTCACCACAGAGACTCTCTTAACCCTCTTCGGCAAGAACAGTATTGATTGAGTTGTGCTGCTTGGACAAAACACGCTCCAGGTTAAGCAACAAAGCATTACTAAAGAAGACAGTTTGACATACTTTAGTTACACTTCCTTGCTTTAAAGAGTTTAGAGAATAAGCAAAGTAACAATACTAATAGGAACACAAGAAACTGTTTCATATTTAGCTTTAAAAGCAAATTTATTTAGATTTAATTTTCTATTTTGAAATTGTAACACAAGAGCAAACTTCTTGATTCTGTTTGGCACTTTTTAAAAAAAATATATCAAGAAGGTGAATGACACAGAAGACTTGTATAGTGTGCCATGGGAAAAAGATCTTTGTCATACTGCACACTTAGGTTAAATAACATAGCACTCACCGGTTAGCAAAGTTCTCTGCCAACAGGTAGAAAAGAATATAGCTTATTCTTGTATCCTAAATTGCCTATCAGTTATTTTGAAAAATAGGTGACAATGTTCAACATTGCTGGAAAGCTGAAATTTTTTTGATGATATAATACAAAATCCCATCCATTAAAATACTCATGTATACATTAATCTTATAAAGTGTATTATATTGATGTTGTAATATTATTGCAAGGCAGAATGTAATGATATGACAAACACCATCCCTTGTCCCCAATACACAGATTTTATTCTTTCCTTATCTCTGTCAAGGTGAATGATCAGCATGATTTCCCGCCTGAATCTTGCATTCTTCTACTTGATGGAAATTGAAATAATGCAATCGTCAAAATTACTTTAAACACCCTAACTTCTAAAATCACATTCCCAAATTCTGCATAAAAATTGTACCTTATTATTCCCCTTGCTGGAAGATACTAAAGCCACCATAGGCTGAGACTGTAAAGATAATCTTCCTTCAAATTAGGTGGAATTTATTAGAAATGGGTAGTACTGCTAGGTAAACAATCTGTATCTGAATTTCAAATATCACCAATGAAGAGTGATATTGAAGGTACATAACCTGTTTCAGAAGAGTCAGATGAAGATATTGTAAACACTGAAGTAGAACAACTTAATGAGAAGGACACTAAACAACGGGCTGAAAAAGAAGAGTTGGCTTAGAAATATGATAGGGAGGAAAAATTGCCATGTGGACAACTTTAATACGAGCAATGAAGTCTTAATTCAAAGCATATAGATTTAAAATGCCTATTATAGCTCATGACATGCTTGAAAATGCGTACATTTTCCTAAGCAGTTTTCTGCCAGACAGAAATGCAACTGAATCGTGATTAAAAATAAAAGCATACTTCAGGCAATCAGGCTATCTGTACCATCTCATCATTTTACTGAAGAGATTTGTTAGCTTGAATATGAGTACAGGCAACAAAATTAATATGTACAATTATTCAGCACATTCAGCTTTGACAAATGCTTAAAATATACAGAACGTGTGATCACTAACCAAGTTTTTAAAAAATACTGGAGTGGTTTTGCCCGAGATAGAGTTAAATTTCTTCACAGGAGCTTATAAGGTGCTGTTTCTCTTTGTGCTGAAAACAGCAGTGGTAACAGGGGAACTTTCCAGTTACTGCTGAGCGGTGCCTGCACAGCATTCAAGGCCTTTACTGCTTCTCGCCCTGTCCTGCCAGCAAGCAGGCTGGGGGGGCACAAGAAGTTGGGAGGGGACACATCTGGGACAGCTGACCCCAACTGTCAAAAGGGACATTCCATGCCAGGAAGAGGGGGACATTTGGAGTGATGGCATTTGCCTTCCCAAGTAACCATTATGTGCAATGGAGCCCTGCTTTCCTGGGGATGGCTGAACACCCACCTGCCGATGGGAAGTAGCAGATGAAATCCTTATTTTGCTTTGCTTGCACACACAGCTTTTGCTTTTCCTTTCAAACTGTCCTTATCTCAATACGGAAGTTTTCTCACTTTTACCCTTCTGATTCTCCCCAGCATCCCACTGTGGGGGAGTGAGCGAGCAGCTGTGTGGGGCTGAGCTGCCCACCAGGGGTTTGCCCACACCACCATGGTACTGCTTTTGCCTCCAAATAGCAGTGCAGCAACAGGTAAGGCTCTCCAACTGTGTTAAAAGGCCTGAGATACACACAACAGAAAATTAAGCACCATAAAATCTAACAGCCTTCTGGCTCCCACAAGCAAATCTGCATCATGCCTGCAAGAGGATGAATACCTGGCAATAATTAGGTAACACTGACAGGGATGAGATCAGTGAGCAGGCTCTGTGTACAACTGTCTACAGCAAACCAGGAAGAAAACACTTAGGCCACATTTATGTTTGAAAATCCATCTTTCTTTCCATCAAGTGTAGGGAGATCCTTCTTTCAACTTGGACTCCAAAGCTGGTACCCTTTTCTGCAGAACTGCCTTGAATACTGGTGCTGATAATCCCTCTTCATACAGTGTTCTGTTCTTTCAGGCATTTGCTCAGAGGTTGAAATTCTACTCCTTTTTTAAACAGGACCTCTAACCTAAGGAGTAGTCCCTGCTCACAAGGAGCCAGACTAGCCTGACACACAGTTCTCTGCTGCCATGCTGTGCACAGCAGGAAAAGTGTGAGGCCACTCAGTGAATCAAAGAAAAGTATCCAACAGCTACTCATTCAGGAACCATAGTTCATGTCCTATACGCTGAAAAAGTTACAGGTTGAACATTCTGCCCTCTCCAATGGCTCTTGTCATGAAATTACTGTAAGACACCATAACTGGATCAAAGGATACTTAATTAAGACAACAGGAGGGAATAATTACAGTAACCATGTATCTTTCAGGGTGCAACTTTGGAAGTTTAATGGTCTCAACATTTGCTTTCTATTTATATATTTATACAAAAACTACATTCCATAAGAAAACAAATGAATCTTGGTTAATGTAATAATTTCCATCTTGCAACTAAGGGAAAAAGAAACAAGCAGTTTCAGGACTGAAAATGCTGGAGCAAGTAACTTCTCCATTCTCTGTATGCTACAAACAGCAAATCAACCCATATAGAAACAAATAAAACCTCTAATTGCGTAATAAAATATTTGATTTTATCTCAATTCTTTTAGATGCTGAAGGTCAAACTTTGCAGTTTTACAATTACTTTTCACCTGTTCAAGTAGTGAGAACAAATACATTCACCTCTAAGATAAGTGGTATTCCCCCACCTCCAACACTACATGATTGCAATTATTGTATCAGAAAAAAACAGAGGAAACAAACTAAAGATCATATCTTTGAAAGATGACGTTTCCTGAAATACAATACAGGTATCTTTTATGATGATTAAATCCACATAAATGTGTATGCTAATTATTTTCAGTAGCCACACAAAGTCATTCTTCTGTTAAGTTCCTGTGCTTGGCACGCATGTCATTAATTAAAGATGATTTCTGAGAAGAATTACTTGTTTATGCTGAATTATCTTATAATTTAAAAGCTTTGATTACCACAAGATGGAAGGTGTAAAAAACAAACCCTCAATGAACTAAAAAACTTCAGAGCACTTTGTCAGTGGATGACACAAGCTTGGGCAAACATGATTAATCAGAGGCATAAGAATGATGAAGAATTAACTATATAATCAAAATCCTGGTGCCAAACTATGAATTTTAATTATATTGCTCACTGAGGAAGAGACATGGCAGACAAAAAAAAACCAATGAGAAGATCAGACATTAAGAACACTACAGGCAGTTTTCCACTGAAATTGGAAATTGTTCATTTTCCTGTCAGGAACAAAGCAGCTTTACACAACAGAAAGTGATCTATAAATCTTTGTGGGATAGCAGGGTAAAAGAATCACAATTCAAGGTCTAGACTAGCTCCTCAGTCAATGGACTTTAGACTCAACTGGTAGACTGGAGGGAAGACAGAAAGAACCCTGAATCATTCTTCAAAGACAAAACCCTCATCACTTTGAGGGGATTTGAAAGTACTTCCCTGGCAGGCGAACAGGACTGCAGCATGAGAAGTTTGCCCCTTAAAAAGACACTTTATTTTGGTTTCTGGACCTGTTTGAGAATAATGGTTATTGATAACATTTAAATGCTGTAAGAGTTTCATCCACATGTCACAGACTTCTCTAGTCAGAGTTAGTCACACTCACTTGGCCCTGAAATTCCCAGGACAAGAATACTAGAAAATTCTGCATTTTTCTTTCCCCTCTCCCCTTCAACAAGAAAATTATTTTAACTAGAGGGAAACAGCACATTCTACTGGATCATGGTAAAATATGAAACTACTAAAATTTGAATTAACTACCCGGGTTGACTACTTAGGCACCCAAGTGGCAATGGCCCTCATCCAACCCCTATATTCCCAGACCAATTCACCCTAACATGAAACTATGACTTGAGCACTCTGTTGTGACTACAAATAATCATTTTTCTGAGCAATGCCATTGTGCTTTACTTCTCCTCTTTACATTTGCATGGCTGACACATTTAATTTGGAAAACAACTGCTGCCGAGCATGCCACTTATGCAGCTCTTGATACCCTGGGGAACTGCTAATACCAAAGTTCAGCTGCCTGCTCCAGAACAGTACTTAGGACGTATGTGTCAAAGCATAGAAATATGCATACTCTAGGATTCATGCTAATCCTTTATTATAACACCACCACTAAGATACAGACAAACTCTGGAATATATTAAGCACAGATTCCAATCCATCGAGAATACTGAGACAGAGACTAAGTAAAGAGAGGTGAAGGAAATTAACTGGTATTTTGCACTGATATCCACTCTAAGTTACTATCGAAGCAACCCAGAACAGCAAGAGTGAACCAAATAAAGACCTAAATCCAATATGTGCAAAATGAGCTCTTAAGAACTTGGCATTTCTATTTCCTTTGTGAAGCATTTGGTAGGAGATGCCAGTGCTAGTCCTAGATATTTCCTATCTCTAACTCCTTAGAAGCTGCTAACATTCACATTCTGATCACTGCCACAGAGATGCATGAGATACAGCCGAGCACACAAGGGCATTAGAAGACATTCTGTTTGTCTTTTAGTGGAAAAGGAAACAGTGCTATTCACCACCACCTAAACCCCATTTATTGACAACTCTGTAAAATGTATAATCCTTCAAACTCACACAGCTGAATCAACAGACTCATGACAGGATGATAAAAAAAAAAGCAAGGTGAAAAAATCTATTGCCAGAATTGAATCATGTGGAAAAATAGTGGACATAACTAAATATATAAAATAAAGAATTAACCCAGAACAAACGGGGAAAGCATTTCTGGCTTTTGACAGGAGACAAGTTTTCCTGCACTTAGACAAGAAAGTCTGTTAGTCTATTTTATACCAAAGGAAATCCCTGCTGCAAATACAGAAAACAACAGTGGCAAATCAAATAAAGCAAGACAAAACCATTGCACTCTCGTAGCAAAAGCATGTGTAACATCTGAAAAACACCTGCAAAACCTGCACAGTAATAAACATTTTACCTTCACAATTGATGCAAATACACAACAGTGTAGCAGTTTGAAAAAAAAATGTATTTCTCTTTGTAATTTGCTAAAATATGTATCCAGATATTTTATGCTGCAGCATTCAAGGGATGAAAAATATTGATGAATTTAAAAATCAGGTAGGGGAAGATAGTAAGATTTTGATGCTATTAAATCCCTGATTCAACTTTGCAGGGAAACCCAACTTAAATATGACCTTCATTTATCTTTATACCATCTCTATTAAATCCATACACTGGGACCCTAATAAATTAAATCTCATAGAAAAACTTGTTCTTTTATACACAGAGGGAAGTATTGTTCTGCAACAAGTCTGGTTGCAATAGACATGGGATTTAAAGAGCAGATACGAGTTGGCTCTGCATACCTTCCAGGCTGGTGTGACATGGAGCCAGATTCTTTCAAAAATGTACATAATCTTCAACAGGACTTGTTTTCTTTGAATCACAGTACATCATGATGAGGTTTCATGGATTTGGGTCAATACAGATTAGGCTTCACTATATAGATACATTGTAGCCTCCACATTTTCAAACATACTGAATAGTGGTAGTCATCCAGAGGGATGTGAAGAAGTTCTTTACTATGAGGGTAGTGGAACACCAGAACAGGTTTCCCAGAGAGGTGGTGGAGGCACCATCCCTGGAAACATTCAAGGTCAGGCTTGATGGGGCTCTAAGCAACCAGATTTAGTTGAGGATGTCCCTGCTTACTAGAGGGGGTTTGGACTAGGGCCCTTCCAACCCAAGGCATTCTATGATTCTATGAAAACAGAAGAAAATACTAGAAAGTTCTATTTGGTGAAACCTGAGTGTTTTCTATTTTCTACAGCTTCTCATGTTCCAATAGTCTATGAATATAACATGTAATAATTATTTCTTGCTTCAAGGACACCTCAGTAAGAGCTGTCTAAGTTTTGACTGAAATCAGACTATATACAGTATGACCAAAAATACTTGAAAAGTATTAGAACAAAGCAGTCTAGAAGAAACTGAGCAGAGGAGGAAAAAAAAAAAAAGAAAAAAGATATCAATGTGCATCAAGGTAGCTCAACATAAAGATAATTGTGATTTTGACCTGTGTCAAGGAATTTAGAAATTCTTCCTATAAATCTTCAGTGAAGTTATAAACAGAAAATTGTAATTAGCTCTCCTGCCTCAATATCTGAGAGTGTTAAAGAAGGGTGGACTTTCAAAAGAACATGGATAAAAAAAAAAAAAAAAGACAGCAATAACTGAACCCTTTTTATATAAAGGCTTGTTTGGATGAATTGTTACTAATCAGAAGTAATCTACGTATTTGAGCACATAAGCAAAAAAGAAGAAAAGACCTCTAGGGCTCTCAAAGGGGGTGATAAATGCACACGAAGAATGAAATGTTTAAATAATTAAATGAAACAAGCAAAAAACCCTAAACCCAAACAGCATAACTTTTTACCTACTGAGAAATATATCCAAGGATATATGCAAAGAACCCTAGCATTTGTTATGTTAAAATTATACTGAAAAAATGGTATTCAGTACTCAAGTGGAACCAGCTAAATACTGGTAACATAAAAATGACTTGATACTTCTTTTCCAACAATATTTTTATCATTTGAAAATTGTACCTACAACTCCTTGTAGTTGGAGATGGTTAGAAAAATCGATGCAAAGTAATTGCTGGCTCAATTTGGAATTTGCTGTGCAAACAATTTTGGAATGCAGAAATGTGTGGTAAATCATTAAGCTGTGCTTGCCTCACATATTTAAAACATTTATGATAAAGCATTTAGTGCTAATATTTAACTGGTTTAGATCTGAAGCAAAGCTGGCTTTTTTTAATTGGTTCCTTAACTAAAGATGTGATCATATTAAACCACTGCACTGCCCTACCCAGAGAGTAACCGATAAAGGTGTTAACAGTAATGATGCCACTTAAAAGGAACACCAACTTAAATTCTTCAACAGTGGAGGTTTTGGTTGTAGGAGCAGAACTCCTAAAAAATATAAAAAAATCACCAGTAATGCCCTACTAACTAGAGTTGAATATCGGTTCTGATTGCTTTGGTGTTTCTTTTTAACTTAATTAAGTGTGCAACATCTGTTCTGCTCCCAACACCACACAGTTAAGAATTTGGTTAAGCTATGATAATTCTTTACATGAATTTTAGAAATGATTTAGTGAAGACTCAAATTCATATGGAAAAATATATCAGACAGTGCAAAATGGAAGAGAAGCCTTATTGGGAATGATAAGAGACATTCTTCAGATTGGTGAAACAAACGTCTGATCAGAGAAAGATCAGTGAAGGCATCAACCAACTATTTCTAAATTATCTAAATTCTGTGTTTTATGAGAAAAATCTGACATGGTATTAATTAGCAGTATCACCTGTCACAAATATATATTCTTGCTACCCAATCAATCAGTGTCTCTAATCTGCATCACTTATACTTTCCACCATATTCAAGACCTAATTGGTAACTACTGCAGGTCTGAACTGATGTATAAAATAAAGGACAAAAGAAATATTATTTATGGGACTGTTCATCAGACATGAACAGTGCAGCAGATTCAATCTCGTAAGCTTCATAGGTCTAGCTACTTTTAAACCAAATTGTACTTTACTGGAAATAATAGATAACATGGCAAAAGGCTGTCATAAATTTGGATTACAAGTAGGCCTATGTTAACTTGCACACACACTCCTATCAGCTCAAGAACAGTGAGATGGCAGGAAGGAAGGCCAATGATTTCCAATATCTGAACAGAGACAGTAAAATCTAGCTCCTATGAGAAGACTTGAATTATATTTATTTTAAAGATGGACAAGTACTTTAGCAGCAGTATTTCTTGTTCATGCTGCTTCTCTCTTCTTTTATTTTCTCTTCCTTTTGTGATTTATTTTAACTGTAGAGTGGAACCACATTTATCATACACAATTTGCCACACTTTTCTTGCTGATTTAATAAGCAATCAGGAGAACTGTTTGATTAATTCACAACAGTACCTCACAACATTGCACCGGCTCAACTGATTACAATGGATATTAGCTCACTGAAACACTACCATCAGGCTGGTGCGGTACATTGGGTGCCATAGCTCCAAGAAAATTTTATTATTTTGTTAAAGTGAATGAAGGTCTTTGTCTCCTACAATATGGAAATAACTCATGTTTGATATGTCTATGAACTACACCACTAAAACTTTTGAGCAGGTGAGCCAACCTGGAGAAGACACAAAAATATTTACTAAGCTACTGAATTCATGTCTCTTCAATGGGTGACCTAACCAAAGAAAAACCTGTTTTAATAACCAGTCACATAGTTCCCTTTATATGGTAAAACATATAAAAATAACAAACTGGTTTAAACATAATGTCATAAATCCCAAAATCAATTTGAAGGCAATGGAAGAAGAACTGAACGAATGGTAACTAGCAAAGTAAAGTAAGATTTTTCTTTTAAATATTATTTAAGTGTAATAGAAAATTAAGGTCTCATCTGTCCAAAAACTGCTCAACATTGAGTGAGCTGCAGATAGGATCCTTCCTGGTGATACTTGTCCATCTTGACAAATAAGCACCTGAAAATTAGCCATGAAGTTTCATTCTATTGAAGCATGCTTTTAAGTCTAACATCTGAAGTTGCTATGCTTTTAATAAAATGATAAAAATAATTACTTTTCTGGAAATCAGTTTGTTTTTGTGTGCTCTCTGGCTCACACCTTATCTTAAAGCTAATCTTCTTCTGCACTTGGAACAGTTTGCTGATGATTCCAGCTTAAATGAAAGACAACTAGGCTTCTTTATTACTAATACATGCAGTAAAACAAAGGTGCAATAAATCAAACTTCTGCATGTAATTCTATATCAATGTAATTCCTTCAAGCATTCACCAAAAAGCTTCCACTATTTCTGTCAATATATGAAGCTCAAGCCATGCAAGACAAGCTGGGGCCAGAAGTACCTAGAAAAGAGAGCTGAATGAAGGAATTATTTTTCATTTTGTCTCAAGCTATTAAACAACAAATTTCCACTGAAAGTTTAAGAAGTTACAATATATTTATGTTCAAAAAATGTTTCACCACAGTTACTGGATTTTTCAGGAAAATGGAAGAGTTACAGGTTGTCACACATTATCACGTATATCACTGGTGGAAGAGGTATCTCGCTGGATTGAATGCAGCAATTTGTCATTTGTACAACGCCTTCAGGTCACAACAGCTTTATGTAACACGACAGTAACAACACAATACACTCAGACTGCATTTCAGTGAAGGGCATTACCATTGTGAACACTTCAGCTGAGAGAATTTTATGAAAGTAACTGAGTGCTGATAAAGACGATCATATTGCATATTTGTATCAGTAACAACAACAAATCTGCCTTGATCTTCCTTTGTGATACCTTTCAAATAGTTAATAACAGATCCCACAGAGCATTCAAAGGACATGAAAAAGTCAGTACCTGCAAGTGCACAAATATTTCTTACAGTTGCAGGATGACTGCTACCACAGTGAAATAAGTTTTACGGCTGTGGAAAAAAAAAACAACCCGTGAAGAAATAACTTCCTTCACTATAAACAAAGAATCTTTGATTTGGGAATCAAACAGAGCTTTGTCTGGATACCTACTTAAAGACAGAATGCATTAAGCCATCATCCTTTTAGCTATCTATATATTAAGGAGTGCTGGAGAGAAGTTTCATCATCCCTTTCAAAAAAGTAACAAACTCACTGTGTATAAAAACTGTACCAAAAATGCTAAAAATTGCAAGTTGATAGGCTTAGAGCCTAGTTATGAAAAAATACAGGCTCCTTAAATAATTTTCTCTTCATAAAAAGAAAATGCAAAACATATTTTTGAAGTGCTCTGGTCCAACTAAACTCTTACCACAATATCCCCAATATCACCTTATATGTTGGGTCTCACAGCTATGTTTTCACCTCAATAGCAGCTGTTAGAAGAACTGCCCATACAGCACACCTCCACCACTGACAAACCAGAGGTCCCAAAACAAAAGCACAAAGCTCAGTTTAATGGGAAGTTGTTTTCTTTCACTTCTATCTGCTTTTAACTATTGCTGAATTTACTTACATAAAATGTTAAATTGTGACTCCTCAATGAAGAGATAAACCACTATACTTGAATCAAAAAGCCAGAAGTGAAAAAAAAAAAAGAATTAAAAAACCAAACCAAAAAAACAAAATGGAAAAAGTAAAAAGCGTCTTCAAGAGTCTCAATTCTGAATAGCACGCGAGATAGTGATAATTATATTAATTATTTGGGATATTAGCTCTAAGAATTGTACAGCCCATCAGAAACCTGCAGTTACATGTTTGTGTTGGGGGGGTGTGGTGTGTGTGGAATGTGGAGCTGGTGCATTCACACACTTGTTTCATACCTACATTCAGGATCTCTGATAGGTCCCCTTTGTGCTATCTTTTACCTGGCCTTCCTGAAGTGGCTATGAGTATACACACATCTCTCATATTTGAAAACCAATTAGATAATTACAACATTACATTGGAACAACTGCTATTGAAAGGCACTAGCTTGTATTTTATCTTCTTCAAGAAGATTTTTTCCTCTGAATAACACAATACTTGCTGCAGAAGTAACAGCAGTGCTCTGTGGTAAAGAGTATCTTTTAAAGGAATATTACAGTACAGTAATGTGAATCTTGATTCAGTAAACATAGCCTTCATCAGCATATCCATTCAATTTACCTGAATGGGCTGTATTACCCTTTAAACTATCTACTTCATTTTATTAAGCTGATAATTTGAACTCAGTACTACATTATTTTGATATGCAGCTAAAAGAGAAGTTTATGTCTCTTATTCTTATATATTAATGTAGTGAAAACATGTTTCAGGAGGCAGCTCTTCATTATGCTTCACTGCTTTATTCCTAACTGTAATTGATGACAGTTATGACTAGGAAGCTATTGTCAGGCTAACACTATCTTTTCCCCCGTAATATTATTATTATCAGTGTAATGACATAAAGCTCTGTTTGGAAATATAAGACATCAATATTATTTATGGTTGTATTTTCATTAACTAGTCATTTACAGGGAACACGGGACTGTGACTTAGTTTTGTCCTTCATGGAGTGGAACCTTTGAACTTCAGAACTGAGGTTTCCCCATCACATGCCCCTGTGACCTTCCTTACTCTTGCCTGAAGTCCTATTTTCACATCTCATTTCAGGTCTCTTACTATACTTCCTCCTCTCAGCTCATGCTCACTTTCCTTCATCTTGCTGTGAGTGTTTCCTGTTTCCCTACTAGGTCATGGATCCTTAAATATATTTGATATCTTCAGAATGAATCTTGATAGAATATCGCCTCCAAATTTTTAGTTGAAATCGATAACTAACTGTGTACTTTTCATCATAAAATGTTTAAGAACCCTACTGCTTCTATGTTTAGCAGGTAATCGTGGTATTGATTTATGTAATCTATGTCCTTTCATGTATACCCTAACCATCTATTTCATATCTGACTGCAGAGATTTCTTGACTTTCTACAACTCCCAATGGCTCAACTGTATCAACCCCAAACTCAAACTTCCTCATCATTTTATTAGTATCATTTTATATTGCCCTTTTTTAACATTACTCCAGAGAAGGCTGGTCATTCTACCTACCTAAATACACACAACTGACTCTCAGTATCTTTAAGAGTCTTAATATCAACTCAGGAAAGGGATGGATAACCCAAAAGAAATCAATAACATTGGTTTATAGAAACATTTTAAACTGTTACGGGAAAAGAGTCCAGGAGCATGCTTACTTAGCAAAAGTGACTGAAGTACAGGGAAACAAAGTCATGGTAATTTTAATGCCAGAGTAATGTAAAAATATTTTTTTAAAAATGACTCATGTTTTCTGAAGAAAACAAGCAAACAAACAAACAAACAAACAAGATGTTTCAGCAGCACTGGTTATACCTCTTCGAACAATACCCTGATGTTTGAGTTTACCTGGTTGGATCCCACCTATGTCCCACCAGGCCATTACAGAAAGGATAAAGGGGCATTACTACACTCTTTTGTTTCTCACAATACAACATTTTCTTCTCCTGAACAAGTGCAGCATAATTTTGAAATATCTCATCATGTATGCATCGCCAATGTTAATCTGTAAGAATTGGAATTTTATTTTTATTTTAAATAATACACATTTGTTGTAGAATGTTAGTATCCTAAAAAGACAACTCTGTGCATATGCTTTTAGTTCCACACCTACAGCTTCAGTTTTCCACCTCTGTTTCAAAGCAGTAACTTTGCACATACATAAACAGAAAAGGACATCTACAATGAATAAATAAAATGCAAAAGTATGTTTTATGTCACTGCAAATGGAAAGCACTGTAGCTGCACCTGTACTATGAATCTAGCCATGTTTGTTTTACATTAGTGACGTCTACAAACAGCCTATTCTACATCAAAAAACTCCACCTCAAAATGAATCACATTCTCATAAATACTAATGCAAAAGGCCTGAGACACATTTAAGTTAGAACTCAAAGTTAAAGCTTCATGACTTTTGAAATATTAAACCATCATCATCAAAACCACATTTTTAGAGGTAGTACATAAATTTTATGCTGTGATATCCCTTTCCAGAAAGGAACATTCCAGACCCACGCTTCAATTAAAAGATTTGGACTATAGACTGAAATTAATTCAAATAAAAGGCTCCGACTGAAAACCTGGTGAACCCATTGGCCTGGATAGAGCAGCCTTGCTTCTGCAAGAAACATGCAGTTTAAACTACTCATTTTTGAGAATGAGGTCATACATGGCCCTTTCCTTTTAAAACAGAAAGATTACTTGAAATATCCTGTTACCAATTTTTTCTACATTTATACACGTATTATTGTAAGTGCCATATGATCACAACTAAGCTCTGCACCAGTAGCTAAGGATAAGCAAGCCTGATTTTCCTTACTGTCACTTGATTAATACTCTTCGGCTCTTATTTTTCAAAACCTGTCAATTTGAGACTCGTTTAACATCAGTATTCTCCACAGTACTAATAATTCACTATATTATTGATCACCAATATAAGCTGTAACAGTGTTCTTACTCTGTAATAAATGCAGTCTGAAAATTAACATTAAACCCATTCCATACCGCATGAGCATTTAGTTAGCAAAAAACCCAAAAACCTCTCTGTATCAGTGGAGATCAGAATGATGATACATCCTAAAAGAGGATAAATTTGTAACAGAAGTCATTAGCACTAGCCCTCATTAGTATGCTCCTTATGCAGAAGGCAAAAATGTACCAATTCTAACCACCACCTTAAGTCCCCAAACTTGACATTTCATTTTAAAGTAGAACACCTACTCCATGATAAACACATTCAAACATAAAGAGTTTATACAGCTGTGTCTGCAAAGTAATTGGTGGAGACTCCTGAAAGGGGAACAATTATGTCTAAAAACTGGAATCATAAAAATTTCCACCCTTCCCACACATTACAGAATACATGATCATATTAGGGGTTCCCTAATGAAAACTAAATGGTGTATATGTATGTATAAACACATATATGTACATATATATACACACACATCTAAAATCACTAAAGAAGTCAGTACAAAGCCACAGTTAACAGCTAGAATGGACTTAACATTAGCTCATGAGCTTCCAGTTTCAAAATAAGCTGATTTATCATAGCACACAACCACAAGGATCCAATAAAAATGCTTTAAAAGAATAGGATTATGCACTTCATCAGCTCAAGTGCAAACAAATTAAAGAATGATCATGTGAAGGTGGAAAAGACAACAAGTAATTGATGATTAGAGAAACTTTATATATATACAGGCTCTCAGATGTTTTTGAGGTACAAAGCGGGGAACACTAGCTTCCACAGAAACATGGGTCAATCAACTAAAACTGAGAATATCGGATACAAAGATTAATCATATCTCCATATTAGTGTTTTGATATCATATTTCTAAAATACGTTCTGAAGATCTCTGGTTTCGCTGCAGGGCTTTGATTGGTTTGTTTGTGGTTTTATTATTTTTTTTTCCTAACAGAAATGTCTTGACTCAGAATGAATGAACGTTAGAAAACACGCATTAGCATCTTTCAAGGAGGAAGAAGACTTAAAAGAGACATCCTAGAATTTAATTTAATATCAATAATACTGCCAGTTAATGTCCACATTCAATGCATTTTTCAGTTAAAATATGGAGCAGGTAACTGTCTAACATTTGATTCAAGTTAATTCCAACTTGCCAAATATATTGGTTTTGACAAAGCCAAAACTCTCATAGGAAACAAATTCATTCCCTTTTTAAGGGCATTCACACAAGAAAACAAAAGCTTAGCCAGAATTATATAAACTTCATCTTATTTAAATCTTAAAATATAGGACAAACTTCCTAAACGTACCACTTGACAAGAACTATGTATTACAATTATTTACTAAGGATTTTGGCTATTTTTATCCCCCTCAATTGTAATGAATCATTTTATGAAGGTACACATCCTAATAGTACAGAATACAATAGACAACCAAGGGGAAGAATTCAAGTACTGACATGAAATTTCAAAGAAACTACCTTCTCCAAGTACATACATCACATTGTGCAGAAATCTCCGGTCACAGAAGCAGGACCAGATATTACCCAATTTAAAGGACAAATGACAATGATCTTGTCATTCCCAATCTCACACAAAAGAAAGCATAATAATGATTTAATTCTTTTAAACTACATCAGGTTGGGGTTTTTTTGACAGTCCTAAAATAACATTGTAACCCTTACTAATTCAAAGTCTAGGGTCCTTTCTTTTTTTTCCTTTATAATCCTTGCTCCGCTGAATTTAATTGCCTTGGCAATGCCAGAACACTGCCTGATCTTAATAGGTCAGCATTGATCGCTCTAAACCAATTGGTTCCTTCATTACAGAGAAAATGAAGTAAAGAGAAAAGGCAGGTGTGCTCTCGCACAGTCAGCTGGACTTCAGCTTCTCTTGCCCTTCTTCTCCCTCATTAACTAGCAGCCAATCGATCAGGAACCTGCTCAGAACCCCCAAAAACTATTCATCACTTCCGACATGGAATAGTTTTAACAGGTCACTAAAGTAAAGAATATTTGAGTTATCTATCTTTAGAGCTCATACAGTTTTTAAACCCATGTCCAAGAGAATGGAAAATTGAAATGTTACACTCCTATATAGTTCTAGTCTAAATCTCAAATCCAAAATAAATTCTCTGTTAGTTATTTGCCCAAGAAAAGAATCTGTGGTGTAGGGTACCTAATTTTAAACAGCTTTCACTGTGAAGAACTTTGGTGGATAGAGAGAAAGACCATAACTGGAAGAAAGAGTGCAGATGGCTTCACTGCCATATCATTCTCTTCTGTAATTGCATTGTCTTTAGTCGAACAAATTCAAAATGCTGCTAAATGTTCACGATAAAAATCTTCACAAAATTTCTACCTTCACCTTTTAAAATACTTCAACATTGTTTGTATTTCCCACCATTTCATATCACTTTCTCCTAACTGTCCCTTTTCTATCAAGCTCCACACTTCATCCGCCCATATGATTGCAACAGAGCCACTTTACCTCTTAAAAATTGCTCTTTTTGCAAAGTTAACTATACTGATTAGCTCTTACTCTAGTCAGTTATTCACGTTGTGTTTTCTCTTTCTCCAACTGTAAATGCTACATAAAACTCTATGCTTTGTTCACTACAGCAGGTTTGGAATTTCATATTGCTATCAGTTCAAAAATACTGAAACCAGGGGAAGAAATCAAAGAGACGCTGTAATAAATATATAAGCAGGGAACAAGACCTTAGAAAGGGAAAAAAAACACATACAGAAGAGAACTAAACAGCATAAGGGAATAAGAAATGAACAAAGGGGAGAGGCAACAGAAAAACAAACAGAGAGAAGAAACGAAGGAGAGTGGCTTTGATTAGGAAAAACAATATTCCAATGAAAGATATTGCATTAAAAATTCCACTTTTACTAAAAGAACTGGAAGAGAGAAACAGAGAACCAATATGTCACTTTATGGTACACTAAATGGGAGGACAAATTTAAGAGGGCAGCAGTACAGAGGTGTAATCCTTTTATTTGCAAATCAATATAACAGCCATTTCTCTCCCAGTTATGTCTATTGTCCCACAAATTTTTAAAAAAGCTTTAGATTATGTTGAACAAATCCATGAAAATGAATTGACTGAATCCATAGAAGATCATAAGGAAAATCAGTTGTTTCATCTGTGTCCTTTGTAATAGAAACATTTTATCCATTATATCCTACTCATTCCAGATTACTATAACAATTGTTAACTACATAGTAAATTGGTATTACCAAGAAATTAATTCTTTTGCTAAATGTTTCCTCCCCTATGGTAACATACAGATTCCGATTGTTTTCTGCTGGCATTTGCAACCGTCCCCCTCCCCCACCCTCCTCTTTTTAAACATCTGAAGCAACAATACCATGTATCATTTAAACGCCATGATTTCTGAAAAGAATGATATTACTATTCAGGAACAGTCTCCTGTGAAGCAAATCAATTTACCAATACAGTACACTGTATAAAGGGCTATTCAAATGACATAAGTTAGCAATTTGGATTCTATCTGAGATCCAAAGGATAATTTGAGTTCCCCGAGTCTGGCTGGGTTATCCTTTGTCATTGAATGACACACACATTCATGAGCAGGTATCTAACTTGGACAGAAATTGGATGATGACTATTCAGCAACCCATATGTAGTAATACAGATGTCAAAAGAGAAGTACGAGCACTCTCAACAACTGTTTTTAAAGACTGTATGATAAGGGACCTTAACTGATCTTTCCCACAGTCAGAAATTATCTTCTAATGGTAAAAATACGTACCAGTAGATTTGTGACAATCCTACTAAAAATAAAATAAAAATAATAATAAAAAATTTTACATACTACTGCAGAAAAAAATTTACAGATAGTATTTCCTTCGACATTTTTAAAATCAATTAAATCAAAGGTGCCCAAATTATATGGATGAGATAACAGTGGCAATCCTCCAAAACACACAGACCGCTGGATAGTCTATCAAAATTATTTTAAAAAAAACCAAACAAATATTGTGAGTATCAGAATAAAACATGCCTGTTTTTCTACTGATGTGTGTCACAGACTTGACTGGTTTTGACACATGTAAACTCCAAAATAGGTTTCTCCAAAATAAATACTAGAGTATTTATAAAGCTTTCTGCTCTCCCTGTCTCCCCGTTTTCTGAAGTGAGATCCTATGATGTCTGATAATATTTAGGCCTTTTTCCCGTGAAGGTGTTAACAGAATCCCTTTCCTACATTTGGTGTCTGTCAGCATACACTTCATTTCTTTACAAAACCAGGTACATACACTATAGAAAAAATGTGCTTCACCACACTATGTCCTCAAACAGTAATCAATAAACCATAATTGATATACCATGGAGCTGGATTATTCCACAAATCACTTCCAAATCATGAAACACATGCTGAAAACCAGAATGCAGAAGAAACATCAGCCTTTAAGAAACAATACTGTACTGACCCAATGGTGATCATGCTGTTTTACTCAAACTACCAATTTGAGTCACACAATCTAGAAACCAGAGTCCAGAAGTCACATTAAAAGGCTTAAAAGAGAATTTAAGATGTCATCTGGTCCATCCATCCTGTCACACTGTCACAAAGAAAGATCAAATCACAGTTACTACACTCCAGACAGATAAATATCTAACCCTTTGTTAAAATTCTCCACTTAATGGAGTCATAAGCTTGTCCTAGGTTAAACTGTGCTGGTTTTTTGTGTTCTCTTCTAAACTCTTCCCACGCCCTTGAAGTCTGAAATCCTTATTTCCTCAAGAGTCCAGAATTAGCAGTTTGGATATGACTGGACTGAGTTAATGATGATGATTCATATTACAAGCTATGCTTCTCTGTATATACTCAAATATTACTTTTTGCAACAGCTGATACTGTAGTCCCATGCCCAGCTTGGTATTCATTAAAAACTGCAGATCCTTCTGATGTTGAAATGCTATTCAGCCATTTTCTCCTCACTCTCATTCTTTAAATCTTATTTTCCTGCACATGTACCAGTTCCAGCACTTGTTCTTAGGAAACTGCATCATACTTATTTCAGACTGTCTCCAGTTTTTCAAGGTGTTTTTTAACTCTGATTTTGTCATTTCACATAACCGCATCTCCTCTCAGAGTGTCATGCCACCCTCAAATTTAAGAAAAAAAAGTGGACCTGTATTAAACAGATACCAAGTAGTATAGAACACAAGAAAGACCTCACAAAAATCCCACTTCTTATACCTTTCCATTTTCCATTTCCATACAACTATGATTACAAAAGGTGCTGCTCCAGTTTTATATCCACTTTACTATATTTTCATTTAGACCATGGTTGTCTTGCTTGCATACTGAAATACCATGTTAGTGTCAAAAGCTTTGCTGAGGACAAAAAATAACATGTACTGATTTATTTCTTATCCATTTCTTGTTTCTCTGCCTCAGAAGGAAACTAAATTGACTATCTGTTTTTGACAAATTCAGTTTAGCTGACAGTAATTTCTTTATCTTCTAGTGCCTACCAACAATTTGGTTCAATTACTCCAATATTTTTCTGGAAACTGAAGTTGTGCTGTATGACACAATTTCTCAGCTCCCTCTCTTTGATACTTTTAAAGATAAGAAAAGAACAAACTTGGTGCCCATTACCTATTCTCCATGAGTTCATAAAAATCAATACCTTTTCCAAGCTAGCAGGTGTTAACTACAACTACTAACTAACCTGACGGACATGGAAAAGAAGGAACAGGAAAACTCACAAACCTTTAACAAGCATGGAAGCAAGTATTTCCAACTCGGAAAATGAACCTGAATGCAGTGTATGAAAACAGTGGTTTTCTTTATTGGAACAACAGTGGTACCATTACTATAGAGAAAAGCATATTCTTTAACTGTTCGTATAATTTATATATTTTTCCATGTAAAAAAAAAAAAAAAGGAAGCAACAATATCAGTACCTTGTATTACATTCATTCTCATTTCATCTTCTAGGCAATCACCCCTTACTTGAAAACTCTGCTTGTAGCAGCTACTTGCTGTTTGTACCTCAAAACAAGATTCCAAAGGTATGTACTGTAATCAGAAGTAGTAATATATACTGCACTCCAAAGAACACTATAGTGGAAAATGAGCAATAGGTACTCTGGGGCATAGCCCAGACACTCATCATGCTGAAGAACAACTGTTTGCAAACATGTCCCAAGCCCCACTACTGCTACCGGATCAAGAACCCCACTGAATAATTTTATTGCTAAAACAGTGACACAAACTTGATTTTAAATAAAAGAAATGAAGTAAAAACAGTAAAAATCAGAAGCAGTACTTAACTCAGAGTAACTTCTGTTCCCCCTCTTTCACCAAGCAGATTAGCCATACTACAGACTTAAACACTACTAACTCAATTTTATGTGCAGCTTATTGAGTTTAGCACAGTTTGTAGAGATCAAGTACCCCAACACATACAAGCTACTGTACCACCTGCATATACTTGCATCTTCCTGATGCCAAGTCACAACAGAAGTCCCAATCCCAGTTCTGCACAACAGTGTCTTGGCATTGCAATTCTGGAATTATGACCACGACTAACTACAGTGTGGGAAGAGAAGTACTTCCACGCAGATGTAACTCAAGTCCACGAAGACTGTTCAGCCCACAGCCAGGCTAAGTTCTGCAGGGCTCCTCAACCATGTCCCACCCAAGTTTATTATATTGGAACAAACACAAGTACACGTATTATAAACAAAGCAAACCAGAAACAATAAAGTGACTGCACATCCAGAATGGGCATTGCTCTCTACCTGATCATCCTGAGTGGGAAGGAACAGAGGGCAGAGGTTTCCAGGCAGGTCTGCAGAAAACAAACTGAGCTTTCACAGGGGCTGAGATGGTTCTAATAACCCACTCTACATCTCAGCAGTCCTCAAACACACATCTTGAAGATGTCTCCATTGAGCTTTTCAGCAAAAGGAGATTAAAAACCAAGCACTACAGAATGGGAAAAGATGCATCTTGTGAACGATGAACTCTTGCCTTTGATCATAGTTTAGCAGTTGTCAATCCAGCCAACAGAGTTAAAATGCAAAAGATTGTCTAGACTGAGACATTCAATGCACTCTGGACATTATAGAAAGGTCCTGATCACCAAAGCTTCAGTGACCCTAACTATGCTGCTGACTTGAAGAAAAACAAACAAACACACACACAAAAAAACCAAACCAAAAAACCCAAACCAAAACAAAAAAACAACAGAAAGAAAAGAACCAACCAAAAACAACAAAAAAACCAACCCACTAAAAACAAAAATAACACCAAAAAGAGAGCCAACATTATAAAAATTGTAAGAATAAAAAATGACGAGAAAAGTCAGCTGTAATTTGTTCTACTTCATTGACATTGTTGTTTTATAGATGGACAAGAGATAGCAATCCAACAAACACTTCGAATATAAAAAAAACCCTTCCATTTCAAAGTCAGTATTAGCTCCTTTTAATCTCTCAATCAAGACATACAAAAGTAAAGTATATTTGGAAATAAAAAAAAATAAAATTGAAAAAACTAACACTTGAGAGGCATTTTCATACAAGGTACTTGAGAAAAAGAAGCTTCAAGAACCCTAGCTCTGTAGCTTTAACACTTCATAATTTCAAGTAACATCAACAAATTTCATTTTTGAAAACATATTTTAGGTCTACAATATGAGAATTGTTTATATTTATTTTACCACTCTATTGCATATAATAATATTATTGCATAATACTTCCTCTGCTGCTGCTCTCATCACCCGCCACCTTCAAATGGTGGTAGAAAAGACAACATAAGCAGATTCAGTATTGTGTTGCTATTTACAGTACTGCCCTTTTGTTTGTAACACAGACTCTGTTTTAATACAGTAAGAGACCATATAACAATCAGTTCAACCTTTGCCTGTCTCAAAGATGACTCTATTCTGCCCATCACCATACTATCACTTATTGATAGTATGCAACAATAAAATCAGAGCTATCAAAACTCATTCTGCAGCTTCCAGTCACAGTACTTAATCTCCACAAATACCATTTCCAATTAGTTGTGGGGTTTTTTTGTGGGTTTGGTTTTTTTTGGAGACAGTAGAAAAGAAGCAGGTGGGCTGACAAACTTATCCTTCAGTATTAAGATACTTGATACATTTAATACACTTCCAGACCCAACAAAATATGGTTTCCAAATTCATTCAACAACATGTTATCATTCTGGCTTTCAATATGTTTATTTTATCTCCAAGAGATAAGGACCGAGAGTAATCACCTTAAATACGTCACTTTCCTTATCATACTCTTCTCAGCTAGGAGTCAATTTTAGTGATGACATCAAAGATGATGCTGTAACAGCCTCAGACTCTATTGATTTAGCAGGAATAGCAATGACTCAAATTCAATGGCCTCTCAAAGAAAGAAAATAAAGGTTAAAAACTAAGATGCAAAGAACACACCAGCATCACTAAGACTCAGAGAAGTAAGACAGCTACAAAGCATGCACACTAATGGTAAATGTCTAACTTTGCAAACATATTTAAATCTGTTTTATTTTTAAGCTACAACAGATAGCTTCTGGAAAAACACAGATATGAAGTCTATTTTCAAATAAATTCTCTGTTCACAACATTGTTTCCAAACCAGAAATATCACATGGAAAGAATATTTTCCATAGAATACATTTGATTTTGAAAGTATCAACACCATCCAAAACCCCCAAATCTCTTAAACTTATCTTTCAGAAAAAGGCAACATTTTATTAACTATATTTCTCATTTTCTCATGAAGCTGCATACTCCACCAGATATAGCAAGTCTGCAATATACAAAAAATGTCCCAATTTCACCACATCGCATATTATTTTATACACATTTACATTTCTGCTCTCTTAATGTCAGCTATACAATAAACCAAACTAACTATTCAAGTGTAAAGCTTAAACATGTTTTTTTTAAAAAATCATTATTCACATTGCTAACAAAAATTTCCAGTGAAAACTATTTCTATGAAACTGTACAGCAGAAGTTTTCCATTTACAGGAAATTTAGGAAAATTAAAATAAGTCTTCTGAAAGGGAATGGAGTATCCTTTGTTTGCCATCCCATTAGCCTGATCAGCACAATAACACTTCAGAAAAAATGGTTTGTATAGCAACATCAGCATACAGAAAAAATAAAACCAAACCCAAACTACACCTCTGACCAAGATGTCATACCAGAGAAGAACTGCAGAATGGCTGTAACTGCACCAGGAAAATATTGTCAGGAAATCAGTATAATACACAGCAGGAAAACAATACTTCCTTTACAAAGGTTTGATGGTGGTATACTTCCACCGAAAACTGTTAGAGACACAAATAAGCCACTAAAATTTACTTGTAGGTTTAAGTAAGGGAAAATCAAAGGCTACTTGATTTCTGCATGACAGAATCATCTGGTGATTTAAGATCCTTACCTAATACATACCACTCCCACTTTTATGTTGATACACTCTGCAGCCCTCCTAGGCCATTCCCATGTCAGTGCAGCATGAGCAGGACTTTCTACACCCCTCATGAAAGTTACTTTACTATATCACATCCCACAAAATATAGTGTGTTGCAGCATATAAAATTTGTGCCAGAAAGAGAAAACGCTGCTTACAAGATACACAGCACAGTAGACTGGTACTGCTGAATTTCAACCAGGAAAAAAAAAAAGTATGGAGGAAAAAAAAAAAAGTTTCGAAATTTGGCTGGAACCTAAAAGCAAACATTTTCTTTCCCTGTTACATTTCATTGCAATAGCTACCTGTCACTTAAATTCAGATAGTTTTCCAGCAAACCTACATTCCCTTTTCTCTTCTGCAAGATTGTTGGCAATAGTGGAACCTTCTGTTTCTAATGTACTGCTCATATTTGCCTGTCATTCATGTTGAGATTTAAATAATGAAGACTACAGGTATTAGCAATGTTGTCATTTTATCTGCAGTTTCTTCTGGCTCAAGAGCACAGTGGGATCTTCCAGTAGGACATGTTTTATTGAAAGTTAGCTTAAGCCATGATAAGTTTTCAGTTAGTACTGTGCAAATTGTGTACAGGCCTCATCTAAAACAGTTAAAAAGTAACCTGCTATCCTTAGTACCACCTTAGCTTGCAAATATTAGTGGACAGAAGCATTAAATCTCCACGTTGCATATAAAATTTTGGAAGTCCTGCATCATTACCTGAAAGACTCCTGTGTGCATCTGATGCTCACACACCACAGATTATTCAACTAAAACTATTCCTTATGTTCCACACTCCAGGGCTATGTACACCTCAGGTCCCCACTCCTGCTACACCTTCCTCCATGGAGCCTCAAGTACTTCCACTTCTCAGTGCCTCTCTTCTTAAGACACATGATCCATGTGTTTCAACCATTTACTTTTGTACCAACAGATAATGCAGTACTCTAAAGGGCAGAGCTCCGAGTTAATGCCCATCTTTTCCCCTACATTTATTAATATTATTCCTCTCTAGAAACAGTAGGAGACTGTATGCTTATATATGTGTGAGTGTATATATATTGCTTAGGCTCTTAGATGTAAAAGCTAGATGGTAGGAATGTTCTAGATCATCACCTAGAGGATAGAGGATTAGCTGTTGTTTGAACTTGTGTACAAATTTTCACATAAAAATCCAAGATGGAAATATGAGTGATTCAAAATCCAGAAAGAACTCCAGTAGCATTGCTAAAGCTAAGCTAATATTAGCATCAAACTGTGCCAGTATGATTCTCCCTCACTTATTTTTCACATTTTAAAAGCATTTATAGCTCTTCTGAAAAGCTGCAGCTCAACAAGACCAGATAAAATGTCAGTGGGCAACAATTTTAAATCCACAGTGAAAAGACATTGAAGTCACAGTTAGTTATGAGTCATTGCTGTTGCTTGAATATGCAATGAACAAGGCAGCAAATTGGAAAACATGTCTATAATTTGTTCTGCTAATTTTTTTTTTAGAGAAGCTTTACAACAAGAAGAAAAAAAAATTACATCCTTTAGTCCTACTGAAACTTGTAAAACATTTACAGCAGGGCTTTATCCCTTTTTATTAAGTGGTTTGTAGGGTAAAAAAGTAATTGTACCAGCTGTAGGGTTGAGAAATTTGTACAGCATCTGCATAAAACAAAAACCTGACAAAATATCTAAGTACTAAAAAAATGCTGAAGCTGAACATTTAACTAAAGGAAGTCTGGATTATTTAATTTAGAATCCTCTTAATAACAGTAACTAATTTCCTTTATGAGTGCAGTTCATTTAATCTATCAAGAAATTCCATAAAGCTGTGGGGAGTCATAACATCAAACATACACGTGAAGACAAAAATCAGTATCACATTCTCAACTATGCTTTAACTTCAACATATTTCAAAAATTGAACAGCCTTTAAAAAACAGTTTGAAGCAATGTATTTAGTGCCACAAAACACAGGATTTTTTTCCTGGTTAGAAGGGATGATTTTGAGCCTGCTAGGTTAGCTAAGTTTATCCCAAGAAGGCGGCCGTTCATTTGTCAAAATGTGATGCACATTCCTTGCTTCCTCAAAGTAAAATACAAGTCAGCAGATGATGTATGTGTACAGTTGCAGCCGAGGAAATCAGGCTGGTACATTAAAAAAGTATAAGACTGATTGCAGGACACCTGCTCCACTATTGCTGAGGAAGAAAGTACAGAGTACAAGATGAACAAAAGTAACGGAAATAATAAAGTTCCCCAATATTTGAAGCCTGTGGATTCACTTCACATTCAGAATTGTAAACTTAGGTCAAGAGAAGAACATGAAATAGCAACTACAGTAAATGCAATACTGTATTATAACATATAAATTTAAGGAATGCAAGTAAGGTTTCATGTATTACCTTGATTTTGGCTCTACTGGATTTGCAATTTTGCAGAGAAAATTTACACAGAAAATTCCACATATAATACAGTATAACACTTCTATCTGCACAGATAACAACAGCATACACATTTGTAATGCAGGCTTGTTAACTAAAGCTAACTACAAGAAGCTAAGAACAGCAGCAGATACTCATTCTCTACTACAATCAGCAGTACAGGTGAACGGGACACTCAGAAAGTTTCACTTGTTGCCAACAGAGGGAAGGCAACAAGAATTCTTGGTGTTATTCTAAAATCAACTGGGTAAGTGAGACAGGGAGCAAATCATTCAGATGGCTCCTGGGTCTTAATCCTACCCAACATTTTCCAAACTCACATTTTACCAGATTATTGAAGTTCAATCCCAATGCAATGCTTTGGGGAAGAGTGGCTGGAAAGCTGCCCGGAGGAAAAGGACCTAGGGGTGTTGGTCAACAGCCATATGAGTCAGCAGTGTGCCCAGCTGGCCAAGAGGGCCAACAACATCCTGGCCTGTGTCAGAAATAGTGTGGCAAGCAATACTAGGAACGTGGTCGTTCTCCTGTATTTGGCACTGCTGAGGCCGCACCTTTATTACTGTGTTCAGTTTTGGGCTCCTCATTACAAGAGGGACATTGAGGTGCTGGAGTGTGTCCAAAGAAAGGCAATGAAGCAGGTGAAGGGTCTAGAGAACAAGCCTTATGAGGAGCCGCTGAGAGAACTGAGGTTCTTTAGCTTGGAGAAAAGGAGGCTTGGAAGACACCTTGTCACTCTCTACAACTACCTGAAAGAAGGTTGTAGCGAGATGGGGGTCAGGCTGTTCTCCCATATAGCAAGCGACAGGACAAGAGGAAACAGGCTCAAGCTGTGCCAGGGGAGGTTTAGAATGGATATTAGGAAAATTTTCTTCCCCAAAAGGTTTGTCGAGCAATGGAATAGGCTGTCCAGGAAAGTGGGGGAGTCACCAACCCTGGAGTTATTCAAAGGATGTATAGATCATCTGAATTGGAATGTCTCACTCCATTTTCAATTTTATTATTTCAAGTTCCCCACCACTTTTTCTACTTCCAGCCAAGGAGTTCCACCCGTTTCCTTGAAACACTTTGGCTGCTTATTCATTTAATAAATTCAGTGCATTAGGAAGTAGAAAACTATTCTGTCATGGACCAGTGAGTTGAAGCTGTTCATGCAGAAGCCAGACATGTACCAGAGCCAGCACAACAGAGAGCTGTGACTATGTTTACCCAAGAATGAGGAAAAAGATCTCCCATCCTTTTCAACCTTCCCCATATTAATCTAAGAACAGCTAGCCTATCTCAGGAACCAATTAGTTTCCTAAGTTGCTTCAAAGCAGTAGGAAATAAACGTTTCCTCACTACTGAAAAAAAATCACTCTAACAAAGCATCTTAATCGGGAGATTAAGTGAGGAAACACTATTCACATCACCAACTTTGATCATTTCTTCTCACAGTATTGCTTTGAAGCAGGTAACGATCAGAATTCGCAGAGAAGCTGGTATACTGAGGTACCTGAACAATAAATGACATACTTGAAATCACATAAGGGACCTAAAGCAAAGAACTGTACCCACGATACTTAACTCCCATGTTAGTACTTTAAGCAAAATAACCTGACATCTTCCTAAAAAAAGAGGAAGGCAAAGGGTCATCAGCTGAGATCTGACAGATACAATGACATAGCTATTAGAAAAGAAGGCAGGCAGGTGTACTTCCACAACAACCTTACTCAAGCCACCAGGTCATATTAAGTGCAGAGCAACTATAAAGTTGAATCCACATACTTCCAACTAATAAAATTTAATAAAATTATTTACTACTTTAAAAAATCCAAGTAAGCATCAGAATATGAGACTAAAGCATTGTTTTTCATATAGATTTTATGTCCTTTTCCTTTAAAAAGGGAACTAAGTAGGCATTTCCTTCCAAAATGGCTAAAACATGAATGTAAGACAAATTGCAACATAAATGTATCTGAAGCAATGAAACACATAGAAACATCAAAATATGTTACCACAGAGATGTTAAAATAAGAAAATTGTCCTTTGACAAAATGTTTAGTAGCAACATTCATTATTTCTTTCCCCAAGACACAACTGTTCTTATTCATGCTATGCCATTTCAGGTCTGATTAAAATATAAAATCTCTTTACGAAATTTTAGGACTGTATTACATCACAGCTTATTTGTCAAACTGTGGTAATGCTGTATTTCTTATAAAAAAACCTGGTAAGCCATCTGTTACACTGTATGAAAAATCACCCTAAAATAAACTTCATAGTTGTCATAAATTATTGTAAAATTAAGAAAGTCCATGGTTCAGTAAGAACAGCATTCACTACATAATCATAATAGGCTGTACTGAGCTTTGTGACATGTATCAGTTTATGGAAAGACATACAGCAGCTCCTACTTTCATTGCTCGCTCTGTCTTGAGCTTTCTTAAATATTGTTTCTGTATGTGACAGGCATGTTGAAGTGCCTTGAGCACCTGAAATGCTGAGTCAGGTGGATGTACCATCACTGCTCTTCCCTCAACTGGACTACAAATTATTAGCGCTAAGTCTACAGGGAGCTTCAGGAAAAGGGAATTTGAAAGAATCCCAATTACCACAACTCTGAAAGTAATTAAAACCAAAATAATAGATCCTACATGAAGTCTTATACCAACATTTTTCAAATGGCAAAGATAAGATAATAAAGACATTTAAGGTCAGTTTGATGATCTGGTTGAAGAGGCTAGAAAACTGAGAAGGACATGTGGAATTATAGGCAGTTAGCTGATCACCGAGGGAAATGCTTAAACTGGGGAGAACACGGCGAGTTTTGGCCGACGTATGGTAGCTTTAAAAACATGGATCAAACTTCCACTTCAGTAAACCAGATAACTAGATTTCATTTTTATTCATGGGCACCCTGAGATGAGGCATCCTAAAGCTACCCAAACTGTAGTGATTAAACATGCCATGACTTCCCCCTCATCCCTCCCCATGCAAATAAATGACTAAGTTTTTTCTGGCTGAACCTTCATTGTCAGTAATGAGACTGGGGAGTATTATTTTCAACTGCTATAGCTATGGACTTCTGCTAACAAAATACTGCACTAGTGAGTGCTCATGCAATATAAGCTATCGAATTCCAAAAA
>WUAM01000287.1:34772043-34810659 GCA_024336885.1 Actenoides hombroni | reverse complement strand
CTTCTGCTAACAAAATACTGCACTAGTGAGTGCTCATGCAATATAAGCTATCGAATTCCAAATAAAAAAAAAAAAAAAAAAAAAAAGACTTCTACAGCATTCTAGCAGTTGCCTAATTTCAGTAAATTCAAACCTATAAAGACCAGCCCAATAAAGTACTTTAGTACACCTTTCTTAGCTGAATTCTATACCACATAGCTAAAACATTCCTGATGAGATATCAAGATGGGCTTGAATGCTGAGGTTTTAACTTCAGCAATCAGACAGGAATTCAAGTACCACCACTGTCAGGTAAATCAACATTTTCATCCCTTCTTTGGCAATTACACCAACTTTATTTTTTCAGCAAATACAACATTGACTTCTACTGAACAGAAGAATTAAAAAAAAGCCTATACAATTGGTCTGCAAAATCAAGGTTTAGTAGAAATAGCATCTACGTTGAATCAGCACTTGCTTCAAATCCTGCCTGTAAGTCTTCTAAAAAATAATAGAAAAAAGAATTATAAAGAACTATAAAACTGATGAGAAGGAAGAATAGATCCAATGAAAAAAATAATTGTAGAAAAGAAAATCTTCAAAACTACATTTATCTTCAAACTTTATTTCCAAGTAGCTTCTCATGAACCTTTTTTTAAATACATGTAATTAAATTAATGCTAAAAACAATGTCAGCAGCATCTTGTTTTGATCTAGTCACATACAGAATTACATGAATTTGAGTAAATTATAACCCTACAAATTTAAATAACTTGTAATGAAACCATTACTGTCACTTGAACAAGTTTCTACAGTTAAAGTCTGCATGTTAAGTGTAAATTAATTTTCCATTTGAAGAATATCAATAATGTATCTGTTTAATGTGAAGAAGGAAAGATGCAGTTGGAGAATTTTTTTCTGCAGAGAAAAAATTTTTAGTTATTGCATAGCACACTCTAGTGGCAAAAGATGTTCAAGTCAATCAAGTCTTTGGAATGATTCCATCTGGCTAAAGAATTTATCATTTACATGATAGCATAATTTTATATGACTTAATCTACATCTTTCTTATTTTGAGGAAAAAATATGGCTATTTGGGAAAACGCTTTTGGGTTTTGGTGAGTTTTTTATTTTGGTTTTTAACTACTTTACAATCTCTCACAACTTTTCTCACAGCTATGTTCAAATATCTTTGTGAAGACTATTGATGTTGAATGTAATAATACTTCAAACTTTCTTTAAATGACATCTCTTAATTTTCTTTGTAAGATATTCCATAAACAACAAACCAGAAAGAATTTGTGTAACTCTCCATTTACATTCTCTGACTTCAAGCATAGTATATACATATATAACACTTTGAACTCCTTGTAAACAGCTTCTACAGCCTGCACATATGTTTCTTTCTCAAGTATATTTCCATGAGGTTGAAGATATGCAGGTTATGAATGTGGATTTGGATATACACCTGTGCAACCAAGCTATATTTTATACAAAATAAATTGTACCTAATGCATAAAAAGACAAATATTTCTATTTACATTAACCTGCACAAAAAATATGTAAGCTATAATATTTTATGTTTTTTGAAGTAAGCAATTGTATTTTAAGATAAATATTAGTTTTGCACATGTCAACACAAATTTAGTCATCTGTCATCTGAAGATAAAGACATGAGGTCAGTTTCTGCAAAAAGTGCAGAGGAATTTACCAGTCTTCCAATCAGCTCACACTCTACCTCTCTTCTAACAGCAAATTTCCAATGGGATCCTTAAAGTCAACAGTGCAAAATCCCCATTATGTTTGTGATAAAAGCAAAAAAAACCCCTTTATATTATTTGCAATGCAAGATAAACTCATTTCCATGTTCATTAAATAAATTCATCTGAAACTCAACTCCTTTAGATGGAACAAAACTCAGGACTTGCTGGTTCCCAAACTCTCATTTTATGATAAAACTTCAAACCTATTTGAGCTTTACTTTCTGGAAAAAAGCACCTTTTCTGTGAGGTTAGTAAAATACCAGCTTCATTCTAGCAATAGAACAAGTGCAGATAATACTGGCTAATCCATTTTAACCATTAATGTAGCCATTTACCAAATTGTAAATATTCTGCTAAAAACTCAAATGTTAAGAGCATCTGATTTCCAATACACTTCATTATAAAAGAAACTGCAAATCAACATTAAAAACCTGAAGACGGGGATTTTTTATTTTTATTTTTTAAACAATCTGCAGATATTAAATTAGAAAGGATTAGAATTATAGTTGAGTATAGGAGCTGTAGCAATTTGCCACTTTTGTTAGTTCCATGTTGTTTAAATAGCCCATTCTTAAGCATTATCACATGCAAAATTATGCTTTCTACACAAGATTTTTAAACCATGAAACAAGTTTTAAGATATTTTATTTATTTAAGTATATTTGGGTTCACTTTGTATCTCACACCCAAACCTCCAAACAGAAGACTCAAGCTCCACTGGTTTGGCGTGGCATGTCCCTTGATAGGCTCACCAGGCTTTCCATCAGCTAGGAACAAATATTGTATTGCAACTGCTGACAGCAAGGGCTGAGCAGGTGCTGATCAAAGCCAATGCAAGAACCACAGATACAAAAGCGGCTGGCACAGAAAAAGAACTTATGTATCTAAAATTTGATCTTGCTTCAAGAAAGCAGTCCAAAAGGAAATTTATCAGTACTTTACTCTGAAATTCTTATTACATTTAACATACAAATTCAAGTTCTTAGATACATAGCCATCTAGCCAGAAAGAACAACTTTAAGAAGTCTTGTATTATAAAAGCATTTGTTTAGAAATATTATTACAAGTTGTATCTAGCTAACTAGATATTCAATACTCCCAGTTTGAGCTTAATTGTAAGCAACTTTTGAAATATGTATTGTATTACATATAAGCTGAGTATTATGCTAACATATAATGTGAATTTAAAACAACTATTGATTATATTTGTAAAGTACCTTTATTTAATCTTCCTGAAAGTAGTCTTAAAATCCTTCTATATAGGTTTATGTGTGTCTTCATGTATAACACAGATACATGTGTATACATTCATGTGTAGGTGTTTTATACTGCCACTGCAAACAATGTTAAATACTGTAAGAATACTAAAGGCACAATCAATTCTACATTTGCTACGTTATTTCATCACAAGCCAGCACCAGAGATAAGAGGGAATCAATCACTTATATAAGAAAATCTGTTTTATTGAACTCCTAGTTTATTTTACATCAGTAAGAAGGCTTGAATTATAATTCTGTATCCTACATGGGGTTAAATACATAAGTCACGCAGTTTTGTTTGTTAGTCAAAGTAAGATGTGACTCTGCACATTACATGTTAAACTTTAAAATTACTGTAAGGGTGGAATAAATAGTTTCTCACAGGCATACTGGCTTTTGCTAGGAAAACACACTGTACATATATGATAGTTCTTGTATGCTTACTGTTCCCATAAAGTGTCTTGAACTACTGTGCAGACTAAAAAGCCATCTCTTGATTTTCCAAGAGGTGCTCTTACAGTATTTTAATAGGAATAGGTATTTGAAGTGTTAAGATGGTGTCTGAGAACTGTAACTAAATGTAGTATTTTGCTCGCATCTTTCCTTACCATCAAACAAATGGACATTCTGCATATAACCTGTCAGAACAAAAATGACTTGAGATTTCCTGCTTACCCCCCTATCTCAAAGCTGATCTGTCTCTGCATGGCAAATTTTAGTTTAACACTAAAGCCTAAAGAGCAGCAGTTTTTTCATCTGGTATCATAAGTTTTATCAACAGGCAAGCAATACAAATGTAACAGTTTTCATCCTCCAGCCCTCATATGCCTTTCCATGTGAGAATGCAAATGGCCCCAGTTCAACAGAAACCCATCCAACAGCAGAGACAGTAACCCCTTTTTGGGCCCTTAATGAGGTCTCCAGAGCCCAAGGCAAACCAATAACAAATTGCACTTTCCACACGTTGGGAAGTGGGGGCTGTGAGGGAGGAGAGGAAGAAAACCCTGGAGCTTGTCATCTGAAATTAATTGAACTTACCCATGCCAGGAAAACACTGGTAATAAACCCACCCCATCTAAATTAAGATTTTACACCACGAAAAAAATATAAAAATTTATAGCAGTAATTTCATCTTGGGTTTTTCAAGAAGAGCTTGCTGTTTTTCTTGTACTCAATAGAAGAATCCCAGAGGAGCAATGCAGGCAGCAATAAGGCAGACTTCTAAAAAGATACCACTTAATTTCTCACTCCTTCCCCTGCACTATTGCTCCTCTTCCACTTTTATTTAACTGAATATTAACTCTATCACTGCAATATGCTACCACAAGGTTTCTCATTCTGTAAAGGTAGTAACTCTCATGCTTCATCATCCCCTGTGAGTGCGTTACATCTCTGCAGGTTCATCACTCATTCCATCACCCTAAAAGCAGTCCAGAGATGCTAGACAATATGGGATTCATAAAATGTCATTGAAGATCAAAACAAAAGATTTTAAAATATTAAATCTCAACTTGGGCCCAGCGGATAAACTTTCTATAAAACAGTAACTGATGCTGCACTTCTTACTTCCTACATGCAGCAGAAACAAAGTGATCTTGGATTTAGCAATTGCTGAATACATGTTTTGCTTCACTCACTTATGCATCTTATATCCTATTAAAAATCCAGCAACTAATATTCATTGCATCTATTTAATATACACCATGCAAACCCTTCATTCAAGCACTAAAAACAAAACTTAGCAATTTTAGTTTGTTCTGCAAACAAAACAGATTAACTTTTAATTATTATTATTTATCTTTTAGCTTTATTTCTCTCATCTGCAAAAGGATGATAGCAACAAGCTAAAGAAATTCAATATTTACTTTCTCTATGCACTCTACAAAACCTAAAGAAATTATCACTGACATCCATTATTGTTTCATTCTGTAACACAGCAGAAAGCAAAAATATTTTTACAGCTCACACATATATCTATCGTCATTAAACAGCTTACACTAAGATGTTTTTGGCGTGTTAAAGAAATGGCTACCAAAGCTCTCCAAATCAATCATTTAACAAGTTGAACCTCGCGCAAAGAGCTTCTGCACCTTCTAAAACACTCTGTGTTTAGCAAACTGAAGCCATGCCTTTAATGGATCTGATGATCCCCATCTTAGGTCCACTACCTCCAGGCTGTCACAGCAGTGATTGAGCACAAAAGCACAGGAAAAACTCCTCCAAAATTCAGCCTTGAGATTATTCTGGCTATGCTATTCATTTTTAAGGTTATCTGAAAATAGAAGCAGACATACTGTAAGACCTGTCCCTGGCATGATTCCATCCTAGTCCAACTGGCACTCCCTTCTGAAGCACTGCTTGAGTGAGGGTTCACATGGGCCAGAAGCTATTCACCCCATGGGCAGTGAGGATGGTCAATCCATTCTGGAAACTGAAAGGAGTTTCATAGGATGGATGTGGCCAAACTGTGACAGTTCATTACAGGACTAAAGAATGGACATTGAGACTATTTAGTTCATTAATTTTTAGATGGAGTTGTACATCACTTAAAAAGGTTTTAAAAGTTTATTACACTAGGTACCAGAAACAAACATACTTTCTATGCAGAAAAATAAGTCCTGTTAAGTTTTTTCAGCATTCCTAAGCATTCTCTAGGCTTGTCTTACACAGCCATGTTTCTATGTTTTGCACATAACACTTGTTCCAAAAACCTCTCTTCTGTATACAGCTTACTTGGCCCTTTGGCTAATACCCTCAGTTTAAAAGGCTTTCTTTACTTTAAAAGCTTATCCTCCTATTCCCTCTTCTGTCCAAGCTTTCTAAGTCTCTCCAATCTCTTCTGAGACTCAGAAGCTACACAGTTCTTCAGATATCATTTAATCCCCCTGATCACGCTAATACTGTATTTCTAAAGGAAGTCTGAAGAAAGCAAGCTGCCTTTATCTACGATGAAATAAGTGTTTTGGCATTTCAAGTAAGAGCCATAAAATTGGGATCAAGAAAGAGAATAGTGTAGCATTTGTTTCTCTTTAAACAGAGCAATTATCAGGCTGATTTTCTGTTGGTAACTTTGAGAATAAATCAGAATGACATTGACAAGAACTATATTATCCTGTATTTATGCATTAATCCAATTATATCCTCCAAAGATGCACAAAACCACTTTACAAATAATTTTGACTACCTACTATATGCATCTGCCATTTCACTTGCTGAAACAGTTCCAATTCCTACCTAACACCAACACCATATCATTTTCACATCAGCAAAACATCATTCCTAATTCTGTTGATGCTATTTGACCCATTTTACCTTAAGTTATCACAGTACCTACAAGCTGTTGCATCATGTATCTGTCCAAATCTTTCTAAGCATCTTTCAACTCTGGACAGCAATATGTTGCCAAAATAACAACAGCCAAGTCCAGGGAAGAATTAAGGCCTGTCCCATGTCAAGTATGAAACTTCACTCTTTCCTGCAGTATGACCCAGGTCTCAGTTTTACTGAGAGAAATTAAGGATGAGCTTTGGTTGCTTTTACCACCTCCATCTATTTGTGAGAGCATGTTTATGCAATTAAGGGTAAGCAGGGTAAAATAAAAACAAAGTAAAAGCATAAATGTGAGATTGCTTTAAACTGTTACTATCTGGCATTAGGCCAAGCAGAGAATTAAGACATCAAAAACAGAGAAGGAAAACAATTGATGTGACAACATATAGCAATGCTACCAGAAGTAGCAGAGAGAAGGAAGACAGCAGCTCAGCAAAATGAAGGCTCAGCCTGCTCCCGGGAACATGACCAGCACTTTCTCTCTTGACTGATGACCAGCCTGCAGACAGTCATAGGGGACTGTGCTGAGGATAAGCATATTCATATTTAGTCTAAAAGTGTGCTTTTCTCAGTTAATTACTGTGTATACAAACAAGAACTGTTCTTCACTCACAAAGCAGGTATGATCCTGCTGTCAAACATCCACAGCCACTGGAAGATATCTAACAGCGATCCAAGTATTTGATCGCCACTGTCAGTAAGGGGGGGAGGGGAAGAGGAAGGCAGTGAACAGCAAGTCTGAGCTTCATCCTTGGAGTTCCTGTCTATCTTTAGTTCCCTGAAATGTTTTTCATTCAGTAAGGAGCTGGCAGTTTCCCCACACACACTCATCACACAAGTACCAACTCACAGTCTAAGAGGTTAAGAGAGGAACGTTAGAGTTTTAGCCTTGAAAATCTCCACCTCAGTGCTAACCTTAAGCTCAGGGCAGAGAAGCACCAGCAGGAACCACTCATCGACACTCAAAAAGACTTTCTGAAGTTGTGCGTTAGCCACTATTCCAAGAAACCAGCTGTCTTAACACCTGATCTTGTGAACCAGAATGAACTACTTGCAATTTAGTGCAGGCCCAGAAGGGCATTTAAAGAATTAAGTAAGGAAATTATAATTTTTCTCACTGTAAAGGTCTCCAAAAAGACAGAGGAATGTGAGCATCAAGACATTGCTAATGTGCAAGTGAACTGCTACATTTAACTTGCTCAACAGGAATTGGTAAGTGGAATGCAGAGTCAAAAAGAAAAAACATCTTTTATCTGCAGATGTTCAAGCATGCCAGAAAGAAATCACTTGTTCCATTTGTACTTTTGGAAGCTGTCAAAGTTATTCTGGAAAACAGGCCGCAAACATTACTCCAATGACTCCAGAGTAAATTATTATTATTCATTTAAGTTTGAATGTTACTAGGAACTATAAATGACAATTACTCTGACACTGAAGTGTGGCCATAATTTTGACAGAGTAAAATTTTCAACTTTATTTTTAAGACCATCATCCCCCCGTGCCTTTAAGTATGGCACAGTATATTCTAATTAGCTGACGATAATTAAGTTTGCAGAATTTCTTGCATATTTCCCTCCCACTTCTCAAAATAAAAAAAACCCCCTGATACTCAAAGTGAAAAGCTTAAGTGTATTTCTGAATATCTGGATAAGAATTTCCCAGTTTTGTTCTTGATATTGATATTTATTGCTTTACTTCAGCTATCCACTGTAACTTCCATATCTATTAACATATGTAGGACTTTGAAAATATTTACCTGTAATTATTACGGAAGAAGTCCACTCTAAAGTACCATGACGGAACACCTAAAACATCATGAACATGAAAATTTAAGCCAAAAAATAACTTCTTTCTTCCCCTACAGTGATGCTAATTTGTATGTATTCCCCTTTTATGACAAGTGTTTATCATTAAGATGAAACACGTTAGTCTATTCCATTTTCATGGAACTTTTGCTTGCTCAGTGTAAGAGTATTTTAGCAAACTTCAATGAAACCACTGTATTAACTGGGCCAAAGCTTACTAATAACTGAAGAAATGCCATGTTTGTACATAACCTTCTTGATCAATAAAACAAGATAACTACAAAATCAACATGAAAGTTGTCCTTAAAAGACAAAATGGGTAGGAAAGCTTCACAATACTGTCAAGTCAGCCACTGTCTGAAGGAGCACCAATTGATTATGAAAAATCACAAGTTGGAAGGAGAAGGAGCAAAGAATGGGAGGAAGTAAACCAGAAGACGTTCAGAGGACTCCAGAAAAAAAAAAATCTTCTCTCCTTTAACAAGTACACTAGAAATAGGAAGAACACTGCAGAGAGAACTAAAAAGTGCAGTCCCTTCCTATCAGCCTGATCTGATGCACCTTGTATAAAAGCACTCTCCATTGTTCACGACTCCTGTGGTGACCTCTGTGTTCTCAAGTTCTGCAGCCACTTCAAATAATTTCCATGGTAACCCAAGACAATTTCCATGGTAACTGCATACAGTTCCTAATTTTAATATCCCAAACAAATTCTTACCTGCTTGAATGAAATAAATACGTAATTTAGCTCCATATGCGAGTATAATTCACTAGAAGCTATAACGAACAAAGATATTCAAGTCCAGTTATGCCTAAAGAAAGAGAAGAATGTAATTTTCCAGTTTTACAGCTGCTTTCAGAATTCTGCCTAAAGGATTACACTCAGCAGTTACTCAGCTTCAAAATATTACTTCTGTTCCATAGATTTTGAATATGAGCTATTAAATCTATTAGATCAATAGTAATTCCTCCCATCTGCACTTAAGAAACTGATATAATGACCATAACATTTTCATACTGAAACTCTTCATTTTTAGGTAATAAAGAAGAGAATAAACACATGCAACTTTTTTAATTGCATCATGGTAGTAGCATACAATGTAAACCATGAAGGTACACAATAAAGATTAGATTATGAATTTTCCCAAAACGGCAATTTTAAATAACATACCACTAAGACTACTTCAAAGTAAAATGGAATAATAGGTGTTCTTCAGTGCCTAGATGCCTCCTTATAATTTTTTTTTGTTTGTTTGTTTAAACGTAACCGCTAAAGAAATTTGGTGATGAAAACTGACGTGAGCATCTGTACTTCTCCAGCACTCGCACTGATGGCAAGAAACATTCAGATACACAAGGAAATCAAGCTTAAGGATATTCTCCTAAATTTTTAATAGAAGTCTTAGTAACAGAAAAATTCTTAACAATTAATCAGTTATGAAAAACATGAATCAATTTTTGTCAAAGAAGAATGAACTATTGGTACAGATGTTGGCATACTATTACTCTGTACACCAAACCGTGCAAGTTAGAATTGAGAAACACAACTAAAATTTCTAGAAGATAGGCATTTTCTAGCTACTTTGCCGTGTCCATCAGCAAGACCAAAAGATGTGTCTTTTGAATTACCACAACAGTTTGGCTTTGCTTTTATTTGCAGTCATGTAGGTGATAGGAAGTTTTGGTGGCTGCAGATACTTCTTCTGCTAGTTTGCCTGTTTATCATTACTTTGAGTTGAGCCACACAAGCTCAACTTAATACGTCATTGTGAACCTTTCAAGGATGTCTCATTCTCCACAAAATGACAAGAGACTGTCAGTCAGTTGGAGAAACAAGTATTCTGAATACCAAACCTTATATTTATTTTCGGACACCTGTGGAGAAGGCCCAGTTAGTTCCCAGATGCAATGGAACCAACACATGTCCATGTGCCAGAGGACAATAAAGAGCCTTTGGTATCTTCCTAGAAATTGTGTGATGCATGGGTGATGCAGACAAGGCACAGGTAACTACAAAGTTTCCATAATACAAAGGATAAAAAAGGTTTAAGAAGTCTGAAAAAAGAATTTTTCTAACAGTGAACAGCAGCTTCTGTTAAAATGATGAATTACATGCTCTTCTCTGTAAATTACATGAAAGTACAGTGAACCCCTTTTTTCTTAACTGTAATTCAGTACTTGTGAACTTGTCTAACTACTGTTGATGACACAAGGAACATTCTCTTATTACTAATCTGGAGTATGTCAATCTACACCAAGAGGATAAAATACATTTATAGTTTCTAGTTTCACTCAAGAGTGAATTATTTCAATTTCATTCATTTTCACTCCAAAGAAATAATATAGATTTGCCATATTGAAACAGTTTGTCTCCCTTTCATTTACACACTTATTTAAGAAGGCAAGAGGAAATATGACACAGGAAGTCATCTGTCTTTACAGCTGTAATATATGCTTTATAATTTACTACAAACTGGAATTATCAGCAATAATGTCTTCCAGTCTTTCACCCTATTTTGATTTAACAAAGTTTTAAAATCAGTTTTCATCTAAATATACATTAAATTCTTCCTTTAAAAAAATGGCATGAAATACAACCCGGATGGGAAGAGTGTCTATGCATACATAGTTTCACTCAGATTTAGTCTCCCTACCTACTCTTGTAAAAGAAACAACACAACAATAACCCTTGCTCTCCAAGCAAAACATTAACATCACTAGTTAAACTAGAAAAAAAACAACATTAAAATTGCCCAACATAACTGAAAGTCTTCATAAATACTCATTTACACAGAAACTCTTCCGCTACCAATACTGTACTAAACAGCCAAGCTCAGTAGCTCTTAGAAGTGAATTTTATCAGATAATAGACTTATTAATATGCACTGAACAACACAACTGCTGTACAGAAAGAGCCTAAGGTGCAGTTAAGACCAACTGTATGCCTTAATACTATGTACTCACAATTTATTCCTGATTTTTTCAGACGTCCAAACATGTGACATTCAAACTCTTAATTTCTAACTCTAATTTAGGAACTCTTAGTTTCTAAAAAGCTTCTTACAGGTACAATAAACATTATTCTCTTTTGAATTAATTGCACTTTTAAATAAAGTTATTCTTAAACTCCATTATCTAAATTTTAATGACATAAAAAGAATGAGGGCGTCTGATAATGTGTAAATGAACATGTTAAGGTCAAATCACATGGAAAGTTAATATAAATCCTACACATTCAAAAAGCAAGTACCTCGAAAAGCTTAAGTTCTTCAAATTTATAGGGGCTTTTCCGGACTTTGTCAATACAATTCAACTGTAACTACTGAAAAATAAATCTGCAAAACAACCAACAAATCTTCCTCCCTCAATTCTACACAGGAGGATGTGAAAGAAAATTGTTTTAACTTCTGAATGTTTCACACATTTTTTAGACTATGTAGTTCTAGTCCTTAACTGGAGGGAAAAAAAAAAAAAAAAAAAAGATAAGAAATCTTGCATGTTCATCACTCCCTCCAAAAACGGATAGTGTGAGAAAATCCCCAGATAGGTTCAGAATGAATTTTTTTGGGAAAAAATAAAACAAAACGAAAACCCAAAACCAAACAAAAGAACAAACACACCCACATTTGATCTTAGCTTCTGAAGTTATCAGAGAATTAATCTTTGTAAACAGATTACCAACTTCAACCCAAAGAAATATTTGCAAATATTACTTTTTAAAACTTCAACAGAAGAGTTGTACAAAACTGCAAGTCTCACGTGAGTCTCACAGTTAGTCAAGGAACTGTGAAACCCAAAGAAGTTTTCATTTGCTAAATACTGTCAACATCAAGAAAAGAATAGTCATGAAATCTATAATCTTGCTCCAATCAAGCCTAGGAACTAACGAGTCTAAGTTCTTGTTAGCGCAGTCTCCAAGTCTGCAAGTGAAAGTAGGGGTTTTTGGGTAGGAAAATGCCAAGGGCAGAGGATCACTGAAATACTGCACATCATTTGGAACAGTGCTGCGAACAAAATGCTGTTCTGTCACCCTAACAGCTTGGTACAACTGTATCTCAAGCACAGTTATGGTCTCCACACCTCAAGAAATACATAGTGGAATCACAGAAGGTAGAGAGATCATCTAAAATCCTAAAAGCAACATAGTAGATGGAACCAAAGAGATGTTTGAGGGGGCTATGCTTGACATTCACTAAATCTTAGTAAAAGCAAAAAAGGTGAATGCAGTGTTGTTAACCACCAGATCCCACAGTAAGTGGAACCAGAAGACGCAAAGGAGTAAAATAATGTTTTCAATGGGTAAAAATACTTTATGCAGCGGCTAATGAACTTTTGGAATTCTCTGCCACCAGAAGCTGCAAAAGCAGCTGGCAACAGCCCAGTCAGAGAAGGACCTTAGATAAATGAATGGAAATCTATGAACATATACTAACAGGATTAGAGGAGTATAAGGAGAATGGAACACAGAGGATGGGCAGGCTCACAGGCCCTCCCTGCCCAGTACCCCTTGCTCTTGGGGTCAGAGACAGGACACAGTGCAAGTTATCTATTCAGCTGACTGAACAGAGCACTTCTGTTTTTAATAAGAAAGAAGCTTGATTAGCTAACTTCTCAATCTGCCATTAAAAGAGACAGGATAATTGAATTGAACAGAATACAGATTTAGAAATCAATATTTAATACACCTTCCATCACTGCTGTTATTCCCCAATACAAAAAAAAAAAAAAACCAGACAAAGAAAAAAATGTTATGAGGCTGCTACTTTACTGATCACTAATGGTGTTTCTTACAGTAAGTAAAATTTTCCAAGACCTTTATTACATCTCAAGGAAGTATTTGCCCTAATCCTACAAATGAAAAACAAGTACAAAAGTATAAAGCTGTAAAAATTGCTTTGTGGTAAAAATCAAAACCCAAATGCAGAATCTGATGTTCTCTAAAGAACACTCTTTCTATCAGAAGACATTACAAATAATAAAATAACTGCTTCCAATAGCAGCCTGAAAATGAGAAATCACACATAGTTTTCCTATAATTATACCTACGGGAAAAAAATACTATATTTTAAAACATTTTTCACTTGCAGTGATTTTTTTTCCCAAATGTTGTATTTTCTCTGTGATTTTTCTCTTTCATTGCTTTCTTTCCTTCACTCACTCATTTTTGTCAGTTGAATATGCTTATGCATGCTTTCACATATCTTATTTCCTATAAATTTGACTCCTTATAGCATGTAATTTGTTCATTTTTGTTTATTGGTCTTTTCAGCTTGATTTTTCATCTTCAACCGTTTGTGTCCTATCGTCTTTCATGTTAGAGGGTGAATATTCCTTTCATGAAACAGAAAACTATTTAAAAGTTGCAGCAAATACAACCATCAGCCTAATCCTCCCAACAGAAACTTTAGTGAGAAAGAACAACTACAGCCCAAGCTCAATAAGCTTAAATTCAATGCCAGTTCTACAAGTTTCTTTTCAGGAGAAAAAGGACATCGAATAAAGCAGTTTACTTTATGGCTTTCCCACTCATATACTGATTTATACCTTTTAAAAGTATTACACAAAAGGTAACCTCAGGTTTGTGAACAGAGGATCAAGTTTAACCATGGACAAATGTGCTTTACTATAAAATTTTTTAAGTCATCAAAATTATTCCATAACTGAAACTGACCTAGAATTGGTTAACAGATGGCTTTATAAACAAAGGCATTGAAAAGTGAATGCTCATAAGTGTATTGCTTGGTTTTACATACACAGCTTGAATATTCATAATGTGTATTTGCAAGTGTGTTTCAGATACACATCAATAAACCATGCCCATTATCTGCTGAGAAATGGGGAAAAAGAAATACTTTATACAGTGGCATCAAACAACTTCAACAGATGGTCATCAGTGATCAACAAACTAAAACCATAATTTCACAAATCTGGCAAAACAAGATTTCCTTTTGTAACAGCCTGCCTCCGTAAATATATATGGCAAGTTCTCACAGTTAATTCTAGCTCTTGGAGCATTAACAGACATCACAGAAGAGGATTTAAAAACAAAGTGTGTTGAAGATGTCTTTTAAACACAGATTTGTTTTATGCAACATTAACTTTTAAATACAACTTGCTGTAGAATTGTTATGAACAATTTGATAATTTAGTGGTTAGGTGTATCTTTATATATCACTGCCAAGCTGAATAATTACTGATAATTTTCACCTATGTCAGATCTCTTTTATGAGGTGAAACAGCTTGAAAACAGACCTAGAAACCTTTTACATTTTAAGCAGCACACAATGAATACATCAAAATTCAGAATATAAAGAAATTCTAACAAAGCTACAAAACTCCCTGCTTATTATTACGTGAAACATGAGAAATAGGTAATGCAGATCTCTGAAAAAGTTAAACATTTCTTCTAAACTACAAATGAAGAAATAAGAAAAGAGTATATTATATTTTTTTATAATTCATATCCAAAAAACTGCCTTGGCAGGCTCTCTTACATTTCTCAGGTATTAGAAATACCTACAAGCCATATTGACCCACCTACACACAATTTTTCAGACAAATAATCATTTTCAGAGGATGATATGTCTGGCAGGTTGTCATCAACAGCTTAAATGCACACTAGCTTTTTTGCTTTTCATCAAAGCTGAGTTGGGCTCTTCAAGTTAGAGTAACTGAAATTGCTATGGTAGAGACAGAGAAGGAATTTGAGAAGAAAAAAGCTGCCTTGATAAAGTTCTTGACGAAAAATGTTATTGATTATGCCTGTAGAAGACCTTCTATATCACTGGGACCACATTTGGAGCTGAAATTAGAAGCATAAGCTCAAGATCAAAGAGATACATAACCTAAAATGAAGAAAGGAATCTCTTACATCAATAAACATTTTTTCCTAGACAAGACAATAGCTTTCTGGATCCTGTGTGTATGATACACATTGTTTGAAAAATCTGAGACCATCACCTTATCCTAGGAAAAGAAAAAAATGCCAGATTGAGCACATACTGAAAAATGTTTAAATACTGATATATAGAAAGATAATCAAGCAGCATCTAGCCACAAAAATGGAGAGTTCAGGAAATAATTTCCTTGTATTTCACAAAGTTAAAAAGCACAGTATTAAAAACATGCCAATAAAGATTCCTCAATATGTTCACCTTTGAGCAGAAACAGTGATTAACTCTTCTCCCTGTCCCCCCAAAAAAACACTAAAAAGCAAACTGGATGTCTGCAGCGAAAATTGACTTGTAACAATAACATCGGTGAAAACCCTCCAAGGTCTGGAATGACATTTCAAAATTGCTTTCTTTTAATAATGTTTCTGTAATACAAACCAAGATAATTTTTACTTATCTCTGGACATTACATTATCACTGTTATTACATACAGTATTAGCATTAAGAAAACATTTTAAGATTTCTGTTATCCAGAAATGAAGAAAAGCTAATTTGTATTGTCTAGCAAGTTTAGATTTTTTTCCCTGAACTCTGAAACATCAGCATATCAGTACAGTTAGAAATAAAATATTTACACAACAGTCAACACTTTCCAAAGTGCACTACTAATAAAATAACTAATCAAGATGTTGCCTATGCAACCATTTGTATTTCTCAAGTGAGGTAACTAAAGTAAAGATGGTTTTGGTAGACCAAGCTTAATCATTCCATTTGCAAGAAGTCCTTTTATAAGGATATTAATGACTTAGTGATAAAAATTGTTCAAATGCCTTTGAGACTGAAGGCCTGACCAGAACTCTTAGCCCATGTTTTCTAGTTAGGTCAGTGATACAGTAGGATTGCACTTTAAGTTAAAACAACACTCAAAAGCTTATTTTGGATGTCTCTGTGCTTTTTCTGAACACCACCTTTCTCTGCTGGGGGAGGGGAAAGGATTTAAAATTACTTGTTTAAAAAAAGCCACTGCTAAATTAGATCTGCAGACACTGCTTTTTTCTCCAGCAGTGAGAAGCAGTGAGCTTATTTCAAGCACCTGGGACAGTTCTTCAACTGCTTTTTCCTCAAGAGTTAACTCCTCGCTTGTTTCAACATCTCCTTAAGTGGAACCACATTTTGAACGCCTTTTGGCAAGTTAACATCCATTAAATTTCCAGCAAGCACAGGAAAACTGCAAAATTAGTGTCTACTACAGACAAGGGTGTCAAAGACCTACTGGTAAAGTTGAAAGCGAGACACTGCTGCTTAATCAGTAGCTGATTTCAGTTAGTAACTCTCCCAAGTGGAAAGAAACTAAAATGACTGCACCATCACCAATATAAAGCACAGGTATCCGAGGCTGCCTGACCAGAAACAGAGTTAAAAAAAAAATGAAAAAAAATGATCTCTCATCTAGCCTATAAATGAAAATCACATTTCTTCACATGTGTACAACTACCAACATTCCTTCGTTTAGAACTGCATTAGTACCAAAACATCTACTCTTTTACTTTTTGACTTTTTCAATGCTCAGGAGACAGGTTCTGCAATTTACTTTGTCTATACCCAGGCAGAGGATTACAAACGGTGTAACCATTAGTAGCAAAAATTGTTGAAGCACTGAGCAAAAAATCTCACCCAGTATCATTAATGCTTAATAAAAGGAAAGCTAAGAAATTCTCGTTGCACTGATAAATACATTTAATACACAAGTACACATTCTAAAGTAAAAATAAGTCTACAATACACTTTTTCTATAGCAGCCAAGTACTTTAAGTGAAATATGGAGCCCTTAGACATACTACACTACTACTAAGTCAACCTACTAGTATTAGAAAACATCAATTTTTTTTATTATTATTTAAAACTAATTAAAAAACAGGAAAAGGAATATGCCTAAATAATTTCCCATATTTACACATTATTCCACATGCATCTATCAGTTTTTTAATAGAAACATGCCAAAAAAGTATGCATTAATAATTAATATTTCCCTTTGATTAGTCACATTATAGTACGTCAAAGAGATAAGACAACAAAATCACAGCAAAAGCAGGTAAAAATTGACCCCTTTCCCCTTTCATTATCTTTTTTGAATTTTGAGTTTTGTAATACCAAATTCTGGTAATTTCTGACAAAAATAGCATTACATTTCAAACTATGAATTAGTCTGGTTAGGCAAATATTCCCCCAATCAAAACTCCATATCATCCAATATCAGATAAAAAATGCAAAATTAATTGACAGTTTCCTCCTGATTTAATGTACTATCTTGGTACTTGCTCTGTCTGTAGCAAAACCAGCAAACCAGAACGATTCTGTAGATCTGTGAAGCTGAGTACACAGGCACAACATACAGTAGGAAAAGCAGTTTCACTAAAGGAGTTTAAACAGAAAGAAATGAAGTCTTTTAAACTTTCATTATAGTGACACCTCGTGGCTACACTTGACTTATTTTGAGACCTCTATAAAATTCTTCGTTTTCTTTCAGCTGCTTTAATGAACTGCTTCAAAATTTACAGTCTAAGTCAACGTAAAAAAACCTGAAGCTGTGAAACAAAAATGAAAGGATTAAAAAGGTGAGGATAAACCAGAAAACAGCATTGCCTATTCAAATATGTTTAGAGGTATTAACAGTCACTTACTCTATTTGCACCTTTTTGTTCAAAAATAAAAAAATTAAAAAGAGCCATGGCCTAGAATTACCACTCTGCCATCTCAACTTGAAAAATCTGCCCTTTTAAAAAAATTAACTATTGCTGCTTACTCATATTCAAACTGATATCTAAATGAGTTATGAAAAATACACTACAAACAGCAGTTTTATGATTTTTATCACGGATTTCTTAGAACACAATACAATCAAACACTGTCAGGACTACAAACTGAATAAGTGCTAAAAAAAGAGTTAACTTTTAATATAATCAAGAAGGAGATATTCATTGCTTCAGGTTAATGATAGGATTAAAAGTTAGCTTAATTAACAGGTATGTATTAAAAATACCTGGAAATAGAACAAATATTCACCTCAATAATCAGTATCAAATGACACAAGGTAAACAAACACACCAACATTCTCTTCTACATTGCCTATTAAAAAAGGAAGCTAGAATAACTATGAACCTGACCCTAGTTCTTAACTTTGACAGGAAGCTGCTTAGATGACTATCTTGTTTCACATTTTCCCTCTAAACAAAGTCTTTAGCTCTACATGAAAATTACTATTCAAGTGCAAATAATGAAACTAGGACCACAAGAAATTCTAAGAAAAACAAAACAAAAACAAAACACACAAAAAAACCAAATCCACAGTACCATATTAAGAAAGAAAAATTACCCTGTAGTCCTACTTTCTTATTTGCTTTTTCTGCACAGTATATGGTTGTTCAATTTTTAAATGCTGTGGAATAATGTCTTCTAAAAGCATTTAAAACAAAACTTAAAAGTCTGAAATACAATTATATATTTAAAAAAAAGCCCAGGTATTATATCTAGCATTTTCTGCTAAAAAAAAAAAAAAAACAAAAAACCAACAAACCCTTAAAATACAGGAACACCCTCTCACCTGTCAAACTAAGCTTTGACACCTAAGAAATGATCTTCCTTGTATAAATTATCTTGTGTATCTACGGGATTACATCCTACAAATCACAAAAAAAATCTTCTCTGTGTAAAAAAGCATAAACAATCTTCTCACCTCCTTTTTACTACAGAACTTCACAGTCTTTGGTCACTGTCCTTCCATTTTACATCCATTAATCTAGACAAAGATTATGGCTGGCAAAATTTATTCTGAACCTATTAAAACAGACTTAAATATACAACTAACAGGAAGGAGAGGAGTCTAAATAATCTTATCACATGTTAGGTAATTTACTTGATTCTGACTAATCAGTTTGGATGGCTTAGTACAAGCTTTGCCAAGTGCAGATGACCTTTCATGGGAAGCACAGTAAGGGCCCTAACTCTAATACTGTTGTGAATATTCCACAATGCTCTACATCGTGAAAGAGACTATGACACACATAATACAATAAATTACTTGTTAAGGAGATCAAACTGGTCTTAATTCGTTGTGATTTAAATTACTTTTTTAAGAACTAACTGCCAGAAGGTTCCTTTTTTTTTTTTATCCAGTCAGTGTGAAGGAGACATGGATTGTGGATTTGAAAATGGACAGTTTTACTTAAAATCGAAAGGTTTTCAAAAAACCAAAACAATCTGCATACATGCAAAGAGAAGATACATTCCATCAATTTTTATGCTCATGGAAATGTTTGAACAGCTTTTTAGAACTCAGGTGAACACATTAGCTCAGCCCTTGACAGCTCTCACCTTGCATTACTAGTTCTTATGTAAAAAGAAATAAAAAGGCAACTAACCTTGTCTAACATTACAGCGCTCATATTCTCTTTATAATCTATGTTTGAACAATTGCTCTAGTCTATCACACACAAACAGCCTGGCCTTCAACAACATGTACAGAATCTGACACATTCTACTCCCCTGCTTTCAAAAAGTGTAAATAAAAAAAACCACAGTCAATAACCCCAGTCTCCAATTCTTTGCTGCTCCTCAAACTGTCATTCTATACAGTGATGCCATAAAGCACTTCGAGCTAAAACAAACTTTTTAAAAATAAAAAAACCGAACCACCACCTATCTCAGACCTACACTGGTAAGAAACTGCACTGTGAAAGATACTTAGTCCATCACCTTCTGCTGAAAATGCATGCAAACCTTTACAAGTATCACTGCATGGTTTCCTAAGTAGTTGCTGGCAAAGAGATGATTATCTGCACTACTGAGACAGAAAGGGATTACATGTTAAAACCAATAGAAAAACAGAAAAAAGTGTGATGCCTGCAATGCACCCCTCTGTAGTGGTTGCCCACAAGCAGGAAAATTTTGGCACTGGGACTTGTCACACTGACTTAAGAGTATACAACAGGAAGCAGTGTTGAGCACAATATGAAAACATAACTAGTTTTGGACATAAATGTCCAAACGCGAGTGATCTTCTGAGTTACATTATAGTCTTCCTTTAAAAATGTGGCAGGCATTTTATGTCTTCAATTGAAATGAATGCGGTTGTTTTTATTATCTGTTGATAATCTGATAATTTCTAGACATAGCATATTAAACACTTAAAATATATCCGTCCTTTGATAAGCATGCACAACTTATCTGTAAACACACAGTATTACTTAGAAGAAGAATACATTCAGACAATCTCATATTAGCTCATATTTTCAATTTGTGCTCACAAACGAGATTATCTCTCCGAGGAAAAAATGTTTAGTATCACTTGTTTACTTCTTTCTAAACAAAATATTAACTAAAAGCCAGATAAATAAGTCTCAAATACGAATATGTATGTTTACATAGCCCCCCCCCCCAAGCCTCTCTTTTGGAGGTCATCTGGTCCAAAGTCCTGATCAAAGCAGAGCCAATATTCAAGTTAAACCTAACTATCTATATATTAAAGTACAAAGGTCTAAAAGAACTGCTCAAAAATTTGTTAGTAATTTTAAGTCTCTAATTACATTTAAAATAGCCTTTTCTTCTTATTTACAGGAAAAAATACATAAAAGAACACTAAATTATAGGTACAGTACTTTTACTTTTGACTAGCAAGTGTACTCTTACTATAATGTAGGCTTCAATTCACTGATGTGAAGAGAGATTACAGAACAGCCTTATCTTAACTACCCTGAATTATCACGGTGATTCACAACTCATATTGCCTTAGGGTTACTGCTCCTTTTTACAGAACAATAGATACAATAAGTACTCATAAACTTATGCTGCTACATGACTTTCTCTTTAGCTCTTTCACTTGCTCTTCAGAGCAGCTGCACCTCCAGGGAATTCCCTACCACTCTGTGGATATGATAATGAGGAACAGAGATTTATAGAAAATAACAGGTTTACTGGGGATCATGGAGCAAAAGAGGAAAAATTAGAGGCATGAGGACTATGCAATAAGAAAATCTGTGCTGTAGTTACCTGGACAACGGTATAATTCAAATATATACTAAAATAAAACTACAAGGGGGAGGTTTCCAGGAGTGCTTGTGCATGCATTTAAGTAGCAAATATATAGCTATGCATACAAAAGCACCACATGAAATGAATTCTGTCCTGATAGTCTGTTCCTCCAATAGAGAGCAAGTCACTTCCAGAGGATTAAGAGATCTTTGGAGCCATAGAATGTACAAGAAGTCCTTTTGTGCCAAAAAAGGAGGAGGTATCATCTAAAACTCTGAAATAGCATTCTCCACTCCTTCCTCTCTACACTTTCCATGCAAGGCTACGAAGAGCCTTCATCAAAACAGAACAACGATGCTCTCAAAACATAGCATAAATATATAACATATATAAAAATACATTTCCAGGTTCTATAGCAAGTATATAAACACATTTTAAACATTTTGGCAGTCAAGGAAAGAGATACATAGGTAGAGATGGAAGCACCAGAGTTTTCAAAACAGGATGCTAGCAATTTATCATCTATTTATGTTGAAAAAGCATCCACCAAGATAGAACATTTTTTTTTTGGTTAAAGATAGCTGATAAAAGTTGTGTATATTGTACGTTATCAGAAATGCATAATGCAGTAACAAAATCCAGCAAGTTATTCTGGTGTCTATGTTATTTAATGATAGCCGTGCAACATTACATTGATGAACTAACCTGCAGACACGGGCAGGAAAATACAGGTTCTGCCAGGACCGGCAGAGGTATTTAGAGTGATCGATAACCCGAATCCAGTCTAACTCATCCATGGACACCTCAATGTAGTAGGAATAAGACCTGTGGATTGATAAAAAAAAAACATTGGTGAGAATACATGCAGCCACATTTTAGGTACTGAATTTTACACTTTCTACTCAATTTTCAGTTGTGCAGAAAAGAAGACTATTTGTTCCTACCCACAGACCTCTAGCTAAGTTATCTAAAAGAGATCTCTATTTTCAAACTAGCTTTGAAAAGAAATTCACATGCAGTTATGTTAAGACGTTTTCAGAATGGCCTAAAACATCCTAGCACTGACAATCTGTGATAATTAGATGACAAAAAACACAATGGAGACTTCCAACTCCATCATAAAAATAAACATTTTACTCTTTCTGCGTGGAATAAATCTAAACCACCAGTGATACAGTTATTATTTTTATTGCCATGTCAGTAAAAAACAAAATAAAACAAAAAAACCCCACCAAAAACAACAAAAAAAACCATTTAGATGAAAAATGCAAATTCAAACCCTCCACTTGAAAGAAACAAATTTACTTTACGATCATTTTCTCACAGATGTTCTTCGCTTCTGACCCTTTGCTTATGAGACATCGTTAAGCCTATCAACTAGTCATCCCAAAATTATCTCATCAAAAATAAAAAAGTCACCAAACGAATCTCTGTCTTCCTCTTGCTTATCAATTATGTTTAGCTTATAGTTTGCTGTTAAGAAACTTAAAACTAAAACGCCACAGCTATTTCCATATTATACCTACAACAGTGACACTAGAATGAAGCAGAAACTCTAGCTGTGGATCAGCAAATCATGAAATATATCTCTCAGAATATTTTCTTTCTTCTAATGTAATAGTCTGCAATATTCACTGGCATTTCAACAGCACCATGTTAGCACTTACCCTCCTCTCCCACTAATTTCTAGAGGAAGAGCTGCTCTTCCAGAGTTTAAAAAAAATGGTTTGTGTTGAACATTACCACCTTTATTAACATTTCCTTTTTTTTTTTTCCTGAAGACTTAGAAAGGTAGATGTCTACAGTGGTATTGTTTAACAATTCTTAAAATGTTAAGATAACACTCTTAATACCAGTTTATGCACTCAGAACAGTAATGCAGAGTCTTTATGATGGCAATTGCATAATCAGCTTCCACATTCACATCACCCAGATGTGTCATACTGACAACATGTATAAATGCACTGTGTTTTAGCAACATTATTCCTACTAGCCTATGCACATTTGAACAAACCAGGCTCCAGCATTTTAGACTTTGAGCAGTTTGGATCTAAAATTTACCAACAGACTATATGGTAAGAATTTAGGGATTCTCACATTTAGACCAAGGTAAATTTATAGCTCTATCCTTTTTTTCTTTGTTTATGAAGGTACCAAGCAAAAAAAAATTATCTCAAAAATATAGTTCCATTATCATACACAACACTATGCCTTTTGTTTTTTTTTAAAGATAGCATCTATTTTTGCAGAGGTAATTTTGAGAGCTAGTCTCCTTAGCACTTTTATATCTAAGATTCATCTGTTACTAACACCTCCAAACTAGAGGTGCAAAACACACTCATGAGTTTGGATTTGGTTCTGTTGAGAATGCAAATTATCCATATATATATATATATATACACACACACACACACACATGAGAGGAAATGGGCTTAAGTTGCACCAGGGGAGGTTTAGATTGGATATTAGGAAAAATGTCTATACTGAAAGAGTGGTGAGACATTGGAACAGGCTGCCTAGGGAGGTGGTGAAGTCACCATCCCTGGAGGTGTTCAAAAACATGTAGACGTAGCACCTCAGGACATGGTTTAGTGGTCATGATAATGATGGGTAGATGGTTGGACTTGATGGTCTTAGAGGTCTTTTCCAACCTTAATGATTCTATGACATAGCCATATCTTATAGACCAGAGATTCACAGAGACAGTTAAAATTAATGAGTAGTCTACAAAGATGTTCAACGAGAAGCCACCATAGCATGTACCATTACTAAAACATCTCTTAGATTAAGAGAGTAAATAGGTTGGAAAGGATCTCTAGAAAAAGACAGGACAATCTTACAGCAAGTTCCTTATGGTCTTGGCTGGTAAAGTCGCACCTGCTTCCAAGGGCTGATATCTATAACCTCTGTGGGCAAACTCTTCCCAATTCAATTACCACATTGTGAATTCTTTTTCTAATATTTAATGGGACTTTATCTTGTTTTTTATGTCTACTGTCCTTTACCCTCTTGTACACAGCTAAGAGGAGTCTGGCCCTGTATTTTCTATATTCTTCCATGAAAGAAGCAATGACAACAGTAAGATCCTCCCTCAAAGCCCTCTCCTCCTGACAGAACAACTTCTTTCAGCATATCCTTATATATATATTGTATGTTCAAGGCCTCATCATCTTGGCATCCTGCTGAATTCTCTCCAGTATGTCACTACCTTATACTGAGAAGCCCACAACTGCATGAAGTACTCCAAAATGCTTCACTTTCCCCTTATCTCATTTGGGCTACTGGGGGGGAAAAACCCTGACAATTCAGGTACTATACCCAATAAGAAGCAAAAGAAAGTTCAATAGCAAACTTCCCACAGAAACTAAAAAAAAAAAAAAATCAGGATGACACAGAAACTAGATCCTATACCACTGTGTCAGCAGTATTTTATGAAGACAAAAAACCAGAGGTCCAGCTTGTCTGACGTTCTGTGAAAAACAATGGTTTAGTCTACAGATTTTAGAGGAAGAGTAAAGGATACCAAGCAGCAGGAGATGTTTTTGGTAAGTTGTCCCAAGGAGAAGGGGTTTTGTATGAGTTTCAGCAGCTGTCAATTTATGTCTTGCAGATGAGAGACATTTTACCTCTCTAAAACATGCTAAAAACTCCTCATTATTCATACACCTCTAATACTTTTTCAAGTTTTATAAAATCAGTTGATAATTGGTTTATAAATTTGATTGATCTTCTGGAACAAGTAGTATAATACTGTATCAAGTAGTTTCCTGTACCTTCAAAGTTTTACCTTTCAATCCTTCCAAAAGGATGAGAAGCATAAATTTCAGATGAACTGGATCAGGAGAACTTACTTGAAACAATTAAATAGCTAAAAATACATGCACTTTGTTATGAATGATTATTAACTGTAAATACCATTTTTTTAAAAATTACAATAAATAAAAATCAATAAAACATTAGCATGCCCTGTTCTAAAATAATAGTTAGTTAAGAAAAAATTCAACTGTTTTGCAATACTAAACTGTTAGTCTGGACGTAATATAAAATTAATCCTTTAGCAGAAAGGTAATAAAGTGTTAAAAGTATAAGTAGTTTATCCTATTGTTTTTAATAGAAAATTGCTTATGAATACCTCCATGATCTGTCTATTAAATTATAAAAATCTTTGTCACGGCAAGTTATAAAATTAATATATTCAATTTGTCAGATAAAAAGAACCTTGCAATTGTCCAACTTAAGCAGTCACTCAGTTGTTCAAATATGCATAATTTGATCTTTCATACACGTTGCAATAATCTAAAGCAGCTGAGCATAAATTGGCTAAAGCATTCCATCACAGAAGTCATGAAGTGATTTCTAGTAACGGCTGTAGTTAGCTGGTAATTCACATACTAGGTACAATTTTACTATCTCTGAATTATTGTCAGAATGTGTTATTCCGTAACAATCTTGATATATCGAAAAAAATCAGAATGAACATTTCTTCAGTGTTTGGAATGTAAATATATAAAAATTAAGGTTTCTGCAAAAGCACTAGAATATTGTTTTCAAACTAAAACACAAGCACTTGAAAAGTGGCAAATACAAAGCAATTAAAACAATTTACGTGACATAAACTTTCATTAGTAGTATAAACTAAGGAAGACAGAGAAAATAGACTGAAATATTATGCTTTCAAATAACCCTTGTCATTGTCGTCTCCACCATTGTATCATGCTGTTTTAATAAAATATATCATGAATATTCCACATTGTTATATTATCCTACCGACTATCTCTGTCCCACAGGAGTATTCGTATGTGGTTGATTATCGATGGCTGGCCTAGTTTAATTTCAATTCCAGAACGGCAGTCATCATCGATAGGGTGCCGAGAGAAGCCATGATCCAAGTCATAGTTCTGAGTATCCCCATCTAACAAAGCAGACTTCAGCTCCCCTTTTACAACCTGGGCTCCATACTTCATTGTTGCAATATTTTCCCCTGGTACTAAGAAGAAAAGGAAATAATTATTTAGTTTTTTACACTTCTACTGCAAATTAGATATTATGAAAATCAACTGTATTAGGTCAGAACAAAGATTAAGTAGTGATAATTTACTAATATGTAGTATCTATACTCTCAGTCCCTTTCATGATTTCACAGAATTCCATTGCACCTTTCTCATTCAGTCATCACTTTCCTCCTGGTTTTAAAGTTTTAGTCCGTTTAGTTTCTCCTTGTGATCAACCTCTCACCATATCTCTAGTAGTTTTTTTGCCCTTTCTCATTTTTTTTGTTCTAATTTCAACTGGGGCTGCAAACGAGCCCCTCAGTACAATACTTAGAAGAGCAGCCTGGAAAAGAAGAACAAACAAACAAACAAAAAACCCAAATATCCAGATTTTTTTTAAAAGGAAATTAAAATAAGGCAAAAAATTAATGGGTATTTTAACTTGTAGTTATTAAAAATAATCTCCAAAGGAGTGACTACCTGAAATGGTAGCGCGTTTTAGTTACTTATGCAAGAGTTACAGAATCTGTCATGTAAATAACAATATTACAGACCCCGTAGGAGTGGAAGGAAACTAAAAAACACATGAAGTGTTCAAGATATGGATGCATCATGAATTTGCAGTGGCATATACAATGGTCTAGCCATACAAGCTGTTTTGATAGCTACACAAGCTTCCAGTACTCTGCAAAGCTCAGTGAACTTAAGTGAAATGGAAACTTCGGGCTACTTGGGCTTTGAACCAAAATGGTCAAGCAAGTTTTTTATGCCACCATTTCACAGTAATAAACCTGTTTCATCTTAGGCACAGAACTTCCATCAACATAACTGAGGATAATGATCCCTAACTCCAACTAAAAAACAATACATTGATGACTCACCCTGTTAAACGCTTTAAACAGTCTTCCTTGAACAGAGAACCTAGAAAATATGATCTGAAAGCTAAATGACAAAAAGCTGCCTCTGAACTCTTCAGGTGGGTTGGCAACAGAAGTATGAATTTTAACAGGATGTTAAATTTGGCATATGAAGAACAGAATTTGAAGTGGTAAAATTTGAACTGTATTGTTGTTTATTTTTATGTAGCAGTACTATTGCAAGTGGTCATTAATGTTTCCACAAACAGAAAAAGTCCCAAGAGCCTGATCTAATACTAAAACAACAGAGAAATCAAATTCTCTAAAAAGCTGAGACATAAATATGCAGGAAAAAGTCAGAAAACACCATTTAAACTGTTCAAATTTATCTACTGCACTGTCAACAGAATGCCTTGCATAACAAGTCTTTTACAATATCCTAATATTAAACTCACGTTTAAATATTAATATCTGTAACTTCTAAGAGAGAACAAAGGGGAGATGCAGCTCTGAGAAAGCAGTTATTCTCAGGGTTCATCCTGTATGACTGACAGGCTGTGGTGCAGGCTCTAAAAGAATTTTCAACCTCATTCTTTGCTGTGGGGCAAATAACTCTCTCTAAATCACACACAAGATAGCAAACTAACAATATCTCTCTAAAGCTCACTGTTACATATTCTTATTGAATTAACAGAGAGCACAGACAAAAGTCAAAAAAAAGACTTCTCACTTTTCAGGCTTCCATTAATACAAATTTGAAAGACTTGTTTATACTATTTGGACAAGTATGTTACGAGTAAGATAAAAATCAGAAGTAGTGGAGAAAAGATTTTCTACTTCATGAAGATTTTAATAAGTCAATCAAGATAAAACTGTATCCCACAGCTAGTGCATTTTTAACGTATTTGCAAAAGGTTTTCTATTAAAATAACACTTCCTCTAGGAGGATACACTTATTACAACATTCATGTTTGAAAAATATCTGAGATATAAAGCAAAAAAATACATAGACGAATACTATTTGAGAAACAGAAACAACAGTATATTAACTATTTCACTATGTAAGCCTTTTAAAACATGTAACAACAGATAGGAACTCAAAACACAGATTAACTATCTCCTCCAGACAACTACAGTCACTAAATGAGAAAAAAACAACCAAACAAAAAACCTGATGCTTACTTAACATGCCCCTGTAGTTGAGGTCCATGTCCCGACTCTCTGAACGAATTTTAATGGCATCTAGGATGGCATCAGGCGACAATAATCCAGAAGGTCTTACAACATTTAGTAGTTCTGTTAGACTCATTAGTGGCAAACGTACTGCTTGCATGATTTCAGCATGGTTTTCCTTGGGGTTATGTTTACACCAATTCATCAAAGCTTGGAAAATGTCCTTCTCCGGAGCTGCAAACGAATCCCTCAGTACAATATTTAGAAGAGCAGCCTGGAAAAGAAGAACAAACAAAAAAACCCAAATAACCAGATGTATATCTTTTTTAAAGGAAATTAAGGCAAAAAATGAATGGGTATTTTAACTTGTAGTTATTAAAAATAATCTCCAAAGGAGTGACTACCTGAAACTGTAGTGTGTTTCAGTTATTTATGGAAGAGTTACAGATTCTGTCATGTAAATAACAATATTACAAACCCCCTAGGAAAGGTAAGTCAGAAGTGTGGAGAACTAATCTAATCAATTTAATTCAATTCCAGTTACTACTACAAAGTTACTTTGCAATATAAGAAGTGATCTGGGGATTTGGTAGTATAGTTCAAAGCATTCCTTTAAGGAATATACCTTAGGCTAGTATAAGAACACTGATGAGAAAAAGTGTGGCTTGGAATTGCCTTTTTAAACCATTTCTAACTACTTGGGATTCCTCCCCACTCCTCTCTTTCTCTCTTTTGGTACAAACTTAGAATCAACAGGTAAAAACTTCAGTGCCTCTTACACAGGAAACCCACTAACTGCAGAATGAGAACAAAAAGAATTCAACAGCTTTTTGCTTTTCACTTAGCAAGCAGAATAATTACATGTTTGCCTACAAAAAGGATAAATCTCTCATATATATCAGGACAGCTATGCCAAAGATGCCGTAAGCTATGCACTTACTGATGGATGACATTTGCTAACTTCTATACTGATAATATGCTCTCAGAGCTCAGATTTAGCAAGCTGTGCATGACACAGTACAGTAGAGAGAAAAAAAAAGTATTTTTTTTCCTACACAACTAGTAAGCTAGCTGAGCAGAGCATATTTATTTCAAGGAATAGACCCATCACAGCTTTCCCACTAAAACACTTAAACCCAAACAACACAAACTCAGCCATCATTCATTCAAGATGCTCTCCTGCTTCATGTGAACACCACTTGAAAGCACTCTATCACTGTTATGCCCAACTCAAAGGCCACTCCAGAGTAAGTGCAAAATTTTAAAGCCATAGAACAGCTTGACTCAGGCACAAATATTTATTCATCTAAGAGCATCAACAAAACCAACACACAAAAAATCCAAACCACCATGCAACACCATATTATGCAATTTTCAAGCATGATGACAATCAGCAATATAAATCACAGTAACCTACAGAAAGCTTTAGCTTACACAGTAGAAAATCACCCATCACTGAGGCAGCCTATATCAAGAAATTAATAGAACAGAGTATCTTCTACTTCTGATACTTTATATCCCCTGGGCAGCAGTGATAAGCCTAATTATATTATTTCAAGAAAAAAGACAAATTAAGATTAAAATTCCTGCTACCACTTTTTCTCTGATGGAGAATACTCCCTCAGATTTACTATATTTAGCTAAACTGACTTGTTAAATACCTAGCATATTCAGAACAGATCACCAGGATTTTCAGTTCAGCTTGGATTGGACATTTGCAACTGTCAGTTGCATTAGTATAAAATGATACCTGTTAAATAACATATAAACTTGTCTTTTATGTCCCCATTAATATTTTATCACGAAGTTGTATACAAATTGAAATTACCATTCCTGGGGGAAAAAAGTGTAAACAAAAGAAGTACCTTAGAAAGCGAGAGGAAGCCTTCACTGGAGAGCACCTCTTGGGCATTTCTATCCATGAACATACAGCACATACAAGTTAATTTGGGAAGGGAATAAAGACTGGCAACATCAAAAGTCATACAGACATTCTGAATATTAAGTATTGTGCAAAGATACTCAGACGTGGAATCCTCCAGTTCTGGGAACCCGTATTTATGTGCTAGGCTTAGGAAGTCCAGGAGAACCTCCTCTTTCTCATCTCGTAGTGTAGCACGACCAGTGTAAATATATTTCAACAGCATGGTAAATGCTTCTGCAGTGGTGTCCTGAAGGGGAATTTCTGCTTCAGGCTGAGATTCTCTCATTCCACCATACAATAATGCTCTATAAGGAAGATAAAATTTGAGAAATTCATATCCTGATAAAATCTAGGCAAAAAGTACAAAAAGAAAGGAATAAATGACTAATTACAGCAAGGAGAATGCAAAGGGCATATGGTTTAAGAAACTACAAAAGAAAAAATCCTAATCCTTGGCATTTAAAGTGCAGCTCTGCTCTGAAAGCAGCTGCACAAGAATAATATTCTAATGCATCATGTTTTTGTCCTACACAACAATTGCTCCATCTCCGCTTTGAAAAACAGCTTGCAAAGCAGAGATTGAGATATGATTCTTGTACCTTTTTTTTTTTTTAATATAGTGTCACCAATGAGAAAGAAAGAAAAAAAAAAAAGGCATTATTTTCAGAAAACAAGTGAAAGAAATAGTTCACCACTATAATAGAGGTGGAGATCAGCAAATCTTGGGATTCTTAATCCTCTCTATTCCTTACTCTAAACACAGCACATGGCAACTGATGATTTCTCTCAAGATTCAGGATTTCAAAGTATTCCTAATTATTTTTTAAAATACAATAGTCAGTTTGAACACAATTTGCATTCACACTTAAGTTATTAGCTTATACCTCTAACAAAATTAACTGAAAGATGATGATCAGGAAGTTCTATTAATTACATTTGGAGTGAACAATGCCCAGCTCTTAAAAAAGCTGGATTAGTATTATTCCTAGTTTTAAAATATACATTCTAACCTGTATCAGCCAGATCTCTTTAAATAATCAATTCCAACACACCAAAATTAAACTTCCTAAGTATATTCCATAGGAGCACAGCATCCATATACTCTGAGAAATCTAAACAATTTTACAGCATAACTTTCCTGTTCTGAAGTAATCTTTCTCTTGAATTTGTGAAGCTACCTTCAAAATCCAATTTAATGAAGGTCAAAAGAATAACATCATGACATGGTATTTATTTTTTTTTTATATTTGGACACAATGATTTGATGTGCTGAGAAGCATTCACACAGAAAAGGTCACACTCAATGGACAGATGATTACACCCTGAAAAGTTCATAGAGAAACAATGTTTATCTCATCTGCATGAAAATTTCCTGTGAGCCTGACAAAAAGCTATACTTCACCTGAAATAATGGCACCTAGCAGCGAGGATCACTCTGTGGGCCGGAAAACGTTTTTTTTCTACAATAAATGTAACATCACTATATTCTTCCCCATTCATTAGAGCACCAATATGCTCTGACAGAATGTGAACGTGGTCAATCTCACCCACAGCTGTGTAAGGACGAAGTGGATGGCTGTTACTCATCTTGGAGGGATGGTGACATTGGTAGCCTAAAGGGAAAAAGAAAAAGTATTATAAAGGATACAAACATTTTAAAATGGCAAATATCAAGCTGCAATTACAAAAAAAAAGTGACTAGTGTAAGTTACCATGTATTACATGAAAAATGAAGCCAAGAGGTTTTCTATTAAAGTTCATTTACAACAGGACTCAGTGCAGCCTGCATCAAAAATTCGAGCCAAAGGAAAATATTTGAGAACTGTCAACTTGCTGTTGTGTCAACCCATTGGCTTAAAACAAAAAGCTTCCAAAAAAAGGAATTAAAAGTTAAACTATTTTAAACTTACCACGAGAAAGGAATTTTATCTGAATTTAAATGCCCATAAATTATAAATAAATAATTTGACCAGTTAAACATAGTCTTAACATCCAAGTCTCTACTAAAATCAGTGCTAAGTAAATACATCAGTGTTTTGCAGAATTCCAATCAACTTTCCAGAACTGAGAGAAAATAGCCAACTGGGATAACTTTTAATAAATAACAAAGTCTGTCAATGAGCAAAGCTTTACAATGCACAATTCAATTTTCTTACCCTTTCCACTCAGTTTTCTTGATGCCTTCCGATTCCCTCATATATATATATATACACACACACACACACCCTGAAAGGTATCTCAGTCATAAATGTAGGAAAGTGTCCACTAATGTACAATATAGATAAACACATCAGTCATACCTTCTATGAAATTATTTTCTTACTTCTTAATTCACGAGTGGTTTTAGTTTTGTTGGTTTTCATTTATTTCAGCAACAGAGCATCCCCGGAAAAAAAAGTAGGTCTTAAATCAGCTTCTATTGTTATACTTCTGTTTACTTTTAAAAAAAAATAAACCAAGTTGGCTGTTTCAGATAATAACCATTCATCTTCTATGCTCCAGCGACTAGCAACTTTTCAAAATAGCCACATGCACAGAATCATCACAGAACTGTTCTGGTTGGAAGAGACCAAGTTCAAGCCCAACCGTTAACCCAGCACTGTCAGGCCACCACTAAACCATGTCCCTTAGCACTGAAAAATGATGGTGTACCACAAGAAGCAGGAAAATCCTGAGGCCATACCCTTCACAAAGCCAACCCATTAATCTTTCAAGTGGATTGCACGACACAAATGCCTTGTAAGCTATATTTTTGAAGTATTATGAGGAAATACGAATCTGTCTCCAGTCATTTCTACCCTTAGAAATAAAACACATGCACGTGGGGTTAAGCATTAATTGCACTACTGTAGCACGTGGAAACACTTAACCCCAAATCAAGACACTGTAGAAACATGGTCCCAAAGACTTTTAAACTAAACTAGAGAAAGCAATAGAAATAGAAAATAAGATTTGGGAAAAATACAGTATATGAAACTGATAATACAGATCACAGCACAAATGAGAACAAAACCCCAGCTTTCCTCAGGCTGTCTCTGCTACTTGAATTAGGATCTGTGTGCCCATGTAGCCATTACAGCCTGAAACCAGCAATACTGGCCAAGATCCTAGTTAATTTAAAATCAGCTAAGACAACTCTGCACTGAACAGATTTATACAACGTGCACTTCCAGTAACATTTACTTTGTAACAAGCAAGATTCAATTAACTCACATCAGTCCAGTGGCATCTATTTATAGTAGATAAAATATTTATCACAACATAATTATTTGAGAGTTTATAGACAACAGAGAAGTTGAAATGCCCTCAAATTACAAAACTTTCCATTACAAAAAATGAGCAAACAAAAGGATGTATTTGTTACTCAGCTGCAAATCTCAAATCTTTATACTCCATCAAGACTCCTGCACCTTATAAGTCTATAATTGCTGTTGTTCATTCACAATAGTCAGACAACCCAAGTACATGTGAGTTACATGCACATTATCAAGAAACTCTGTACTGTCTCTCTTCTTCTAGTTACAACTGATTGCTTAGGGAAGTTAATTTATGATATTTCATACAAGTGTACAAGTACTGGCATATTCTGCTTTTAAAATCTATTTTTAATTCCATTTTTTCTACATTCTACTTCTTTCTTACCTTCATCCTCTCTTACATCTCAAATATAAGAACAGATACTGTCTGCGTAAAACTGAGAGACTGTAAAAATGGTAAAGATAAGGGAATGCCACCACTTTCACGCTAACTTTGGTTCCAGTAGCTGTAGATGTTGTCATGTGCCAGTAGGGTCAAAAGTTCAAGGGAAAATTGTTTCCATTTCATGTGAAAGAAAGAAATAAAAATCAAAAGCACACTTCCCTCTCAAGCGTACATAAACCTCTCTCTAAACAAGAATCAGGATATAGACGAGGGTGAAGTCTGAACCGGGGACACTTGCTAACAAGCTGATGATGCCAGTCCTTACGAACATCAAGACCCTGAACTACATCAAGAAAAGAATGAAGACATTCAGAAATCCCTGTGCATAAGCTGCAAGACAAATTTGTTTTGATGTTTAATGCTCTCCAAATTGCTGGTACAATGTACTATTCTAAACTGACAGTTCCAAACAAGAACATGCTGATCACTCAAACAAGGACGACAAGCCTCTGCCTGAGCAGTTTTTGCTTGAATGATATGAAGTGTTGGAAACAGGCAACTTTATCAAACTATGTACATGCCTTATATGCTCTCTGTGGGTAACTAGTATATTGAAAAAGCACTCAAAATCATTTGTTTACTGATACACATTGCCAATGCAAGTTTTGTCTGTACTGTTGATTTTCCATATACAGCGGCTTAGTGAGAGCAGTCCCACCTTCAAAATAGAGAATTAAATAATACTCGACTCCACATCTTCCCGAGCTGGATTAATTAATGGTATGAATCCATTCAACCCTTGAAAGGATCTGCACATTACTTGTTTGAGGAAGTAGAAGGTAATATACTGCTTTAGTTGTGGCAAGTTGCTATGAACTCACCACTTCCCTGTATAGTTAAACATATATTTTTCTAGTTGCAACTCCAAGTAATATTTATGATAAAAAATGACGGATGTTGTCAGGAGCTTGGCAAAACCCTTCCTGAAGATCCCTCTGGCATCTTCTGTCATCAAAGAACACCACCCCTTTCAGAAAACATAGGTGTTTACTCTTCCTGGCTGTCAAAGAACACTTATCCAACTTCAGAATAAAAAGCCAAGCCCTTTACAAGGATCTTACCAGCACCATAACCTATTTCCAGGAGGTATTCAGCACTAATTAACTGCTTCAGGAGTCAGCTGCTGCAGCTTTGTTCATACCACAGAAATAACCAGAACAGAACAGTCTTCTCGGTGAGTCTGAGGCACTATTAAAATGGCAACAATCTCAAGAGGCATCTGTTCAGTCAGAAGGCCTACAAATAATTTCTAAGACCCCATCCGAAGACACACTTCTCAGTGGCCATCTTCAACAGTGAGCACGTGAAAGCTGCAGCCTAGTATTTATTACATAACGCAATAAGTAAAATTACACAATGTGTGTCATGGCTAGAAAAACAGCAAAACTCCTACAGTTTTAAGCTTGCCCTATTTCTTCTTAGTAACAAGTTACAGTGTACAAAAATGTGATCCAGAAAACGCCATAACAACAGCAAAACCCCAATGACATCTTTAGTAAACAACTCTCAAACCAGAGGTGCAATAAAGACTCAGTCACTTTCCCTCCACCTCATTTGGGCTATCCCTAAAAAGTCCTCTGAAAAGCAGTGGTGTTTCAACAAAACATGTAAGATATTTTTTTTTTTTTTAATACCAGGCACTGAAAAAGGAATTTAAGAAATTGTTCATGAAATTATTTTTTTCCCCTATAAAATGAGTGAAAAATGTTTACATAATTAATAACCCTATTGAAGCTTTAAAAATAAATGCAAGTAAACAGACTATCGCTAGAATTAAAAATTTTACCAAATAAGTCTGGATTATAAACATTGAGCAAATAATTTCACACCCTTGAAACACATAATTCCTTCACTACCTAGTTTGCACCGAGCAAAATAATACAGATTTTATCAGAATTACATAAAGGGAATTTTCTTAAATATAGTTCTCTTAGACCGCTATTTTGTCTAGAAATAGGAATTGGTTAGCGATTGAGTAGTCTTTCAATTTTTCATAATTCATTACTTCATAAAGTATTTTGATATGTTTTAAATAAATTCCAGCAAAGTATTACTTCAATTACAATTTCTATTACCATAGACTCACAGAACATGGTAGGTGTGATGGTAAGGCTACTGTACAAACATACCATTGTTTCAAAACATATGGTTTGGTTTTTTAATGGAAATACACATCTTTTTATACAAAAAATTTTTTTTTCTCCTAAGTTCTGGTACAATAAGCTAAACATCTCAAGAAATAGGATTTTTTCGTAAATATTTCAACATACACAGAGTATAACCTAAGGAAATACTTTCCTTCTGTCAGAATCTTTGCTACAAGGGCTCTTTCTTACACCTAAGTAACAAAGTTGCTTATGAGTGAAAATTGTAACAGAAAGGGAAAAGATACACTTTCTGATATTTAGTATCCAATATAACAACATAATCAATGCAGTACAAATTTAGAGATACAGAGTATGAAAGATCAAGCAAATGAAATTCACAGAACTTTTAAGTCTCCTCTCCAACCCTTTTGTTGTGAAAAGATTAAAAGAAAAGCAGATGTTAACTCTAGTTAATGGTAAATAACCACACAATTCAATGACAGTGTTCTAAACAACAGTTTAGTACCAAAAACGTTTTGACTGCAAACATATGGCAAGTTACACATGGCTCATCTGCAAACAGGTTCCCATAACTAAAGTGCTATAGTGCTAATGTTTTGTGTTCTCCTCAGACATAAATATATAATAGAAGAGTAGGAATAAGTTTAGCTACATACAAAGAACGATATACTAATTGCAGGATATTTATTAACACACCTATAAAATAGGTATTAATGCACTCAATACAACCTGGTTAAAATGGAATACAACTAAACCCTTAAGTTAAATCTGAAGAAAATACTTTGGCCCACTCACCAGTAAAGCTGTCTGAAGATCTACAGTGGACATAGCCTGTAGGCAGATGACCAACTTCCTGAAAATTAGGGTTCTTCGCCATTCTGAACAATAGACAGATTGAACAGCAAGCTCATAGAAACGCTATTCAGTAACATCCAGCTGCACAGCAACAACTGTACCATTTCCTGAAATAATGCATGAAATATATACCATCAGAAACTGGAGGAATGCAGCCTATGGCAAAAGTGACTGAGATGCATATTTCTCAGTTAAAATTTTTGTGGAAATAAGTTACTTTAAAATCCCTCCATTCTATGGGAAAACGTCTAATAATGTAGAACATAGCATTAGAATTTCTTTTTTTGAGCCACCACCATTTAACTTTGACCATTCGTAACACTGCCCTTCATTTGTTCATTACAAGCCACAAAAATTTCATCCTAACATCCTTGCTACAGCATTAATGTCCCTGGGAACACCATTTTCCCAGACGGCTGTCCTAATTAAATCAGGTCTATGCAAACTACATTGCACACATTTTATTCCCTGCACATCCAGAGTTCTTGCCTAGCTAAAGGTTTTTGGGGTTTTGGTGGTTGAGGTTTTTTACAACGCTTCAGGCAGTTGCAGATCTTGCACCTGGGCAAGCCTTTAATTTTACAAACAGAAAAACAAAATGAAACTTTAGGGTAAGGAAATACAGAAATATAGATGCTTTATTTAAATATATAACCAACCTAATGAGTCTTTCTCATCAAGTATAAATTATTGCTACTCTTCCTGTCATACCTGCCAACAAGAAAAATAAACTGTATCTAATTTGCTAAACAGCTGATACCTTGGTCTATTAATTCTCTCTCATAAGAGACACACTAATTTTCTTTAAAGTATATATTTAAGTGAGCAAGGGAGGAGAAGGTAGTCTCATGAACTGGAAAGTAACCCCACCTTAATCTAATAAATTGAAACAGGTATTTGACAAAGAAGGCCTCCTGTTTTTTGAGAATAAGCACTATGTAAATATTTGTTCCTACAAGTAATGTATGTTATCAAATTGGCTACCATATATAAAAACATATTTAAAAAGCATTTATGAAAATTCTTGATTTTGTTTGTTTTGGGTTTTTTTAAGATAAAAATGAGTTAATAGGCACTAAGAGAACAGTATACTTCACGCACCTGATGTATAGATTTGTAACAGAAGATAAGCCAAATACCCTCACATTGCGAGTTAGCTCAAATTAAATCTTGAAACACATGAAAAATTAAATGAAGCCATCACAGGTCTTTGGTATAGATCCTTGTGCTATGCTTTAAAAATAACATGGGCAAAGAGCATTGCTTGGCAAGCAAGATTACAGGCACGTTGCTAACAAGTTAACATCAAGGTGGTTTTTTTAAAGTCTGACAATATGGCAATTTCTTCCAAGTCAAAAGTAAATTCAATAAATCACAGCAGTGCATAAGCTGCAATAGTAGTTAAACACTAAAAGCTCAGAAGAACGTGTGAAAATACTGCGTGTACTACTAAAGCGTCAAAATATTGAACTAATACTTGGAGAAAAAAAAAAAAGAACAGACACAAGTGGTCTTGCAAAGGGCAGGGGGAGGCAAAGAGGAAAGCAGGTGAAGCAGACGCATCACACCCACGGGAGAGAGAGGCCGAGAGAGAGCGATCCGCCCAAGGTCGCTCCCAGGCAAGCCTGGGCCGCCACCTCCCCGGAAGCCACCTTCCAAGTCTGGAGGGACTGGAGCGACGACCCGCGCCCCCTCGGCCGCCCCGTCCCTCGCCTCCGCTGAAAAGCGCTTCAGGTGAAATCCCTTCCCCGCCTGCTGCGTTCAGCTGCTCCCCGCGGACGGCCCCCGCGCTCCTGGCGGCGATGCTGCCTCGGCCCGCTCCTGGGTCGACCTGCCCGCGCCCGGTGGCAGACACCGGCGGCTGCGCGTCGGCGCGCCGAGGGGCCAGAGCCCACCGCGGGGGAGGCCTCAGGAGCCGCCGCCCAGCTTGTCATCAACCTGCTCCGCAAA
>WUAM01000287.1:34759277-34771938 GCA_024336885.1 Actenoides hombroni | reverse complement strand
TGATGTCAGTTAGAAACAGCAGCCGTCCGCCTGCGTGCTGACGTAGCGAGCGCCCCCGGGAACGGCCCTGCTGCCGATGGCGGTGGCGGCGTCAACTCGCTTCGGCCTCCGTAGTTCCGTTCGCGCGGCGCCTGGTTTCCTCTTCCGGCCATAGAGAGGAGGCGGCCGGTCGCAGAGCGGCAGCTGTGGCCCTGGGCTAGGGGAAGAGCGCCTGGGGCTCAGGCCCCGCGGGCTGCCCGCCGGCACCGCACCCCGCGCACTCGGAGAGTGGCGAGAGCCTGGCGGCTGCTGCACCCCCGGCGAAGCTTCTCTAAGCGGGTGTGTTACAGGGGCGGTGTCCCAGGTGGGGCTGTGTGGGACCTTCACGGCCGCAGTCTGCAGCCCGGGGGTTACAGCCGGCCTGACAGCAGGTGCCAGCGGGTGTCACGAACGGGCCCGTAAGGCAGCTGGGACGCTTAAACGCCCGGCCCATCTGAAAAAGCAATCGATGTTTAACCTTCCCTATTGACCTCATCTGCTATTACTCGGCTATGTTCAAAATATGCATTTCCGTTGAGGTGTCACAGTGTGCTTGCCAGCCTCTTGTCCATCCGGGTGTCTTCTGCTTTCCTGGGTAAGGTCTCTACCTGGCCAGTAGATTAATTTATACTGTACTGCGTGAAGCTAAATTTAGGCCCTCCAAGTTGTGAAGCATTGCAGGCTATTTAATTTCATGCTTTATTTAGCAGAAGTGTTACCTTGGAAGATGTAAAAATAGCACCGTCTGTAATCAGTGAGAACATTAAATCATTTTAAGAGTTTACATCTAAATTCTTTAAGTCTCTTGCAGGTTGAAAGAATCATCATTAAGTGTGCTTTTTTTATTAGTTTATTCTTGGATTTGATAACTGAGAATACTGCTTTTAATTCTCAGTATGGAAAGCAGACGTAACTTTCATGTAAAAAAAAAAAACAACAACAAAACTACCCTGCCCCCTTCGTGATACTGCTGTAACTAGCTTGTAGACACTAGTGTTTTTTCACGTGTTTCCTCTGTATTATATCATCTATCACAATGCCTATGCTTTGCCAAGCACGTAAGAAAAACAAAAAGGGTCATTCTAAGATAAGTAAACATGCTTAGAGTAACTTTTGAGTACCAGAGAACTTTCAGTAGAGCCTGCTCCTCCTCATGTAGTCATCCGCTGTACACCCTTTGACTTACTCATCTGAGTTACAAACTATCCCAGTTTTAATTACTGGATTCCATACAATTGGGTCAATAGTTTTTCCAGTCACACCTGTACTTTGAAGTGTAGTGAAACAAGTCTCTAAGAAACACCGAATGTTTGTAAAATATGAAACACCAAATTACACATTTGTAAATTTTTGTAAAATTTTAAGATCTTCTTTGCCAATACTTTGTCATAAAGCTTTAGATGATATATATCTGTATTGACTGAAATAAAACATGGTTTTAGACAACTTCACTTAGACTACTATTAGTCTAAATATTTTTTTCTACTCAGAGTCTAAAGAGAGAGTCTCAATGGCAAGGAACTGCAGTTAGCACTTGTGCTTCGGATGAGTTTTACTTAATTTAAGTTCTTATTTGAGAACACCAGCAGCATGTAAGGTATTCTACAATACTGTGTAATTTAAAAAAAAAAAAAAAAAGTAGGGTGTGTTTTCATGAATCAGGCTAAGCCAACCTGACTTTCTGCTAAAATGAACAGCTTTATTTACTCACTCAGGAAACTAAGGAGCCTTGGACTGGTTCCTCATTTCTGCTTAATTTTCTGACCTAACATACAGGAGAATAATTAATGACACAAGGAATGAAATAGGGAACAGGCCAAGGATTAGTTCTGGTAGTATAAAAGGCCAGAAATAGAGAACGCAACCATGAACCAACAGTGTTTACTGTTGCAGAAAAAAAGGCAACTTGGCAAATATTCAAGAAGGTAATTGTATATTAATGACACTGATAAGGCACTACCTAAAGCACAATATCTGTAGATACTGTAAAGACCAGCCAGAAAATACCATACAAATGACATTTTAAAATACCAGGGTTGCTTCATATAAAACTGAAAAAAAGAAAAATACTACCTTTTGCATTACTCTATCTTCCAATGAATTTATGATTACTTGCATATCCATAGGGTATATTAAGCAGAGCAATAGTTTTCACATTCCTTTTTCCAACACGTAAGGCTCGGATGAAGCATATAATCCATTTTTACTCATTTCCACAGGCAAACAAAATATTTTTCATTTTTATGAATGATTTTTCATGTGGAGCTCTGTAAAATGACTGAGTTTAGATATACTACCTTGTTAAGATGTGGCAGACAAAATTAAGGATTTTTCAGATATGGAGATAAATGCTAAATTTTGCTGCTCTAAGTCATTAACATCTAAATTAGCATAGTAGAAATCAAATACAATACCTTCTACATTTCTGCTTTAATTTGTAAGCCAGGGAGTTATTGACATTATTAACTCCACTACTAGAACATCCTGCTAATGAAGTCACACAGTTACTTTCTTCACTATTGTACTCCCAATTAGTATCTTTTATCACCAGATTTCTTCTCAAAAAAACCCCCATGAACCAAAACAAATACCCTTTCAGTTATCTAGGATTCAACAATTAGCAAAGCAACATGGCATACTGATGAATGAATTTGTCATTTTCACTAATGCTTTATTTGGAAGTGAACTCCAATGCCATTACACTATTTGGTAGTCACTAACTGAGGACTTCATAGGAGTTAAGTGCTACTCAAACCACAGTAAGACAGGCCAGAGGGGTTTTTTCCTCTCTTGGAAGGAACAGCAGGATCATTTACTCTGTTCGTAACAGGTGGAACATAAAGCATAAAAATCAAGTAATTTGTGTAACATATGTAAATGTTACATGTTTTCCTGATGTTTACAGGTGTCATTTCAGTCATCATCGCTTCTTTTGAGAGGGCAGATCAAAATGCTACGAGTAGGACACCGTTGTTTCAGATACTATTTTTCCTTAATTTCCTAATGAAGAACGTACAGAGCATTTAAGTTAAATTTAGCCCCAGCCTTTCATTGAAACAAAAATTATGAGCAAGTTCTTTCTAGTGTTGGAAGAGACAAGAAATATCACTGTGAGTTAGCAACTATGAGACCTCTTATCTTGACTGTCAATCAGCAGCCAGAAGCTGAAAGACTGAATTCTTTATGCTGGACTGATCTATTGCCTCCACAAAGTTTTTGTTCCAGGAAGGGCTGTTTAAGGCTGCTCTTTAAGGAGTTTTGCCTGGCATTATATAAATAATATTAGGACTTCCATAAACATGTTACTCCTCAAGTCAAAGTTAGTCTCAGATTTTATTTTCTAGTATACAAGATAAAGCATGAAGCCTTCAGGATCTTTTGACTTACTTCTTTAAAAAATATTTTGAAGTTTGGTGGTTTTTTCCTCCTTGTTGAAGCTCATCAGTAGTAATACAGGAATTTTTTGTTGTTAATTAAATTTAAACAGTGTGAGATGCAGTGAATTTCTGGTCACATATCTTTTGATAGTGTTTAGTGAACTATTAACCTAATTAATGGTTAGATGAGAATCTGTGTAAGTGCTTTTCCAAAAAATGGTTCAGTATTCCTAACTGGAAATAATCGCAGTGGCATCACAGGACAAGAAAAAAGGAATCCAAGTACAGTGAGGTCCCAGGGGATAGTTTTAGAGGAAACTCTGAACACAAGTGATTCCTCACCATTAAGTAAGAATTTCAAACACTGTTACAGATTTTCTCCAGGAGACTGAAGGTGTCCATCTCTTATATAATAGACTCCGTTAGAACTAAGTGAGAGTCACCATGTGGTTAGGATTCAAGATTTCAATCCAGTAGCCATCAGGATCCTGAACAAATGCAAGTCCTTTCATTTTACCTAGTAAGAAAAACAGACAAACAAATAAAATTAAAAAAGCAAGATAAAGTTAAGACTACATAACTAGTTCTTGATATCAAATACAACTACTTTGAAAATTATTTTTATTTTCCTTTTGCATGAGAATTAGTTCAAATTTAGACAACTAATTCCAGAAACATCCAGATTAGTTTTTAATCAGCATTAGATCTTTGTATGCTAAATTGTCAAGCTTAGTCTCAACAATGCTGTAACTTAAAGTACTGTCTTTTATTGATTGAAGTTTTCTGCATATGGCCCTCTAAGTGTTCATCCTCTAAATTCAGAAAAATATTTTTGTGTTCCAGGGTGTTCCGACGTATTTTCTTGAACTGGCTTTGCCAACATCAAATCCTGTGTTGCTCTGCCTGGTTCATTTCCCATCATTCCTGTCTCCACACTGAAGTTTTATGTTACTGTTTTTTGTTTGGTTCCCCCCTGCATCATGGTTTACAGTACACATTTGCATCACTTCATAAAAAGGAGAAATGCAGGGCAGTAATGTTTTAAATGTTACTGTTGGAAAAAATATCACTGAAACAGAATCCCCAAAAGTTGTCTTCAACAGTAATCAGGATTGCACAGCTTCACATGTTACCTTAAAGTATTAACCACTCACTTTTAGTTACACTTTCTCTATTAGGCTATTTCATGTAACAGAACCAAACTACCTCTTAATATATTCTAGTTGCAAAAACTGAGAGAATAGATGTTTGATTCAGTAACATATAAAAAAAAAATAAAATTACATTAGGTTTCTCAGCCTGCTCCACAAACAATGAACGTGAAGTTCAAAACTTCCTCCTCCATGGCACTTGCTGCATCAGTTTTACTTCTTAATGTTAAAAACAACTTTTGTTCTTCCCTCTCCTTGACTGAAGGCACATAGCTGGAATAATTAACTATTGTACCAAGATGAATCTATTGTCATTTTTGTCCCCTGTGTAAGAGAGGGCAGGTACAACTGGTTTTATCAACATCTAAGCAGTGACAACTACTAGAAACATATTACTCAGATTTCCAGGAGGACCTACTAGATAGAATACATTAAAAACAAGGAAAAAGATTGACTTAAATTTCTGATCAAGACTTACCATCATCTGGTTTCTTCACAAATTTCACTCCTAGTTCTTCAAACCTTTTACAAGCTTTATTGACATCAGGGACAGCAATTCCAATGTGTCCTATGCAACAATGTAAAGAGTGAAGAACACTAAGTATTAACTGGGGGTTCTGGGAAAAGATTTGATCAGTATTTCATCTTGTGCAAAAAGTTTGTGCTGTAGTTGATATAAGATATGATTGTATGCAAGAAAAACATTGCTTCCATAAAGAAGAGCATTTGAAAAGAAGAGCATTTGAGGTATTAACACTATTCTCCTTCAGAAAGTTGGCATTTTGAAAATGCCTTTTAAAAATAGGAACTTTAGAGTTAAAATTATCTAGAGTAAGGAAAAAAAAAAGATTTTCGATCAAATTGGTTTATTTGTATTTCCTTTCTCGAAGTGTGCCCAGGTAACAGGATTTTGTTGCATTTGCTCAGTTCAACAGTACAAGTGTATCATTAATGCTGTATTTGTAGAGGCTAACACGAGCACTGTGCAAGACCTGAGCTTACAAAATCAATTCAGAAGCTTTAAATGTCAAGTAGCTAGATTGAGTATGAAACTTATTTCACAAGCCAGTGACCTTTCAAGCACTCAAAATATCAAATTGAGCCACATGAATACTATCCTCAGTGATACAGAGAAACAGAATTCTCCTTCTAGCTTAAAATGTGTAACCAGTGGATTATAAAATAGAAATCCAAATGTAGATCAGTCTAAACACCATGATAATCTGATACACAAGAGCAATTCTTGTTCTTAATTCAGCAGTTACTATTAGCATGTGTTTGCTTGCCAAAGGATTAGATTCTTTATAGAAAGTATAACTGTGGCTCATTACTCTGAAACACATTTGGTTACCTATTTTTGTAATCTTTTACAACATACATGCTGGAAGAAGAGAGGTAAAGGATGAGATGCAAGTTTCCCTCCTTCCTAGTGCTAGTATGTTTTCTTTAAAATAACCTACTAGGAAAGTCTTTTCATCCATACAAGTTTAAAATATTTTTCTACTAGTTCTCATTCAAAAAAACCAGAAACACAAAAAAACACCAACAAAAGCAAACAAAACAAAAAAACCCAAAACAACAAAAAACCCTACAGCATATACTTATCCAATAACTTTTGCACAGAACGTATATAGATGTCCTCTAGAAAACATTTTAAACTCCATTTTCCCCCCAATACACACAAGAAAAAAACTGTAATCACAATAAACCAAAGCTTAAAAGCTACAAACACAAAACTAAAAACCTACCAAATCCTCGGGGATCTGAATTGCCATTGTGATAAGACTGTTTTTCATCGTTTTCAGTGCCCCAGTTGCTGTAAGAAATAATTATTACATATTGAAGAAAAGCATCAAAATAAACAAATCCTAAATATTTTTGTTCCGTTTCCTCAGGAGGGTAAGCTGTTTCTCTTACTAAACCAGAGAATTTCAGTTGTTGGTTACATTCATTACACTATCAAGATTTTCTCTACTCACAGGTCCTAGGCATAAGTCCCAGGTCCAATTCAGTAATGTTCACAGCCCGTCACTACTGTTCAATTTCTACATTTGAATAAGTCACAGACACTCCTGTCTTACTCAGATTAGCGAAGGTTGTGCTGCACGAGTCAGTTTATCTACCCATTGCCGGAGAACAAACAGAGAGGTCCTGAAGCTAAGCAGGGCCGTGGGGTATTGGGGAGATTCTTTCTGCACAGTTACAGTGATTAGCAACATTATCCAAATTGTCCTGTTTATGGGAAGAGTATGTTTAACTTTATACCTCTTTTGATTAGTCTAAAAGCAACAGTTATCCATTATTAGGATGCTCTGGGGATCCAGTGAAAGTTCTAACCACATTGGGTTTTCCTAAATTCTGTGGATTCTCTATCCAGATGGCATGCATACTCAAAACAAAGCAAGCATTATTTCATATTTGTGTACCACTGTTCACCTAGCAGTTTGAAAGAGCTCTGAAAAGAGAAGGATTAAGTTTGCCAAGTATTCAAGATCTCAGTCACATTTTAAGACTATATGACAGGGAAGATGTTTCTATGGTAATGATTACATTTTTTATTCAATCCAACAGGATTTACACTCATCCCTTTCTGTTTAATCACTGATAGCTAAATGTCATATACCATTTTATTAATACTTACTGTGTCAGTTCAAGTGTAGCTTTTCTAGAGAAGGTCCAAGCTGTTCTCTCAGTTTTATCTTTCGGGATATCATTTTTATCTTCATATGCCAGGAAATAGAGCGAGAACTTCATAGTAGGAAAGTCAAATTTTTGAAGAAGTCTAAATGATAACATTATTTTGAAATACTGACTGAAAAAAGTAATCAGGTAGCCTGCAAATAAACCATGACGATTCCCCCACAGAAGAACTATTGCTGTGATTTTTTTCCTTTCTGACTGTAGTCCGCCTCTTAAAATAGCTACATTTTGAACTATCAGGTAGAAACCCTCCAGAACATATTACAAACCTACAAAATTAGAAGAATCAAGTACTTAAAAGCCAAACTATCAAGTAATTTAATAGCAAAGCCAATAAGGTTGCCTTAAGGTTGCCACTCTGTTACTTGTCCACATTTCCTCAGGACGATCTTTATGTTTATCCATTTTAAAATATCATGAAGAAATAAAAAACTTCCTTTGAAACTTACTCTGGGGAGCTTAATGGCACTAGACAAATTTTAAGAACACAGCAGGATTAAAAATCAAACATATTTCAGATGAAATATTTTTACAATTTCAATACTTAGATATAATTATCAAATCCATTTCAGATGTGACATTTAATCAACTAAAAAAATACTTGAGCTATACAATTTTCTGTAGGATGTTTAACCAGAACAAGTAGGCACGTAAAACTAATCTAGGTTCTTTTACAGCTTACTAGGTATTTAGTTTTTATTTTCTCACACCCACATCTTCACGAAAGTGGAAGTAGTTTATTTTACTTTATTCTGGACTCATTTCAACATGTTTAAAAATATACCAGAATTTTGTTTTGAAATGACTCATTTCAAATGTCAAGAATGTGCACCGAGCCTCAGAATGAACATCTGCATTACATCTTTCAGCATCAGCATCTTCCTCCCAACAACCTTCTCCAAAAGCCCGAGACTGAACCTTATCTCCAGCTTCCATTGCCTTGGTCTGTTATGACTGGAGGTGGTCATAAGCTACATCTGAGAATGTAGAAAACTTTAAACGACTCATGATTATAAGCACTGCCATAAAAGTTACCAGTTAGCTGCAGGCTCAGTGAAGAGGAAGTTAGAAAGCTGTATTCTGATAATTAATGACCTATTTAATAAGAAACAGAAATTTCTAGTCTAAATTTGCAGCTTTGGCATTAACTGTGCTGTGGGAATTCTCAGAGATTGCCAGACTGTCCAACTGGGCATCAGCTGATGGGACAGCACTGTTTATGTAGTTAGACCAATTAGTATAATTACATCAAAATAAAAAAAACCAAACTTTTACTTTCAGAAGAATAGTAGGAAAAAATAAACTTATTGTGGTATGCAACTTTTACTCACGTCATTCCAAGAACTCTTGTATAAAAATCCAATGACTTCTTAGGATCCTTTACTCTTAACATAGTCTGCTGAAACATAAAATCCTGGGGTGGGGGGAAGATTTATTATTTATACATCAATCAGAATTTAATAATGGGTATTAGCAAAGATGCCAGTTAATAATGAATCTAAAACTAGGAGGTTTGGAAGTAACAGAGTACTACATTAAGGGTAAATAAAACCTTTTGTCCTGATCCTACACCTGCAGGTTTGCAAAAAATAAATATGTCTTCATAACATGTTTAAAACATACAAACAAAACCACCACTGGTATCACTCAATATATATTAACAGTTGCACTTTAAAAAGGGCATCATTCTTATCTTTATTACTCTTTTATGGAGCTGTACTGCACATGAAGCATACTGCATACAAGCACAGTAAGTACACGAGTATTGCCCTTCAGAATTTAAATGAACCTAAACTCCTGAGCTCATTATTTTTATTATGTCATTGCACGGGCACTGGCTTTCTGTCATGCTCGGTGCTACCTTGACAATCAAAACCGTCCTGCGGTCCTGTAAGGGTGTTTTCCCCAAGCCACAGGGTTACTTTATATAACAAGGGCTAATGCACAGCTAAGCGGACAAGAAGCGAAGGACAGGAGAGCCTTGGCCGCTGTATTAAAAACTAAAAAAATAAATTAAAAAAAAACCAAACACTACAACTGAAATGCAATTACCAGGTTCTCCTAATAAAAGCTAAAAAAGTCTGGCGTGTTTTGGGGGAATTTTTGTCACTCTGGCACGCGCTGGTTGAAGAGCCCCCCGCTACCCCGCGGCCGAGCGGAGAGCGGCCCCTCGCTCTCCTCAGCTCCCGCCCGGCCGACGCTCGGTCGCACCAGAAGAGCCCCCGAGCCGCCCGCGGGCTCCCACCGACCCAGCGGAGCCGCCTTTCAACGCGACCGTGCAACCCAACCGGGCTAGACGACGCCGGCACGGCGCACCCCGAGTATCAGGACGGCTCCCTGCCGAGAAGTCCCCGGCCACACCTCTCGCTCCCCCACGCCGCGACCCTTCCCGGCCCCATGCCGCCTCCCATCCACCGCACGTCCGCCCGACAAGGAGCAGAGGCGGGGAGAGCGGGGGATACCGACGTTGCCGCAGACCCTCCCGGCGCCGGCAGCCCCGGGGCGCCCTTGTCACCCCCATCCACCCCACCTTCGTGCTGGCATCCGGCTCTGAGCAGGCGCCGTAGGCTGCCTCGTCGCTAAGGCCTCCGAGCTCTGCCGGGGCCGCCATGTCGGGAGAGGAGGAGGAGGTGGCAGCGGAGGCGCTGCCGGCAGTGCCAGCGAGAAGGCGGAGCTCTGATCTGCCCCGCCCCGGGGTTGTCTCCAGCGGTGCGCTCGTTTTGGTACCGGCAAGTGTTGGGTTCTGCCTTCGCCTTCAGGCGCTGGGAGATTTCAAGTAGCATCTGCTGCCGTTCGGAGTTATGCAGTGATGTTTAGTATAAACAACCATTCCAGGTCTAAAAGAGAAGGGTCCTCTTTCTTTCAAAAGCTGATCATGAAAAACGGGATTACATACTCTGGGGAAAAAAATACACTTTTGATAGTGAGAAAAAGACACTTTTTCCAGGGCAGAATTCTGTCTGCATTACTGAATTAACCTCAATAGGTAACATTTAAAAGCAGCCCCCGAGCACTGGACAGTATGGCATCGAACCGCGCGTGCCGCTGCTCCGAGCTGTGCGCGATCTGTACGGCAGAGTTACGGTTCAGCTGCTGGGGGTCGAATTCTGGCCGCTGCCGCAGCGACGCGCGGGTGGAGCGGGAAGGAGCCGGCGGCGGGGGGCGGCGCGAGCCCCGCGGCAGCCGTTACGGGCTCCCCGTCACGGCTAACGGCTAACGGCTGACTTCTGGCCGTTTTCCCCCGCCTGGCTGTAAGAAGCCCCGAGACCGCGGCGGAACGGCACGCCCCGCCGCCGGAGGGCTGAAGCGGAGGAGCCGCCCCGCGCCGGGCTTTGGAACCGCTTGCTTCCCCCTCCTCGAAGGGCAGCGGCCGGAGCTTATGGCGCTGGGGGACTGCTCCCCTCTCTCCGCGTTGTGAGGCATAGCTCCAGACAGGTCGGTGAGTCTCTGCCTGCAGCTCTCTGCCAAAGCACGAGTGCCGGCTAGGGCACCACAGCTTTTCAGAAGAGAGCCAGGAGTCGGTATCCCTCGTCGTCTACGCTGGGGAATCCTCCCTTTTTTCTTCCCCACCCAATCTTCTTCCTACCTTCTAAGACTGGTGTGCTGAAAACCAGATTCACTTCTTTTACATGAACAGGTCCTGTACACAACGTTTAGGGCACCCTAGAGAGGAGGAAAGGAAGTTTTAACATAAAAGCATGTCTGCTGTTACCAACCTGAACTGGTAGCCAGCTGGAGTTCCTGGTTTTTGAAAAGTATGAAAATTTCATCTGAGCCACCAGACATCTTGCGTACAGATGTTTGGAGAGTCAGGAAGGGATGTCAGTGTACAATACAGTCTTTGTTTTTAAAGAAACCGGTGAGAACCCCATTTCTCTCATCTTGGACTTCAGGGGAAGATATCAACTTCAAGAACCAGTTAAAAGGCTCGGAAATTAACATCCAGCTTGTGTGTTGAGGAAAAAAGTACCTCACTAACCTTATCAATGACCATTCTTGTCAGATAAACATGAAGGAAAAGAAAGGAATTAATTTAGATTTTACATTTTCCTTTTTTTGTGACTTTCCTAAGTTGTTTTTTCTTAGTATTTTTACTTCAAGAAAGAGAAGAATATTTTCTATTACAGGTGATTTCATGCCAAAGTCCATAGAACACTGGCCACTTTGCTCATCATGGGCAAAAATAAGGAGCTGGTAGTATAGTGTAGCACCAGGTGTTGCTTTTCATGTCAGACTCACTTCTGGTTTTCTATTTCACGAACCAGGTTATAGTATCTAAGAGAGTTACACCAGTGGTTGGCTGCCCTAAGGTCTCACAAGAGCTGCTAGGTAATTTTTCATAGTTACTTTAGTTCTTATGGTAAAAGTGCTCTGAGTAGAGTAGCAATTTTCATGCTTTTGTTTGTATCTATTATCCTCAGTATTACTTTAATGGTGTATCATAACATTTGTTTTATAAAAGATTTCTCTATTATAACATCCTCGTGAAACTGAATGATCTACTTGTAGAGAAGGAAATACACACAATGTAAGGACTTTAGGGATATCTCTACTGATGATTACAGTGCCTTAAAACTAGTGGCTCAATTCATGCATAGCTTTGAGTACACTGAATAAGCCCTTTAATTTTCTATATACATTTAGGAGTGTTAAGATCTACTGAACAGGACTGATGGCAGACAGCAAATGCAACTGGATGAGTATGCTCCATAACAGAAAAACATACAGAGGGGGGATTTAGATGCTTCTTTATAGTCCTGAATTATGGGCTTGGAATTTGGAAACCAAACCTTTCCTAGGCTTATGTACTAGTGAAATAGAGAGGGAAAGAAAATGGAAGGAGCCACCATTGCATAACAGCCTACTGCTTAGCAGTCAGCCGTGAATACACTTTGTTTGGGGATGGTTTAGAAACCCTCATTTAGGATGATTAAGCAGCTAGTCCCTGACCACCAGAAGATGAACTGAGAAATTCCTTTCTCTTGTTGAAGAAGAGCAACCGTTCCCTAGGAATTACAGTGTTCCAGGGTTTAGGCACAGAATTAAGGGAAAATCCAACTCTTATTATGCTGAAGATGTCTGATGCTAAGTTGCTCGGGGTTTTTTTTCTGCTGAAAAAATACTACCCAACACCCTCCATCGTTCACTACTTCCACAAACACTTAAAACATGTTAAGAATATTATGCATGGTGGGGCATTCATACAAAATTCATGTGTAATGCTTATGTAAGCAACGCTTTAAGACTTGGTATGGAAGTGTATGCAAGTCTTTTTGTAAGCTCAGTTGCTGAATATGTGTTTATATTTTGCAAACTAAAATTTAAACAAATCATTTGTATTCTAAACCATTTCTATTTGCCAGTAATCAGATATTCAGTGTAAGTATTAATATTTTAAAATTTTTGTTACATAGA
>WUAM01000287.1:34712665-34743063 GCA_024336885.1 Actenoides hombroni | reverse complement strand
TTAGGGTAAACACAAGGGAAAACTTTTTCCCTGTGAGGGTGACAGAGCACTGGAACGGTCTGTCCAGGGAGGTTGTGTCTCCTTCTCTGGAGATGTTCAAAACCCACCTGAATACGTTCCTGTGTGACTTGGTCTAGGTGATCCTGCTCTGGCAAGGGAGTTGGACTAGATGATCTTTCTAAGTCCCTTCCAACCCCTAACATTCTATGAATCTATGATCTGTTTCACTGAGGTCATCTAGGGACTGTTCTACAGCTGACAAGTTCTCATTGTTCTGTGACAGAAATATAATCGCAGTTTCTAATCATGGTGAACAGTCTTCATTCTAGTATCTGTATATTCTTGACAACCTGAATATTACTTTCAGTGAGGACCTTTTTTCCTTTCCTGTAATTCATAGACAATTGTTATATACACCTATATATTCAGACAGTCTGGTGACTGCCAGTATATTGTCGTAAAATCTGCTTTCTGTTTTGCAAGAACTGACAGAAGATTTTGTATTCCAGCGATCATAGACTTTACATTTCTCACCCATCATTATTTTTACATCTGATGAAGTCGTAGTGTTTTAAGTAGATAATCTAATGAGAAAAATTATTTTGCAATCTCACTTTAACTCAGAGTTGTCAACACACATTAATTTGTATAACCAATTTCCTTTAAATCCTCTGCGAGTTCTAAACTGAGTGCCCTGCTTATGTCAAATTCTGTCCTTATCCAGACGACAGCCTGACTATTCTTAATTAAGCTAATGGGTTAATATTCAAATGTCTTGTTTGGATCAGGAGTCGTCACCTGCTCTTCGCTGGCCTCTAAACCATTCTTCAGCAAGAATTCAAACTTTCTGGGTTTTTTTGGCTTATTTCCTAGTTAAGTCTTTCACTGTACCGTAGTGTACTGTTGTATGTTCATATGTTGTAAATATTTGCAACACGTGCTGAAAGAAACCCACTGTATGTAAGACATTTCTGCCTGTTGACCGAAACTAGATTCAGTGATAATTAACCACTTCAGAATGACTGTAGTTTGAGTTCTCCAGTCTCTCACCCATAAGCATACATAGCATAATGAGTATCATATTTATTCCTTCACTTTTTAGGACTGCATGTTTCTATTAAAAGAGTATCAGAAATACTTTCATGAAACAAAACAAGAGATTTTGGAAACTCTAGGAGAAAAGACATTTGAAGTATCAGAAAAGTACATTTTTGGAAAATCTGAAGCTTTTTGTAGGAGACTAGAGAAAGTGAGTATACTGCTTGCTGTTATCTATAGTGAAAAAGGGCTTCTCCAAAGAACAGTTTACAAGGTGGACACTTGTCAACATACATGCTCTTCATCATCCTGTGTAGGAGTTTGTAAGTCTTTTTTTAGAGAAATTAGACATTTTCACAAAGTCATCCCAATACTTTTGACAATTACCTCAAAATGTCCTTCCAAATTTGTCAATTTATCTGTTAGTGTAGAGAGAATCTAATTGATCTAGACTTAGGTAATTATTTTAGGAGGTTTAAAATTACGTGAAGAAGAACACACCTTTGTTTTTTTTGAATGGTTTCTAAAGTATTAAATACTCCTGTTACTGCCAAAGACAGTTTTTCAGACGATTCTGCTGCTTGGTGTGGTCTTAACATTTAGCTTGCTAGCCTGATGAAAGCATTTTAACCTAGCGTTCATAGAGTTTGTGTGGAAAAGATAATAGGTGCCTCCTGGTGCAGAATAAGGTCAGACAAGGGGTAAGAGGATAACGGGGCAGTCATCACAGGATAGGAATTCTGCATATGATTTGTTTTGTTATCATGCAGTGTATATATACTAATCTGCATGGTTGATTTTTATTCTGTGAAATCTTTGTGTCATCAGTAAGTGTCTGTCGTGTTTTAACTCTTTTTTTCATATTACCCTATTGAATCTAACAGTCAAATACAAAAAAGAAGCCCTGTACCATTAAAAAATCTGAAGAAGAATTTACATTGTATTGGGTTATGGTGAGAACTGATGTTGAAAATTGAATTAACCATGCTCTGTTGAAGATACTTGACTTGGAATCTCAGAAGCAACACACTTCTGAACATAACAGTTAGAGAAGTGGCTATTGTTATTTTACTACAGTGTTAGTTTATAGAGGAAGTAACAAACTATTTATAAGCATGAATATAATGCTTATATTTCAGATAACAGAGATGATAACTGTAGTACAAACTTTTCGTGCACTAAGTCTTTCTACCATTGAAGGGATAGATATTATGGCAGTCAAATTTAAAAATATCCACCAAAGTGTTCAAAAGAAACAATATGACATCCTTGATCCACGAAAAACAGAATTTGATGTGGATTTTGTGAACTTCATGGCAAAAATTGAAGGTTTAGAGGTAAGTAATATTGCTACCTATAACTTACTTAGGGAAGAATCTCATCACTACTTACTATATCCCTGAATGTCAATGTGACTTTAGAAAACCAACATAGCCTATTCACAGTCCAAAGAACGTAGACTTTGCTTTTGTCTGGAGGGATGCTTTTTCCATACTTTCCTCTCCTTCCAAAGAAATCTGTAAAACACATCATACTGTCCTCAGTGACAATCAGTCACTTTGCAGCTGAAATGACAAAAATTTATGCAACTTGAGAGAATGATATACGTGAAGGTAGTTTATTAGCTTGGAGACTTGTGGTTGGATTTTGGGCAGAACAAAGCTGCAACTGTTTTCAGTACATGGTTTGATTCTTTCCTAAAATTGCCTGGCATTTTAAAAATGTTAGACTGATACCAGTTATTTATTGATTATAACAAGCATAGACTGGTGAAGGCTGCTGTTTTGTGTTTTAAGCAGTAACAATTATCAGACCCCAAAATAGTATTGCATGACTAGAAAAACTATACTAAATTGTATATTCTTTAGACACAGATACAGACATTTATGCGTACCTGTTTTGGGAGAACTTTGTCTTCACAGCATGCAATTCAGCTACTTCAAAGGTATTGGCTATTATGTATTAAAATATTTCAAAGTAACTTCAAATTGATGATTAAACAATTTAATAACACAGCTAATTTTTAAGACAAAGAACTTAACTAAGAATTTTTCGTTGTTGTTGTTCTGAACCTTGTAACCATCAAAAGATGTATTTTAGCTTTCTTATGGCAATCAATATATTGTCTTGCTTCTTAACTTCATTACAGTTTATTTCGTATATACAAGAGGGTAGTAAAAGAAAAACCTAAAATATAACAACAGCAATAAAAAAAAAATCACCAGAGCAGAACTTTTCAGCTTGCTTAAACTTGCTCAAAGCAAAAAAAAAAAAATCCCAGATCCAGAAGCATTTTCTAGATTTGTGCTTCTTTCTTTTCATGTAATGTTCATGTACCCCACATTAAAAAAAATAATCTTTATTTGTGTTTTAGAAATATCAGTTTCAGTACTCATTTTTAATACAGGTTTCAAAATCTGAGAATGCCATGCCTTCAAGAAGAAACAATATATATAACTGGTTGTATTCTTCAACATTATTTAGCAGAACTTGAAGCTACTAAGAAGGTATTTCAATTCTTTGCAATAAATTTGAAACATTATGTTAAAATAAGAGCAAATATTTTAATATGAATAATTTTTATTTATTATTCCTATTTCACTAAATGACTGTCAATACTCATTTTATCATACTTCTATTTTCCTGTTACAGAAAACAGACCTGAGTGTGTAGGCGAATATAATATATGTGCTCTTGCAGGCAAATGAGTCATCACAATTTTACTTTTTAAATAAAAATATTTTCTGTTATTCCTTCATCAATTAAATAATGTTTTTACTGGCTGTGTACATCACTTGCATATACCTTTTGGATTTTTTATTGTGTGAGGCCTCTACAGTTAATTTGCATTTATACATGGCTATTATCTAATGCTGTGACAGTATAAAATAGATACAAAATGTAGGTAATTGGCATTTATGTTCATTATGAAGTAATTTACCATGTTTTGTGTAGTGTATCATGACTAGTGTAAATGAGAATTAACTTCAGAGAGGTACTGATGTCACTTGATTTTAAACTTTTAGAGAAATTCAACTAACCTGACTTTATATGTCTGCAAAATATACATCTGCATCAGAACTAGACATCTATACTCCCTTTCTACTGAAGAAAGAAACACTTCCTAAACCTCTAATTACTGGCTTAATTTGATTAACACATTTTCAACATCACTGCCTGCTTAAGAAATCACTGACCCCACGCCTGGCTGCTTTTTCACAGCCAAAAGAATGGGTATGTTTTCCGAGGGGATTTCATTCAGGTCAGTTCCTCTCAAGTTCACCATGAAGCTGCTTTAATTTCTTTTGTTGATACTGTGTAAGAGACACTATAGGGGTGAGAAGCCTTGACAGCGAGCAAGGGTTGGTGTTTGCTTAAGCAGTACAGCTGTTTGTGTTTTCACAGCATGAGTTTGTGTGTCTAAAGTTGAATAGATACAAATATTTCTTTTTCTTCTGTTGAAAAATATGCCACCAATATACTGACTAGTTATAACCATTTACTAGATATTAACGGATTGCTTTCTACCTTTGCCAAGCAGGTTATTTTTAATAAAAAGTTGTTCCCATTGCAATACCGGTTCTAAAGTGCTTGAATAATTTGTCAGTAATTTGCAAATTTCGTATGTGATAATTGTAGGCCAAATTTTTCTTTACTATAATGCAACCATTCAGTGATCAAGGCTCCTTTTTTTTTTTTTTTTTTCTTTCTCCTTGCCTTTGGCACAGATAGAAGCATGGGCTGTGTATGCAGGAGTCTCTGCTAATCTACATATTGATGAGATGTTAGTAAAAAAAAAAAAAGCATATCATAAAATCACAGATTATCTTGAGTTGGAAGGGATTCACAGGTATAGAGTCCAACTCCTGAATGTTAGCTTTTAATCAGGTGTATGTGTCTGAAGAACAATATTGACACTTCTTTTCAGGTAAAACCTTGCAGCTAACAATGTAATTTAGGCTTTTTCTGAGGTCAGTTCCCCAGCAAGGGTTCTCACAAAAGTTCCTTAGATGGCTTGCTTTGGCAGTAGATGGCTCCAAAGTTACACAGCTGCACCTGTCAGGCTTGACCTTGAGTACTGGCTGCTCAGCTCCTAGGTTTGCAGTGTCTTGGTGTACTCAGGTTCTGTCATAAGTAAGCACAGAAACAGTATGAAGATGGGAGACATACTGACAGTGGTACCAATGTGTTCATCTCAGAAGCATAGCTAGTGGGGGAAGTGATACATTTTTCTCTAAATGATCTGTTGTGTGACTCCATGCAGATTTAATCTGTTTGGGAGGAGGAAGAAATTGTGGTACTAGAGGAAAAACAGTTTAACATTTCAACAGATAATTTAATCCCTGTGTTTAATGATACTCTTCTCATTGTAGCTTTATGAAATCCAGAAAGATAACCCTCCTCTTGCTCGAAACATGCCACCTGTTGCAGGAAAGATACTGTGGGTGAGACAGCTATTCAGAAGGATAAATGAACCAATTGACTATTTCCATGTAAGTTGATGTGAGGAAAAATTAGGTATTTTTTAGTGTCATTCCTCAGTAGAGTAACCATAGTGTTTCTGGCCACAATGTCACTTCTCATATACTACTCAACCTGTTTATTTCTATGTCAATATATAGTTAAAAAAATAGGCTCTTCAGTAACCACTGTTGTAGATCCAAGATGTAATGTTAGAATAGACTCATATCCTTTACTTTAACTGAGTATCTGCCTTGTCTGTTCCTCTAGCCCCATAGGGTTCTCTATGGAGAATCATGTCTCTTTACCACATGGAGTATCTTAAGGCATAAATGTGGACTGCCTGAAATTGCCTGGTGTATATGTTTTGGTACTATTTAAAAAGCAAGTTTATTATAAGGACCCCCACAATAGCTGCAGTACTGTAACTGAGCTCTGAATAGGCTGGGAAGAGGGAATACCTTACTGAACTTCTCATTCTACATTTTCTGTACAACTTAACATACAGCTGAAGGTTGGCTCTAGCCACATAAACTTTATCTTTTATGGCCCTTAGGAATTTCTTGGTTTTGGATTTCCTTCCTTCATTGGAATAGTCAGAATCTTGCTATGCTAGGACCTGCTATAGCAGTAGTATTTCTCAAAATGTTTGAATGATTCTCCTACAAAGTATCTAGGGTGTCCTGCCAAGTTAATGTCTATGTGAGAGAGGTTTTCACTTTTCTGTTTTGCTCAAATGGGAATAATGATCACCTAAATCTGTGCCAAAGAAAACAGACATAAATATCTTTACCAAATGAAAAGATTTATTTTTTTTAAATCAATTTTTAGTTACTGTTCGATTTTTAGTAGAACTGAGCATCCATTTTGCTGTGAATTACAAGTTTTTATCACAGTATAATAAAGTCATTGCTCTTACATATGTTACAGACTTAGCATTTATTACTTATGAGTTCTTGCTGACTTTATTGTTCTATAAATTTGAATCATAAATAGTTGATAAAGTTGTTAAGACTCTGTATAATTTATAATATTAACATATATTGTCTAGTCAATAGTTAATTTGAGGAAAATCCCAAATAGTATAGTTTTCTTTGCTGTGGTTCTAATGTGAATGTACTGTGTTTTAATAGAAGAAGTCAAATATCTTGGCAAGTCCAGAAGGTAAAGCAGCTGTTCAATTATACAATAGAATTGCCTATGTATTGGTGGAATTTGAGGTAGTCTATCATAATGCGTGGATGAAGGAAATTTCACAATTAAAATATCGTAAGTAATTATGTATGTAATAGGATTTTTAAACTGTTTTTGGATACTAAATTAAGACAAAATCATGCATTTTTTAAGCCTCATATACCCTTAAAGTTTGCAAATAATCATGACCCAATGAGCAGGCCAAATAATACAAATCTCCATCCCTTACTGACCTTGAAACTTGGTTTTGATGCAGAGAAGTGCAGATTTGCTACACTGTTTGACAGATGACTAGAAACGGTGGTGAAACAAACTTAAGGCACACAGTTGTTCAATTTTTATTCAAATTCTTTATGTGTATCATTTAATAATTCTTCCTGTTTTCTTTCCACTATAATAATTTATACAGTTGTATTATCCTGGTTCCTCTCAGGACATGTATTGCTTTATGCCTATAAAGAATGTTTGATATTCAAGCTTTATCATTTTAACAGTAAAAGAAACTTGAATTTATTTTTTTTTTTATTACATTAGATTTTTCATGTAAATGGTAGACACTCTGGGGGCTTCAAAACTAGGAGTACATCTATAAGACTAAATTCTTGTCATCAGACAGTCAACAGAGGTTTTTGTATTGTTGTTTGGGCTTTTATTTCATTTTGGAATTTTACAATATCTCTGTAAAAGCATTCATCCTCTGGGTGAACAAACTCCTGTAAGATACTAAGCATCTCATAAAAGTGTTGTATTTCCAGGTCATTAGAAAATGAATTTCACAGTTTTTTAACTCTAATAAAAAAAACATGCCACTAATAAGACTGGATTTGATGTTTGTTTAGTTCATAAAAAAAAAAAAAAAAGGTTATATGAGGCACAAAGCTAATATGGTCAAAGTCAGTTGTATATTTGTATATTACAGTTGTATATTAAACGTGAATCTATTTCACAAATAGCCATACACATATTTAATCCTTTTATAGTAATATTAGTAATCTTATATAGTAATATTAGTAATCTATGTTCCATAATAATTTATATAACAGAAACAATTGTTTGTCTTAGAAACTGATATTAAAATGTCTTTACAGCCTTACAAGCCACGATATTTGTGTGTCATCCTGAAACTGGGAAGTTTATGGTTAATTTTGATCCAAAAATTCCAGAGATTATCCGAGAGACCAAATGTATGATAAAGTTGGGTCTGGAAGTACCGGAGCAAGCAAAAAAGATAATAAAAATAGAAAATAAACTGAAGTCAGACAAATTGCGTTTAGAGGTATGCTTAAAAAGTATCATGATTGCTGCCTAAAAAAATAAGAAAGAAAATCTGATTAACCATAGACATTTTTCTATGATTAAATAAAGATTAAAGCTGGATATCAGATACTTTAAGGTAAATTTGTGGAATGCACAGGTGGACATAGAGGATCTCATTTGAAAAACCGGTACTATCTGCTGTGTGGTTTAGTATATACTTAAATATAAGCATATATATTTCTTATATCTTGTGGCATGGTAAATATATTCTGGTGATTAAATAATTAAAGATATACAAAAAGTGTTCACTCTCTGAGAATCAGTAAAACAGAGTTTTACACAGTTTGTGAGAAGCAAAGATTGAAATTCTTCTGGATTGGAAGATACAGTGAGCTACAGAAACATTAAGAATTTTGCAGGTTATGTGCCAGAGAATTCAGATTTCTGATACCTGTTGTTTGCTATAACTGTAGTATTTTGAGAAGGTTATATCTTGGGGATGAGGTTTATCATAAAAGTTTTTTTTTTGTGTGTGTAAGACATAAGACAAGAGTTTATTTTAAAACTGAGTTTGTGTAACTAATCTAAAGCATACAATACTCAGTTTTAAGAGGGTATTGCAAGTCACAGTCACTAAAGCTCAAGCTGTCTTTAGCTCTAGAGAAAGATCATGATTTGTCTGGCTTGGTGGATAAAGAATGTGTTGCATGCAGGCTGATTTCTTTCCTCCTTGTGTAGCAGATTCATTACATTCCAGAAAAGATGTACATAGGTATGTAATATCTGTGTAAAATTGTACATGTATTTTCAAATGTAGTCTCGTACTGCTTTCCATGCTTTTTCTGATAATTTGATTGTATAGCAGGTTGTAAAGAAAGTACCTAAAATATTCTTCTTAATACTGCCCTTATAATAATTAACAGGGCCTTCTCCAATGTTATGAAGATTTGTGTAAAGAAACACCAGTGATTTTCATAAATCTAATGGCATCAAAAATGAAAAAGGTTGGTATTGCTAAATACACTTCAATATACTTCAAAATAAGTTAGAATAACTTATTAATAATTTATAATTTTAAGATGCATCTGCACATTGTGAAGTTAATGACTTTTACCAAAACCTTTAAGACTAAAAATTTGCTCTTTGCATCCCTCATCCAGTGCTCAAATAATGTGTATTACAGTAAAATAATCTTTGTGCCTATGAGGTGTAGACCCAGTAAAAAAACAGAATATGGACTTTGTAGATCTATTTATCTACAGATATCTCTTACTTTGACATGGGAGTAAATTATCACTTGCTTCAGTTTTAGAGGTTTTCATGAGAAGTTATGTTTTTAATTTATCTGAAATACTAAATGTCATGATCCTTGTCTTCGCTTTGAGATAATTATTGGCCTTGGGAATTGAGTCAGTCTTTTCAGTGATGCAGAAAGGTTACATATTACAGTAAAGGTACAGTTTTATTTGGTATACAGCATGTCTATCCTACAAGCCATGTTTTTTTTTGCCAGACACTTGCAAGTGTACATATGTAGTGGTTCTCAGTAACTTTTCCCTTTTTGATTGTAAATAATAACATCAGAGGACTGCAAAGTTTGCATGATTTTTTGTAACTACATGTTTGGCATGTGCTGAAGTGTGAGAAACAAAAAATTTGTTCTTGCTTTTAAGAGTTAAATAATAAAAGACAAAGGTATAAAGTGATGGTAGTCTTCACTTTAGTCATACCACTGCAAATATGATTATATCATAAAAAGGAAATCATACACCTCTATATATTAGAGGAAACAACTGGCAAAAGAGAAGGATAAGTATTGTACAAATAACAGAAGATTAAAATGTTTTTTGAAGAAGGTAGAAAAGCCTTTGGTGCACAGGAAGAAGAGATGAAAAGCAGAAATCTAAAGATGGAATGAGCAAATCGCATCTATGGCTACAGCGGTGCCATAATTTGACAGCAATTCACGTAGAGCCTTAGACTGTTTCAAGATACCATCCCGGCATTGTGGAGTTAATTATATTCCCTGAAAACATATATGTTAAGGTGGTAGTACTGTCTGTATTTGCAAATAGCTGTGTGTCTATTTGAGCTGAATTCATTGTTGTAGCTGTGATATACATATAGGAGAAGGAAGCATTATGATGAAGAAAGTGGTTGAAGTCCAGGCAGTGACTTGGTAAATGTCAAGATGAAAGAGTAGATATAATAGGTGGCTATTTGAAATCAAATACAAGTGGAATCAGTTCAAAGTTTCTCTGTAATTAAGAAAAATTAAATTTCTATCACTTCAAGGATGATGAGGATGGCAAAATTTAAAATTTTGGTGGCTACATATTTGAAAATCAGAAGTTTTTTAGTGCTAGGCAAAAATTTCAGGGAAGCTCTGTGTGAGAGTCTGGAAAGGTTGATTTTCATAGCATGGCAGTAGCATAAGACTTCCTTTGCCTTAGAGTCCTATCTTGAAGGTACGAGACCTAAAAGGAAGGACCTTGGTGTAGATCATACAGTAACAGGGAAATGAACTGATTTCAGCTACATGTTGAACACCTTGGTGACAAATTCAGAAGAAACAGGCCATGGAGAACCAAGAATTCAGGAAGGGAAATAGTAGGGAAGAGAGGATTTTTAAAAATAATAACATTGAGGCTATAGCAAAATTTGGAAAGGATCAGTGTGATTCAAAAAGGGACAAATGCAAAATATCATTAGATAGATACATGAGTTTTAAAGTCAAGTAATTATGCTGTAAAGAGTGGTCAAGATATTTATTTAAGAACAAATTCTAAGATGAATAGTGCACTTGATTTTAGTTTTAGAATGCAGTGGGAAGCACTAAAAGACACTATCCAAGAGAACAGGAAGGATCTTTACTGAGCACACAAAATTGAGAGCTGTGGACAGAGGCTGTAGTATGCACTACCCTGCCCTTCCCAAATACTGCATAAATTTCTTTGATGTTTTCCTTGAAAACTTGTAACCTTCCTTGCAAAATTTAGACACAACTCTTTAATTTATCAGTGACATTATTGATTCTAATAAGGGCATTTGTTTAAATTGTGGTTTGTTTGGGTTTTGTTTAATGTATGAAATTGTATTTTTGTGCTTAGATGGAAGCTGTGTTGAGGCAAGGATATACCATGTTGACTTGGTCATCTGTGGCACTGGAAAGTTTTTTTCAAGAAGCTGATCAAGTTCTGAATATTTTTAAACATTTTTTGAAACAGGTATACACTTGATCACTATATAAATGAAATGACAGTTTAGAGAAATTATTTTCAGTACACTGTATTAATATTGGAAATTAAGGTCTTATTTTTGTACCACTTGAAATACATAGCAATTCTGTTTCTTTTTAAACTATGTTCTTTTTTTGAAGAATTATCTATTCAATGCTTTCCTCCTATTGTTACTCTAAGATGTTTGATCTTTGCTTCCATTCTCTCATTATAATGTATTTCCAATTGTTGTCCTCAGATTGTTATTACCACTGTGATGCTCAGAGTCAGCCTCTGCTTCTCTTTCAATGCAGTTGCTCTCAAGATACTTCCATGTAAACACTGTCCAGTGGAGAAATTTTTAGCATTAACTGTATCCATAGCAGGCATGCTGTGAAACTGTCTTCTCTTTGTGCAGCCTGTAAAATAATGAAGGGGAGCATGCTTTTCCCTCACTGTTCTCTGCATGCTGACCGAGTCTGTGTTTTTTTCCTCTCTCACCGATTACCACATAATTTCTGAATTATTTTGATTCCATTAACATGCTTGAGGACCTGTACTGGTTTTTTTTTCTTCACAAGACTTTACCTTGATAGCCAGATCATTCTTCTGTCTTGACAGTTGAACTGTATTGCTATGATCTCTCCTAGCAGTATCATAAATTATGTTGTCTTGGTAGGAAATTGTTAGTCACTGTTGAGTATATCCACTTTTCCTGTATGGCAGAAAAACATAATTATCATCAAGTGCTCTGTTTGCCACTGAAACACAAAGCTGAAAAACATCGGCTATGTAACAGATTATCAGGTCTCTGATCCTATCTGAACTAACCATGTCTTTTGTAGATACACTCTGTTTTCTTACAATATGTAGGTTGTGTGCATTTCTGACTTTCCTACCCCTTTGATATCAACACATAAAGATGTAAACTTGGTTAGACCCTTGATTACAGTGAATGGTGTATTATAAACAAATAGGGAAAGTGGGATGCAAAACAGAAGCATGAATGATATTGAGACAAACGAGATGGAATATCACTGAAGCACAATACATCAGGTAAAACAAAAATAAAAATTGGACAGATGTCAGTTTTAATTGGATTCTGTCATGACAAAGCCAAGACTGATCAGCTCTAGGATCTGTCGAGAAGCTTACTCAAAAATTAGATCACTGCTGTTATGGTGAAGAAGTAGTCTTGGCTTATACTATCTGTGAATTAATTTCACTTATACAGTTGTCTGTTTAGCACTATACTATAGCAGTTGTTCTTTCACCTGATGACCCCTCCCTACCTGAGAAGTGGAATCATGAAAAGCAGAGGAGACTTGTGGGTTGAAATGAAAACAGATTTAATGAAACAGAAAAACTAACATGAATATCAATGCCCATAGAAAGCATACAAAGTTATACTCAGCCCAGTGAATGGGTTACTATAAATGGGAAGGCAGTCCGCAGGAACAGTACTGTTAGTGAGCACCTCCAGAGATGAAGAAAAGAAAGAAGAGCCCCCATCCTCAGTAAGATCCTCCCTTTATAATCAGCATGAAGTTTATGGTGTGGGAAACACATGCAAGCCAATTCAGGTCAGCTGTCCTGGCTTTTGCACCTGCCACCTCAAGCTCCTGGCGGACTCAGAACTGCTAAGAGGCTGCATACCGTGGCTGGCTATGATTCTATCCCAGCAAAAGTAGGACAATAATGAATCTAAAAATGTGGTGCTGATAACCAGAAATCTGTGAAGAAGTAGGTGGAAACACAAAATTCCTCTACAGATTTTCCTTTTTCAAGGATTCATATATCTCAGTTTCCCAACATGGAACCAGCAGATAGTTATGAATTACAAGATTTTGTTTTTAAAGGACTGCCTGACATGAAATTGTGTGTACTATTAATCTTTTTAGAATTGTGTTATCCTACTGTGTTGGATTTAAATACATACACTCTTGCCAATTGAGTTCTTGTTTTCTATGGCAATAGTAACCATATAATTTCCAGACATAAGTTTGTTCATTGTTCATATTCCAGATTGCCTGCAAAGGAACGTGTTAACAAAGACTAAATGTTTTGTACAGTAGATGTATTTCTAAATACCATCTGCAGTTAATAGAGAAAGAGGAAAAATCACTGTAAAAGCAGACTACATATAGCCATTGTAAATATCCCCTAGGTTACCATACTCATGAGTATTGCTGTGATTCTTTTATTATTTTTTTTTCTGCTTCTCTCATCTTGCATTTACTCCAGGGTTTGTGGGGTTTTTCGTTTCTTTGAGGATTTTCTACTATGTAAGCTTCTTGCATTTTACTGGGTAGAAAGATAAAATTTTTAGTTTTCTGCAAAGCATTGTATACCTGTTGGAACTCTCTAAAATAGAATACATTATTCTTTAAAGATGAATGTATGGTATTAATAGAATTTTCTCTTTTTTTAGGTTAATGATTTAAGTGAAGTTCAGATTGATGTAATATTAAAAGAAATATCAAATACTGTTTTAATTGTCTTACCAGAAGATGGTCCTATCAAAGTAGAGGATATGTTGACCTGCAATGAGGTGTCTACCACATCTTCAAACTTGAATTCTTGAGCATGTTAGAAACAATGCCTTAGTAAATTAATATAAAACTAGAATACAGTTTTTCTCACTGTAGAAATACAGAACTTTTTTTTATTACAATATTTTTATGTAAATATNNNATATGAAGATAAATTGGTTCTTAGGTATTTGCGATAGTAGTATTTCATAGATAATTTTTATTTAACTGCTTCACAATTAGATTATTTTTCTTGTATGAAGATACTTAGATATGTGATGATTTCCCCCCCCATTTTTTCCAAACTGTTTTTTTTGAAAGAGAAGGCAAAAAATAATTTTCACCAAGTATATTTGAGAATTTGAGGGTTTTCTTGATTCCAAAGGAGACCAAATATGTATTCAGTTAGTAAATTAGTGCAAGTAAATAAAATTGTTAAGGACAGCTGAAAGCGTATTTGGGTAATTTCAGATTCAGACTGTGATCTCTGTTCAAAATTCAGTTTTTTTTTTCTGGCCCTTAAAAATACCATTGCTTTTCAAAAATGGAAATTTAAAAAAACCCCAATAAATATATAGTGATAATACAACAGCAGATTTTGAATAAAGATTTTGAGTTTGGTTTCTCAGTTCTGTTTTAAAAATGTTCCTGTTTCATTGAAATAATCTGTCTGAAGAATGCAATGTTCAGGGAAAAATTTTGTCTTTCCATGAAGAGGAAAAGTAATAAGATAATCAATGATACTAAGATAATTCACTGATATTTTTATTTAACAGGCTTATACTAAAGAATGTGCTGAGTTATTCAACCACAAAAGCATGCATATTGAAGATGCTGTTCAAGAACTAATATATGTATTTGAACAGAATTATGAAATCAAATATTCTAAGAAAACCTCAGAAACAGATGTATTACCAGGTAGATAATGTAAAACATTTCTGTCCCTATTTCTGTAGATTTAGGTAGTACGTATCAAAATTGAATTGTTTTCATTAATTTTCTTCAGACTTCTTCCTCCTACTAAAGTTTCATCTGTGTCACAGTTCTGCCTTAATTTACCACTGTCAAATAAAACCACTGGCCTAGGAAATACAGAGGTAATTTGGTATTGGGGGAGTTTTGAGAATTAAACTCTGTCCTTCTGTTTATATTACCAAAGTGCTCTAGAGGAAGAATACTATGGTTCCATTTCTCTTAGTCACTCATAAATTTTTTTATTTTTACTTTTTCCTCTGTAAGTGAAATGCAGTGTTCCTCTCTCAGCTATGTTAGGTGTTTGGTACTGTCCCTCTCTTTGTGATCTTCCTTTCACACTGGAGTTGTATCTCAAATACCAGTGCTTTATGGGCTGGTCAGTTTCAATTAGTACAGTCAACTGACTATTAACTGCTAGCGTAGAGTAGCCAGTACTGCTTGTAGAGGCTCACACCTGATCAGTATGGCTGGTTCTCACTGCTCTGGGATGTGTCACAAAGATCTTAGGAGGTCCTGTACCATTACAGGAGAAATAGTTTATAGTTGGATAAAAGTATTCTATTTTAAAGAAAAGAATATATTTTTGGGTTTAATCAATAATGGAGCTCCTTTCTCTAAGTTTTTTTCCTTCTAGGATATTTCTTTCAGGTATAGAGATGTAGTAACGGTCAATATTCCAGGTGGTTCAATACAATGCAACCAGCAAAACCAGATGAAAAGATACTTCTCTGTATTTTGTTCAATTGTTTATATAGATCTTTTGGGGGTCCATTTCCAGCTGATATGTCCATATCTGCCTACCTGTCTTTAATAACATATTTCTATTGCATGGTGTTTGTTAGGCTGAGGCTTATAAAGTGGACTCTTAACCCGTTTCCTGGTTTGAAAAAATGGTGTGAAATAAAGCCAGTTAGCTAATGCAGGTACTAGTAAAATAAAAAGCAATATTGTTTTTCCTGTAAAGAGGGGGGCAACAGCATGCTTCAAAGCAGAACACAATGTTCAGTTAACAAAAAATACATTTGTTTTATTTATTTAATTTACAGTAAAAGAAAAACATATAGTTTTTGGAAATAATGAAGATAGAGAAAAGAATACTTCTGCAGCTCTTGGTGATAATCGCATGGACAATGATAAAGAAGATGAATTTAAAAAGGTATTTTTTCTTAAGAAAGGAATATTTTTAAGACCAATCAGATAAGTAAACAGTGTCTTTAGTTTTGGTAGTTGGATATCCATGATAGAGAAAGACATCACATAAAGAATATCAATCATTAAGTAAAAATGATGAAATAGCTTCCCTACAAATTGAGTTTTAGAGGGATTTTAGCTTTCACAAGTATATTCCATGTTATTCCAGTTATCACATTCATTAAACAAATTCTTGGTATGTAAGTGGTAAGTGTAAAAGTTTGGAGAATACTGTGCCAAATCTGTAGAACAGGTTTTTTGGGTGGGCAGAAACATTCATCCTTCCTATGCTTCTCTTACAATGTCTCTAAGGAAGATCATCTTTGTACTTTTCCCACAAAGAATACAGTCTCTTCATATTCAACAGAGAAGGGAAGTGGAAGTAGAGAACAAAGACTCACAAACCTTCAAGCACAAGTTCAATAACGTTACAAGGTTGCATTCTGTTGTTTTGTGCTAGTGATCATTACATGTTGCTGTATTTTATGTTCTTCTTAATGCAGTAAATACAGTCAGGTTTTACTGTATTTGTCTCTTACTTGAAAAGGTTACATATACACCAATATTCTTGGATAAGTCATGGTGATTTTTTAATTTTCTTTTTTTAGTATGGAGAGCTTTTCTGAAGGAGTATGAAACTTCATCGAGATCTCAGTATTCTGTCTCTGAATATGATAAATTTGGTTTCCTCAGATGCTACATTCTTTTTTCCTGCAGCTTTTAATTATTTACTTACAGGCTATTTTCCCCCCAGCTTCTCCCCATGTGTTTCTCATGAAGCTTACAGCATAAATTCCTTCAGACAAGAACTAATAAGTTTGCCTTAAAACCTTTTGAACTAATCTCCAGGTTCCTCTCTGAGTACAGTACTAAATAATGTACATTTTATTTATTTCAGAAATGTAAAGAGATGGTTGCCTATTTCAGTCAACAGCTGCTAGGCAGCCTCCAGAAAGCCACTCAACTGTCTTTGGATAGTCTTAAAAAAAGAATATTTGTTTCAAAGTAAGTTGCAAATGAAAGATTCCTTCAACATTAATACCAGAAGAAAGTTATTTCTGTTTTAATATAAGAATACTAATACACATTCACGCGTGTAATGATACATGTACATGTATCGTTAGTCAAACACTTCCAGGCCCTTTGACCCTTTTAGATCAAGCAAAACCTAGAGAGCATTCACTTTTTGTCGCAGTGATGCTTTGGGCCCACTCTTTTCTTTTATTCTTTAATTCTTTATGTTGTTGGTTATAGTCTATGTACTTTGTTTTTTGAAGTTTATTTCTATTATTGCTTCCTCTCTTCCTGAACTCTTTTGTTTTTATTCCCACATCTTTCCTATGGGTTTGCTTTCCAGCTGCTGTCAGTACAGTTTATTGTCCAGTACAAATGACTAGAACTAAGTGATTATTCTAGGTCTTATATGGTAGAGTACCTGTGTGTTCATCTCATTTCAGATTATTTCTGCAAGCATGGCTATGCATTCAGAGTTGTTTCCCATGGGTTGAAGATCATATATGCATGTTTTATGAATTCTATATGATAATTTCAAGATCCATACTATATTCCATATAATTTCTATAGATTCTTCTCTGCTCAAACATATACTTCAAAGTCATAATTACTTCAGTATAATATATATTATATTAAAAAGCCTACTTTGAATTCTATTAAGAGAATTTAATTTAAGCAGGTGAAGTTGAGAGTGTTTTGTCATTATTGTGTAATGAAGCTTGATGTACTTTTTTTCTTCTTCCAAGGACATCTTTCATAGAAAATATATTGAAATCCTGATCTTACTGAAGTCAATAGGAATTTATTTGAGTGTGTCCTTTATATTTGTCTGTGATACGGTATTATTGAATCCTCACTTATTTGGTCACCATGTCGTAGCATTTGGAAATGATACTTCGCACTTGGTTTTTAGTTTTTGTTTTGAGTGGTTTCAGGTCATGTATTTATGCTTTTGCACCACCATGTAATCTTTGAAACTTTTTTTCCTGTCCTGTTGAATATTTATTAAAATGTAATGAGGCAACCTTTGCTCCTGATAGTTTGTTACATGGTCTGTAAAACCTTTGTATTCCCTATTCAAAGCACTGGCAGAGTTCCATCATTCTTAAAGTGAGAGATTAAAATACAGAAGCAGAAAAAATTCTGAAAGCAATGGCTGGATCCAAAGTAACCCTTGTCTGAATGATGGATCCCTGGCTGCTATCTTTACACTTTAAACAAGAAGCTTCTGTAAGTTTTGTCAGTTGTGAAAAATCTCCATAAGGATTTCCCAGAAAAGGTAACTCAAAATTACATTTCTAAGATAATATGAGTGCGTTTCATGGTCAAGTATTTATGACATCTTTCAAAAATATTTTCAGCAAAACTACATTTAGGAGAACAAAGTTTTCAGTTCATACAAGCAAATCTGAAGAGGTTGCTTTTCTAAAAGCAGAAGTACACCTTGCTGTTCCCAGTGTGGTAAGTCACATGTCAAATAAATAAGGAAAAATACATTGTCTTATAGCTATCTCTGCTTTTGCCCAATTGCAGGATACTGAACCAGCATCCATTCCAAAGGAGAACAGTCGCTCAGGTGTTTCAGTGCACTGACAGCACTGATGAAATGTGCTCAGAATTCAAGTGTTCCTTGTTTCTTTCTTAGTGGTCCTTGTGGAACTTGGACTTTTATTGTTCTTGTGTGCCATTTGGTCATCAGTGTTCTTTGCAGAATGATTATAGTTCTCCTTCATGTGTAGCAGATGCATTACAGGAATAGATTTTTCATGTTTTATCCTTTTGTTTGTTTGGTTTTTGGTGTTTTGTTTTGTTTGGGGTTTTTTTTTTTGGTTTGCTTTAACTGGTTTGTTCCTTGTGTGATTTAAAGCCTTTGAGGAATAAAAACAATGAACGTTATATTTGCTCAGTTAGGCTTTAGTCATTTCAATGGGGGAAGTAAGATGGCCAGAAGGAACAAAAATTAACTGAACCAAAATTAAAAGATTCAAAACTGGGAAAAGAGCTGTAGTTTTCTGTGTGCAGAGAACAAAAAGGCAGCTTGATTGCAAATAACTAATTCATTTCCTTTTGTAGAGTAAGATGACTCTGTGTCAGCAATATGCATGGTATTTTATTTTGGATATAAGAAGGTAACTTGACATAATCCACTTGTCTTATACAGACTAAAATTTTATATTAATGAAATTATAATGAAAGAAAGGTTCTACTCTAAGGTGATATTCCTCTGACATTGAACCAGTGTTCATATTGGCATTCTGTTGTATATTCAGTCTGTGTGTACACATGATATATAAGGTCTGTCAAAGTGTAGAATCTTCACATTTTTAGTATTTGTATAAGCATAAAGCGTAAAACTCCACCCATTGTAAAGGGAAGTACATTGATCTTTCTTACCAGTCCTCTGAAATGTTTGGATGATCCAGGGTAGTAATCAAGTAATGCTGAGTAAAATGCAACTTTGCTAATGGTAATAGGATGCACACAACTGCTCAATCCATGAAATTTTAAGCAGTTTATATTCCAGTTCTGAACTCTCCTGTAGATGATTCCATCATTTTATAATGATGGCTTGCACATCAAAGCTTTAAGACGATGTTCTAAGGACCATATTTAAGGATTGAGCATACTACAAAAGTGATTTTTTTTCCCCGAAGTTAAATAAGAAATACTGTTTTTCTATTCTTTCCTGGATCACTCTCAGGTAGGTTCTTCTTCCTGCTTGCTATTTTGGATAAACTGATGTGTGCCTTTACTCCATCTTACCCTACATAGAATTATTTTCAAACAAGGACAGGACAAACTTACAATTAGCATTATTGCTGCCAATGCAATTCCAAAAAAATTGGGGTTAAAGAATTTATGGCTGTTTATGTACTACAAAATAAAACTGGCTAGAGGCTGTTCTTTGACCTCAAAGTGAGCTGATGTGAAATGGTGTGTAAAAGCTTTTCTTCTTGAATCCAGGAGTTTGCATTCAAACTGTGTTAGGAACAGCCCCTGTCATGTTTTATGTGCCAAACACCTTCTGATTTTTTTTTCAGGAGAGTGCTTTTTTGCATCATTCCAAACTATGCTAAGGGAGCTTGCTAACATTTATACAGTGTGTATGATGACAGATCATAGCCTGTGTTTTGACCCTATACTGTTTGCTAGTTGTTCTTGATTCAGATCAAGAATCCTTATCTTCCTTCCAGTCCTTTTTATCATGTTCTCTGTTAGTTGAATGTAGTTGCCTTCCACATCTAACTTGGGTATTAAATGGCTCTCAGAATTATGATACAAAATCCTTGCCAAATATACAAGTAGAGATCTTCGGAGCTATTTCATGACTTTCCATGAATTTACTAAACAAAATGGTGTCTCAAAAGTTTTTAAGGCAATGCAGTCTTTGGTAGAAAAGAAACATTCAGCATTTATTCATTTAGGTAAATAGGTGATTACGTTTGTGTGTATATAAGCACTTAGAAAGGGAGGTTATATGGCTATAAACCTTCTCTAAAATGACCTGTCCATAGATATTTTTATGACCATCCCTCTTCAATTCTTTCTCACAGAATTTAGGATCCAGTGGTTAAGAGCAACAGAGAGGAGGATCTTGGCCTGCAATTTTTAATTCTTTATGATTCTAGAATACAGGAAGCAAGGCTTGTAATATATTTTCACAGAGTATAAACAGTTGTTGTAAAAATGCTGTAGATAATGTAAAAATAATTTTAAAAACACAATAAATCTGTCTACCTATACACTTGCTTGTCATTTTACCCACAGTATGACTGTACAAACAGACAGTGGGTCAGTACAGTATGTTTCATTTTTTTAGAGACAATGCTGTGCCACACAAACTTTATGGTTTACAGCTTCTCTTGTAGGGCACGTTCTGCACTTCAGTATGAGTGGAGTAAAACTGAGTTCTTAGAAAAAGACAAACAGTTGCATTTATTTCAACAATATCTCAACTGTTTTATATAGGTAATGGTTCCCAGTTTAGATGATATACAGCAAGCCATCAATCACATGATTCAGTTAATATTGGAAGTAAGTCGTGGAGTTGCACAGTGGGGACAGAGACATTTGCAAAAATCTAATTTAAAAGCAGAATCAGGTACACAGCAAGTATCTTCATCAGGCTTTAGATCACGAAGAAGAACAGTCAAAAAAGGGGAAAGTAAGTGGTTTAGTTTTTTTACTTATTTCAAATTTTTACTGTAATAAAATGCCATATATAAATATTTGTGAATAAACTCCCTTTTCTTCACAGAGGCCAGCTGTAGAGTATCTTGTATTTATTTGTTGAGGGTTTTTTTTATTTAATTAGCTATATTTTTTTGAAACATCTTTTCAGGCTTATGTGTTAGAACTCTGAGAAACAATAATTAAAAAAATCTTAGAAAAATTGCTACATTCTGAATGTCCTATTTAATTTGAGGTAAAGTAAGCTTGTTAATTTATCTTTTTTATTACTTATTGTGGAATGTAGACTTAATGACATAGTTGAAACCATAAACAATTATAGTAAACTAGCTCTCATTTGAATATTGAGATAGAACAAGAGCTAGTTTACTAATTAGACTTCAGTAAAGATTTTAATTGCTGGCTATATTCCTAGAATAGATTATAAAAAACTTCAAGTGTTTGTTCATGTGAATATTCAGACTGTAGATAGACCAACATTGATTTTAGTCAGATGCTTTTTTCCTCAATACTTTTTCTAAACATCTCTCCATTTGCTTTGCAAGCATCCATAAAAGCCCAAATATATTTCTTAGCTGCTTGACTGAGCCAGTAATCCACAATACAGTCATATCTTTGTTGTGATTCCTTTGGAAAGTCTTTAAAATCTTCGAAAGGTTTTGATAGTACAGAGCTGGGACTTTATTCTTCTACTGATGTGCTTTGTTTGATTTTAATGTCTTTAATGGGCATCAGGCAGAGTGGGAGGAAACTGTCCTCATCAGACAGTCATAGCCTTTTTCTCTGCTGTGTCAATATACATCAGTAAGTAACCAACTTCCTTAACTTTAAACTACTCACCAGCATCACCTGGTGGTGTAAAGGAGGTGAGATGTATACCAATAAAATCTAGGGAATATACTGGCAAGGATGAATCAGTCTGAGACTAGATTTTAGTGACTAGATCCCTGAAAAGGTCTTCAGACTAAAATAGAACTTAGAGTTGTATTAAATCTCTCCCATTAAACAATGTGTGTGGTGGGAAGAGGGGATTTTTCTTCTCCACTCTCTTAAACCTGCTTCAAAATGATCAAATATTGCTATGGCAGAAGGGGTTCATTAGAGCTCAGGAATATCAGTGTCTATATTGATATAGATTGTCAGCAATTCAGCAGTTTATCGACAATGAAAGAGGGACATGATAAATTACCTTTTATTTACCTTCTATTTGAGCGTACTTGAAGTTCTTAAAGGAGACAGGGCTCCTGTTTCAACGTCGACAGTGTAACTGCAGCAGCAGCTACCAGTGTCTAAACTGTCTTTGAAAGTATATTTGAAGGCCAGAGGTTTAGGAAAAAATCTACATTGTCCTTTCTCTCTCTCTCCCCCCCCCCTTTTGTCTTTTTTCTGTCAGTTCTATTCTCTTTCAGACAAGGCTCAAAATACTTTGATATTAGCAGTTTGTAAGACAAGTGCAGCTCCAAAACATGATAAACTTTATTTCTGCACTCATTAAAATGTGACTTGGCAAAGTTTAACATCTTTTTTGAAAGCACCAACTAGAATAACAAGCAGTTATTGATTTGAAGCATGTTGGAGTTCAAGAAACTTACACTATCTTAAGGGTTTTATACAATTAAAAAACTTTAAATATATGAATTCTAAAAAATATATAGAATAAGGCAGACTGTTTATGATGCTTTGTTGTGTTACAGTTACAGTAAAAAAGAGAAAAGTAAATTTATGAATTTTGTGTGAAATTTGTGAATTTAGAAGACTATTTTCTTTCTATTTGTAAACAGACACTCTAGACTGAATTTTCTCTAGCCTGGTCTGAGCTAGCTTGGACTTGATATTTTCAGTCACGTAGGCATTTGAAGAAGGGTATTCTGCCTTATTGAAGACCATCATTACTTAACTTGACATGAAGAGGTTTAGAAGAGAATTCTAACCACAATTTTAATGGTTCATTCATTTACATAGAATTTTATTTTGCAGAAGGAGTTGAAAACGTGCGTGTGAGAAAGCTAAGAAATTTTTACTCAGGTGTTGCAGAACATGAAGATACTTCTAAACGAGTTGAATTCCTCTCTTCTTCTGTCAGCTCTCTAAGAGAAGTAGCTAGTGAAGTTCTGCAGGACTTTCAGAAATATAAGGTGCTGTGGACAGAAGATAGAGATGCCAAAATTCAGGTGAGTTTAATGATCACATACAGTATTTTTCTTCCTTAATCTTATATTCTGAAATCAGAAAACACTGAGGAAAATAAATGAGGAAGAAGACATAGAAAACACACTGACAGCTGAAATTCCTAGTGTTTCAGTAGTAATAGTAGTATATTTCCTAAGCAGAAGTAATAGCATGCTACCTAATTTTTGTGTTGGGATTTGGCATTTCCTGCTTCTGTGCTGCCATTCTAGATGTCTATTAAGTGGTCTCAATTTGTTAATGACTTCAGTTTTTTGTTTGCGGAACTCTAGATTTTAGGCCACAAGAAACTACCCCAGTCTGACATGATGCATACCACATCCCATAGAGATTCCTACAGCACCAGTGCTGGTGATAGTGAGCTTTCCTCTGTGGAAAGCATTTACTTTGATTTAATACCTGTTTTTATTCACCACCCTTCCTGTAGTCGTTTTACGAAGTCAGTTCTGCATTCTCCATTCGAAGAAGAAATCTTTATTAAATTCTTGGTTATTTGAACTTCTAAGTCGAATCCTCAAAAATGGTAGGAAAAAATAGTGTCTACTACAGCAAGAAAAGCTAGTTTCCAGGGGTTGGAAGTCTCTGAGATATCTACTTCAGAATATTTCACACTCTCCTCTTACAGTAGAGTTTTAATTTGGAGTTTGAATTTAGAGGTTCAGTAAAAGAAAGTTGGCTTCTATATCTCCTTTATTTAACCTTGGCCTAATTGAGTTTTCCACTCTAATATATTCTATTTAATAGACTACATTGTATATACATAGAACTGTGAATATTGCATCATCTTGTTTACTACAGGACCACTGGTATCTTTTGAGTGTCACAATGCAAGTTGTGCAGTTTGTGGGCTAAAAAAAACCCCTAACTTAAATACAGAGATGAGAATTTACTGTGATTGAATGAAAAATTTAAGTCTAATCAAACTAATGTGATCTAGTTACTACTGAAGAATAGGTTACTGCTACAGAGAAAGCCTCAAAAATAGTGGGAAACAGCTTTCTGCATCTGCCCATGTGATGTAGGCATATTGAATACATCTCTTGTGTAACATTTCTGAAATGCAGCTTTTCAAAATCACAAAAATTTTCTACTCTTGAGCATTGTTCATGGAACTACTTAAAAAATGTGTTTCACTGTGATTGTTTTGGGCTAACGGTTAAGTCTTTCTGTAAGTGTAGGCATGTACTTTTTGATATCTGTTTTGCCACCTGTTTTCACAAAACCAATAGGCACTTAACATGTCTTGCATACATCTTTCTCTGTTAAATTTGATTGGAATTTCCCAACAAGCTTGAGAGTTACTGACAAATAAATTGATAAACATGAATGCCTCATCTCGTACATTTTACTATGTTAGCAAGGCTACAGAAGGCTAAAAAAAATATAATACCGGTTTACGTTTTAAGTAATTCCTAAATAACTATTGCCACTTGTTTTGCCAAGAATATTAAAAAGGACATTTGTTAACTGACATTTTAAACTATACACAGGAATTTTTCGCTAGCTCTCCATCTCTAAGTGAAATTAAAGAAGAAATACTGCACTATGCTACATTGGAGCAAGAGATGGAAGATTTAAAACCCACCATTCTTCTTGGTCCTATTGAGTTACATACAGGTATGACATTTTCTCATCTTTGCATGTACAGTAAGATAATTAATATAATTGTCATGTTATTTGGTTTATTCTCTGAAATAAATACTTACAATATGAATAGAAATTACTGAAAAGACCTCCCTGACTATTCAGCCAGGACTCACTCAGACCCTTCTAAGAAATTTGACTTGAAAAAACTCTCCATTCCCCTTGCCTCCTCCTCTTTGGAGTGGTGAAATTAAATTCTGTCACAGCTATGAAATTATCATGGTGGCTTGATAAGGAGTTAATGAATGTGCTTTGACACTGATCTCTGGCACCAGTGATTATAAACTGCATTGGAAGCATAAACCACCTTCTTTGTTATTGTCACAAGACTAGCACATAGGTGCATTAGTTTCTTTTTCACTATCTGTGTTTGTTTCACCAGGAAATATGGCTACTTAGCCATTCCCATGCTTAGCATCCACAGCTCTCAGAGTATCATGTGATTTCCTGTCTACTCTCTAGTGTCTTTAAAGATAGAGAAGCTGGCATCAAGACCTGGTGTTGGCATGTGTTCCCTCAATTCTATGCAGTACCATGCCTCAGTACCTGGCCTTCTGTGGCCCTGACAACCTGGTACTCATAGAACGGTTTGGGTTGGAAGGGACGTTAGTAATCATCTAGTTCTAATCCCCTGCCATGGGCAGGGACATCTCCCACTAGACTGGGTTGCTCAAAGCCCCATCCAGCCTGGCCTTGAAAACTTCCAGGGATGGGGCATCCACAGCTTCTCTGAACAACCTGTTCCAGTGTCTCATCACTCTCACAGGAAAGAGTTTCTTCTTGATATCTAGTCTAAATCTAGCTTCTTTCAGTTTTTAATCATTACTATTAATCCTATCACTACATTCCCTGATAGAGTCCATCCCCATCTTTTCTGCAGGCTCTCTTTAAGTACTGGAAGACTGCTATAAGGCCTCCCTGGAGCCTTTTCTACAGGCTGAACAACCCCTACTCACTTAGTCTGTCGTCACAGGGGAAGTGCTCCAGCCACCTGATCATCTTTGTGGCCCACCTCTGGACTTGCTCCAACAGGTCCATGTCTTTCTTATGCTCTGGGGCCACAGAGCTGAACACATTTCTCCAGGTGGGGTCTCACGAGACTGAGACCTGCTGGTCACACTTCTTTTGATGCAGCTCAGGATGCAATTGTCTGTTTGGGCTGCAAGTACACATTGCTGGCTCATATTCAGGTTTTCATCTATCAAGACTCTCAAGTCCTTCTCCCCAGAGTCCACTCATTGCCAAGCTTGTATTTGTGCTTGAGATTTCCCCAACCCATGTGATTGATTATGTTATTGATCATGTTGATCTCATTGATCACATTACTCTGAAGAATAGTGAGGTGTGGAAAAATGTACCGTCTGCATATAACTGCTTCTTGAAGAATTAAGCTGCTTGTGCTATGATACAGAAACAAGAATTTCAATGGTCCTTGTCCCTTTCACCTCACAGACTGTTGCATAGCTAAACCTGTATTCTCTGTACCAGTGTCACTTTTTTTTTTTTCCTTTTTTACCTTTCTGTGGCAGATATTATTGTGGTTGCTATCTAGGGAGAGGTAGTAAGTATATTCCTTTCTAAGTATCAGTGTGGACACATTTCTAATGAGCAACCCCCATCTTCTGAGAGACTACATTGATTATATTTCAACATCAGTGCTGTACAATTTGTTTTCCTTATACATCAGAGAAGACAGGAGCCATACACTTTCATGACTAGAGTTCATTTCAGGATTTTGGTGGTGTGTTACCCTTAGCTTGCTTTCAGTGAATAAGCAAATTTTCAGACTGCTGACTGCACATCCTCATCCAATTCCTGGGTGCAACTTCTTATTAATGAAACCACTCTGGAGCCAATTAATTCACGCTGGAAAACCCTTGCTGTCTGTTATTCTTTGACCAAGATAAGAAGCAGTATATCCAAAAGAATATGGATTTTGTTGATGGTCACACTACTCCATCATCTGTGACCACCGCATCAGAGGGAGCCAAGTCCTTTAGATTCAAGAACAAGAATATTAACTGTTTTCATGATCAGAGAAAGCAGGTATTACTCTAGGATTCAATTTATGTTAGGGAATTGATTTATCGTCATTTACATATTTTAATTTCTGGACAGGGTGCAGTACTTTTCTTAAATTATCTGTGGCCTTCAGGAATCAGACTTTTAATGCTAATAGCCACATTATTGAAGAAGAAACTATATCTGCTGTAAAATTTGCTTTCTGAGCACAAAGGTTATCTGTTGTTAATATCTTTTAGTTTCTTTCACCAAAGTACAAAATGATCCCTATTAAAATCCCAATTTAATCTGATCATAAATTAGAGTGCCAATGACTTGCTTTTCGGTCTTTTCGGTATTGATTTTTGTTTCTATATTAACTGCATATGATAGTTGTGAAGTATTCCAAATCCCAATATTGAGATCCCAAGATGTCGTTTCCTCAGTGGGGATAAACCATTTAAATATCACTGATCTTTATGCATTTGGTTAATATATATCAAAGGTATTCTCTGAAAACCTACAGTAGTAAGTAGACATTTTCTTCTTTGTTCTTTTCTATATGTTCTGTTAGATAAGCTTATCAGTATTTTTACAGATATAATAATACACACACAAAAAAAACCCCAACCCTGGAATATATTTTAGTTGAAATTGCTTTGAAACTTGTAAAATGCAGTAGTAGGATTGCCTGTCTGCTTTTCCTAATTGCTATTAAAGCACCATATATGATGATGTGGGATTTTTTTTTTTACAGAAAATATTTCAGATATAGATTGAATAATTTTTTAAATATTTTTTTTTCTTTAAATCAGGACCACTGAAAACATCTTTAGCAATTGAAGCCAAAGCCTGGAAGATGCTCCTCTGTCGTTATTTACATGAGGAGTATAAAAAGAAAATGACAGACATGATGTCATTCATAACTGAATATTTAAAGAAATTGTCTCAACCTCTGTGTAACTTAGATGACATCAGATATGCAATGGAAGCTTTATCTATCATACGTGATAATAACATACAAATGGATATGACTCTGGGACCTATTGAAGTAAGAGGACTTTAAATTTTTTGTCTTGATTAAAATGATATTATATAAGAATCAGATATACTGAGAATTCAAATAATAAGTTCACCATCCTGAAGCATCTAGGCTGAACATGGGAAACAAAGTATGTCTTTTGTTGTTATTTTCATTATAAATTATTAATCAGTGTCAGGTACTTTGCTAGACACTGTATAAATGCAGAACCGAAAAAACATATTCTCTCAAATTATAATATAAATACAATGTTGGAAACAACATGCAGAAATAAGCAGATAAAAGCACAAGAGAAGGGAGCAATATTGTGCTTGTTGCTGTGTGCTTTTCTGTTAGCCTTAATCCTCTTAACTTTTCTATATCTATAAACAAATACCTTGATCATCTAACCCCTTTAAATAATAACCTGAATATATTCATGGAGCCACACATAATTTTATGTTATTAGAAACTTTTAGTTTTCCCTATAAAAAAAGAAGCTAAAAGAAGCTCACTCAGTTTTATATATACTTAGTATTTATTATCACACTCTGAAACAGCTTAATAGAACAAAATATGTTTTACATTTTCATCCACCCTTTGGAGAAGAAATTGTATTATTGTATAGTCACATTTTTATTTCTTGAAGACTGTTCTGTTAACATTCCAGAAAGGGCTTTCAGTGGATTGTTGTCACTCTTGCTAGTTTTATGTGTGTTTTGTCTTAGTAATTTATGTGGTAGTTTATAAGCCAGTAATATTACAGAGTCTACTTGAAGGCGAGTATAACCAGTTCTGTGATCCAAAAGAGAGGTAGAGATTAAACAAGTAAAGGAAAAATCTGAACAATAATTTAAACATTATTCATATCTACTAAATGTTACTTCTTAGTCTGACTGCTTTCAGGCTTAAGATACAGTTATCATAATCGTACTCACGGATGTTAAATAAAACAAGCAAGAGAACTGAGTTCAGTACTGTCTATTTGTTAGGTTTTACCTATGTAGGAAATGATGCAAAATTAGTAAATAAATAAAAGATATAAAAAATTATGAAGTATTAACATCATTTGTTTATTCATATCTGATTCTGGCACTTGAGATGAATATCAGAATAATGGTTCTTACCCAAACCACTTATATTCTACATATCTTGCAAATCTTTACTTCCTTTCTATAACAATGTAATGAATTCCTTTAATATCAGTAGGGCTAGCCATGTTAAGAAGTCACTCTTAGATCTTTTTTTTCATGAGCTTTCTTTAAATAATGAAAGACTGTAGAGCTGATAAAATCAAGATGTGAATATAGAATAACAGCTGATTATAGAACAAATTGCTTATTAGTAATTTCACTGTTTTGTCATGTTTTCTTAGTGAATTTAATTACCTGATGGGGCTAGGAAGGAAAGGGGAACGAGATGCTTCTCATTGGCAGCTAGTAACAGGACAAGAGGCAAAGAACATAAATTGAAATACAGTAAATTCTACGTAAACCTAAAAAAATTCACTGTGAGAATTGCTTAAACAATGGAACAGATTGCCTAGAGGGGTTGTGGACTCCCCATCTTTGAAGATATTCAAAACCTAACTGGACATGATCCTGGGCAGCCCAATTTAGGTGACACTGCTCTGAGCAGGAGGGGTTGGACTAGGCAGTCTGCAGAAGTCCCTTTCAACCTCAGTGGTTCAGTCTACACGTCTCTCAGAAGCTAAACAGAAGAGAATTCTAAGTGTATAGATATCTGCATGGAATAAACAACTCTCTTTATCAAACATCATGAATTGCAGAGAATACAAGTCATAGGTCAAAGGAGCAGCTAACTGAATCATAGAATCATTTTGGTTGGAAAAGACCTTTAAGATCATTGATTCCAACCATGAATGTAACACTGCCAATCCCACAACATCCACAGTCTTTCCCTCATCCACTAAGCAGGTCACCTTTTCATAGAAGGAGACCAGGTTAGTCAAGCAGGACCTGCCTTTCATAAACCCAAGATGACTGGGCCTGAACTGTTGGTTGTCCTGTATGTGTGTCATGGTGGCACTTAGGATGATCTGCTCCATAACTTGGCACTGGGGTTAGACTGACAGGCCTGTAATGCACTTTATGCATCTAAAGCACACTGCTGTTTGTCTTCATCAGCAAACCTCTTGCCTACCTATCAGGAAACTAAAAAAACCGAAAATGATCTTATTTTTAAATAATGTCATGTGTGTAGAAGGAGGATAAATGAGGCAGAAGATATAATGAGAACAATTGGTAAGAAAGGTTCATTCTGTAACAGATATATATGCAAGCATTTGATAGGCATTTATTTTATAGATGATATGGAAAAAAAAATGTGTAGTTAAGCATGCACAATTATTCCAAGTGAGGAAACATTAATCAAAATCTATGTTCAGGTGGAATGTAGATCAGTGGAATAAAAATAGAGATTTGCTACACCACTGTGATTAGAGGTCTATCGGAA
>WUAM01000287.1:34700198-34712565 GCA_024336885.1 Actenoides hombroni | reverse complement strand
AATTTATGGTATTTTTATATTTTTTCCTAGTATTTAATTCAAGACATCTTTCAAGAAATATTTTTTTGCTATTGTTCCCTAGTTCTTCATTAATCATCCATAGCTTAAAAAAACCCAACCAAAAAAATAAACATTTTATACCTAAATTACATGAATGGATTTTCTTTGAAATATTTCTTACAAATTGGATCTATGTTCCTGCAAATAAATGTAAAATGCAACATTTCTAAGGTTGTCTGTTGGTTTTTTTTTTCATCTAGGAAGCCTATAGCATTTTAAATACTTTTGGAATTGAGGTCACAAAAGAAGAATCAGAAGGAGTTGATACCCTAAGATATTCTTTTAACAAATTACAGATCAAAGCTGTAAGTATACAAAACTATGTTATTTTCCATTTGTCTAATGTCCTTTTTTTCAGAGTATAAATGACAGCGTGGGACCAATTGTCACTCCACACTGTCCCCTCACTCTTGGCCTTAGTCACACACTAGAGACTATATCTTTTGTTAATGTGTTCATTTTCTAATTTTAGTTTTATAGGGCCCTTTAATATTTAGATATTACTGTAGCTTTGAGATATATGCTTAAAACCTGAAAGAAAATGAGACATTTTTTATGTCTCTGCTCTTTCTGCTCTCCTTCATTACCAGTTTTTGTGTCATTCTCTGATTAGGAAGATTACAACCCTTATATTATCTGTTTTTAAGAAATGCATACTGTTCCAGTGCCCTCACCCCTGTATGGTGATTGAACATTTACCTTTGTTGCTTAGGACAGCATTACATCCTCAAAAGCTCAATATTTATTTCGTATTTTCTGTAGTGTAGGCAGTTAGATGGAAATAAGTAGATATTTTGTTGGAACAATGATGTTAGATCCTGTCCCACAGATAGTCACTCTGAAGAGGAATCAAGAGCACGAGAGTATATTTTACATTTGCATTTCATGAAGCTCCTGGTTCTTTCAAGTTTTTGAACAAAGTATAAGAAAGCTGTTAGAAGGTGGAGCCATACATGAAGAGGAGGACCCTAACACTTGAGAGAAGGAAAGGAAGGAAAGGAGAGGAAAAAGGAAAAGAAAGGGAGGAAGGGAATAGGATCTTTTTCCCCAATTTTCTATGTCACTTTATTCCTCCATCCCCTTGGTAATGATGCATGTTCACTTGAAGGTGGAGAGGAGATTTTGTGATGGGTTTTGGTTTTTTTGCTTTTCTCTCCACTTCTCATCTCAAAAATTGAACATATAGCAACATAAGAGGAAAAAGAAAAATCTCTTCAGCTTCAAATAGCTTTCTTTTGTTCAGAATGTTAATAGTTTTTCTATTTATAAGTTTGGTTTATATATAACTCAAATATCTGTTCCTGTTTTTTAAAGAAATAACTTTGATTTTAATCTTTTGTATGTCAGACCAGAGTTCAAGATGACTTGGTTCAAGTTCAGCCCAAATTTAAAACTAATTTGCTAGAATCAGTTGCAGTTTTTCGGGAGGATGTGTCAAACTTTGAACTGTCATATGAAACGGTAAATTAATTTAGTAGTTACCTCTAAGACTTGTACTTCGCTTTTCAATTCTTTTGGTTTGCAGTAGTTAGGTGCCAGAATTTTATGCTGCACAGCTTCTCGATTTTTGATGACATGGTTACTAAGGAGTAATTACTGTAGATCAAACTTTTCCATATGAAGAAATAGCAGAGCACACATCTCTGCAAGGAAAGCAAAGAAATGCTGTCATTACAACTTGCCATGAAATCTTGATTTAGAAATTAATTTAGAAATCATAGCACATGTAGTGGCATCTTTACTCAAACATCAATATTAAAAATTATGGTCTCAGGCCACTTACTGGGTGTTTTATTTTCAGCAAAAGAACAAACTATGAAAAATTAAAGTCTAGTCCCATTGAGTTTAGTTAAGCTAAAGAATTCTCAATTACATAAAGTTATCTTTTCTTAGATTTACCATTATAAGTACTGCATTACCAAGATACATAACTTGATGGGGTTTTGACTACTAAAAAAAATAAAAATGCATTTTTTTATGACCTGTAAATGTTCCATGGCCTTCAGTCACTTTGAGAATTAATACTAAATTCTTGTTAACTCTTTGTTTGAAAGGAAGGACCTATGGTTCTAAATATTCCACCTCAGGAAGCTAGTAATAGGCTACAGATCTTTCAGGTAAGAAAAAAAGCTGTTGAGTTTCCAAATGATTAAAATTAGGTCTGTCAGTGCTTATCAAAACAACTTTAGAAAAAGACATGATTTCAACCTTTGGTAAATAAGTCGTGATGGATATTTTGTGTAGAATTAAGTTAACTATATTTTAGTTTCTATCAGGCAATGTTTTCCTTAATGTGGAAGGATTGATAGATTGATTGATTGCTGTATAACCTTCCTTCACTCTGCATTTTGTGAAAATAAATTACTGACTTGAACTGATAAAAGCAGTAGAAGAGAAAAGGGTCAAGTACAACTTGATAGTGACTGAAGTCAGGTTACATATCAGTCATGAGGCAAAGTTTTAATCTTTCAAAGACCACATTTTCCCTTATAAAATTGTCTTTCAACTTGATATTTGTTCCTTAGGAATCTTAGTTCATGGGTCTATAATCAGTTTTGAATCTGTTTTAAATTTTTCTTTCTTTATCTAAAATTATAGTAAATTCATAGGTTTTTTTCAACATGACTTTTGTCAGTCTCTTACAAATTGTATAGACTCTGTAAAAATTAAATTCAAAGTTTGTGAAAAGCACTAAGTAACTAATAGAAAGTGTTTAGACCTCCTATTACATCTAATATGTACTGAAAATTGAGTGATTTTGGTTGAATTTGTTGTTTTTATTATTTTACCAAAGGCATGCTTTCTAGTTATGGATAGTAGCTGCTAGCATCTTTCTTTTTTTCCATTTATGGTGGTCATATTCTTTGGACACTATTTATGCTTTGAGAGAAATTGTATTTTTTGGCACTGAAGAGTGCTGTTTTCAGGCTGTATATTTTGTGATCTGATAAAAATATTTCCTTTTTCCTACTTTTTTTTCTTTCTTCCTCCTCCCCTCTCCTTCTCCTCCCCTCTCCTCTTTTCTCAATGACATAGAATTCATTTCACATCCACTTTTTAAAATGCTTCTTTAAATTATTGCTTCTTATATAAACTTTCACCAATTTAATTTGATATATAGATTTGAGAATTACATTATATAACTGTTCAAAGTTTTGGATAAAAATATTTTCATACATTTAAATATACTTCTGATAAAATTATTTAAAGGCAATCATAGAACTGTTTATTGATTTATTTTCATTTTGTCTATATGAATTTTGTCAGTCTATCTTTGATGAGCTCTGGAGAAAGTTTATCACATACTCATCTGGTGAACAGTTGTTTGGATTGCCTGTCACAGACTATGAAGTTTTGCATAAAGTCAGGTAACTGTGGAAACACAGCTGTCTTAGGTGTTTATTAAATACGTTAGAAAGGTTTAGGGTACACCAAAGAGGGAAATAGTACAATGTGGAGGTTTTCCATTGTCTTAAATTAAATTTAAAAAAAATAGATCAATGAAAATTGTAGAGGTCTAATGAATTAGCCAATAAAAAAAAGAATTGTATTTATTTGTTATAATAACAGAACCACACCAGATAATCTTACTAATGTAAATTTTATATAAAGGAGCAGAATACTATGTCTTAGAAATATATATATACTTACATGTAAGTAAATGAGTAAATATAGTATTATGTATTAAGATACGGCACAAAGAGCAAGCAAGGAAAAGTTAGTGTATCATCATATATGAAAAATACAACTAGAGCTTTTATGAAAGTGTAAATGATGATCCACACCAGCTGAGGATCTGACCCTTTCTGTCTGCTTTTAGATCAGCATTTTAGTTCAGATTCAGAGAGTGCTTCCAAAGTAAATTGACTAATTGTCCCCACTTGCCATGCTCTACTTCGCACTGCAGAGACAGGTCAAGGTATATAAACTAGGTTCCTTTTGGATGGATGGAAGTTTTATAGAACTAGACTAAAACAATACTTCCTCAAAATATGTTTTGTGTGAATATTAGATCCTTAGCAGCAATTCTCTGCTATTTTTTTGGTGGATTTTATTCATGCAGTGTTCTTTTCTACATTAAGAAATATAATCTAATTGATCTATATTAACTTTTTTTTTGTAGTAACATTACATATACCATGTATTTAACTATTATGACATTTCCTGCTTGAAATAACTGCTTGAAATAATCCTTTCCATTCCCAGGAAGGAGTTAAGCTTGCTTTAGAAATTTTATGGATTTTATAATACTGTAAGTTTTGATACTCAACTGTTTTAAATTATTGATATGATTCTTTTTTTCCGCTGCAGGAAGGAATTAGGCTTGCTTCAGAAATTATATGGATTGTATGATACTGTAATAAACAGTATCAATGGTTATTATGAGATACTTTGGATAGATGTAGATATTGAAAAAATTAATGCTGAACTTCTAGATTTTCAAAACAGGTATGTTCATAACATGAATTACAACTGATGTTAAATGCATTAGGATTTAGGTGACTTCAGTAAAGCTATTTGATATATTTGAATACAAAACTTCCATGAATAAGGTTTATCATAAAGTAAGAAGATTCTTCAAGGCTTAGCCCATGGACTTTGTAAGTCCTTCATGCAAGAATAATGTTTCTGAGTCTTTTAGAATATTTTATCCTTTTTAAAAAACACTTCTGCATATAAAATAGATTAACAATACTAAGTGTCTTAAATAGTATGGATTTGTAAAAAATTTACAAATATTGCACTAATGCTAAAAGCCTGAAATGGTTTTGACACTGTTGAGAGGGTTAGATGTAGTTAGTTTGATTCAAAAGTAATTTCTAACCTTTTACTTTAACTATTTTTAGTATTTTCAAAAGTACATATATTACTCTAGGAAGCAATACAATATAGAAGACTAGTACAAGAATTATTTCACAACAGAATAACTGCATTGAGTGCAGTCCCCAACTCTCCTGCTATGAAATAGAGTCCTGATATAAGCTTGTCAAGCTCCACCCTAAAACAACTTCAGTTTTCTTGGAACTCCTTTTGCATCCCCAATATTAGAACAATATTCCAGAATATTTCCTAATTAATTTCCAAAATAAAGACATGACTAATTGATGTAGGTTTGTCCTTGTGCCAGTAATTGGTATTTTAGAGTATATCTATACTACAGTTATACACCAGTGCAGTTAAAAAATCTTTCAATCCATCTTAGAGACATTCAAGGTCAGGCTTGATGAGGCTCTGAGCAACCTGATCTAGTTAAAGATGTCTCTGCTCTCTGCCGAGAGGTTGGACTAGATGACCTTTAAAGGTTCTTTTCAACCCAAACCATTCTATAATTCTGTGATTATATGAATTTCAGGGATTAAGAGTCTGAGAGAAGCAAAATGTTTACAGACACCTAATTGTCAGTATCTTGTCTTTGTGAAGTTATATCTCCTGGTTCACAAGACTCAATGAGGATAGCAGGGCCCCCAGCCCTGGAACTTACATCATGTAATTGAAAATCTGCTTCTTTGCTGTATCTCATTCCTCTGTCCCAAATCACTGAAACTGACATTAACTCTTTACTAATAAATGAAAAGAATGGCTGCGAACAGAGAAATTTGTAAAATATTCAGTGGTTTTGCCTGGTTTTCTAAGGAAAAATGTGGTCTGTGATGTCACTACCTGACCATCTGTGCTCTGCTTTTTCACCATTCTTGATTTTTTTTTTAATTTATTTTTTTTTTTTAATCTATTGGCTAGTTTCAATTTACAAGGCAAATTTCTCGCTGTCCTGGTTTTGGCTGGGTTAGAGTTCATTTTCATCCTAGCAGCCCTTTCAGTGCTGTGGTTGTGAGAGCAATGCTGATAACACACTGAGGTTTTAGTTGTTTCTAAGTAGCACTTACCCTAAGTTAAGGATATTTCAGTTTCTCATGTTCTTCCAGGAAGTAGGTGCACAAGAAGCTGGCAGGGAGCATGGCTGGGAAAGCTGATATGAACTAGCTGAAGGGAAATTCCAGTAGTCCAAAACAAGAACAAATTACTTTTCCCCTTCAGGAAAGGCAGGCAGGTATTAAACATCCTGTTTTACAGAAACCAGGGAGCTAGTCAATGTACTGGCACCCACACAGCACCAACATAGCTCTAAACCAGACACAGGCTGCTCTATTGTACCTGATTGCATGAGTTGTTAAATTATATCAGTGGGAGATAGAAAGATAGGTGACAAAGGAATCAAACCCAAGGATTATATCTGTGAAATTTAACTATTACTGCTTTGTTTTTTGTTTGCCAATAGCGTGTTTGTGGTGATAAGCAAGAGATAAGAGATGTTTTAATGCAAACTGCAGTATTTCTGTTTATTTGCAAAGAATATATCAGAGGTGAAAACTGTTAAATATGATTTATTAGTAGGGAATTTGCATTAGTTTTTCCTTAAAAGGTAGACTAAATTACACAAATTGAAACTTTATAGAGAAAATGTTGACTTCAAGCTGCTTCATATGTCCTTCTCTGTTTTTAAAATGTTTAAGCGATTCCTATTTTCACAAGAGACACATTTACTACTGTATCAATTTAATTCAACTGCAGGTGCCGTAGACTACCTAAAGGACTCCAACACTGGCAAGCGTTTTTAGATCTCAAGAAAAAAATTGATGATTTTAGTGAGTCTTGTCCTTTGTTGGAATTGATGACCAACAAAGCAATGAAACAAAGACACTGGAACTGTATTTCTGAAACAACAGGACATCAATTTGATATAGAATCTGATTCCTTTTGCCTTCGAAACATCATGGAAGCACCAATTCTTAAACATAAAGATGATATTGAGGTAGGTGCATACATTTTTTTTCCCTCCTTGTTCACTTTATATTATCAACAAAAATAATATAATTACTTATAAAACTACCACCTTTTTTAAAAATATTTTTTTTACTTCATTACAGTCCTCGACTCTCAATGAGGCCACACTAGTTTAAAATAATTTCCATTTTATTTAGAAGTTCTTATCCATATGAACAAAGACAGAGATAGCAGCTGGAGTCTTTGGACACATTTCAAGATAATCTCTTCACATTCTTCCTCACCCTATTGTCTACTATTTTCTTAGCCCTTTTTAAACAGGAAAAACAAAACAAAACAAACAAAACTTCAAATGATCATGGTCACTAATTCTTAAACCCTGTGGTTGCTTTTAAGATTTGTAAATAAATTAGAAATTTTAGAGGAAAGCTCCATGCTTATTAATATTTAATAGGAATACTTTTCTAGATCTTTATGGTGTCTTCTGAACCATACAACTTCAAAAGATCACCCACATAACTTGAAAAAGAAACTCTCCATGGATTTTGGAAGTTACAAAGGGTAAATAAGCATGTGAAAGCTATGCTTATTTTCATACATGATTTATATGGAAGCGTTCCAAGGTTATCTGCTTAATTTTGAATTAAGCTGTGATTTGAATAGAATGTTCATAGAATCTTTTAGGTTAGAAAAGAACTTTAAGACCATTGAACCCAACCATTAACCCAGCACAGCCAAGTCCACCACTAAACCATGTCACTAAGAACCACATCTACATGTCTTTTAAATACCTTCAGGGATGGTGTCTCATCCATTTCCCTAAGCAGCCCGTTCCAATGCTTAACAACCCTTTCGATTACAAATTTTTTCCTAATGTCCAAACTAAACCTTCCATAGCAAAATTTGAGACCATATCTTCTTGTCCTATCACTTGGTAGTTGGGAGAAGAGACCAACACCTACCTTTCTTCAATGTCTTTTCAGGTGGATGTGGAGAGCAACAAGGTCTCCCTGAGCCTCCTTTTCTCTAGGCTAAACAACCCCAGTTCCCTCAGCTGCTCCTAGTAAGACTTGTTCTCTAGACCCTTCACCTACTTTGTTGTCCTTGTTTGGACATGCTCCAGCACCTACATGCTCCACTCATTTGACCTTTCCAACCTAAACTATTCTTAGATTCTGTGATTTTATAAATTGAAATATGATAAGATTGAGACTTCATATGGTGATGAGTCTACATTGTTATCTTAAACCTTGTAGAGGTCATGATTTATAAATGTTATGCAGAAATAACAAAGTGTGAAGCCACAGAAATGGTATTCATGCATTTTCAAGTGTTCATTTCTCAGTTACCCACACAGGTAATTTGAGAGTAAAATTAGTAGTGTGATCTCTGAAGTTGTGTATTAGTCTACTATTTCTGTACTATTTTATAAAATTTTATATAATGTTTTTAATATTCTATTGCTAGATGTGTAGTATTAGGAAAGACAATTTCTGGGGAACGGAGACTCTAAAAAATGGTTCTTACTTTGCAGGATATATGCATATCTGCTACAAAAGAAAAGGATATAGAAGCCAAACTATCTCAAATAGCTGACATTTGGGGAAGCCAAATGCTGAGCTTTTCATCGTTCAAAGGGAGAGGAGAGTTACTATTAAAGGGAACTGAATCAGCAGAAATTATAACGTTGATGGAGGACAGTTTAATGATTCTTGGCTCTTTACTGACCAATAGGTACTTTTAAATTGTTATATATTTGAATGTAATCAAGCTGGTAGAAACTTTCCACAAGATTATTCTTGTTTTAAATGAAATAAGTGTTATTTGAGGGCTTTTTTTCACCTTTTAAAGTATTTAATAATAGTTTTATTTACAATGAAATAATTTCTACTTTGCATCCTTTTTTTAGATACAATGCACCATTTAAAAAGGAAATTCAGAGCTGGATTTATAAACTAAGCAGCTCTACAGACATAATTGAAGAATGGTTGGTTGTGCAGAACCTCTGGATTTACCTTGAAGCTGTTTTTGTGGGGGGAGGTATCGCCAAAGAGTTACCCCAGGTAAACTTCACAATGCTTGCCTGTTATTTTGTATCTATGTAATGATTTCTGACAGATAATGCTGTGAAAGTACTTAAGTTTTTGCTGTTTATAGGAAGCAAAGCGTTTTCAAAATATTGACAAATCATGGATAAGAATAATGCAACGAGCTCGTGAAAACCCAAATGTAATTGACTGCTGTGTCGGAGATGAGACTATGGAGCAACTTCTCCCATATTTACATGAACAGTTGGAAGTATGTCAGAAATCACTTGCAGGGTATGAATTGTTTGATCTTTAATGCATTCTTCTTTTGTAAATAGTTTATATGAAATGTTAGTAGTATTTCAGTTTTACTTTCACTCATGTAGAAAAAATTGAAAACCTGAAATATTCTAATAAAAATTGTGTTCAATTTTAAAGGTACTTGGAGAAGAAAAGACTACTGTTTCCAAGATTCTTTTTTGTTTCTGATCCTGCTCTTCTCGAAATTCTTGGACAAGCAAGTGATTCACATACAATTCAGGTACAATCTTAGTGATTTCTTTTCTTCTGCTTATAACAATATATATTTTTTTAAAAGGATAAACATTTAATAAATTAAAATATAGCCTTTTAATATAAAATATTAAATGGATATCTGTAATTTAACAAAATCTTTAGAATTCAGAACACTGGGATATGTTGCTGGTGGTTCTTTTCACAACTAAACTAACAGAAAATACACTGTGAGACGTAACTGTTTTAGATATTGCAAAATTCATCCAGCTAGTCAGGGTTGTTACTGAAAGTTTATAGTCCAACTAGTCTGGAATGTTACTGAAGGTTACTTGAAATTGTTGATCTCACACAATAGTTGATCTCTATTCTGCTAGACCACCTCTGGAAATTCTAAAAAAGCAGCAAATGGAGATAAAATCCTACACAACCTTTTCTGTAATTATTACCTATACATGGCCCAATTCATCTGTATGTTCAGATAAATCTTTTTTGGATAACCTTATTTAAGATCTTCTTCTGTTTGTTAATGTTATATATTTACATTGAATGACTTCTGATTTATCCTTACAGACACATCTGCCTTCCATATCTGACAATATAAATGAAGTAGAATTTCACCCAAAGGATTATGATCGCATGCTGGCAGTCATATCAAGAGAAGGAGAAAAAATTCCAGTAATTTTCTAATCTTTTTTTTCCAGACATATTAATAGCTAAGATATTATTGAACATAGGCATATATATTAAATTGATTTTATTGTTAATCAAAAATTATAATTTCAAGGGTTAGTGTAAAAAAGCTATATTATGTCTTCATTAAATAAACTTCTAGTAAGTTTATTGAAATCAAATCTGTAGTTGTCTTGAATAGAAATTTAGTAACTATTTAGTAACGAATGTTCTTAATCAGAAGTTTGGTAGCTATGTTCCATTTTGTACCTTTTATTATTTTTTCAGTTGGACACTCCAGTGATTGCAAAAGGACCAGTAGAACTTTGGCTGCAGGATTTATTGCGTGTGCAGCAGATTTCATTGCATGGCATAATTCGGGCAGCATATTACCAGATTAGTGACGCAGGATTTCAGTTGCTGAATTCCCTAAATCACTTCCCAGCACAGGTAAGATTACAGGATGTGGATTTGTATGTCCAGTCGGGATTGTGTGTGAGGGGGAAGGTGAAATGTAAAAAACATATAGGATTGTCTATATGAGGAATTTTTCACAGATGAAACAAGGATAAGGATCTGTTCAGTAGAAGCCAGTCCTTAATTACTTCATTTTTGGTACCCTATATATAGCATAAAATTTTTCTTGTAATCTACTTAAACATGATTTTTTTTTTCTTCTCTTGGAGAATACAGAGTAGAGCATGTATTTTCTGTGATAGATATTGAATCCCTTTCAGATGCAAATAAAATTTCATGTACAGATGTATTTCATTCTCACAATTTAAGAATCCAAGAACTATGGTTATGGTTATTTATCTCGTCATTTAAAAGATGTACCTCATAGTGCATATATTTGTCACTATGATAATGCAGTCCTAGTAGAAGTCTACCATGAAGAATTCTAGTTTGTCTAGAGACTCCTCCATCTTACTAATAATTCATAAATTTCATTAACAAGTAATGAATTGTTTCCTGTTCTGTACAAATACTGAATCTGTAATTTGCTAACCAGTACAGTGTTGGGTGTAACTTTTCTAATAACAATTCTGCAAATATCAAAACTGGCCAATACATGGCTAATTAAAAAAAATATAAAGTCAATACACTTCAATATTTAATAGAATTATCTTAAAGCTGTATTTATTATATAGAATCCTAGTAAGAACTGTCTGTCTTGTTTGCATGTCAGACATTTTGAAGTGGTTTTCTTACCTTCTGCAAAGATCTTCTTTCCCATGTCTTACTAATCCGAATGTTTTTATGTTCAAAGAATCATTTGTGTTAGAACTGTGTGGAAGAGGGAAGAAGAAGAAAATGGTCAAGAAATTCAAAGTACAGAGAAAGAAAAGCTGTGTTATATGACAGGAAAGAAATTAGGCAAAAGGCTGACAAATATTTGAAATGTTTTCTTTCCCTCAACCTGCCTTTTTCATGTCTCAGAAGCATGAAAGTTACATCCAAAGATTTTTTTTTTTCTTCTGACTAACTGATAATTCTAAAATAAATTTGGTTTAGACACTACTTTATGATTCAAAAATGCTGAGATATTTCCTGCTACACAATCTCTTAACTATAAACTCACTATAGGTATAGCGAGATAGAAAAGTTGAAATAGTGGGTGTGTCAAATTTGTGGGGAAAAAACGTATTGATACAGTTCTTGTCTCTCCTGTTTTGTCATGGGAGTGCCTGATATTGTAAAACAAAATCAGTCGGAGACTGTAGTTTACATGTAACATCCTATAACATTCCAGATTTATTTGGAAGCAAAATAACTTGTAGTTCACTGAGCTCTAGGCTGCATTCCAGTTTTAACAACATGTTAGAAAGACAGAAATCTATCCCATGTTCAGTAGCAATGCACAGAATTTTTTTTTTAATGTTCTTTGATTAGCTATGAACTGGCAATGATAACTTTCAGAACTTCCCACAATTTACGACCAATTTATGTTAGCTCTGTGGAAAAGGACCTTGGAGTTCTGATAGGCAACAAGTTATCCATGGGACAACAATGTGCCCTTGTGGCCAAGAAGGCCAAATGGTATCCTGGGGTGCATTAAAAAGCATTTGACACTGTTCCCCATAGATTTCTAATGGAAAAACTGGCTGCTCATGACGTGGATGAGAATATGATCTGCTGGATCAAGCACTGTCTAGACAGACTGGCCCAGAGAGTAGTGGCCAATGGTACTAAATCCAGCTGGTGGCAGGTCAAAAGTGGCGTTCCTCAGGGCTTAGTGTTGGGACCATTTCTATTTAACATCTTTATTGATGATCTTGATGAGGACATAGAGTCTACCATCAGTAAATTTG
>WUAM01000287.1:34652203-34668927 GCA_024336885.1 Actenoides hombroni | reverse complement strand
TCAGCCTTCTTTTCTCAAGGCTAAACAGCCCCAGATCCCTCAGCCTTTCCTCATAAGACACATGCTCCAAACCCTTTCCTACCTTTGTAGCCTGCCTCTGTATCCTCTCCAGCACCTCAACGTCCTTCTTGTAGAGAGGGGCCCAAAACTGGACACAATGTTCAAGATACGGCCTCACCAAAGCTGAGTACAGAGGAGTGATCACCTCCCTGCTCCTGCTGGCCACACTATTCCTGATCCAGGCCAGGATGCCATTGGCCTTCTTGGCCACCTGAGCACACATGTTTAGTCGGCTGTCAGTCAACTCCCCCAGGTCCTTCTCTGCCTGGCCGCTCTCCAGTGACTCCTCCCCAAGCCTGTAGCACTGCTGGGGGTTGTTGTGGCCCAAGTGCAGGACGCAGCATTTAGCCTTATTGAAAATCATGGAATTGGCCTTGGCCCAGCAATACAGCCTATCTAGATCCCTTTGTAGGTCTTCCCTACCCTCAAGCAGATCGACATTTCCACCTAGCCTGGTGTCATCTGCAAATTTACCAAGGGTGCACACTATCCCCTCATCCAAATCATTGATGAAGATATTAAACAAGAGTGGCCCCATGCTTGTCTTTCAGTTTCTGGACAAGCAAAATAATAATAAAGTAACGGCATTTCCTGGAAGAATGAGCCCTATGTTACTAAAGTTCTCAATTCTGCTAACTTTGACAATATAGTATACTGTTAAAAGCTAGCACTTAATGCCAGTTGTTTCTACATCGGTTCAGAAAAGCCATGGACAAGAGAGACAAAATTATTTCATCTGTAATTTAAAGCAAAAATTATTTTATCTGTAATTTAAAAGCAAATGAATAGTTTAAGTACTTGTATGTCTCGCTCACAACCTACCTTGTTATACCCTACAAGCTAAGATTAATTCTATATTGTATTTTATCTTTTCAGGTATTATTGGCTGTGGATATTTTCATTCCTGTAGAAATTTTACCCCTGAAGTATGTGATATGGTGAAAAAGTTGATCCCAACAGGCAGAATATTGTGGCAGTGGACAAAGGTATAAATTATAGAGAAAATTTTGTCATAATCAATCTGACCAAAGTATCTACTAGGGTAATTTAGGCACATGTTCCTTAAGAACATGTCTACAGCAAGAGAAAAACAGGAGAAATATGGGCTAAAAATGTTTTGGAGGTACAATCTGGAAAATATTAGATTTCACTATACAAGACAGATGAATGGATAAATCAGTCTATTCATTCCTACAGTTTTATTCGTTACCCAAAGCTTTAATCACTATAGCTAAGGAACAGTGAGTGAAATTCTTTATAAATTATAATTTTTGATTTATATAGCCCAGAGAAATGTGTGAAATAATTACATGTCGTAAGAGTTGAAGTTTTACATTTAGTGCTAGATCATGCAGCCAAACAAATGAGGTATTTTTGATGGCTTCTTAGAAAGTCTGCCCACAGTATTATGTATGAAAATTAGTAGTTTTGTTATTTTTATATTTTATATATTATTAATTATAAATTTATAAATTGAGTTATTTTTGATTCCTTCTAATTGTTACTGATTTTTTTAATAATAACAATATTTTTCTTTAGGCAAAGATGCTGCCAACACCATCTAAATTCCACTATATCTTCAACCTTCGAGACCTTTCTAGAATTTGGCAAGGAATGTTAACTATAAAGGCAGAGCAATGCAACAACAACATGGTTCTTCTAAAACTCTTTAAACATGAATGTACCAGAGTAATTGCTGACAGGTATAATAACTATAGCATTTTATATTTATTAGATTTAGCCATTTATTTAATTTATGCTCATACATCTGTAAAACTTATTAATGTGACAAACCTTATTAGGCCAGTATGAAAAATTTTGTCTTACTTTACATGCAGTCTGCATTGAAGTGTTATCCCCAAACTGTCATGCTATTTACTTATAAATTAGCCTGGTAATTGGATGGACAATTCCAAAATATAGGCAGCTTCTATGTTTTAACCTACATTTTTTTAACCTACATTTTTACAAAATGAAATCCTCCTAAGTATACATTGATATGTGGACTTCAGAATGTACTTGAAAGTTGAAGTACATGTTGAAGCTGAAACAAAACAAAATACATAAAACTTACAGATTTATTACACATTACCAAAATTGGTGGATGAAACAACTGCCCTCAATTTCAGGTAAATGTTAGAAACAGTTCCAAACAAAACATAGACCATTGTCAACCAATTTTGTTTACCATCTCTACCTCTACCTTCTAGAATCCCTCATATTCTTCCATGAGAGCTCTGAATCAGCTGGAAGATGCCTTATTGTTTTCCTCAGGAAGGTGTACTAACAAACATAAGAGCAAAGAAAGTAAAATTGGTATTATGACCAATTCCAATATCCCAGAGGAACTCTAATTTAAAAATCCTACTGACTTCCTCCTCAATATTTAGATACCTATACTGAGTTCAGAAGATGCATGCAGGAAATCTAAAAGGAAATCTTATCCATCAGTTGTAAAGAGTATAATAATGAAGGTCAGAGTATTCTGCTGACTTTAATAATTATTTTTCTATCATCTGAGAAAGCCTACTCAGTGTAAATCCACTACAAAGTCTAAACAGTGCCGATGTTTCTAAGTGCCAGAACTATCATATATTACATGAATTTACAAATTACCTCTAGTTATGTATGTGCATTTATATGTGCAACAGAGTGCTGTTGATATAAAAAGGGAGAAAATGTTGAATTTTAATTTGAAGTTAGGATCTTACCTACTGATGAATAAGTGTGGTGCAACTTGGAGTGTATTGTTTTCTGCTTTAAAGTTAGGAGCAATATCACTGATACTTACTGAAATGTTCTTTTTTGTTATTATTTGTTGTGGGGGATTTAAAAATACATGGAAGATATGTATTTGTACAAATATGTTATATATTAGAGAGAGAGAGAGAGAGAGTGTAGTCATGTAGTCGCTTCTTCCACGCTGCTTTTAGATTCCACAGCAGTTAGTATTATAATGTCATTGCTAAGTAAAGCTAACAATAGTGAAGTATATAAAGTATATTTAGCCTGTCTCTGCACCATAGTTTTTCAGTATTGTTTGTCTTATTTGAAAACTAAGAGCACCGTGTACAACTTTTTAATGTTTGCCCTATTTTCCTCTCAGTTGTACCACTGAAAAGGAAAAGAAGTAAAGATTAATCTATTTTGTTTTTCTGTACTTTGACATTCACAGTTGGCATTCCCCTTTTCAGGGGCTGAGGAAGTTCTTCCTGTTACTACTGAGTATCATTCTTGTTCTCAGATATTCAGAGTCACGGATAATCAGAGTAGTCAAAGTTCTTGATCTGTATAAAAACAATCTTGAACGTATTCAGGGAAGTGGATAGAGTTGTTTAGACAATGAAATGCAGTCACTAGTATTTGTGTTTGCAGACTGTTTTATTTCAACCTGCATTACTTCCCACCCCCAACTCCCAGTGTGTATCCCCATCTGTTAATTATGGATTTTGGTGTAAGAGGGATTGAGAATGAAATCAGGTTGCAGTGACTTATACTATCTTCCTTGCACTATTCCTTATCTCATTGCAGTTTCATAGGCAGTATTAGAATAACATAAATTACACTATTCTGCTGCAGGCTGAAAGATAAGGGTCACTTAGTAATATTTATTTGAGAAACCACTAAACCTTTTACATCAGAATAATTAAATGATTTGTCATTGCCTAGTTCTAGGTGAAAGTTGGAAAGTCACGTTGGCTTTGTATTTTATGTTTTATGTGGTGGACAGTTATACTTGACTATGGAAGCACTTCATATCTGTGAACAATAATCTGTTTCTATGATTGTTGTCTAATATGTATTGCCTAATGTATATTTTTCTTTGAAATGTTATAAACTTTTCATAGTATTTAATTATCTGTTTTTCTTCACATATAACTAGAAATCAGGGTGTTTTTTTTTTTTAATTGTACTATTCTATGATTTTTAGATTTATTACTCCTGAAGATACAGCCTGGTTTGACAAAATTGTTGCTAAAGTAATTGTAGAATATGTGGATACAGACTTAGCAGAAGTTCTCCAAGCTGAACCATATTTTGTAGATTTTTTACGGGAGATGCCTGAACCAACTGGGGATGAACCAGAAGACTTCGTGTTTGAAGCACCAAAAATTTATGAGGAGGTATTTAATTTTACACTTAAAACACTAGGCTCTTTTTTCTTTAATTATTAAATATATTACATTGCTAAACTTGTATCATACAGGAAGTTTTGTTGCATACCTATCACATTTTTGTGAAGATATTTGAAGATATTTGTGAAGATGTAGACTTTTCTGGTTACTGTACAATAAATCATTTTAGTGGTGTTAAAGTTAATACTGCCATGTACATGTAGTTTATTGATTTCTATTATCATTGCCTCTATTTCCCCCCCCCCATTAGCAAAAAAATATCTGCTTAAACACAACTACAACGCTACAGTGAATTAACAAAATAATCCCCTTATGAGTGGCCAATGCATGAACTCAAGTTTGTGTAAAAATGTCAATGCAGTTTTAAATTCTGAAGGGCCAGAATTTAGTAGCACTGTGACTGATTTTTTTTAGTTTGTTTTTGTTTGTTGGTTTCTTTCCTTTAGATTCCAAGCTTTGAATTTCTTTGTGAAAAACTGCAAATGCATCAGAGACAATACAATGAATGTATCAGAGGATCATTTCTTGATTTAGTGTTTTTTAAGGATGCAATGACACATCTTATTAAGGTTTGGGGTTTGTTATTTTTTTATTAGCTTAACTGTTGCAATAGTGTTCCTGATATGGGCAAGCTAGGCTTAGAGGGCACATTCTGAAAAACTCTTCTTATCCTCCAAACCTACATGATCTTTTTGCCTAGTCATTTTCAAGAACCAGGACAGAGCGGCAGTCATTTTACCTGTTTGCACATTTTGTAATAAATACCTTATTTTATGCATTTGTTTAAGCTTCTAGGTATTCAGAGGTATGAAGATTTTTCCTAGCTGAGGTCATAGGGAGGCACATTTAAATCATTAAGAATTAAGAGAACACTTGAAAGGTATCTGTACCTGAAAAGTAACCAAAACCAACAGGAGGTAGAATCTGATTGTATAAGACACATGAAAAGAAATACAAATAAAGGCTGCAGTAGAATCTGTGTAGTGTAGAGAAAAGTCTCAGTTTACAATGTTGAACCTCTATTCAGAAAGGAAGAAATAACGAAAGAATTAATACGAAGTCAGAATCTGATTCATGGGGAGAAGGTCACAGGGGAAAGGCTGAGCATGAGATTTGTTTGAAGCACTGTGCCTCAGCTTTAAGAAGTTTTTTAGTTTTCTCAGGAATTACTTTAACTTGGTGATCTGTTTACTGGAAGACACATAGAAGCCACAGTGGAACCAAAACAGAAGATGTTTGGTTCTTCTCTACTTAACATTAAGTGAAGTAAATTATTTTGTTTTCTTTGCATTTAAACACAAAAATATAATTTTATTTTTAAATACAGTTCATGTGCTAGTTGAATTCCAGAAGGTCTTGAAACTCTCTGCTACTCCATTTCCATCGGCAAGTTTTTTACAAGAATATCTCAGATATGCCATTAGATAATTGAAAGGAGTCCTGCTTGTCACTATGGTGACAATAAATTTAGTCAGCCTCATAATTTCACATTTAGTCTTCTACTTTAATACAGTTAACTGCATAGGCTCAGAGGAAAGTGTGCATAAAACCAAAATTTCTCTGAACAAAAAAATGGAATAGAATTCAAAGGCTTGATATATATTCCAATTTTTTGCACTTTGTACATACTTTACACGAGGAGCAAAGCAAAATCTAGCATCTTAAATGTAATAGTGCACTAGCATAAAATAAAACCAAGGAAGATTTGTAATCCAGTTTTTATATCTGGAAGACTAGTTAAGAAAATTATCTAAAAGGAAATACTGAAAATAGATAAAATAGAAGGCTAAATGATAGTTTAAATGTGTCCAAGTCTTTCAGATTAGGAAAGTACTGTGTTTATTCTTCTAGATACTTTTTTTTTTAATTGATATTTTTGAACATATTCAGAATGATACTGTCAACATAAAATGGAGCTCAAAATGTTTCCCTTTATGTGCAACTGATTACCATCCAATATTCTTATGTGTGGCTTTTTCATTAGCTAAACAAAATTCCTAAAGAATGTACAACTGTTCTTTTGAGATAAAATATTTCCTGCAAGTATCCTTTACAATGTACTCTAGTAAATAAAGTGCAGGATATAACAGATTTTTAGCTTTGGTAATTAATGTTATAATGTTAGTTTATTAATGAGCTCTTCTTCCATTTTTTCCTATACAGATTTCCCGGATAATTCGGACACCATATGGAAATGCTTTACTTGTTGGAGTTGGTGGTTCTGGAAAACAAAGTCTTTCGAGGTTGGCCTCTTTTATTGCTGGCTATAAAATATTTCAGATCACTTTAACCAGGTAAGAAATGCAAGAAATATATAAATCCAATTTATTCTATTTCTTTCTCTTTACACAGTTCATAACCATATATTTGCAGCAGGCTTTTTTTTTTTTTTTTTTTTAATTTTTATTTTGTCACCATTTGAAAATGTGGAACACAAGAAATTCTTAATTGGTTTGTGTACAACATGGAATTGCTTGATTTGTAAAAGCTGGGCTATGTGTTAGCTATTCATGAGCAAATGTATGTTTACAGAGGATGTTTACACTATAATCTGTAAACCACTATAATCTGAAAACAGCAGTATTCTGACTTGTTTTGAATTAACAAGTAATGTATCTTATTCTTCCTAGATCCTATAATGTAAGCAATCTCTCAGATGATTTAAAATTTTTGTATAGAACAGCGGGAGTAGAAGGACAAGGCATCACTTTCATTTTCACTGATAATGAAATAAAAGAGGAGTCATTTTTGGAATATGTAAATAATCTACTGTCTTCAGGCGAGGTAAGAGTCTCAGCATGACAGGCAATGTATGCTGAGAAAGCAGGGAATTCAGCAGGAAGCTGCAGAATTTGTTCCCACTAGTTTATTTCTATTTATTTTGATAAGTTGTAGAATCAATAATGACTAACTAAAATATCTCCGCTTGTAAAATAAATTTAAGCCAGTAAAAGATATTGTAATCAATATCAGCCAGGAAAAGATAAGGAGCTGTGATGCTCCTTATAGATAAGGAGCTCAGTAGCTGTTCTTAAATGAGGATTCACTAGCCAGTCAAGATTTGTACTGTTCCTGAGTTAGACCTCCTAGTTCTTAATGGAATTATATAAGGCTAAATCAGGGACAAATTTGGGTTTTAATCTGTCTGTACTGTATATATGCAGAGACAGAGATGCAGATCTAAAGAGACAAATATTTATAAGCTATACTAATTACATCCATGTAATTTATTTTCATATCAATTTTAATTTTATAAAAAGATTTCTAATTTATTTGCTCGGGATGAATTGGATGAAATCACCCAAGGATTAATACCTGTGATGAAAAAAGAGATGCCCCGGTGTCCTCCTACCTTTGATAATCTTTACGAATATTTTTTAACTCGGGCAAAGAAGAACTTGCATGTTATTCTCTGCTTTTCTCCTGTAAGTTTTTGCTTCATATCTGTCTTCCTTACTTCTGTTAGCAAACTATCTTGTGATGTGTGAAAAGATTATTCAAGCTTTATACTTTTAAGGAGATTTAAAGACACATCAAAAATTACTGAAGTCTGGTTGTAACGCCTAAGATAATAAATGTAATAGTACAGTTGTCAGAACTTAAAAGCAAAAATAGTTAAAAATTAACTCATTCCTTTACCTGTTAATTTACCTTTTTTTTCCTCCTGCTATGTTTCTTAATACAAATCAATGAATGTATCTTTGTGAAATTCTTGCTTGTTACCTGAAAACAAGATTTTAATGGAAACTAAAATAAGTTAGTTAAATTAATAAGTTAGTTAAATAAGTTAATTCAAGTTTTAAAATATTAAGAAACATTTACATTTGTCATGAACTTAAATTTCGATTATTCAATATTTCATGAAATTTGAAGAATTACCTAAATACTTACATAAAAGAGAAAACTGTGCAGGATGTTGTAAGCAGAAAAAAGTAGACAGTTTAGTTGTTTACATGAATAAATATTTTGATCTATCTAATTAAGTATCATAGTGTAAATTAACAGTGTTATTCTGTTTAGGTTGGTGAGAAGTTCCGTGCACGTTCTTTGAAGTTTCCTGGTCTCATATCAGGGTGCACCATGGATTGGTTCAGTCGATGGCCCAAGGAAGCTCTTGTAGCTGTAGCCAGTTATTTTCTTTCAGAATTTAATATGGTCTGCTCTACATCAATTAAAACACAAGTAGTGGAAACTATGGGTCTATTTCATTATATAGTTTCAGAAAACTGTGAGAATTATTTCCAAAGGTAATATTTTGTACAAATGCAATAATCCCTAAAATGTTGCTACTGATAGTGGGTTTTGAACTCGTTGTGTTATATGAATCAATAACTTAAGGCTAATACAAAAAGAAATCTGCTATATCAATATATGCAAAGGCCATGAAAACTACTTACTATTATGTTGCAAATTCATTATCTTTATTCCCACTATTCAACTATCTTTAACATTGCTTTATGTGGATAAAAACAATGTAATTGAAAATAAGAGTTTGCATTGTGAATAAATTTGATTTTGACTTGATTTATATAATCTCCTGTTTCACTGGAAATAATAAAATGGTTGGTCGTATCAAAAATATATACTAATTTCATGTTTTCTATATGCTATGTTTTAGGTATAGAAGAAGAGCTTATGTAACACCTAAATCCTATCTCTCTTTCATCAATGGCTACAAAGAAGTTTATACTGAAAAATTAAAGAGTATTAATGAACAAGCTGAACGTATGCAAATTGGTAAGCAATATAGGGATAAATGTATATTTCCGTGTATGGTCTCAAATGAGCTGTGTTTTTAATATTAGACTTCTCATTCAGTGACCACTTAAAATTAGATCTGCCGGTTCACAGTCCAAATCAGGTAGCATATGAAAACCCTTTCCAAGTTCTCCAGCTATCACCAACTCACAATGATTCTCTTTGCAAAACTTCCTCAAAGAAGCTGCTAGCTTAATCATTCATCTCAGTATTATATTAAACTTCAGTATTTCTAATTTAGCATTTGTAGTAGAAGGTAGGATCTGAAAATGGCCAGAGGGAGCATCTGATTTACCGGTGTAGAGAGAGGTAGATCTAAACACAGTTATTAATTTAGTCCTGGACTTGTCTATGGAAATTTCTGCTATACAATCTGAGCACTTCACAACTGGTTTATTTCAGATTTCTGGTGTAGAATAAGAAGCTGTTACCTATGGACATTTTATAACTAGGAATCTGAAATGCAGAAATGTATGATTGAAATGTTCTTCTAATTTTGGGTATTTGTTTGAAATGATCTAATTTGTGGCATTAGATTAGTACTTAATGGGTTCAGACTACATTTCCGCTTTTCTCTGGCTTGCTTCTAAACATGCTTTTGTAAAACTACAAAGGCAACTGAACTGCTTAGGAAACTTGGTCTTCATGGGAAAAGATACTGTGTATCAATCTAACAGAACAGAGAATTGTACATGATAAGATTTTTCATAGAAAGGTAAGAGGATGCAGCATTTAGACAATTAATAATGCATCAGGTCAACTTCACATAAAGAAAATAATAGAATAGGGATGTGTAGATATTTATCTTACTCATTAACTGTTTGCTGAATTATAATGGACTATAGAGGAGTAAGTGATCCTTATTATTTTCACATTATGCAGATTTTCCTGTATGGATCTATTCTGTATGTGCATGTGTCCCATTCAAGAGAGACAGTCATTTTTGAAATTGCTCTCAGATGAATGGGAGGTGATGGTAGAATGTTAGTCTCTATGTATCTCTACCCCTCAAAGTATTTTAGTTAGTAGCATATGTCTGGGAAAAGGTAGCTTTCTAAAACATCCCTCTTGTCTCTCAATCAACATCATTCAGTGAGTATACCTTTGAACTTTATTCTGAGAGTGGCAAAATAACCTGTCTTTTGGTGAGGAATAGTAAAGAACCTGTAGAATGGCAGTAGCCTGATCATGAGCAGCTGTGTCAGAAGATCAAGAAATGTGCTAGGAGAGAATCCTTGGCTGTGTGAAATGGGGTAACAGAAAAGTGGAGACACATCACAGAGAATTATAGCACACCAAATGTATAATTGCAAATGTACTCTGACACTAGCCCTTAGGTAGAGGAGATAAAGGGAATGTTTCCAGGTACATTGTAAGACATTAAAATTCGGTGATGAAGAAGAGAGGAGAGGATAGAGAGGCTGCAGCATGCAATGTCAGGAATAGGTGAAAAAATTGTGCTCAAATCTATGATCAAGAGAGGAGAGAAAAAAAGGAATGCATGAATTAATGGGAAAGACCATGAATGTTTGTGGAAGACGATATATAATAGATGGAGCAAACTCATCTCTTTATGGGCAACTGTTAGTGTAAGGCTGAACCGCCTCCATGGATGGTTGTTTCAGCACAGATACGAGGGACTGTGATGGGACGCCATGATGGGACAGGCCCTAAGGCAGGTGGGCACAGATACTTATACATGCTTTTCTGCATTCTCTGTCATCAGGGGCAAGAGAGAATAGACTCAACATGCAGGAGCTGGAGGTCTTAATCTTGCTGTGATCTTCGGGTCCAATTTTGGTCACTCTACTTCTTCCCACTTCTTTCTGGAGAGAACACCCTATTGGAAGGCAGTTAGGGATCCTAATATTTATGTCATTTGCTCATGCTATCATAAAATTCAATATCAGTCTGATTTTCTGAATGTCCTGTGTCTTTGTCAAAAGATATCTTTGATGTACCTCATCCTTTTTTAGAAGAATCAAGCTTTTTTATAATGCTTTTGCACCTTGTGTACTTATTTATATCCATGAAATGAGAATAGTAGGTGCAATCATGATAGTATGACTGCTTACACCCATTTTCTGTCTTTTACAGAAATTTAAACGAGAACACAAGGTATAAAGCCTTTGGGATCTAGTGCTGGATTGTATTATCTAACTAGGAAAAAATAGTTTTAATTTTTCTGAATTTTATCCTTTACTTAATAGGTCTATCTAAGCTGATGGAGGCCAGTGAATCTGTTGCTAAACTCTCTCAGGAGTTGGCCATTAAGGAGCAGGAACTGGCTTTGGCATCTATTAAAGCAGATAAAGTAAGCACTTGAGTGTTAAATAACATTTGTTTCTGAAAGTGGCACTGTAAGACTGCTGGAGAGTTTGAGTGCCTTTCTTATTCTCCTCCCTTTTCTTACCTTCTTCTATAAGCCTTGGGTTTCATTTTCTGCTTCAAGTTTTTTTGTGTGCTTCGTTGAAGTTTATTACATTTGGAGTTATATGTGCATTTATTTGCAGATATGAAGTTAAGAGATGATAACAGGATTTCGCTATTTCAAAATTGCTGAGAAAAAAAGTTCATCATAGTTCAGTTTCATATTTTGTATTTTCCATTAACAAGGTGTCCATGTGTCATGAAATTTTTGGTCTGGTAGAAATCTACTTTCCAAAATGTCTGTCTGGAAAGATACATTAGGGAAGATACTAGAATAGAGCAAACTTTTCACCAGTGACAGCTAAGGCACTCTTCTCTAAGGCCTTTAATCTATTAAGTGAGAAAACTATGACAGAAAGGGATGAAATTATACTTCTAACATTTCAGGAGTATGACAGATATGCTGGTAGAGTTCACTTTGTTTAATGTTTATATTTTATATACATTTAGAAATAGCTCTCTGGCAATCATTCACATAGCCTCTTAGTTGTCAGCTCTTTCAGTAGGACACTACTTATGAATCATCAGAAGTAGAAGACACAAGGACAAATAATAAAAGAACAGATATTTATTTAAATTACATGTGATATTGCTCATATTCTATATGTATATATTTATTTATTTCCCTTAGTACTGAGCCCCATAGAAATCAGAATTAGATTTCACACACCAAAAAATTGAGAGATTTGGGGATTTTATCTGTCATTTTTTCTCACACATATTTGAGAGCATTATTTATGTTCTTGTAAATGCATACAGAGTGCCAGCCATGACCCTGTAGCTGATACTGGTCAAAAAGCATTCTGACAAAACATATGTCACACATACACAAGAGAATTTTAAAAAAGTATGTACTAAAGAGCAAAACACAAATGGATAACATGATTTTGTGAATTCACATGGGACTGCTTTTTGAAAAGACTAACCAAAAGTGAGCTTTTTTAGACTAGAGGATTAAGAGAGGCTGACCACTTGTGCATATGTTTTGCCATCTTCGTTAGTCTTTATTAGATATACTGTTTTTAATTTTAACTGCAGAATTGCAGTGAAAAAGAAGAAAACATTGTATTGAAAAAGTGTATGTTCAAATAGCTAAAAATCCATCATAGGATAAAAAAACTGGCTTTAAAAGCCACTGAAACCTCTTCTGTCTGTTATAAAAATAATTCAGTTTTTACTACCCAACTCCTGCTGAGATATTCATATGCTGTTTCTTTGTAGAGATTCTGTAAATTCTGGTTTTTTTCCACAGTTATATAATGTCATGTATAGTTAGAGTTAGCTTTATATTTTACTGTATAATACCTTTTACATATCTGTTTTCTTTTGTGCCTGATAACTTAATCACTTGTTCTACCATTTTGATATATATGTTTTATGTGTTTATTATCAATTCCAGGTACTAGCAGAAGTCACAGAAAGTGCTGAAGCTGCAGCTAAAGTAAAAAATGAAGTTCAAGATGTGAAAGATAAAGCACAAAAAATCGTAGATGAAATTGATTTAGAAAAAGTGAAAGCAGAGAGTAAACTGGAAGCAGCTAAACCAGCATTGGAAGAGGCAGAAGCTGCACTGAATGTGAATAAAATTCTTACATTTTTATTAGTTTAGTACTATGTGATTACCCCATGAAAGGCTAGAGGTACCAGCACGTAATCATTGTCACTTGGTTTTGACTGCTGTCACCAGCTCCTCGCAGTTAGTCGCCATGTCTGTGGTTAATATTTATGGAGCTCACATTTTGCCCTAAACAAATAGAAATTATTTTAACAAAGGAGCTTCAGGGTGGGTGATCATAATCAGAGTTAAGAAACCTAGAGGCATTGATGTACTACATAATTTCATTATACTGCTCTGAGCAATTTAAAATTAAAATAAATCTGGAATCAGAAATCAGTGATGTATTCTATTTTTGAAACCTCCTGTTCCAATGACCAGAATTTATGTGGCAAAATATGCTGAGTGAAAAAAATTCACAAAAGGAGCAGTTTGCTCTTATACTGACATTTAGATAATGAGATAAATGAAACTTCCAAAACTGGTCACAAAATAAACTTATAAAATGTGTGGAATCCTACATTATCCTGTGCTTTATAACATGTCTGTAACTATTCCTTCTAGACAGGTAGTGGCATGCATGTATTTTGTAGACACCAATTAACATGTTAGTTTTGAAGTTTGCAATCTTTTATTATTTTTGCATTGGATATTGAACTAAGCAAAGTATCAGTGATGCTACTAGAAAATGATATAAAAAAGCAGTATCTCACACCTATAATAATTTTAAAATCAACAAAAATAACTCTGAAAAAATGATACTTTAAAAAATCCAAAGTACTATTTTACCAAATTTTAAATTAATTTTTACTTAAGTCTTATGCAATTTTACAATATATTTTTCTTAAGTCACTTTGACTGACAAATTAATGCTGCTGTTCCATGTATTTAAGTTTGATTTTTGTGTGATATCTTTAGCACTGGGAAAACATTCTCATCCAATATTTATTAATTCAAATCATTAAAGTTTCATGAAACTATGAAATATATTAAAGTAAGCCAAATTACTCAATTTTTTTTGTATGTACTTCGTAGAAACTTGCCTCAGAGAAAAGTATGACAAATAGAATAAAGGTATTGATACAGGATTCTGTTGCATTTTTCTTCAAATAGACCATCAAACCAGTGGATATTGCTACTGTTAGAAAACTTGCAAAACCTCCTCATCTAATTATGAGGATTATGGACTGTTGTCTGCTACTATTCCAAAAGCAACTAGATCCAGTTACCATGGATCCAGAAAAGCCTTGCTGCAAGCCATCATGGGGAGAATCATTGAAAGTAAGTATGGTTTTCAGTGTTTCTTAAACATCAGAAATAGCAACTTGCATATCAGAGAATTTATAATGCTCCTTACTCCTAGGATCTTCCTTGACTGTTTGAAAGACTCTTTGATGGACTAAGAGATAGTAGCATTTCCCCATTCTGCATTTCAATATTCCTGGCCCAAATTCCTTGGTCAGCCAGACATCTTTTTCTTCTGTACTTTGATCTTCTCTCAGGATACTCTTTTATTTCCATGTCTTCTTATACCATTCTTAAAATTCTGTTCTACCTCTATTACTGCATTAATTTACCAATTTCTTTTTTTTTTTTTTCCTGGGTTTTGTTTTTGGGGTTTTTGTCATGCAGATTTAAAAAAAAAATACATATTTTGGATATGAGTAGAGCTCTTGCTTTTTATTTAGGCTTTTCCAAGAATTAAGAAATCATCAAATATTTTTATTTTTCACTGACATAATAAAATGGGATAAGCAGCTTTTTCCATGAGTTGTCTTTAACATGTTAAACATTCATTAGAAAAAAAAGTTAAAACCAATGATTTCCCTATCCAGAAGAATTTATATCACAATTTACAAATGTATAAGCAGATTTTGGGCATTCTTTAGATAAGTTATAAATGTATCTCTGAGGCTTTAACTTGGATCAATGTGGGTTTTCCTTATTAAATGCTTTTTAAATGGTAGCACAGGAATATGGCAGATGGAAAGTACATCAATAACCTTCAAGCCTGTGTAGCTGCTTAAAACTTTTAAATATTTGAAGGTGTGTGGGAGGAACTACAACTGAATATCACACTTATAATATTAACTATATGTATCACTTCTGTTTACAAAAGAATTTTAGGAACCTATTTTTAACATGCCTATGAACAAGCTTTTGAATGTAAAATGTGTAAATAGCTTATAAATATCCTATTTTGATTTTTGCAGCTTATGAGTGGCCCATTCTTGCAGAGTCTACAGCAGTTTCCTAAGGATTCAATCAATGAAGAGACAGTAGAATTACTCCAGCCTTACTTTAACATGGAAGACTATACACTGGAGTATGGTAAAAAGGTGTGCGGTAATGTGGCAGGACTCCTCTCTTGGACACAAGCCATGGCAATATTTTATGGTGTTAACAGAGAAGTTTTACCTCTTAAGGTAATACATCATCTCTTGCTTTGTGTTTGCTTTCCAGGCAATTTAATTTCCATTACTTTAATAGCCGTAGGGTTTTAAGAATATAGTTGGATAACTTTGCTCAGATGTAATTGCCTGTAGATTTTAGTGGCTAAGGATGATAAGAGCAGAAACCCCCCATAACCTCTTCTTGATTGTAGACAGAACACAGAACAAAAATATTAGCCTAAATTAAATCTATGTGCTCTGCCTTACTGTATACAGTGAAAATGTTTTCAGTATTTGGTTTTATTATGTCATAATTACTTTATAATTATTTTCAAAAAGTTGTACCAGGATCTTCATTCCTTCTCTAAAGAGTCCTGCAAACAGATATTTGAAACTATTTTACCTTCTTTGCTTTCACATGGTAACTTAGAGGGAGTAAAGGACTGATATCTTGCCCAAATATTGGCATTCTGAAGAGATTCAGAGCTCACATCAATAAAGGAGTAATGTTGCAATAGTGGGAACAAGATTAACAACTTTTGTCACTCTTACTGTAGTGTGGGTGTTCTTTCTGATGTTTGTGAGCATTTGAATTAAAATTTTTATCAGAAGGAAACTTAAAGACAGTGATTTTTTATTTTTGGATTCTAAAACAAGTATTTAATTCCTTTACAAAATTAAAAAAAAACCAAAAAACAAAACCCAACAAAATCAACAAAACAAAAAAACCCACACCCACGCAAAAAAGCCCCAAACAAAAAAACCCAACCAAAAACAAACCCACAAAAGAAACAAAACAACAAACCAACAGCAACAACAACAACAACAAAAAAAAAAAGAAAAAAAAAAAAGAAAAAGCAAAGCATCTGAATGGTGATTTCAAATCTTCTTCACACTTTTTGTCACTAGTAGAAGCACTATTTACAAAAGCAAGAGTTGTGCAGGTGTATGATTCACAAAAGTTACTTCATTAATTTCCTGTGTTCAGCATAAATATTGGTTCATAAGCAAAGGGAAGATTCACTCTTTTGGGACCATGATTTTTTAGTGGGTAAAAGCTATATTGCTAGCTGATAAAGGACCAATCTCCTGTTGTTGTCATAGTTTATCACTATAGAATGTAAAAATAAAAAGGAAATAATAAAGCATATAATCAAGCAAGAAGATTAAGTGATTGTTCCTCTAGGCTAATCAATATGTATAGATCAGAAACCTTACTTCCTTAACCAGTTTCTTTAAACATAATTTTTTAAAAAATAAATAAAGTTTATGATACATAGTAGGAACCTTGAGTACTTCATTGTTATTTAATAAAAAAAATCATATTTTCAGTATACATGTGACATAGTTTTCAGAGTACGTATTTTAATGTTTATATAAATATTGATATTA
>WUAM01000287.1:34610712-34652103 GCA_024336885.1 Actenoides hombroni | reverse complement strand
AGGGGAAAAAAAGCAAAAAATCAAGGATAAGTTATTTTTATTTATTATTGTCTCATGATTATCAACTAAACAGGTTTAAAATAATTCATCCAAGTGTATTTAAATCTTATATGATTATTGTTTTAATATTTATTTTCTTTGCAGGCTAACTTGGCAAAACAGGAAGGCCGCCTGAAAATAGCTAATATAGAGTTAGAAAAAGCTCAGGAGGCACTAGATGAAAAGCAGGTTGAACTGGATAAAGTGCAGGCAAAGTTTGATGCTGCTATGAAGGAGAAAATGGTGAGATAAAAGTAATTTAGTACTATGAAAAATGTTTTCATACAATACTGTTTTGTAATCAGAAATTGATAAAAATATGCATCTAGGATCTGCTACCTTGGATGGTATGGATAAGGTTCAGGTATAAACCCAAGAGATTTAAATCTATGTTCTCTCATGTTTCCTTCTTGGTGTGAATAGGAATATCTTAGACAATAGATGTGCATAGCATTCTCGAGAATGATTTTTAAATAAATAAAATAGTCATAATAAATATAATAGGATGAAAAAAAAAAATAGGTCTTTAGATTTTTGCATTCTATTATTAAATTATGTAAGACTTTTTTTCAATTTTAGGACTTACTGAATGATGCAGAAACATGCAGAAGAAAGATGCAAGCAGCCTCTGCACTTATAGATGGACTGAGTGGAGAGAAAGTTAGGTGGACTCAGCAAAGTAAAGAATTTAAATCTCAGATTAACAGGTATCAAATTAATTGAGTAAAAAACAACAACAATTTTGGAATTTATGTCCAAAGAGTTTATTTCTAGTACAGTTATGTGCCTGTACTACACCTGCCTCTCCTGCTCCCCTAATATTGCACCTCATTCCAATGTTACTGGGGAATTGAAACCTTCAGGGAAGTGGGAGGTAGAGATAATCTAAGGCTGACACAGAGAGGGAAAAAGGATTCCTTGCTCAGTACAGGATAGGAAAAGAAGCACCTATTTTGATATTAGTTACGGCATATTTGAATAAAAGAAGGAGGCCTAGAGACCAGACAGCAACCCTTGTCCTATATTCTTTGTGTCGAAACACGTGGGACAATAGGCCTAATGCTGAGAAACTTGAAAACTTGGGAGTTTGAACAGCCTAGGAACCAGAAGTCCTAGCTGTCTAGAAAACAGAAAACCTGTCAAAATGGTTGTTAAAGGTAAAGACCCTGAAAGTTTAGGCTCAGCTTCTGTGGAATACTTCTGTTTCCAGCAATTTCTTATGGGGAAATTGGACATTTCTTGTGAGGTCTGCTCCTTCCAAGAGAATTAAATTTATATCTTTTGATAAATATTGTATTGCAGACATACTTTTCAGAAATAAGCCAGTTTCTTGCTTCAGTTATGAAAGAAGGAATAGTTTTCATCAAGACTTTATTGCTTTGTAGGGGTGAAAATAAAGTTTTCATATGATACTACTTAAGTTCTACTACGAAAATATTTTTAAAATATGAAGAAATTATTTGTTGTCCTGAAATGGTAACAGCTCTCTCCTTAAATTGTCATCGGAACAGAAATCTTAAGTTTCAAAAGCTGTCTGTCTAAATTGATAGAAATTTAAATTGTACATCACCTTTTATTTATGATTTTGTTCCTTTTCTAGACTTGTAGGAGATGTACTGCTCTGCACAGGTTTTCTTTCATATTGTGGACCTTTTAATCAAAACTTCAGGAAGCTTTTACTTAAAGATTTATGGGAAACAGAGATGAGAGCTCATAAAATCCCCTTTTCTGAAAATTTGAACTTGATTTCTATGTTGGTAGATCCTCCAACAGTAAGTTCTTGGTGCTTGGTGGGTTTCATTTTAAATTTGATTAACGTATTCTGTGACTGTTAGCCAGCATGATGCTTGCTTAGAATAGAAATAGAATCCCCAATATTGCTCTACAGTGTAGTTCTGTGGCTTCCAAATGCTTTTGGCAATTCCTACTAAACATCTCAGAACTGAGAAATGTTTACATAGATAGACAAGTTATATATTATAAATGAGTGACATATTATTCAATTAGACAATTGTCAGTAAGATGCTGCACTTTCACATATCTTGAGAACCTATCACCACAGCTATAGATCACATATCTACTAAAACAGTGGGTTTGGTTCTTAGCTTTTGCTTTTGTCAGTATTATCTGGGTCTGGATTCTAAAATGTATATGAAAGAGCATATTTGAATGCAGAAAGTGTTTTCATTCAATGTGAATATATGAGGAATCAAACAGACAACAATGCCAGAATAGTCAAGTTTCCTTCAGTAAATATTAAGCCTCAAAAGCTCTCTTAGCCTCATTTTCTCTAAATCAATTGCAATATTTAATTTAGCTGTCAAGCTGCCTTTTGACTTTCTTAAACTTTTAAAATATTTTTTTTTGTTCATTCCATATAGCTAAAAACATCCATAAAAAGTCCTGGAAATATTTTTCCATCTGCATTAATCAGCAGGTTAGGATATGTATATACGCACGCCCTGTGGCTTGATGTCCCCATTATTTCTTATAGCAGTCATCACTGAAAGGTAATTCCAGTGAGATGTTATTCCAAACTACTTTCTCTCTCTTTTATTTTTTATTCTTCAGATTAGTGAGTGGAATCTTCAAGGACTGCCTGGAGATGATCTCTCAATTCAGAATGGTATCATTGTCACTAAAGCAACTCGATACCCACTTTTGGTAGACCCACAAACTCAAGGAAAATCATGGATTAAAAAGAAAGAACAGGATAATGAATTACAGGTGAAAAATATTTTAAATTAATAATGTGCTGTATTATATTCCTTCAAACATTAATGCTTTAGGGTGTGTCTCCATTTGAGTCAGCATAACTCTCATACACGCACATCTGAGACAATTTTAACTTTTATGGAAACTGACGGTGATATAGATGCATCAGCAGAGCATTTGGCAAGAGCTGTAAATTCTATTCAAGGACTTGGAAAGAATTATATAGTAGGTAAATACTACTAGGTAGTACTACCAGGTATTTACCCTTTTGAGCCTTCTTGAGGCTAAATAATCCCAGAATGTGATATGAAATCTAGCAAGAAGTATGAAAGAGGAGGAGGTAGCCCTGTGTTCAGAATTGTTGAATATGTTCCCTACACAGAGGGCAAAGTAGTGGAAAGTATGGCGAAAGAGTATAATATGAAATTAATAAATGAGAGTAAATTGGGCAGCTATTACTAAGACTATAGACAAGGTCAGGATAACTTACAACACTTTGAAAATGTAGTCAAAGTACTTAAACGAGTGCAGCTCAGAGTTTAGAACCCAAGATGAAATTCATATATGAAGTTATTGTTATAAAAGTAAATTGAGGACAACTGGTTGAACCCAAACCCAAGACAAATATATCTATCCTAATGTTACTACAATTTTAATAGATCTTTTATATCTTAAGCCAATAGGGTTAAATGTCTGCTCATAAAATATAATTTAAAGATATTTACGTCACACGCAGTTTGCATCACAAATGCATTATTCACAAATGAAGTAGCATGGGAAAAAGAACTTGCATTTTAAGACGTTTTAAAACCTGAACTTGCAATATCTCATATGTTCTGCTGAATCTCAATAAATTTGGGAGGTTTTAGGATCTCTAGATTTTGAAGATTTTGAGTCTTGGAGTAAAGTGAATGTGAAGTTCTTTCTAATAATTTTATCATTAATAAAGCAAACTGTCAGAACCACAGAAATGTTCAGGTTGGAACGGATATCTGAAGATCATGTTGTCCAGCCTCCCTGCTCAGAGCAGGATCTACTAAATCAAGGTCCCCAGGACTGTGTCTAGTCAGGTTTTGAATACCTCCAAAGATGGAGACTTTCTCTTTAGGCAACCTGTTTTAGTGTTCAAACACTCTTATTTTTAATAATTAATTTGGGTTTTTTTTGTTATGTTATGTTTAAATGAAATTAACTCAGTTTGTGCCAATTGCATCTTGTCCTGTTACTATGCGCCACTAAGAGAAGTTCTTCATTCTCAACTACCAGGTATTTACATACATAGGTAAATACCCTTCTGAGCCTTCTTGAGGCTAAATAATCCCAGAATTAGACAGAGGACTTCAGATATGTGCCTTTGGTACTGAGCAGAGGGGAAGGATTGCCTTCTTCAACTTGCTGGTAATGTTTTTCCTAATGCAGCCCAGAATGCTTTTGGCATTTACTGCAAAGGCAGATTGAGCTTATGCTCAACTTGTTGTTCACCAGAACCCTAATGTCCTTTTCTGAAAAGCTGTTTTCCAGTAGAATGGCTCTATTTCATACCTGCAGGGAAAATTTTGAACATAATATGAAAATTTTCTGAAAGCCAAAATCTAGGAAGCAGTACAAAATTAGTGTGGTTTATTTATTTATTTATTTAGTAATGTTTTTTAATGATTTCATATATTATGAAATCAATTTCATGATATTTCAAAGATCTGAGTTCATAATATTGTAACAGCAGTTCATTTGTTAGACTGAATTCAGGTTTCCAACATGAATTTCTCAACACTTCAAAGCTCAAATTAGTAAATCTGGTCCTCAGGACATATAAATAGAAATTTAATAAGAATAGGAATAGGAATAGGAAAATACAAGTTAGATGCCTCTGACTTCAAAAATATATGTAACAGCTTCAATTCCCAATAAGCTGTACCAGTTTTATTTGGTAAGCTATTACTCTCACAATGAAGTTTGACAGATTCCATTAGAGACAGTCTTTTAATCCACTTTTTTTATGGTACTTTTCATTGTATATGCAAGAAATATTTCTGCATAAATTGCTGCAGAATTTATTACTTTCTTTAAAAAGCAACTAACAAAACCAATTTTAAAACTTTTCATAGTTAGACTTGTGGTTATCATGTAAGACTTTGAAGAAATATTTTTATCCTTACACCACCTTATCATTTCTTTTTTGAGGTAACAACTTTGAATGACAAGTATTTCCGTACACACCTAGAAGATAGTCTTTCACTGGGACGATCACTCATGATTGAAGATATAGGTGAAGAGTTGGATCCAGTCCTTGATAATATATTAGAAAAGAACTTCCTGAAATCTGGAACTTCTTTCAAGGTTAGTAATCAAACAAAAGATCTGGAATAAGTAGTTAGTTTTTTTGTGGTGAATGCTATTTTACCCTTTTATTCCAAATCTCCACTGAATCAGGTACACTTTGTATTCAGTAGGGTAGTATGAAGAATCAAACTAAGACAGAGCCTTGACTGAGTATTAAGTTCATAAGTCTAAAATTTGAGTTTAACTACTGAAGTTACTATTGAAGATTCCAAACTGGAACCAGCTATGTTTATCCTATTGAATGCTTACAATATTTTCTATTGATTTTCAAACAATTTTACTTTACGACCTTTAATAGAATTACTAGAAAATTACTAGAAAAGATCTCTCTCTTTCTAGTGTGGAGCATTGGTTGTAGCAACTGTAGAATCTTTAATCTGGGATGGAGTTGTTTTCTGATGGAACAAACCAAAAAGCACAAAGTTTTCTTAATAACATTAAGTGTATTCCCAACCTTGAAAAATCATGAGTCTTTCTGAGCTTCATTAGATAATCATCCCCAAATTTTAAAACCCTCTTCAAACATCCTGAAATAAAATGACTACACAGGCTGTATATTGCCTATATGTATTTTTCTCACATAATTTTCATTAACTGGCTGGGATATCAGAGAGATGGTGTACCGGATTGTTGACAATAAGGAAAATACAACGATTGCTATTTTTGTGGAGTATTTTTAATTTGAATATCAGAGCAAACAATATGCTTAAGGGAGTGGTTTTGTCCTACTGCTTCTTAAACCAGGTATTTAAAATAGGTTTACATGGAGGGTCATACACAATGATCAGATTTCCTTGTACACATGCAGCTTTCAAGTCAGACTGCTGATTTGGAATATCTTAATTTCTGTAAAAATTTATGTGGAAAACTCTGAATAAATTTATAGCTCCTTTAGAAAGATTCTTTAAGATCTGCTTAGTGTTAATAAATAAAGAGTTAATTTCCAATAACTTATGTTCCATTGTTGGATTGAATAATTTCTTTTTTTTTCCTGAACACAGGAGAACAATGATTTCTCCAAAGGTCAGTTTCTACCATATTCATTTGTGGTGTGATTAGAAGCACAAAATCTGAGCCAAATGGCTCTGAAGGCACTAATTAGAACCTACAGTGGAAGCAATCCCTATATTTACCTGGAAGGGAATGTTACTTTTATAGTGAATCCTAACTGCTACCTTTGGTTATTGATTGTTATTTTCATGACAAATCTGTATTGTGAAATAAACTTCCTCCCTTTAGCATTTCAAATGATGTGACTTTTCTGGTCAATATTATTGAGTTGAATAAAGCTCATTTTCCTCTGCTTAATACTATTCTAATTTACTCTACAGGTGAAAGTTGGTGATAAGGAAGTAGATGTTATGAGAACATTTAGACTGTACATTACTACAAAGCTAGCCAATCCTGTTTTCACACCTGAAATTAATGCAAAAACAGCAATTATTGATTTTACTGTTACAATGAAAGGACTTGAAAATCAGTTACTGAGAAGAGTAATCCTTACTGAAAAACAGGTAACCTAATAGTATGCACAAACCATAGTGATACTTAGCTATTTCCAAATAACAAAAATACACCTAGATGATCTTCTACATATGGCTGTCAAAATGAAACAAACAATTAAGCACAAGCATTTGGCATTGGTAAGATACTTCATCAGTTACTGAATAAACACTGCTCAAAAAAGTAAAAGAGGATGTTATAAAAGCATGTTTTAGATACCTGAGAAAGTAAAATGCATGTTTCACAACTGGATCCTCCTCTTTACCTGTATCTTCAATTACATTTCATGAGCTTGAAAAGCTAGCGAATTAAGTTTAAGTATGACTCATAGTTACAGTGCATAATGTGTCATGACATTTTCTTGTGTTTTAATAATAGGAACTAGAGGCAGAACGAATTAATCTCATGGAAAATGTAACTTTTAATAAGAGAAAGATGAAAGAACTGGAAGACAATCTTCTGTACAAACTAAGTACAACCAGAGGTTCTGTATCAAAGGACTAAATGGATTAGGCAGATTAAACCAATTCAAAGTAGAATCTTTCCATACAGAAATTGATTTATCCATCCAAGATACAATAAGAGAACATCTAATGGTAGAAATTTGAAGTATGGTGATTTACCAGAGTATGAGGGATTTGGTAATGTAGCATGCCACCATATACAACCCTAGACATCTAGTATATTTAACACCATTAGGACCTTCAGTCTTTTTGATTTGGGATGTAGCAATCAGCATACTTCAAAATAATTGAAGTACTGTGTATGAATATGTTTATTATGTGCATAAGAAAGCTGAGTTCTCTAGTACATACTGCAAAACTGTTGGTATAGATGCATTCATATTGACATAGGTTGAATGCATTTGTTTAACATGTTGAATATAAAACCAATTTTTAGTATTACATATTCGGTATGGTCTCCATTTTAAAAGCTTTCTGAAATTCAGTATATCATTTCCATTTGTTACAAATAATTCCTGTAATTTGGCTTTTCAACTTTTACATATATGAAATCATATATATCATTATAAGAATGTTGTAAACATCGAATATTTCACTTTTTAGGTTCACTAGTAGATGATGAATCCTTGATTGGTGTTCTGCAAACAACTAAGCTAACAGCTGCTGAAGTAGCTGAAAAGTTGTCTGTAGCAGCAGAAACTGAACTGAAGATTAACACTGCTCAGGAGGAATATCGACCTGCTGCTACACGTGGAAGCATTCTTTATTTTCTTATTACAGAAATGAGCATGGTCAACAATATGTATCAAACTTCACTGGCTCAGTTCTTGAAGTTATTTGATCAATCCATGGCCAAGTAGGAAGACTGATTTTTCTACCATTCAGATATTTGTCTTTTCAATGTGTTTGCTGTTATTAACATGCTTTCTTTGTGCTTTGTCTTCATGGTTCAGGTCTAAGAAGTCTCCTGTACCTCAGAAAAGAATCTCAAATATTATTGAGTATCTTACCTTTGAAACTTACTCATATTCTGTTAGAGGCTTCCATGAAAACCACAAGTTCCTCTTTACCCTTCTCCTGACATTAAAAATTGATCTTGAGAGAGGGCACGTGACAAACAGAGAGTTCCATGCATTCAGTAGAGGTAAGTGTTATATGTAGAACTATTCTCAATTTTTTAAACTTTGATACCATTTTAAAGTATGATTTTTTTGTCTGCCTAGTTTCTACCAATAGTTCTGTGGAGCTGCCTCTGTCCTTATCCTTGCTCTGGTCCAATTAAGTTAGATGCAGTTCCCCATCTCATTTCTATCTCTGCAATTTACTCAGGCTGTGCTCTAGCCTGAGATCAAGATGAGAGTTCTGCTTCTTTTCATCAACTGATTTAAAAGTTGTATATTTTTGTATTATATTCCTTTCCTTCTTTTTATAAATTAGGTGATTTCTTGCTCCTTTGCCTCTCTGCTTTGGCAGAGCTGAATAAAGCTATCTTCTAAGTTGCCAGACCAGTTTCACATTAAGTCCTGGGGCTGCTACAAACCATCTTTTATCAGTTTCAGCTTGAGCATTCTCTGACTTTTGCTGGCCAGGTAACAATGACTTCTAGAGAACACGATGTGTTTCTGTGGCCCATTGGCCACATTTGCCTGCACCGTACTCTGAGAGTTTATCCCTCTGCTGAAAAACAGATTGCTGAAAAATGATTGCTTATGTGGAGGTCCGTATAAAACCTGTTTGTGTTTTACAGTGTTCAAAATGAATCTTTACAGTGTGCAAATGAATCTAGACACTATTAATGTCAAAGTAGTGAACCAAGATTTGAAGGTCATTGTCTGCTTTTAATGAACAAAATGGATAGGAAATGATATTAAAATAATTTCTGTCATAATGGTTTTATCCTTTGAGAATGGTATCCAGCTACCAGTTTATCACTGACGTCAGGCAGGGCATGCTTGGAAATGCTTTCAAAATGAACTGTCTACTTTAGTAAAGCATTAGACAAGAAAACATATTTCTTGGCTTCTCAGCTTATGGATTCTTGTTTTGCCAGAGGAAAATATACCTTGGGCATCTGAAGTTGAAAGTGGTCACTTATCCTTTTTTAACTGATGAGTATCTAATAAAATACAGGAGTACTTTTAGCAATTTTTGTCTAGAACATATGATTACAGTTTCCTTCCTAGCTTTACCACAGTTGATTTGATAGTGAGAAATTCTTCTACTGTATAAAATGTCACCAATATAATAATATATTATTTGTGAGTTATTAAATAAAACTGGGAAATAGGCTAGCCAAAACTCTTAAGTGGGCTAGCCAGGAATTTTACGTATCTTCTTCAATGAGTGAATTGTTCAATTTTCCTCCTTGGTTGAGTTGTTCTTGGTGCAAAATGAATGCCATGTTACCAAATATCATTGGGCAGCTGCAAAAAGGATTTATTTGAAAAATAAATCTCTCTCCTCTTCTTTAAATTTCTTTTCCAGGAAATCTTTCATGGCTTATCATCAGCCATATTATCAGGGGATGTCTCAGTGAAATAAGCATTGCTATTTGAAATTAAAAAGTCTCTAGAACACATTATTCTGCTAGTCTCAGGAGATTATCAACTCTAAATCTTTTCTCCTGCTAAAGTACATAAATTGAATTTCATTCTATTTACTGTATTCCATTAAAGCCAAACACTAGGACCTTCCTGAATATTATAATGCTATATCTTGAAGGTAACCTTAAGTCAGCAAAACAGAGAAAGCATGTCCCCAGATAACAGGAAAATAACCAATGCCCCATGATGGTGGCATAGAATTTTTATTAAAATTGCAGAAAGAAACAGAAACTAAAAGATATGAGAAAGTATAAGGATTTCACTGATGGTTTAGTAGGTATCCTGACACTTAAGTAGGATGTGTGGAAAGCGTGGGACTGGCACAAGTGAAGAATATGACCTTATCTAGCAAAAAATATATTTTACTAAGTTCCATAAATATTAGAGAACATGTACTGAAAAATTGCAACACATCTTTGGCTTTGTTAACTTAAATAAAAGCCAGAAGTACTGCTCAGTAAGCTATTTTGTGGAAAATTAAGTCTTAAAATTAAGAAAAGTATTTTTGCTAAAGTGATTGCGATTCACATAATCATTTGCAAAAGTATTTGTGTTGGCCTATTGTATTTAATTTGTGAAAGATGTGATTCTGGAACAGGGTATCATTTTATAATAAAAATGCTAATAAAGGATTACAGATTTGTGCAAACACTTTTTGTTATCCTCTCTTTGATTTCCGTTATCTCAGTTTGCAGAGACTAAGAGGGAGTTCTGGGATCCATACAATGGATCCCAGGCAGTTGGTTCAAACTATATATCCTAATGTCAAAGACATAAGAGGGTACTTTAAGGAAAGTTTAACAGGTAGTTACAGGAAATTCAGGAATAACAGTATTTGCACCTCAGATTACATGAAGCTGCCCTTTCTTTCTGTGAGGTTACTGAAGTTTGTAATCCCTGGAGTAAAAGGATGGAAAAAGAAGTACAACAGTAGAAAAACTTAATAGTGAAAGCAAATGAAGTAGTATTATGTTTTTGCGTCACAGAAATAATTTGGATTTGTACATAGAAACTTCACCTTCTTGAAGAAGAAGGGTTTGCCCTTTAATTAGCCCTTCAGTAGTTCATGAAAACATTCAAATCGTATATTAATCTTAGCTAATTCTGTTTCTTGATTATATCTAACTGTATCTATATATGGAGGAAAGCATTGCACAAGATTTTCTAGATGCTTGAACTTTTTCACATATTCTTATGAAGGGCAAAATTAAAAATAATAAAAGGAAAGACTTATTCACAATTTTCATATTTAACTTACTAACCATAAGAACTTAGCAGGATTTATCAATAGATTAGATATATATATTAACAGCAAAAATGTCAAGTATTACAATAAGAAACACATTGCTTATACTTCTGTAATTCTCATTCTTCATTGAGTAAGTCTGCCTCAAGTAAGGTTTTAAAATTTCCCCAAAAGCAAAAACTTCACTAAAAGCTATTTACTTATCCACTCACAGAAACTTTTACTTTCTTTTGGTCTTAATGTTTCCAACTGGCATACTGATGTCCAGATTCAGCAATGGGATCCTTGACTTTCTACTTTAGTTTTTCTGAATCATGTGTTCATTCTTTTAAAAGAAGCAGGGCTACTGTCCTGAAAATCATCACTGATAATAAAAATAAAATTCTTGCATCCTGGAAGCCTGCAGGAAAATATCTCAAAGAATCAAATCTTTCCCTGTAAAGTCTATAATGTAAGCAGAGGAAACTTCAGGAAAATCAGAAAATAGTTTGTTGCATTACAGCATTTGCAGCATCATGAAGTCTTTCCTATAATGTTTCAGAACATTAAGTCTCAGTTCTTTAGCTGCATCAAAAATACTATATATAGTATCTTCCCAATAATTTCTTAAATAACAAAATTTGTGCTTAAATAAATACTATAATCTCATTTCACTCCAATGATAAGTTTGTCTTCAGTTCTCTTTGTTCTTACTTTCACTATTCTTTTTCTCTACATTCATTGAGAATTCAAGGATAAGGTGGGTACAGAATAAGAAAAGATCTTTGTGTTCAAACTTACTGATACTTTATGGAATAATTAGACACAGTTTGCAAAAGTATTAATATATTAATTGAAAGGAAGTGCATATATATTTATAGACATAGTTTTTAGTGAGCTTGTATGTATATTTTGAAAGTATATATCGAGTATGTATACACAGGCATGTGGACTCACATACATCTAAATGCTTAAAAGTAATAGTTATTATTCCAGTGTGTTTTTTCAGTCTGTTCCTAACAAGTTGGTGAAATTCATTATACCAGTGAATGAAATGAATGAATTATCTTTGTTTTGGAGATCGCTGGAACAATACCCTCCACTTTGCCCAAGAAGTGGCATTAATTAATTTGTGGAGGACTGTGCAACTACAAGAAGAAAATTATGATAATTATCATAAAAAGTTAAAAGTTAATGTGTTTAAAATTGGATTGCAGTCTTATCCCAGAGGTGTTTCTTTGTATTTCTTCTTCAACTGCATATCAGAGGATGTGAAACATGCGGTATCTGGCTTTATCTATGGTATTTAAAATTACTTTAACTTGTTAGGCTGGTCTAGGACTGATTGATTCTTTCAGTCCAGAGTTTCTTTCTTCTCTTGTTGTGTCTGGGGTATTTTTCCAATGATCCCAGGAGATTACTTTCTAATATGTGTAAAATATTATATTCTATATAATATCTAAGAGATATTATAACTATGTGTTTCATTAGAGAAGAGGTAGAAATTTGAAGTTAAGGAAAAAAGATTTTCTTTTCAATTTCTTTTCTTATTAGGAATAATGGAATAAAATATAGACTGTCTAAGGAAAGGTCTTCAGAGGAATATTTTTATCTTTCAGATAAATATAAAATTATCTGTACTGTATTGTCAGCAAAGAAAGGGAAAAGAAATTATCATAGAATTTCCCATACTACGAATATAATCAATATCGTTGTATAAACTTATAAAAACAAACTGTATGGAGTACACCATCTAAGATGAGAGACTGAGCGAACTGAGCTTGTTCAGCTTGGTGAACTGAAGGTTTAGCGGAGACCCAATAGTAGCCTTCCAATACCTATAAAAAGGCCATTAAGAAGACAGCCCAGCTCTTCACAGTTGAGCACAGTAGGAAGATCAAAGATAACAGAAATAAACTGAAAAGAGAGGTGTTCAGAGTCGATGTAAGGGGAATATTTTTCATTATGAGAACAGACAAACATTCAAACACAATTGGCTAGAATAGTTATACAGCCTCCATCATTGGAGGTTTTCAAGACCAGACAGAATAAACACCAGATTTTGCCTCATAGCTGACCCTGCTTTGAAGAGATTGGACTAGACACCTCCTGAGGTCCCCTCCAGGTGAAATTATCCTATGATCTTATGCAATAAATGCTAAATACACAAGAATGCAATTAGTACCCCAGTGAAAATTACACGGGCCAAAAAACATAATTTAAAAAGAAATATCAAATGTATCTTGACCCCTGGAATATCATATGTATTTCATCAGAATATTTTTATCTACAGGAGGTGCAGCATTGGATCTACAAGCTTGCCCACCCAAACCATTCCACTGGATTCTTGACATGATGTGGCTAAACCTGGTGGAATTGAGTAAACTTCCACAGTTTGCAGAAATTTTGAATCAGGTGATGCCTACTAATTATCTTTTTAATGTTAATAACCGGTTTCCCAGTAATTGTGCTCCTCTATCTTACATTTGGAATGTAAAAGAGATGTTGTTAAGAAGACCAGAGAGAATACAGAATAAAGTAATGGAAATGAACAGTTAGGTAGCATGAATGGGGGTATATTTATTTGCTCTGCTTTTTTTTTTTGGTCTGCTTTATTCTATTTTGTATTATAGTCACTGAGCTAGAAAGGAAACAGGAGCAAAGTATTAGTAAAAAAGCAAGTTAGTGAAAGAGAGACAGAAATAATGGATAAAAGTAGAGGTATCAAAAAGGCTCAGAAAGTTAATGCACAAGTGACAGGTTTTAAGTTACAACGTTTCATGACTTGAGTTTGACAAATTTTTTACAAGTGAATTATTTTAATTTTTTTTCCCAGACTTCGATTATAGTTCAAGAAGAGACATTTGGTGTTCATGAATCTCTGAATGAGTTTCATTATAGGAAATAAGTGGTTGGAAGAGGTCCCTGTATATTCATTTCTCACTCCTCTCCCAGTCCATTCTTAGTGTAGGTTGTTCTGCAACTACTTCTATTTGACACCAAGTCAGTCAACTGGATGGAGCTCCTTGGTTTATAATAGGCATATGAAATGGTATTTCAGAACAAATGGTATTAGCGTGTTCCTTATTCTCTTTCCAATGATCTGACTCTTCTCAGTAATTTCATTAAAGGCTCAACTGCATAGCAATTTTCACTATGTTCTGTCCACCAGTAGTCCTTGTCCTATTAGGTCATGAGTTCTAAGAGATGCCTAAATAATGATCATATTTGTAGTCAGACTTACTCTTTCTCAAGACAAAAGCTTACTAAAGCATTATTTTTAATTTGTGATTCTTTGACTGGCTGGACTGTACGGGGACAGATTTTTCTGTTCCTCTTAGTACTTTGTGATCAGAAGGAATAAATTAATCACAGTATGTTCCTCTTGTAGTATAGAATCCTTCTGATGTTTATTGATTTTTCTAAAGTAGCTGCATGTGTTTGGGAGTGGAACTCGTAGATAACTGCTCACCTTAAGAGCCTGCATCTTAATACTAGAATTTCTATTTGAAATATCGTAACATCAGTTCACATGGTGTATGTCTTAAATGTTATAGACTCTTAATGTTGCTTGTAATATATCTTAATAAAATAACAGACTCTTATTAAAACATACATTTACAAGGGGATTTTACTACAGCTGAAATATATTTATGTGTGTTAATGTAATAAATTTAGATAGCCTGTAATGAAAAGGGATGGAAAAGATGGTTTGATAAAGATGCTCCCGAGGAAGAAATTATACCTGATGGATATAATGATACACTTGACACTTTTCGCCAACTTTTACTTATCAGGTGAGCACCTTCAGAAAGTTGGGAAATAATATACATAGTTACATCATGTGTCTTAGTCTACAATTATGCTATTATCATAATAGAGTAATTTTAATTAATTTCTCGGTAACATGAAAAATTATTTAATTCACTCACATAAAATATTATTTCATACACTCACTTTGCATGTATCCTCTGAAGAGTCTAAAAAAAGTTATTTCTATAAAATATTTTTTATAGTTTTGCTTTTATGTCATGGCAAATGAAAACTGGCCACCACATTGCACCCTTCTCCAAAAAGCCACTGAAAAAAGTAGAGTCATTCAGATAGTTTTCAAAATGTTGGATTTTTTAAAAATTGCTTTAGAAATGAACTACTTTTAATAACTTTAAGTAATTAAAAAAAACCAATTTGTGAAAATGCAAAGCAGTTATTCAAAAGCCCCATGTGAAAAGTATTCTATAAATGATTGTATTACATCAGCTAAGATGTCTGTGACAAGACTTGGTCTAGAATGGATTTCCCCAAAGCAACATTCAGCTGCCATACACGTGAGATCATATCTTCCTACATTCATTGTATACTTTCCAAGTTCTGCAACAAATAAATCAGAGACACTGCAAAAAAAAAAAAACCCAACATTAATTATTAGGCCATGATTTCTTTCTGGAGCAGATTCAACCTGTGCAGTAAAAAAAGGCCAATATTTGCCAGGACTACTATATTGTTATATGCTGTACACCCTGAAGGGGGATGGGAGCATCTGGATTCTAAGTCTTTAAATAACAAGCCTATAAATTGAAGTTTTGCAAAGTCATATCTTTTATCCAGAAGTACTTGTTTGTTTGGTTTTTTTATGGGAAAAATAAAGGCTCACCCCCAACACAAATGCAATCCAGTGGAAAAGAGCTGAGTCTGTAAAAGACTAACAGACCCAATGAAATATCTGTAGAATTTTACTAAAGGGCAAAAGCAATCTTATGTTTCCCTACTTAGTTCTCAGACACAAAAGCTCTGTTGATGAAGGATGTCTCAACCTGATAAAGATATCCAGTGCAAATAGTTTATTTAAGGCAAAATTGTAAGCAACTGAAAAGTATTAAAAAGTCGTATGAAGAAGGAAGACTACAAGCTCTATTGTTATATCTGTAAAGACAAACCTACAAGCATATATGTCTGAGTGTGTGTGTGTGTGTGTATATATATATGGATATTATGAAGCAAAAATCTCTATTTGATAAAAATAGAATTTCTAATTTAAGTCTGGTCTTTGCAACAAGAAGAGGTAATGAATTTGTATCTTGTTATATATTTTAATTTTTAGGTCTTGGTGCCCAGACCGAACACTTTTCCAAGCCAGGAAATATATTGCAGATTCCTTGGATGAGAAATATACAGAACCAGTCATTTTGAATTTAGAAAAAACTTGGGAGGAAAGTGACACACGAACACCTCTCATCTGTTTCTTGTCTATGGGATCTGACCCAACTACTCAGATTGATTCCCTGGCGAGGAAGCTCAAATTGGGTATGAAAGTGATTATTCATTTTCATATGTTAGGATACAGAAGGGTAATGTAAGTAATTTCAGAGGGTTTTTTTTATCTGAAAAGTATTTCTTAATTTCTTAAATTCTGTTGCACTAGTTTTTGTTCCCGAACCAACATTTTAGAGACAAAGTAATATTTTAAATAAAAGATGGTATGCTGAGAATCATTTTTTATAAAGTGTTTTTCATAAACTGTTATCGTACTTCCCAGTGATGATATTTTTTAAGCTGTATCTTTAAGACAATATCTACTTTTTTCTTTTTTTTTATGTCTGTCATGATGACAATAGTGTTTTCTTGCTCAGCTCTTGACTGCATGTAATGTAAAGATCAGCAATCTCCTTGCAAGATGACATAACCAAAAAATACAAGATCTGCGTTTGTGTATTCTAAACTTTGACTACATTATATGGAAATGTTGAAAAATTGTGCATGCAAACTGATTGGGAAGTAGATACTTATATTCATTATATTAGTCACATTAGTATGTTCACAAATGCAATTTTACAATTATGCATTTTGCTCATTTACATAGCTTCATTATCTACACTTGGAGAAAAATCTGAGTCCATATTTCAAATGCTGTGGCTTACTTCATTAAAATTTGGCACAAATTCCCATTGACAATAATAACATTTGTCATAGTCTTTCACTTCTACAAACAGTGCAAATATTGTGGATGTATATTTTAATATTATTTTACAGAATTTCAGTGTTTAGACAATTTATACATAATAGCATAATATGATGGTGAAGAGATTCTACTTTCATGAGTATATACTTTTTCATAAAAATGTACTTAATTGTGATGTATTTATATCACTGATTTTTTGGACGGAATTGAAAATCTTACGTTTTCTAAAGAATTTAAGTTCATTATTCATACATTGTCAAATGTGTTGTAGGATGTAGGACCATCTCTATGGGCCAAGGACAAGAAGTTCATGCACGCAAATTCATACAGATGGCAATGCAACAGGTGGGAAAACACCACTGCAATGTAAATTGGTTGTCTGGTTTAGTATTCTTTTACACCTCTTTTTCATTTAATCTTAAATATTTTGCGTTTTCACCTTATTATGAGGCATATCTCAATCTCCCTAAGTGCCTAAGCTTAAAAATATTCCACTGTGGGATATACATATGAAGTCCAAGTCGATACTACATTGTAGTACTTCTGGCAGCTGTGATATTGAGCAGCTTTTCAAAGGTAACACATTCCTTTCCTATCACTTCGCTGTTAACCAAGGGTAAAAGGACATTGTGTCCTACTTCTATCCTGCAAGACTTGCAGATTCTAGCTCTTTACTGGAATATTTGGGGGGTTTTACTGTTTTGTTTCTTTCTTTGTTTTGTTTTGCTTTGCTTTGCTTTGGTTTTTCCCCCTGTGAGAGCTACCTAGATGTTGCATAGTTTCTATTAGATAAAATGGTGAGTGCACATACAGCTTAAAGCTGCAGATACAAAAGTATGTGCTGGATCCTAATAATGTGATAATCCTAACAATGTGAGGATTTTCCTCAAATCTGTATTAGTGAGAGGGCCTCTTGCTCACCAGCAATTGGTTTGGATTATTTGTTTCTTTAATTGCCAATACTTCTGGCCTTGAGTCCCAAGGATGTATGAAAAATTCCAAACAATACTTAAGAACTTTTCTCTTAAATACTTCAGTGTATTTTCTTATGACAGATGATATTCTCAAACAGTAAAAACATGAGAATTCTCAGTAGCAGCTACAGAAAGATGGTAATTGAAGCCTCAAATACAATATAAAAATTACAGTGTAAAAGTAGCACAATCTAGTCAGCTGGACACTTCAAAGAGTTGTGGACAGTGTGGCAATTGAAGACATACAGCCATAACTGTCTGTAAACTCAAAATGTCGGGAATTGGTCATTTACCAGTATTTTGAAGGCCTATACTGATAAATGAAACATACATTTTGCATGACCATAACTGACAGTTAGTCCTTACTAAAACAGGAGTACAGCACCACTTGTAATACTCATCCAAAGAAACTTGACTTGCATTCAGTAAAATTTAGATTGGTACCATATTACCTCTTTGTTAACCACCTACAGTGGGAGTATTCATCAAAAGTTAGATAAAATGTTAAAGACGGATTCATTACAAAATTTAAAATTTAATTCCTCACAATATATGACATCCATTAAATTCCATGAGTCTCTGTCCTCACACTTCAGAATTCTGGAAGCACAAATGGTGAATATGACATCACAAGAGAGAACATTCTGCAGGAACAAATGCGCTTTTGAGGCTGTTGTACGTTCATGATCAAGATAACTTCAGATTTCCATTTGAATTGAACAGTCCTTCTGTCACTTTATTCTCTAATGTTTAATATAATGAGCAGAGGAAATGCCTCTTTAGACTTCCTCAAGGTCCTGTCCTCTTAATCTGACAGACTGGAGTGCTTCAGAGTCTTTCCAGGATGTCCTGTCTTTCATGCAGAAAAAAGGTCAGGCAGTATCAGTTCAGGGAATTCCAGTTGTTTTATAGAATCACAGAATAATTCGAGTTGGAAGGCACCTTTAAAGGTCATCAGGTCATCTAGTCCAACCTGCCGTACAATGAGCAGGGACATCTTCAACTGAATCATTGCCTGCTATCTGTGAGATATCTTCATTTGAGGCAAAAACAATATACCTTGTCAGATGATATTTATTCGACTATAGTACAGTCTGCTTCGTTTGTCTCTTTCTCTTATGGACATATATAATACTTGCATATGGCCTTTTCTGCACATTTTCTAGACGTTACTGTATAATCTAAGGTTCTTTAGTTAATGAAGCCTTGGTTATGGAAGTTCTCTAGATTGTATCCCAGTAACCTCTCAAATCCTATCCAATGTTGTGTCACCAGTACTGTAATATAGATGTACAGCACTTTGGAAAAAGGGAGAAAAGATATTTCTTTATAGTATTTGTTATGATGTGCAAATGCACACATATATCCCTCATACTTCTTTGAATTTGTATATCTAGAATGGTCATTATCAATTTCCAGTTCATTGGAATGGTGAAAACTGGGGTACCCCTGCCTGCCTTTTGCCCCCAATTAAAAGCACAAGGATGCAGAGTTCCAGTAGAGATACTAGAAACAATTTCTGACCTAAAGGCCATGGTGGGGCACATATTTTAGGAAGAGAGGGTTGGAGGGAGGGATAACTGAACACCAGATTTGAAAGAACAAAACAGAATCAGTGAATATGAAGACAAATATGTGGCCAAGAGTATATAATATTATTAAAACTGCTGTGCTGTGTTACAGGTGGATAATTTTCAAAAACTGAGCTTTATTCATTTGGAAATGTGACAAATTGATTAAAGATCTTCCTCAAAAACTGGATCCTCATAAAAGAAGGAAAAAACTTTCTTCATTTAATCTCCTTTTTTTTTTAATATCCATCAAATCACCATAAATTTTGTTACCAAATGTTATTTATTTCTTTTTAAATGAGCTAAAACAAAAATGCCAAAATTAAATTACAAGCTGTAATGAAATCTACACATCACTGTTTAGAACTGATGAAATAATGTCCCATTTTAATATCAGGCTTCCAATTCATCAGGCTTCTAAAATGATGCTAAAAGAGATGATTGAATTTAAATTCATAAGCAGAAGTGTAGAGAGATAATAATCACAAGAGCTTCCATGCAATTTGAGAGTTGAATAAGATCAGAGTTAATATGCAAAGGTTGAATTCATGCAAATGCATTTATTGCAGATAAGCTAATTACAATTGAAAAGTTTTAGAGCCTTGTTGCCACCTCTTTATACTTTAGATTATGTTATTAACAAATAAGTTTTTAAAAAGATATATTCCTTAGATTTCAGCTGTTACTTTATTAGTCATATTCTTTGTGCTCTGATGGCAGGATTGCTTATCACTGGTGTTTTGCTGGAATTACTTCTTTTTACCACTAGATAGCACTGATACTTTATTTAGAATATTGTCTCCGGTTGTGTTATTTTCTTTGTGAATAGTAGGAAGTGGAAATAACTTTTGCACCAACTTTTCCTGTGCCAATATCATATCAAATGATAACACATAGTCAAGAACAGACCAAAACTTAAAAAAAAAAAATACGTGCAAGAATAAATTTGATTCTAATATAGACAGTTGATTTTAGCACTATGAACAATTTGTTCTATATTTTATACGGTAATAGTCGATATTCTTATTTAGGGAGGCTGGGTGTTACTTCAGAATTGTCATCTTGGACTGGATTTCATGGATGAACTACTGGAGACACTTCTTACTGCCGAGATACAGGATGAGACATTTCGAGTTTGGATAACTACTGAGCCACATCCTAAATTCCCAATTACACTGCTACAGGTTTGTTAAAATATTTAACTCAGGTACCTCATGCCGTCAACATTATTCAAAGTGTGTAAATGGAAATTAAGTAAATAGGGGAAAAAATGAAGTTACCTTACAATACAAATATCACTCACACCAGGTACACGGAAACACTTGAATCAAAACTATTAAGTTTTACCTGTATCCCTTTTTGCCCAACCAGATGCCTTCTGAACAAAATAATACCTGCAACTGCTCTTAGACTCCTCCAGATTTCCCTATCTGAAATGAAGGATAAAGGGGGCAGAATACACAGACAGCACATCTCAGAGAACGTAATCTACCAAGAAGTAATCTGTTTTTCTTTGGATAAACTATAAATGATTGTCCTGTAGATCTCAAGAAGACATTTTTCATCAATGCCAGGAAAATTGCCTAAAATCTTACAAACTTTATGCATTTAAGTCACTTACTATGGTTCCTAGCACTCTCACAGTAGGTCATAATGCTAGTTAATATCTAGTGTAATAGCTGTGTGTTGATACTTCTCTGTTTATACACCCCTTTCCTCTTAAATACAGTGGGAGTCTCCTTAGTGGTTCTCATTCTGTCTAAATAAAAACAGATATCATACCTAGGTATCCAAGCTGTAAAAGAGGGGAAGGGTTCCTTTCTTGAATGAATTTAGGAGACAACCTTCAGGAGGAAGTGTATGTCAGCACGCAAAACCGCTGTGTATAGAAAGCTTAGCTGTATCAACCTACATTCTCTTGTATTCTCTCAACAGAAAATGACAGAATCCTGCATCTTCAAGGGGTTTACGAATAGTGAGGTGTATAAATGTACAATTTGCTGAAAATGAGAATAGAAGACTGAGAGGGTTGAATCTCTCTGAGAGTAGATGAATCTTCACTGCATTTATCTCAAATGTTTCATATATGATTTCCCAGTCTATAGTGTCATGTTACCTGTTGAAATATTAACATGTTCAGGAATTCCAGAAAATAAATGACAAACCAAAGGTCAGCCCCTTCTCAGAAGAAAGGAGAGAATAATTTGCATTTTCTTATATAGAAAATTCATCAAAAACTGAACAGGATATCCTTTGAAATGCGGACAGACTGGTTAGCAAGTGTTCCCATTCAGTCCAATACTCTAGTGTGTTCATGTGCAGATAGGTCCTTGCAGAAGACTGAAGCTCACCTCTGAGACATCTTGCCTGGGCTCTATGACCCAGAAATAAGTTTATGAGACTGAAGTTGAAAAGCCATTACTTAAAAATAACTTTAAAATTCCTTAAAAATAAGTTCTTTATGACAAATATGTAGAAAGTAAAACTATTGGGTGAAGTACATATTCATGAGTGTCTTCCATTAAGTGTCTCTTGGAATTAGAAAGTGTAAGTAGAAAGTTCAGAGCCATACTTGCATTCAGCCCATGGGCAGCCTGACATTTACTATCCTTTCACTCAATGTTCCCACGTTACCCAAGCCAGACAGACAAGTACTTACTGTTGAAAGAGAAAAATACTTAGTTTTTATTTGAGTTTCTCTAACATTTGAAAGTGTCTCAAGGAACAGAGATTCTGGTAAGGCCAGTCTGTGTCTGAACTAACAAATTTAATTGTGCCTCATGAACACTATCCAGCACTGGAATGAAATAGCCCATAGGGGAAAGTAGTTAAACATTCTCTGACTTGAAAACCTGTGCTAACTAGCACTCTTCCAAATAATTTGCAGGTATGGTTTGACAATTAAAATTTTGTAACAACTTTTCCCATTAGGCAGTTCACATGAAACTAGGGGGCTGTATTCTAAGGGGTTGTGGCAGTATAATACCACGAATACCAATTCCATGCCTGCTGACCAGAGTGCCCACAAACATTCTCGGGTGAATCTAATTTATTACTACAGGTATAGCCATAGAGTCTAAAGTAGACACTGTGACCACAAAGATCTGATCCGAGGAGAGATGAGGTTTCTTTTTATTTAGTGTGAAGTCCTGGGACCAGAAATACAACAGAGCTCTTGTCATCTACTCTGGATAGTTCTCTTCCATCATTCAGTCATTGAATTAGGGATAGAGAACCATATGACGCCTTCTGAAAAGCAGACAACTGCTTCCAAGTTGTTGATGAAAATTCTAAGATCCATCTACAAGAGTTAGTGATGGCTCTAATCAATGTAAACTGAAGGTCTATGTTGAAATATTTTGTGGCCTAATCTAGTATGTACTCCTTTTATGCAGTTTATAGTAAAATTATATATCAACATTTTATCTACAATGCTTCAGCTACTTACATTTTATTTATAACTAATAGTTGTGACATTTTTGTATGTAGCTGTTTTTGTTCCAGTAAACAAAGCCAATTCCTTTATCTTTTTCATATGACAGATTGCTATTAAGTTCACAAATGAACCTCCCCAGGGCATACGTGCCGGACTGAAAAGAACATTTTCTAGAATTAATCAGGATCTCCTAGATGTTAGCAATATGACTGCGTGGAAACCTTTGCTTTACACTGTAGCTTTCCTGCATTCTACTGTTCAGGTATTTCTTAAAAGGTTTGAAAATAGAATTAAAATATATGGTGTCACTTTAACAGAGGTTCCTGAAAATACTCATTCTGATATTTATAGTGGCATCATGTTGCAGGGTTGAAGCTTTAACTTCTATAATCTGTGTGTCAAGGTTCCTTATTCTCTTAATTGTTTTACAACTTTTACACAATTTTCATTCTATGGGCATTTAGAACTGTTTTCTCTCATCTAACTTTAGCTGTCCAAAAGTTAGTCATTTGGTGTACAGGAAGAAGCGCTCTCTGTAGTCAATAGAAACAGATAAGCACCCCAAAAAAGAAAATCACCTTATCTGCCTTAGATGTCACTATAAAAAAGGGAATAATTTTCTAGAGATAGATCACTCTTCCTGTCCATTGGTTTTTCAAGGAAATACAAATGTCTAGCTTAAAGTAGCTGTCTACTTTCTAGATAGCAAAAATGAAATAAAATTCTTACTTAGCGTCTTGTGTCAATGCATTTTCTACATTAATTCCAAGGTGAAGACAATGATATCTAAACTTTGTCCTTTACTGTGATTTCAAAACATATATCTTTAAATACCAATGTTTTGAGCCCTCTGAATACACCTTCTTTTTATCAAAGATCTCAAAATACTTATAAAACACTATATAAGCCATAGGCTCTATTATGCTCTTCATATTTTCGTTGTAGCAAAGATGGTGAGAGGTGGACAATTTTTTGGAGGTCCCTATTAAGATACTGTATTTTACTTTATTTTCCTCCTTCTACCTTTTTATAAATATTAATAAAGTTCTTCTGTATACTGCCTCAGGACTACACTGTTCTTGTGGAACCAGAAGATCTAAGTTTATTCAACCATCAGTACATTTAAAAACTACTATAGCTATTCATCTGTTCAGAAAATTTATTTATGGATTGGCAGTCAGCAAGCAATATATATGTTGCCCTGCCTTTAGGAATGACCAATTCCTAATATCTTTTGGTGACAAAATCACTATGATAAATATGGCTTGAGAAGTAATTCAGAGAATTTGGCAGAAAATAATTATACCTTTCTGCAGGGTGTTATTGGTTAATGCTGTCTCATCTGGTTATAAACAATACTTGATTTTGAAAAAATACAAGAGGTTTTTTTTCAATTCTAGTTCTTTCAGGCACCCTGGCTGCAATATTTAAAATGTTATTTAACTAGATTTCACAAACTGTCAGTCATTGTTGGCCTGGTAATTTAAACTCTAAAAACTCTAAAAAGTATGTTATCAGTTAATTTTACAATGTCAGTTTTATGCTGTTTATTCATTTAATAAATGTCAGCACTGTTCAACAATATAATTCTTAACTTCTTGGGTTAATTTGGTCTACATTCTGATAAAAATCATTGAGTGCTGTAACTGAAGTGGCTAAAACAAAGTTGTGAGAAATCTAATAGTGTTGGATGTTTAAAATGTTTGGACTGCAGACTACATTCTCTTAGTTTTATAGTCAACTATTTTTCTGTTACTGCAAGTGTTATCATTTTGTTTTCAAATATGTATGCAATAATAAATTTGAGTAATGTAGTGGTGGCAGCCTTGTAATAAAGTTGTGAATTTTTAAATAAAGTGTATTAAAAAAATATAGTGAAACAATAAGACAAAAGGGGCAACCTGGGAGCCTTTGGATAACTGAGCATTCATACAGAAGCTTGAAAACTTAAAACAATCATTAGTAGATGGTATATGTAAAAAAAAAAAAAAAAAAAAAGAAAAACTGTAGAACTTGGAATTGTTGAGTGTGCTGAAAATGCATATATTTGGTAATTATTTAAATTAATTGCTTAATATAAAAATCTGATCACCCACACAGACATGAGATCTTTCAAACCTATGACTGATATGCTGATTAGTAAAGGTAGCAATAAATTGTTCTGTTGAATTTTCTATAGATGTTTATCCCCCATAGTATAACTTGATAATAAACTTCATTTATTACTGATATGTAGGAGGCACATAGAAGTTTCCTAGGCTAGCTTTCTTCTTCAGCTCAATTCTTTACGCCATTATTATTATTATTATTATTATTATTATTATTATTCAACATTAATACTGAAACAAAATTATATGTTGTTTAATAAATATATTTTGGTTTAATTGTATTCCTAAGGAACGACGTAAGTTTGGGCCCTTGGGTTGGAACATTCCCTATGAATTTAACTCAGCAGACTTTACAGCCAGTGTTCAGTTTATACAAAATCACTTGGATAAATGTGACATCAAAAAGGTAAACACTAAAATTTGTATACAGTATAATTAATTGTTTTTTACAGAATCTGTAATTGTTTTTTTCTTCATGTTATTATTTATAATAGTTTATTCATTGCTGTTCTTTCAGTGCAGCTTCTAATGACCAGAGTTTCAGATTCTCTGTAAGAGTCAAGCTTAAATATTTTGTGCTGTCACCCATGTAAAAATATGCAGTAGTTAAGAACTTCAGAATTTGATGTTGTTTTTTTTCAGTACCATATCTAAAATATTAACAAGTCTATGCAATATTTGTTTTGGAAAGAGAGGTAAAATATTTACAGTTTGACAGAGGCAGTCAAACTTCTCTATGGCTGTCATTTGGTATCTACTATTTATCAAGGAATAACAGAATAGAATAGCCACTCTTTGCAAAGTAGCACTTTGCCAATAGAGAAAGATGAGAAACTGGGGTAAGAGAAAAAAAAATAAATAAAGACGAAAGGAAGTAGTAGCTGAGAGTGACTTCAGGTCACACAAGGAATGAGATGTATTTCTAATAGCAGGATTAAGATGAAATTATAAAGCTGAGCTCAGAAAATATATTAGAAATAAAGTTGGGGTTTTTTTCTTCCAACAATGGTCTTTTCAGCTTACATTTCAGAATCTTATGAGCTTCAGATGATATTGAAATTTCAGGCTGGATACTTTCTTCTTACATGTAGTAACTACAGTCTTTCATTTACTTTACTGTATCCAGGGGATATCATGGAACACAGTACGCTACATGATTGGAGAAGTACAATATGGAGGCCGAGTCACAGATGACTTTGATAAGCGTCTTCTTAATTGCTTTGCAAGGGTAGGAGATCTTGGAAATAGAGTTATTTGTGATTTTTATTGGCAGCTGCATTATAGAAATCAGAAGACCTTCTTTCTGCTGAATATACATTTCTTCACCAGTTTATAAGACTTTTCAGAGCAAAAAAATTTCAAAACATCATTATTTAGCAATGAGGTTCTATCCCTTGGTTTCATTTTAGTGGGGAGCAGAAACTATTAAAAAGACTTAGCTGGGACTCAAACTTAGAAGTCATAACTCTTAATGATTTACTCATATATTCAACTAAAATTAAATGTAGTAGCTAAAAAAAAGAACCCTAATTCTCCAACAGTAAAAATGAGATTTAAAAAAATGGAAGTAGCAAAGTAATTGTCATTTTTTTTCTCTGGATTTTTTGCAGGTATGGTTTAATGAAAAAATGTTTGACAGCACTTTCTGTTTTTACACTGGATATAAAATTCCAGTGTGCAAAACCCTGGAACAGTATTTTGAATACATCCAGTCACTCCCTGCCATGGACAGCCCAAAGGTCTTCGGTCTCCATCCTAATGCTGATATTACGTAAGTAGGTCTCAACATATCTATCTCTGAAAGCAGAGACCCTTTCTTTTAGTATTTGGAAACAAATACCTATGAAATGCTTCAGGGAAGTATATTTTTCATAAAAAACACAAGATTCCTGTGAATTTCACTATTGAAGAGGAACACTTGATGTGTAGATAGACAGTTACGAATGCAGTATCTTTGCTACATTTACACGTTCTTTTAAAGCAGTTGGAGTTCTTACTACTTACTCCTTGTGGTTTTAGAATTTTATTTTTTTTTAATTTGAAAGCATTATGGAACTTTTATATATACACATGATACAAGGTTCTATTCAGTTCAACTAGAGAAAGTTTGTAATGTTTGTCTTCTGTTCCAAGTAGTATATTATTTTTCTGAGCATACTCATTAAATGATCCTATTCTTTGGATTGCCATTTGGTTTACAAGCACACCTTTGGTTTTAACTACAAATTTTTGTTACTATCAGTCCTGCTATTTCCATTATTTAAACAAGGTTTTTCAACTGCACCAAGTGCTAACTCCATTCAAAATTTTATCTTTGACTTAATTCAGTTTTTCATTTCAAATAATGTGTGTAACAGCTTGGCTTTTATTTCCTTCTAGTTTTATATGCCCTGTGAAAGGATATGAATCATCTTTTTTTTTTTTTTTTTTTTTTTACTGAAGTCCTTAATAATTCTGCCATGAATAATTGTATTTTCATTATGTCCACAATCATCATTTCTTAACATAGCATTTTTTATTTTTACGAAAAACAAGTATTATTCAAATGCTCAGGTGCTATGGAAACCTGATATCTTCTAACATTTTAGGACAGAACAATAATTTCCCGCAATTTTTCAGTCTCAAATTTGAGAGGCTGGTGCCATATCAAAATCACAATATTCTAAGCATGCTGTGAGAACAGTACACAGTTTTATCGTCAACTCTGCCTAGCACCTACCATGGTAAATATATACTTCTGAAGAAAAGAATCTAAAAGTAGATTCTGTTTCAAGTAAATCTCTGATACTTGCACAACCTCTCTTCCAGAACTGACTAAAGAAGAGACAAGATTTAACAGAGAACTAAAGAGAGTCCTAAAGAGGGACATGCATCAGATCAAAAATTAGTCTTGTAGGAGAGCTACTTTATAGGAGGAAACTCAAGACTAGCAGTATTGGGGGAGCTTTAATGAGTAGGAACACCTCTTTCTTTTTTCTCTTGTACTGAGTTTTGACTCCACTTGGTACATCAGCAAATTTCTGCTACTTTAGTCCTTTTTCTGAACATTTTCCTTTGTAGGTATTTCTTTAGAGTTTTGGGAAAACATTAAACAGCTTCATGCTTTTTTCCATGTCTTACCATAGTCTGTTACAGGCACCTATGCAGATGTTCTGACTGAATTTCATTGTTGACACATGGACCACATGGATTAGAATCCTATACAGTATAAAAAGTTGCATTCAAACTCTCCTTAAAATATCCTACCTAGTCATTTCAGGGTATGCAGAAGGCTAACTGCTAGGATTGGAACTCTGAGACAGGCAGGACCTCTTCATGTTACTGTTACTGAGGACAAGAAAGACCTTCTCTCTCAATATTCTAGTGGGACAGTTTTCCAGTTCAGCCAAGAGCTCAATCTGTTGGTTCCAACTGTAAGACTTTACTGAATGTCAATACTTCATCCACTTGGGATTAACCCCTGAAGTCATTGTGATTGATTTTAACTTGCTATATGATTCATAGACTTTGCAAAGGCAACATAGTTAACATGTAACTGAGCAGGCAAGGAATTGTCTTACAATCTTCTGTCTAAACCCCTTCTCCAATTGGTCCTATGCTGAAGCCTTAAACCTAACTGAATTTTTGTAAAGCTATTGCAAGCTGCTATTAACCAACTGAAGATAGAGCAGAATCTCTCATTATCTCTTACTGAATGTAAGGTTTTGAATACCACATTGCAATAGATACTGCTGTTTTCTACACAAAGCTGAGGTAATGTTTCTGTCAAACTGCATTTGTTCTTAGCCTTAACTTCAAGTACAGAAAATTCTTGATGGCACAGACTCCAGCTATCAGACTATGATAGGCTGTTAAATCCAAACTCTGTAAGAAAATCTTATGAATAAAACATTTTGGAGCAAATAAAAATACAAAATTCCTACTTTTTTCTTTCTTATAACACAATTTACTTTGCAATACTGTTTCAGGGGAAACCAATATAAAGAGGCATAACGTGCTTTATCTTACATACTTTTAGGCAACATTGACACTGTAAATGAGATTGACTTAATGTTGCTTTAACTTCCTTTACGGTTATGCAAGACTTCCTTTACTGTAATAGAGAAAAAGAGATCCTTGTAAAGTGTAATTCCATTGATCACAAAGCAGACATTTAAAATACATGAGCTGAGTTGTGCTTCCTTGCATTACCTATAAGGGCAATCCGGACAGACAGCTGTTATGTAGACATCTACACTTCAGTGTCTAAATGTGATCAGGGACACCTCATTGTGTATATCTGATTTCCTTCCCAAGATCATGGTACTTCCTCTACAAACCTGTGTAGTATTTTTTTTCGTATCATTTTTATCTATACTTCAACATTTTATTTGCGATGTAAAGGAAAATCAGTTTTTCCAAAGCCCAGGAAAAATTTGTTTCAGAGTGTCTTTTAAATTCTCTGTATCCAACTGTTATGTGATTAAAATTTCTTCTATTTTCTCCTCACATCCACACTGGAATATTATTTTTAATTATGTATACATTGAAATGCGTCTTTTTATCTTTTCTACTTTTATGTATAATAGAAGTCTTCTTGTTCACACCGCTATTGCTATTTACGTTTCCTTCTTTATACAAGCTTTAGAGGATAATTTTTCCTCTCCAGAAGTTTCCTACCTTGTGTCATTGAAGAAAGGAATATTACTTACCTTTGATTACGGTCCTTTGAGGTTATTTTTCAAAAACTGTTCTCTGCTTTTCCCCAAAATGCTTTTGCGCATTGCCGTCTTTTTTAAATTGTTTTGTTATATATGGAGAAAGACCAAGGTCTTTTATAATTCTGCAATATTTTGTTATTTAATTGATGTAATAATCATGGGACTTATTTATTCCTCATAGAATAATCTGACAGCAGTATTGGAAGAACAGTACTTGCAGTGTGAAGAGGAAGGTTCACATCTCTCTTATCACTAGTTGTTAAATCAGCAAGACCCAGAGTAAGGGTTACAACCATCAGTATGTCGTCCAAATTAGGATGAAGCCATGAGTCCAAGAGAAGTTTGATTTTTATCCAACTTTTCTGCTCATGCATGGTCTTGAATAAATCTGTTGTTCTTTAAATGGGGCCATAAATGGAAAAAAGTTTGAGAGCTTTGAGTTTAAAGTCAAGTGTTACTAAAAAAACCCCACCTTTCCTTCATTGAGAAGCTGAAATTACATCCTCCTAGAAGTAAATTGCCAGTAGGATTTATTCTATTTTTCTGATTTATAGTCTAGATAATTGCATTCACAAATAGCTTATGTTGAAATGCTGCAGTATCTACCTTTTTTACCAGAGCTTAAATGCTTCAAGAGTTCAGTGTTCTATCCTGTGGCACAAACCTTGGTTTCATGTCTTTTATATAATTATGTATGGCAAAGTAACAGAAGGATATAGGTGTCATATGAAGTTTGAAAAATAAAATTGGCATGCAAAATTATGCTTTGAGACAGTATAAATTTATGTTGTGTCAGACTCATGCTGTATGCTGATTTCATAAGGTAAAAGTAGGCAATGCCAGCACTGTAGTACCAACACACACAGTTATGTTTTCTTTTTATTGCCTCTCATAGATCTATGCCACTAGATAGCATTGTGACAAAAGTATTTCTATAATCCTGCTTGTGTTGAAGGAATGATGTGGTCTACTTGTACCATCAAATGCCACAGGAATTTAATTAACATTTTTTTCTATTGACTCAGAAAATAAATTTACATTAGCACTACCCATGCTGTACTATGGAATAGAAGGTTTTAATCTTCAGTGTTGTAAATCTAGCAGTTTTTATCATTAATCCTGAAATACCTCAAAGCAGAATGAATTTAGTATTTAATAAAGGGGCAGCTTGCAGAGTTATGCCTCCACCATTTCCTCCTTCTGTATTCCACTTTTAAGATGCGACTAAATAAGGAAAATAGCCTTCCTTGTTACAAAACTTTTGTTGCTTTTTCCCAGCAAACAGCTGTTTAGAAGTCCTTATCAGGCATATGCCTTTTTCTTCCCTTTCCTTGGAATTTCTAGAAATGATACGATTTTTCTGCCACCTCACATTCTCAGCTTGCAGAACTCCTTCTTAGCCCTGAAGGAGAAAAACAGCAAGTGTGTAACAGGACATGTAGAGGGAAGTTCATATTCTTCACAACCATGATAAAGCAAACATTGTTCATGATCAATGTGTTCACCTTGGGGCAGGATGAAAAGGAAAACAATTTCTGGGGTGCATAAAGAAGAGTGTCCAGCAGGTTGAGAGAGGTTCTCCTCCCCCTCTACTCTGCCCTAGTGAAACCACATCCAGAATATTGTGTTCAGTTCTGGTATCCCCAGTTCAAGAAGGACAGGGAAATACTAGGGAGAGTCCAACAGAGAGCTATGAAGATGATGAAGGGAGTGGAACATCTCTCTTATGAGGAAAGGCTGACAGATCTGCATCTGTTTAGCCTGGAGAAGAGAAGACTGAGAGGGGATCTTATTAATAATTACAAATATCTGAAGGGTGGGTGTCGAGTAGAAGGGACCAGTCTCTTTTCAGTGGTGCCCTGTGTTAGGATGAGCGGTAATGGTCACAAGCTGGAACACAGGAAGTTCCACTTGAAAATGAGGAAAGACTACTGTGAGGGTGATGGAGCACTGGAACAGGATGCCCAGAAAGGGGTTGGACTCTCCTTCTCTGGAGACTTTCAAAACACACCTGGATCTGTTCCTGTGTGACATGCCCTAGGTGATCCTGCTCTGTCAGAGGGGTTGGACTCCATGATCTCCAGAAGTCTCTTCCAACCCCTACCTTTTTATGATTCCTTTGGAAGATTTGATTTAACCTGATGACATGGTATGTTTTTTCTCAACTTTCAAGTTGGGCATTCTACAAAGTATTTTATTATATAGCCTCTTAAAATATCCTTTATAATTTATAACATATTTCTTATCCTCTCAGATACCAAAGTAATACAGCAGCTGATATTCTAGATACCATTACCAACATTCAGCCTAAAGAAAGTGGTGCAGGACCTGGAGAAACTCGTGAAGCAATTGTTTATCGTTTAGCTGAAGACATGCTAGAGAAACTTCCTCCAGATTATACACCTCATGAGGCAAGCTAGTCTTAGTTGTTTTCTTACTGTTCTCTTTGTTGAGTTTTTTACATAAGACATTCCAAAAAAGAAACCCCAAACGGTAAAGAAAGATTGTATAGCTAGTAGCAGATTCAAGAAAAGAACTGAAGTCTTTATTGCTATTGAATCAATATGAGGCTTTTTTTTATTTAAAATGAAGAACATCTAACAACTGATCATGGGGATATGTCATGGAGACCATGCTTGGACTTCCAATGCTGCATGTGAAAACAGAAAAAAAATCAGTCTTGACCTTTTGTGACAGCCGTTTCGTGGGCCTTCTGGGTGAAGTCCTATTCTAGCAAAATCATGAGTAATTGGGTAGTATCAGACAAAAATTAAAAATAAAAACGGCAACAGTTTTAAGGGAATAAATGTTAGTTGAAGTACAAATTTACTATTTTCTGAACACAAGAAAGTTAAGTTGTCACATATGACAGAAGTATTTTAAAAATTCAGATTTAACTATATTCTATCTTCTGTGCTTTTGTATTTTAGGTAAAAGCTCGTTTAATTAAAATGGGGCAACTTAACTCTATGAATATTTTTCTTCGGCAAGAAATTGACCGAATGCAAAAGGTGATCACAATAGTCCGCAACAGTTTGAATGATCTTAAATTAGCCATAGAAGGAACTATTGTTATGAGTGAGGCAAGTAAAGCATATTTACTACATATGGAAATACTGTATTTTAAACTATTACCTTGATTGCTTTAGTTCATATATCATATTTTCTTTCCTTCAGAATTTGAGAGATGTACTTGATAACATGTATGATGCTCGAATTCCTCAAGTATGGAAAAGAGTATCCTGGGACTGTTCAACACTTGGCTTTTGGTTTACTGAACTTTTGGAAAGAAATACTCAATTCTCTACTTGGATATATGAAGGAAGACCAAATGTGTTTTGGATGACTGGATTCTTTAATCCACAAGGTAAGTGTACTGAAAGGACTTGATTAATAATGATTTTTACTACATATCTAATTTAATATTACACTTAGAAAAGATGTTTTTATTGCTGTCAGAATATGTCATAGAAGCCAAGATGATAAATGGTTTCAAAAAAGATTAGACAAAATTATGGGAAACGAGTCCTATGGTAGCAATAAACATGACCGTCCAAACTTAATGTTTGAGTTGGGAGGTCCCTAGACTCCAGATTATCAGAATCTGGAAGAACATAGAAGGGAAAGGATTTATGTGTCATTTTGCCTATTGTAATATTATTTAACTAAGCATCCATCTTTGTCTACTGTCAGAGATAGGATGCTTGTACAGATGGTCTTCTAGTCTGACCTGTAAACACAGGTTTTATATTAAAAGAAGGAAAACATGTAGTTAACAAATAAAATGCTTTATCTTGTTGTCATGTTGTAACATGATATGATATACCTTTTTAAGAAAATACTCTTTTCCTGTAGTTTCAAACTATTTAACTCATTCCAAACTGTAAATTGAAAGTATGGAGGAGCTTTAATCTAGAGCAAGGTGTTATTTATGTGCTGTACAATAGCAACAGAAATACTTTTTTTACAGTAAGAGCAATCATTCACTGAACAACCTCTGCAGGGACATCGTACAGTCCCTGTTGCTGGAGGTTTTCAACATACAATTGGACAGGGTGCTAGATAATCTCATCTAGGCTCTCTTTCCCATAAAAGGCTGGACAAAGAGATTTTGTGAGGTCTCCTCCAACCTGGGATGTTCTATGATTTTAAAAACATGTAACTCTATCAGAATTTATAACATTTATCTGTCTTTCACAGAGAATCATCAAACTGTAGTTTTCACAGTGTTTCCATATCAGGGGTTATTTAATGGACAGTTCAAATTCATCAAAGATATACTGCAAAGCACTAGTAAACTTTATCTTTTATGTGTTATAGCTTGATATATTTATCATTTATAGGAAAGAGGAAGAAAACCAAATTCTAATGATCTCCATTAGTAAGAAAGCCTGTTACCTGATTAGATGCATATTCATAAAAGAATCTTATTTAGTGTACACAACTGTCCATACAAAGTTCCTGTGAGAAATTTCTCCTATATAACAGCTTCGAGTTGGTTTTTTTATTAGTATTAACCTCTGAAATCCTTGAATGTGATATCTCATTTAAGGATTATGTCTTGAATGAGTTGTTATTATTATATAACTCATATAAGCTATGAGTTATAACCTTCACTTTGTGATGCTTCTATTTTTACTGGCCTTTCTGTGATCAGAATTATAAAAACTACTAATGTCAAAGTCTTTTTTTTGAGTCACTATCAGAAACAGTCGAGGTTCCTGGAGCACATCCAGATTATCATTAAAAGATGGTATTGAGATGCCAGTCAAAATATCATTCTGTTAGTATCATAAATGGCACAGCTGGTAAGCATACTGATCTTTGGTGATTCAAGAGCAACACTCACAGTGGTATAAAAGAAGATAATGCATCAGATTCTTTTGACCAAAGAAAATATTCAGTTTAATAGCAAGCAAACCTGAGACACAGATGGTCTTTAACTTGATGATTGCTTCAACCTCTGTGTTCCAAAAAAAATATTCCTGTAGATGGAGAAAGAAGTCTGCTAAGTGCAAAAGGTGTGCTATTGCTAGAGGTGAGGTAAGTGTAGTTACTGTATTCATAATACTGCTTACCAGGAAATTCTGAGTAAATTGAATCATGCAGTAAATTTTAAAAATTGTCTGGTGTGATGCAAATCAGAAATTGGACTACCCTGTGATGCCATTGCAGGAAAATCCAGACTGATTGCACTGGTGAATCAAGCTCTAAATCATAGCATTGCAAATACATTGTAATGTTAAAACATGAGGAATGTATTTTATCAGTTTAGTAGAAAAATGTATTTACAGTACTGTAAAATAACAACAATAATTGCACTGAAACCTGTTGTAATTTTTTAGCATTATCAGTGTTTGTCTTCTATAAATTATCATTATTAAGTGAGAATGTATGTCAATGGTGGTGCAATATTCCATTCAGTGGACATGGCACTTGAATGAACAAGCTTATGAAAAATCAAATATCATATTATAGAGATATAATTAATTTTTAGCAAAATTTAGAAGCCTAAATAACACTTTTTTTAAAAAAATCAGAATATAGTCTTTGAGAAGTGAATGAATGTTCATTTCAAGTACAACGCTAATTGTATTTACATCACATATGAATATTTTAGCTGTGACAAATATCTTATCTTCTAATTGTCTTTGTCCTAATTAGCATATTAAGTCACTTCTTAAATCTTGAAATCCTGTTTTCTACTGCACGCACATGTACTTTCAGGATTTCCCGCCTGGCTTGTCAGTATTTCATTCAGCGGTTTCTCCTCCTTGTTAGATACTTGACATCCCATAAAATGCTAGTCTGCTTTTATTTTTACACCCTATCAAGACGGAACTGATGACATTTCATCTTTAAGTCTTTACAATAATCACTCTGAAGTATGTAGTTCTCTGTGGTTAACTTTTCTCTCTTCACCTCAGTCTCTTTCTGATAACCCCAAGCAGTTCTTCATCCAGTATAAAATAGCATCTATTGTTTTTTTGGTGACTGCATTGTCATCTTCTGAGACACTTATACAGAACCAAGCAGGTATTGGCATGTGTTTTATTTTTGTAGCTTTTCCTTTATAACACATCCATATCTCTTTGCTGCCCTGTTATTTGTCATCTTCTCCTTATGTTGTTCAGCCCTTTACCTCTCAAACCTTTTTCATTACAAATCTCTGTAAAGTCTATTCAAAACAAAACTCAAAAAATCATCTCATTGCTTGACAGCATCATCCTCCACTTTCATTTCTGTCTAGGACTCCCTGCACTAACAAACCACAAATTTTTCATCCTTTGTAGGCACCGCCTTGTCTAGATTCCCCACACTCATATAGATATTTTATCATATTCAGACATACCTTTTCTGTTTTCCATTAGTGAATTAGTATTTTTTTTTCCACTTCTTTCATTTAAAAAAATTGCATTTTTCCTAAGCTGCCTCTACATAACTATCAGCTCACACAATAGATATCTTGTCTGCCTTCTCATCTTGAAACAAACCTCTACCATGGATCCTGTAGTTGATTACCTAATGATAATTTGTAAGTCAGTATCCTGAGTAAACATTTATTAACTGAATAATTTAGTAGAAAACAAAAAGTATGTTATTTTATGTGCCATTCAAAAATATTTTTCTGTGTAATGCATTTTGTGCCATTTCTGTTCCTATTTTGGCACCAAATCAAAGTTTGCTATCATTAGGCAGTGTGTTTCTTTTCAACAGAACTCTGAATATCTGTCTATAACATTCAGTGCAGAACCATACAGGTAACCAAGCAAGATTAGTTGTGTCATGTGGTGTATATACTAAATCTCTGGCTTAATTTCTCAAGGGTTCCTGACAGCAGTGAGACAAGAAGCAACTCAAGCACATAAAGGCTGGACTTTAGATACAGTTACATTACATAACACAGTGCTAAAGCAAAACAAGGAAGAAATCAGAGCACCTCCTTCTGTATGTATGACATGCAAAGATGTTTCAGTAGTAATTTCACTAATTTATATTGTGCATCATTCAGTCATTTTGGATTGCTAGAAGAAAAAGTTATTATTGTCTTCACTGTTTTTTTCTCATCATAGAAGATAATAATAAGTATGAAGATTTTAATTATTTTTTTTTATTTTGCTGTTACAAAAATATCTTATTGAAAGAACCATTTCATTGTACCTCTTGATTTTTTTTTAAATTTATAGTAAAATTTAGATCAAATTTTGTAGTGCATGGGCTTTATTAAACAGCTTTTATTGCTATCCTTTTCAATAGCATTATCTTCTGAAAAATGTTGGTATTATAGTTTAAAATTAAATGGTTTTAAAAGATTCAATGTCAGATATTTTTAACTATAAAACATATATTCCTTTTAACATTTTAAGCCAATTACTCATTTTACAAAACAGATCCTTTATTTTGAGTGATGTATCTGCTTATTCTCCACACAGGAAGGAGTATATATCCATGGGCTGTTCTTGGAAGGTGCAGGCTGGGACAGACAAAATAGCAAACTCGTTGAATCTGCACCAAAGATTCTCTTTGTCCATCTGCCTGTGGTACATATATTTGCTGTTAATACAACCGGTCCTAAGGATCCCAAGCTCTATGTTTGTCCTCTTTACAAAAAGCCCAAGAGGACAGATCTGAACTACATTACAGTGATCTATTTAAGGACAGTAGTGTCTCCAGACCACTGGATATTGAGAGGAGTGGCTCTCCTGTGTGACATCAAGTAAACTGGGTTTTTTCATACCAAAACAGAATATATGGCACATGTAACTAATTACATGTGTAATTCTTCTACTGCTTTTTATCTAGTGGTCATTGGTCTTACTAGAATTTTCATTTCAGTCTTGCCTTAAAGAATTTTTTCTGCTTCCAGTAAATTCAGTTTGTCTTGGCTATTTGGTGATAGTTTTAAAGTTGTTTTCAAAATAATTTCACTGACTGTGATCTTTGATGTTTCCATTGTATTACTTAAAATATTTGCTTTAATCATACAATTACTGTAAAATAAAATGTTAAAAAAGAAAAACTGTTTTTTCACATTCTTTCTTATACACAGCTTTTAGCTTGTGTTTCAGTGATGTATGATAACACCAGAAGGCAATATAGAAGATAACAAAATTTAAGTTCTCCTAGATACAAGTTTTAAAATATTCCTGGATTCTGCATGAAGCATATGTTATTTTCTTTGACTTCAGGAAACTTTAAGACAGGAAAGCATATTTGATCTATATTTTTTTTCACTTGGGGTTTCTCAGGGTTCACTTGTTCTTGTTAAACTATATAGATTAGGCAGAACTATGCCAGGAATGTTTGTGTTTGGAATATCTGACAGGGACTAGTATATTCTCTGTCCAGTTTAGCTGTGTGAGAACACAGAAGCTACAGAAGTAGAAAAGTGCCAACTACATAATATGGATGATTTTGTAATTAAAATAGAGAACCAAATTTAACTACAAGTATTATTTTCCTGAATTTCATCTTAGCTCTAGAATATAGTCTGGAATCCTCAATTAATATTAATAATCTGCATACATTTTTTTTTTTTCCTTCAGATACTTTTATTTGGCAACATATTTTTAACACTTACACCCCATGACTGGATTACGTTCTTCCTTTTGCAGTTTAAGAGTGATCAAATGATTCTGCTGTAGCAAAGTGCAGCTACTATTTGATGAAGTCCTGGGGCATCTGATGGGGTGGTAAAAGACTCTTCTGCGTTAGAATCCTACAGCTTTCTGTTGGAGGTCACCATCCCAGGATATCCGCTTGCAGAAAGGCCATGGCATATAGGAGATAACAATGCATAGGCACAAAATGATGAGCAGAGGAAAAAAAAAAAAAGAACTCCAAATGCAATTAAGTAAAACATGTCTTCTCTTTCTCCTCTGTAGACTTAGATCCAAATACAACAAATCAGCTAAGGTGTTAAGATAACAGCACACAGAAATTCTAAAAGTTTTACCACAGAACTACATCTATCGGCACAGAAGGAAGAAAACTTGACTGTGCAACTGCAAGAGATTCTGCTACAAGTAATCAAGAAATTTTGACAGTACTTGAGATGGGCTGAACCCGACCAGCAGGCTAAGTACCTGCCCAGTTGCTTGCTCACTCCCACCTGCCTCAGCAGGACAGGGGAAAGAATTGAAAAAGCAGAAACTGAAAACACATGGGTTGAGATGAAGACAATTTAGTAATGGAAGCAAAGCTGCACACCCAAGCAAAGCAAATGAAAGAATTTATTTACTGTTTCCCACAGGCAGGCAGATGTTTAGCCACTACCTGGGAAGAAGAGCCTCAGCACGCATAATGATTACTTGGGAAGACAGATGCAATAAGCACAAATGTTCCCCTTCCTTCTTTCCCCAAGCCTTTGGTGCTGAACATGACATTAGACGGTAATGTATATCCCTTTGGACAGTTGGGTCAGCTGTCCCAGCTTTTTCCCCTCCCACATTCTTGCGCACTGCCAGTCTACTCTCTGTGGAGGCAGAAGGAGAAAAAGTTCATATTGAAAAAACCAGCACAACTACAGTGTACTAATTCCGAAAGGTTTTTTTCCTGTTCTGGCCTTTCGGCTTAATTACAATGGGCAAACAATGTGTAGTAGCCCTGTGAATGCCTTCACAGTTGGAAGATGTGCATTGCCACATTTGCAAGTGAAAGTCTATAGGGAAAATAGGAGGAAAGGTGCAAATTAATAATGTGCTGAGTTACATAATTTAACACTGAGGAGGATTTTATTCTCCGTCTTGTATAATATCAAGAATAGAGATGAATAGTAAATTGTTGATTTCAACAGTTTTATATATTGCATCAAATTCTTGAAAGCATCTCTTTCTTCTGTTTGTCAGAGTCCAATCACCATTTCCCATCTCCTCTGAGCCTGTCTAGGAGTTTGTTCCATTCTCTTTCCTCAATAGCATGCATTAGCTCATTTCTTCCAGGTTACAATGAATGTTAATTTTCATATAGGTTTCCAGTTACTTTATGGAAATAATCTATGTTTTGTGACAGTAACAAGCTACTATCTATTCAGAAGGCTCCTTTTTTGTCTCTGTGTGCTTTAAGAATATTCACAAGCTATGTCTCTGTTCTAGTCCTAATGTGAGATAGTGTTCTGACAATTTGTTTACAGATAGCTCTTCTAACATCTAATGAGGTGCAGTTAATTTCCTGAATCACCAGAAATCATTCCTCCCAACTGACATAATCTGTAGGAATTCAAGACCTCAGTTTAAGACCTTTCACTCCCTGGAATGCTCTATACATCCAGGATATTGTAATAAGCATTCAAATCCTTAAATTAACTCTGACATAGTTTTAAGTTACAGAACAAGTTACGAACCTTTTTATGTTCATTTGCCATACTGCTGTTTGAGTTGTGAGACAGTATTGTGGTACCTGAATTGACAAAGACAAGAATGCCATGTTAGTGAAACACAAATATTTAACAGATGAGTTAAAAAAAAAAAAAAAAAAAAAAAAAAAAAAGACAAAAAAAAGATATATACTTGAAATACGGCATTCCCAAATATCTTAAATGATTAGTGGTTGTGTTCTGCCAGTTAGAAAGTCCACTTTTGGGTACATAATTCTTATCTTGTTGATACACCCATCACTTGTCTTCTATTTTTGTATACTTTATTATTAATCAAGATATTCTTCACAGCGTTCACACAGGTGAGGTTCAATCTTTAGAAAACTATTTTATCATTTTTCATAAATACTGAGATTTCATCCAAAATTTATCCTTAATGTCAGTTCTGACATTTACCTTAATTAACATATACTTATCAGTATTTTTCACCCTAAGTCTCATTCAGCTCCAGGGAAGTGTAATTGCACCCTTAGGAAAACACTACCTTTTATTCTTTCTAGGACAAAATCTGAAGTTAAAGAAGGTCTTCTCTGATTGCTCGTCTTTCTCGCCACCCCTGCCCCAAGTCCTGGACTTTCCTTGTGGATTTGCGACTTCTAATACCTTACAACATCAACAGGTTGACTCCTCCAATTCCCCTTACATTTCATTTTCCCAAAGCAGTCTTGGGCAGCATGTCTTAACAGATAAAGTGTCTGCAGCTTCCTGCATATATTCACTAATCAGTAATTCCTCCTACCACTGTTTATATTTGATATTCAGATTAGTCAAACGGTTGTTCAAGAGGTTAGCTAATTAAAACTCCTAATATTAATTTCTCAAAGTCTGTCGGCTAATCACCAAAGTGGGATTTCTGTGAACAGATTCACAAAGGCAGAATGATGATTTGCCTTGCAGACACGGTAATTCAGAGAACTGCTTTAAACATATAATTGCCCTTCGTCCTTGCAGCTTTAGATGACTTACAAGCAGGCTGCTGTACAGCAATGGAAATGAATGATGGTTAGGGTCACCCTCTTTTTGTGGGATGGATGTTTATGACGTGAAAAGCTACGGCCTCAAAAGACACTGTAATTAACAGTTTGTGATTTCTTTCTCACTGGGCACATGAGCACAAAAAGTAAAATTATTGTGATGTAAATGGGAAGGATGTAACCTGCATATTTACCATCTAGAGAATTTAGTCCAAACAGTACCCTTCTCTTCAGTCATAGCCATGATAACACATGGGAAACTCATGAAACTGGTTCTCCATCTCACTTATTCATCCAGAGATTATTTTTTTAATACAAAATGCTAAACTATAAAATATCACCTCCTTCTCAAGAGACACATCCTATCCCTCTTCAAGGGGGGGGGGGGGGGGGGGGGGGGGGGCA
>WUAM01000287.1:34570841-34610612 GCA_024336885.1 Actenoides hombroni | reverse complement strand
GACAAAACACAAAACAGACATACCACCCCACACCGAACCAACCCCCCCACCGCCCCCGCGGAAGGGGGGGGGGGGGGGGGGGGGGGGGGGGGGGGGGGGGTATTAAAAAATCAAGATACTGCAGACAAGGTACTAAATGCTTGTCTCAGCATTTGGGAAGCCTTTTGCTGAGGGAATGCAGGTCCTACCTAGTAGTCATCTAGCAGCAGTGTAAGCAGAAATCATCTCTGTCTGTTTGGAAAAGATCAGCATTATCATCATTGCACAAGATGTGTATCAAACTATACACAGCAGCTTTCCTTTTCTGTATCAAGGTTTCCCTTGGTGAGAAGATATTGAATGGAGTGATTTCCAAATAAATTCCTCACAGAAAAAAGCTACCACTACAGAAGAGGGAGAGAGGAGAGTAATATTTCTGTCAATTTTACTTAGTAAAGAATAATTTGACTTCACTCTTTCCTCCCTGTGTTCTCTGATTCATAGCTTCCTACTTTCTTCCTGTGAAAAATGAGGAGAGAAATTGAATGCTTTACTGAGTATTTCTTACCATCATTTCCTTTGTGCTAGCATATTTTCATTTTGTTCATCCTACCAGCCTTCTATAGTCCAATATACAATTCTTAACAAAGCATTCCTGAACAGGGGATTCTTAATTAGGAAATCTGAATTCGGAGTCAGATATGGTGGTAAGAAATTCAAATTGTAATAGAAAAAGTTGTTTCCTATTATAATACATGACTGCAAATAACCTTTACATCTCTATACTTCTAAGATTTTTAAATACAGCAATGACTCGGTCAGATTCACAAATTACTCAACACAGGGCCATATGAATCCTTCAACAAGATTCTATAGAAAAGATTTAGAGCAGTTTCTTCTTTATAAGACAGAGAATGTAAGCTTTGTATTGAATTTAAATACCTATCCAAATCATTCCCTCCATACAATCATTACATAGAATAAACTCCACAAGGCAGTTAGAGCCCAAAAGTAGATAACAGCCATTTCAGTTCACAAAACTTGACTTAAAAAAAAAATAAAAATTCATCTTTGCCTTCATTTCTCTGTTGTCATCAAGAAATATATAGCCCCAAGTGTACAAGCCATACCATCTGATTGCTGAAAAATGGAGCTGTCCATTTTCCTCAAGCACTATTAATTCTTTTCATATATTTACATACAACCAGGCCTTAGGTCTGGAACAGCAAACTAGCAACAGCTTATGTTCGTTCATTCTGAGTCTGCATCTACAATACTACACAGTATAGAAAACTGGGAGATTTCAACCCCTGCACTCCAGCACTGTGTTGCTACAGACATTTCATATATTGAGTACGTTCTCCTACATGTGGGCAGGTAACTTAAGTAACAGAACAATTAATGCTCATAAGCACTAAACTAAAAATAATGAGCCTTAATGCACAAATGTGTACTATGACCAGTAACCAGAAGAAATTCTCTTGCTATCTAATGCACTATATGTTTAAAAGTTTTGCACATTGATCTGTCATGTAACTATTTACTGTAGCCACATTCTGATACAGAATACTGTAACATCTTTTTTTTCTGAATATTACTAAGATGCTTCAATTACCCACTTCCCAAAGTCCAGGTTTTATGGTACAATACATATGATTTAGTTTCTCTAAAGATATGGAAATATACATAGCTCCAAGAGAAGATGAACTCACTTCTAAACACCAATGTGCTTGTAATCACAGCTGTAGCTTATGTGTTTGAAATGCTCATTTGCATAATACTGCTTAGAGCTACCTTTTTTTTCTGTTCCAGGTGGTCTACAGAAGGATTCAGCTTAGACAAACTTTTGTATCAGTTAAGTAGGTATCTATATGAATTAAAATTCTACAAACATCATCCACATGCAATGATTTAACAATAGAATTTTTGTATTTCCTTTTCTAAATGCATATTTCAAATTTCTGAGGGATTTGAGTCTTCTGAAATATACTCTGTGTTCTGACTTCTGAAATTTGATAATAGCTTCTTAACAGGCACAAGGAAAAGGCGCCTGTTCAGAGTTTACTGATCCATTTTTTTCTCCTCTAAAAGCATTTATGTTATTAGATAACATGAGTGTGTGATGTCATCATATCTAAAGAGTTACCTTTGGTTATTTCTGAAAAGCAGAATTATTCCAAAGAAATACCTCTGCTTCTGAAGTGCTACATGTCACCCTCATAGCCCTGATAGGACTTTTCAATAGAGACATAAGTTTAGTGAGCTCTTGTGAAAGCAGCTCGTCCTCTTCTGTGCCCAAGTGCTGGAAGTTATCTCGGGAGCAGAAGTCCTACACCCAGTGCAGAAACAATAGAAAGCAGTAGAGATTTACATGAGAAGTAGGTACACACTGCTAAGGCTGGTGGTGCTATCCAGGTGGAAGAGGTTTCTTTTCCTTTATTTAAAGGTTTCTGCTGCCTGGCCTGAAGGAAGCTGGAGGGTATTGTCCTCAGCTACCTGGTGGTTTTGCTGGTATACAGAAAGCAGATGTAACATGTGTGGTCTTCAAGTGCCAGGAAGTAGGGCCAGCCGGTAAGCACTTCCAAATGAGATCAGGTGTTGGGCTTCAAGTAAAACATTCCTGTGAGGCGGAACCAGGCTTGAGCAAGGTTTTGTCTTAGCCTTTCAGGGGAGTCAAACCATATAAAATAGATAACAGCCAACTGTTAGTTTTCCTAGTCACATTTCTGAGCAGTCTGGTATTGCAGATGCTCTCTGGTTTCTTCCTTCAAGGATGTATGATAACCGCAGGTAAAAGACATGTAGGTTTTTTACAGAAGTTTCTTATATCTATCTGTAATTTGTCTTAGCATGCACACAAAAATACAGATTCATACAAAATAAGCAGGCTTTTCCCTGTCTCATTATCTTCATCCCTTTGAGGTAAACATTAGATATGGTTTTAAATCCAGGGCATCACCGATTTCTTTAAAAATCACTAAGTCTTTTCATTGTTCCCGGTGACATTGCTACAGCTGAACATGCTTTTTCAATTAGATCTTTATTCTTCATTCCTTCTTACTGTTCCCTAAGTCTTCAGTAGACTTAATTATTCTACAGGAACAGAGTATTTATTTTACTAAGATAGTAAAAAAGTTAATCTTAACAAGCAACATAAAGAAAATCACCTGAAGCAGCTATCAGGGGTTTCAACTAACTTGGTGTGTTTGGGGATCATCAACAACCCAAAATGTATGTTCTTTCTCTCCTCTTTGGGAATGAATTTTTTTTTCTTCCTTCAATCTTTGTTTTCTCTCACTTTAGAAAAGTTGAAGAAAATATCTTTTCAGACTTCAGTCAACCAAACCACCATGGCAAATTACTTCTGCCTGGAGTCAGCAGTTGAGATGTAACTGCTGTCCTGGCAATTCACATGCTGAGGAATTTAATGATTTTTGTGATCTCACAGAATTGATGCTCTAGCTAGTTACGCTCCCAAAGCATCAGACTGGTCCTGGATTGTATTTGAAATTAATATACATCATTAATATTTAAGCTATTAACTTCTTTATATTCCACGAGCATCTAACAGACCAATGCAAAATCTTTTTGTCAGTTCCCAGTTCAGTTTTAAGCTTTCCTTCTAAATCTGATAGGTTCTATATGCTTTCTTCTTCCAGATTCTAGAGTATAATCTCGCCAAATATATGTGATTTAGTGATGGTTTAGTTTTACTAATCAGTGCAAAGTGAATAAATAAAGACAATAATATGAATCTAGTACAAAAGCAGATTTAGAGCCTTCCTTTGCTAGACAAGTAACTTCAAATTTACACACCATGCTACTGTTAGAACTGACCTGTGCCCCAACTTCAACTTAGAAACCAAGCTCCGATCTGACATGCAGCTCTGCAAATTCATATTATAAATGGGTAATTGCATTTATTGTTATTAAAAGCTAATAAAACTTGGGCGTCATGAACAGCGTGAAAGCCACTAAGGTGCTCAAGCCTGGACAAAGTCAGAGTAAAATAATAATAATAAAAAAAAAAAAGTTGAAAAGCTGGGGGACAGGATCGCAAAGGCACTTTCTCGTCTTTTTTTTGCCTTTTTTTTTTTTCCCCTCCCCGAAATACCCTTTCGCGCTGACGACGCCAGCAACCAACTCGCCTGCCTTTGCGCCGCTGAGCGACCCCAGGAGCCCTAACCCGCCGTCGCTTCTCGTCCTAGACGGGGGCCGGGCCGGGTCGGGCCACACCGCACCTGGGCCAGCCCCGTCCCCGCCTCCGCTGCCGCTACAAAAGCGGCCGCCGGAGCGCCCGCAGTGCCTGCCTCTGTGCTGCTGTCCCTCGCTGTGGAGCCTCCGCGGGGAGCGGGAGCCAGAGCCTTGCCGGGCTCCCGCGCATGGGGGGCCGCCCCGGACATGCCCTTCTCCCCGCCGGCGGCGCCGCTCGGCTTCTGTCTCCTACTGCTGGCCGCCGCGGGAAAGTCCCTCCCTGTGAGACCGGTGAGTGCCGCGGCGCTGCCGGCGTCGTCCACCCAACTTGCGCGGCCATCTGCCCTTGCCCGGCAGGTCCCCCACCGCTCGCCGGTGCTGGCCACGACGTCCCGAGGTTGTTCTGTTCCCCTCGTCAGAGCTGGGGCGCGGGTTGCAGTCCACCGCGGTTTGGGGCGCCGCGGAGCGGGACGCGGCCGCGGCTTGGGGTGCTCCTCGAGCACAAGTTGGAACTTAAACCCGCTACTTTTTGGACGCACCAACACTTGTAGCAGAACGAGCGGCCGCGGGGCTGGGGCGTGGAGACGCTCCGCGCGTGGCCCCCCGTGCGCACTTCCCTCGCCCCCGCGGGGGTCTCGAAGGGGGTCGGAAGGTCTCGGCGGGGGATGGGGCGAGTTTGGGTTTCAGGCGAATGGAGGGGAGGAAAGAAGCGGAGATGCGGCTACTGTGAGGACATTGGCCTCGAGGTAACGCTTCTCCCCTCAGCCTCAGGAAATAACACGCTCGTTTGTCATGTCAAACAAATCTGCCGTGGGAAAAACAGAGCGGGGGCGTGACGGAGGGAGCGAGCCCGAGGGGAACGCGGCGGAGAAGTAGCGGAGGGGGGAACGGGTGGGAAACCACTTTACTGCGGTCAAGCAGGGGACGATGGGCAGGGTCTGCCAAGGTGTGCCCCGGGCTACTCGCCTCAGCGCTGCCTCCCCGGACCACCGGGCGATTTACTCTCATGCTTCCCCTGGCAGCGGCCGTTGGGTTTTCCTCTTCTTTCGCGGGACCCGTGAGCGCGGTGGGGCTGCCAGCCCTGCCGAGCTGTGCCGTGCAGGAGACTGGAGCAGCGGCAGGCTCGGGAGGAGGCCGCTGAGGCATGAGCTGGGCTGGGTAGCGCGGACACATCGTGAGGGTGGGAAAACTAAGTGTAATTTGTTGTGAAGAGCAACGAGAGGCGATGGGGAAGAGGGAGTGAGGGAAGGGGTGATACACAGAGAAGGATAACTGGTGTGGTGGGGTTGGGGCCAGTCCTCCAGGAGAGACTGGTCAGAGGGTGGAGGTGACAGAAGGGCTGCTACTATGCAGAGAGCAAAGACAGACTCTAAGCTGAGGTGGTCAGCTGCAGAGGTGAAGGAAGGGGCAGCAAAACTGATGATGGACCAAGTTTACTGTCTGTGCAGCTTCTTTTCAGTTGCTAAAGGTTTTTGAGGTTACTGGTTTATGCTGAACAGCACAAAGATGATCTGTTTAGTTCCCAGCTAGGCCTGTTTGTAGGGTTGTCTTAGATACTGGCTTCTGGACTTTCTTTGTAGTTTTGGTTTTCCTTGTTATGGCCATTGGGTCCTTAAGAGAATAACAGGGACAAGTAGCATCAGGGAAGATTCCAGTTGAGAAAATACCTGAATTGTGAAGATGATCAAATACTGAAACAGGGGCCCAGTGAGGCTGAGGAGCCTCCATCTCTGGAGGTGTTTGTTATTTGATAAGACACTGAGCAACTTGAGCGTGCAAACTAATGATGGGGCTGCCAGAGGAAGAGGATCAAAGTGAAGTACCTTTCCGAGCAAAGAGGTCTCCTTAGCTGGATGCAGAACAGAGTGGAGTTGAAAAGAAGGAAGCTTCTCCAGTCTCAACAGTGTGGCCACCCTTTGACTTCAGTCTTGAATTAAGAAGAGTACTTTTATAGCCTCTTCTGACACTAGAGGGTCTTATCTGACAACTTGTCTAGAGCAGTGATTGTGCTTGTTGAATGCTAAGAAAATGTACAAACTGTTCTGCTGAATCCTAAGTAAAAGCATGGGACTTACGCACTCAGGAGAACGTAGACTTCTGCTCTCGGTCTTTTCTCAGTTTCAGTTCAGAATAGTGTTAAAGGTAACATTGAAACTAATCTGAAAATAGCACTGCTTCAGGAAGTACTGCATAGTAAAATCTAGGTGGTAAGTATAAGCTGCAAGGTCTTCTGGTTGAAATGGGCAATAGAGGTGTGAGGAAGGTGAATTGATTTGATACAGAGGTAGGGGAGAAGGTATTTTATTGGTGCTCTGACTACTAGTTCTCTTTGAACTGCCTTCTCTCTCTCTCTCACCAATCCATCAAGTGAGAAAAGAGAGAAGGAGAAGAGAAAGATGAGAATGTACATAGAAGGAAGAAATATTTACGTCCAGAGATTTTATCTGAGGTAGTGCTGCTTACTTGCCATTGCCTTAAACACAAGAGTGACTGCAAGTTGCTTAAGTGTCTAGATCTTCTACTGCATTGAGGATAGTAAAATGACCAAGAGCTAGCAGCACATGGCTGCATTGCAGAATTCTGCTACTAATGACAAGCTTTTGTCCTTTCCCTGATTGGCCTTGAGCAGCAATGTCCTGCTGCTGACAGAGCTGACAAGCAGCTGGCCACTGGTTTCCTGCTGCCTGGTTCTGTCTGGGATTTGGATTTCAGATTCCAGTTTTCTATGTAGTACTTATGCTCAAAGGTTTGATAAGATAATCTTGAAGAAAGTAGTTTAAATGTCAGTGAAGACAGGAACTGTGCCACACTTCTTAACTAGGGCTTCTGTTCTTCAAAGTACCATGGTGCTTTTGTTTCACAGGCTAAGATGTGAATAATACAGGCTCCTGGGTGGAGTACAGTTAATTTCAGTGAAAAGGTTACAGATCATCTGCTCTCTTCAGCTCTTATTTCTGAAGTGCTCTTCTAAGGGAATAGAAAACTACTTGCATCGATATCAACATTAATTAGAGTGTATGGGTATTTAGGTGTGTGTGTATATTACTGGTGCTTTCAATTACTATTGAGTTATTCAGACCCATTTAGATATAGTTGCTGGTCTGTTCTCCACACCAACAGTCAGCATGACTTCTGAAGCCTGCAGTGGTTGCTTCTAGTTCTGCAGCATCTGCTGCTTTAACCATGAGTATCTTAAGATCTGGTATTTGCTTCTGAGAGTGCTAGCTTTGAATCCTGATGAACCATGATGAAAAGATGTGATGTGAGGAGGTGGTTTCAAGTGCATTGTTAGTGTGCTGTACCGTGCCCTTCACAGCACAGACGTCCCTGTGTGTTTGAATGTCCCAGCACATGGATGCAGGACCATGCCTATTTTGACTTCTTGTCTACTACTGTGTGCCCTAACGGTGAGACAATTGAACTAAGCGTCCTGACTTCCACTGTCCTGTAGATTTGTGTTCTTTAGAAATCCTTAAGGTGGGAAATTACTCTAGAGCTTGGCTGAAAGATAGAAAACTGACCTGGAAACTAGTGACTTTGCAGAAGCTGGGGTGGGGGGTTGGATTGTATCTTGATTAGCTGGGTCTTCACCTGGGGAGAAAAAAAATAACTCCATGCTTAGGTTGTCTGGAAGTTCTGAGTTAGTCTCTTTCTTTCTCCATTTTCTGCCTCCAAAAGCTTGCATAGAGCTGGTTTTCTTGTTGCCTGCACTATGAAAATCAAATTGTGTTAGACCAGTCTCAGCAGCGTGTACTGGCAGCAGTATAGAAAGCAGTGCAGGAGAGGGTGAGCAGAGAAGGTCTGACACTGTGCCACCTTGCTGGAGTTACTGTCAAAGGATATTTGGCTGAGTTTTAGGTAATGGGCTTATTTTGCAGGAATATGGCCAGGCTCTTAAAAACTTAACATCTGTAGGCCGCTTAAATTCATGACTGTATTAGTATGGTGTAAAACTTTGAGTTATGTATGAATTTAGATGGTTGTACTATTACAGATTAAATCACTGTCCCAAATAGCTAAAATCTTTATGTACTCATAAAATAATGTGGGAGGTTTTTTGTTGTTGTTCGGTTGGGGTTTTTTGTTGGTGTTGTTGGTTTTTTGTTTTGTTTTTTCTTAACAATCCTAATTTTTTTTAAACTTTATGAAGCTAGTGACAGTGTGTGTGCTATGAAGCCAGATGGTCTAACACAGCAAATCTGATTACACAAACTAAAACAAAAAATATACGTATTTGCTTGTTTTATCATACCAAACCTAACTGTATGGGGTAGGGGACGGGATGGATGGATGACAGAGGAAAGACACTTCAAGCTTAAGGAGCCATGGATATCAAATCTCCAGAGGCCAAAGGAAAGGACTGTATTTCACACAGCGGAACAGTTACGTGCCCCTTGACATTGTCTTAAAGCTTTGGTGTCTGGTCTGGGCAAGCTGAAGTTAGTGAAACAGTTGTCAAATCTTCCCCTTATTTCTAGTGCTTTTTTACTGCACTGCCCGCCGAACTAGGGAGCAGTCTGAAAGAATCTGGATGAAAGTATTTAAGGTAAAATGTAAGATGACACAACTGGATGTGAAAGGACATGTTTCATGGCTGTTCCAGCAGCAAAGCTCATGTAGCTCTCCTCTATGAGAAGAAAAACTCCTAGTCTCAAAGTGGCGGAAGTGATGAAGCTTTGCAGAACTAAAACTCCTGCCCTCCAAAGGTTGCAGCTCTGTAGCTGCAATAAAGTTCAGTGAAACTGGCCCTGATATACAAAGCATAAACAGTTGTCTGCTGGCTGTCAAACAGATTTTTAAAGTATTATATCATATCCTGTTGCTGTTAGCCTGTCAAACTCAATTGAGCTTTAGTTTGCTGTGTTGATCAATCGCTGGTTACTTGAGAGGACAAACTAGGAGTTATCCCTGAAATCACAGGACCTTCACTAGTTTATAACTTGGAACAGTCCTTTGGAAAATTGATTGTTTCCTTCTGAAATTATGTAGTGAAATGAAAGCTACTATCTTTGTGTTTGGCTTCTTTCATTAGAAGCTTTTGTATTTTATTTTTTTTTTTCCCCTCTGTGGTAAGCCAGTGTATGTACTGCTGCCAAGGCTGTCTGCTCAGGTTTCCTTGGCGCAGTGCATCTGTTCTATTACTTTGTGTCTTAACAAAAGTAAGTTTACACAATAGGAGATATGTCTTTGCTGTAGAAAAAAAGTTGTCTGCTTGGTAGATGAGACCTTCTGTTTAAGCCCTACAGTGTTGTTTTCTTGAGGTGGAATTAAAACATAACACAGGAGCTCCTTTAATTTAATCATGTCTTCCTAGCCTAGCTACTCAAGAAAGGGGCAAGTTTAATGCTTGCTTCTAATGTTTCCCATCAGAAGAGCGCTGGGTAACCAGTATCTAGGGGTCTGTAGTTTGCAAATGGTGGGAAGCCCCTTCAAATGTTATAGGTTTATACAAAATGCAGTAAATTTGAACTTACAGTAGGTGAATGTATTTTTGCTGCTGGTGGCTGAATAGTGTTCTTTGATGCCACTTTTTTTGGTTCACTATTGGAAACTTGGTAGTTACAAATTTCAACCACACTGACTTATGAACTGCTGCATTCCAGTCATCCTTTGGTGTCAATGTGTAGGGGCTTATGAAATGTGTGGTGATCTTCACAGATGAGAGAAGAATACCCAGGCAAAGTTGCAACAGCAACAACATCATCTGTGTTTTCTGAGTTAAGTCTGAAAAGTGCATCTCATCCACTGCTGAAGGAAAGCAGCTGACACTGTTCTTATTGCCGTGAATGCGGACCCATGCAAAGAGAAGCTCCCTGCAGTTTTGTTGGGACTTCAGTAAGACTTCAGTGTTCCTGGGATACAGTGTGGCAGATTTTTGTGGAGGAGAACATGAGTGGATTTCCACCAGTTACCTTCCCCTTATAGTCTTCTTAAAGAAACAAGCAACACCCCCTGCCCTCTTGATGTACACAAATTAATTGATAAAACTTGCAAAGCACAGATCTGATGGCATAAGAATCTCTTTCCCAACTGCTTAAATGAAAACCTTGTGAGCAAGTCCCTGCCCCAAGTTCAAGTATGGCTTCTTAATAGTCTCATAAATACTGCAGCTACGTATTGAATAGACACAGACTTAATTTAATTGAATGAACAATTAAAAATAGTAACTGGGTAGAGGAAATTGTAGTATACACATGTGGAAAAAAATAATTCCTTCAGCTGATCATTTTACTGACTACATCTTATTGCTGTTTTACCATGATTGATTGTTAATGGATTGCCATCCTAGTGCAGTCTGGTATTGACTGCTATTTTTCTTGCAATTGATTACATTTCATTGTTATTTCACCCTCTTGCCATCTTTTTCCTAAACTGTTTTATGCTGGCTTTCCCAATTACCATATTTTTCTGTGTTGTGCTCTTCTGTCCACTGAGCTCATCTACATTCTCCTATTCTGTTTTTGCCTGGTCTCACTTAGGCATGTGCTCTGCCACCCTCCCGTTGCTGCCTTTGCCTTCAGGACAGTTTTTGAAACCTACTTTCTTGTCTTGCATTTGGTGTGTAGTTTTAGCTGTTTGCTGCTGCCCTTTTCCTTGTTCTGTTGCTGCTCCTATGCACTCTCTCTGCTGCCCTATGGGAGTTCAGGAAAGTGAACCTGCCTTCTGACTGTGTCTTAGGAGTAGCTAAAGAGTCAAGATCTATGTGGAAGAACCTGCTGCAAATGTTAGACTGAACTTGAGAGCAATTGATAAGCTTGTGGCAATTCAGGTGTCCTGCCTTCTTCACTACTGCCTGTTTCCTTAAAGGACAAGTGAGCATGAGTTAGCTTGCTGTCTAAATTCTGTTATACTTGGGACATAATGTCTGCTCACCCACTCATGCCTCTTACCATTATTCAGACTGATTTTCCTCTGCCCCCTCTGTAAAACTGCACTGCTGATTTAATTTTTTTTCCTTCCTAATAAAGCAATTTCTAGACAATTTGTTAGATTTCATGTCTTCAGGGCAAACAGGAGGTGTGCGTGCATGGACATACCTGCATAGGACAACCTCTTAAATCTTGCTTTCTTTAAGATTTGCATTTCTGACTAGGACATTTTTGTAACCCCTCTGACATCTGCAGTTCTGGTGCTGCTTAGCACATCACATCACTCTGAAAACTGAGCCATGCTGAAAGACCTATCATCAGGTAAACAACAACACTTCCGTGATCAGCCTAAGGGAAAAGCTGTGGGCTCTCTATATATTCTTCTGTAAATGGGAAGAATGGTGGCCACAAAACCACTTGCATTGAGTACATCTCTGATGCTCAACAGAAGTTTGTGAAACAGTCTCCCTACATGAGAGCATGTTTTTTGCAGCAGCACGAGTTGTCTAGAATGTGAGTTGATTTTACATGTGGACAGCCAAATGCAGACAAGAAGCTCATCTACCAGAAGAGCTTCCTCCTGAGTGCTCTGGCTCTGTTCATAATTGACATTTCTTTGGTGCTTTGAAAGGTCCAGTACTTGTGTTTTATGTGTTGAAGCAAGTAGAGGAATGGCAGCTGACGCCATAACCAAGCTTTACCATGCTGTCTACAGACCTCTGATAATCAAGGGTAACATATAAAACTTCTTTCAAAGGAGTGTAGGGATTGTGCCTCTTAAAATCAGACTCAGGATATTTCAGGATATGTAGCATTAATCTTCCTTTTCTAAATTCTGCTAGCAATAAACTTCTATGTTGTTTTTTTTTTTTTCCCCTCATAGGAAACAGTTGTCTTATTCTTACATTTGCTAATATTCCTGTTCCCTTTCTACTCTAAAGATATCAACACGGCTCATGATATTAACCGGCATCTCCTGGATGCTATATTCATTGTTATGTTTTATTCCTATTTATGAGAAATTGTTTTTTACTCAAAGCATATTCACAGAATCATTTAGGTTGGAAAAGATCCTTGGGATCATTGTGTCCAACCATTAACCCTACTCTTCAAGTTCACTCCTAGACCATATCCCCCAAGTGATGCTTAGATTTCAAGTTGTTTCATTGCAACTCAACTCTTTGCAAGTAAGTTTTAAAGAGTTTATTTTTAATGTGACCAGGTTGACTCAAATTTTGCATTTGCTCATCTCTTTTCATCAGTTCAATCTTTCTTGGCATCTGAAAAAAGCCATTGTAAAATGAAGGTAATTGAACTGCATGGCAATCTAGAGTGTGACTGAGGGGGAATAAAGGAGGGATGGTAAGTAGATGACTTCTCAGATGCAGCAAGTGTGACTCAGTCCTCTAAGAATCTCTTACAGCAAATAAATCAGAGGATTACCTTAATAAACCTCAAAACCTGCCCCCACCTTGTGAAAACATGAAACCAAAAAACCCACCCTAAACCAGAACTGAACTTCCATAATATTGTAGAACATTTTTTTTAAATTATTATTTTTATTTATTTTTTTGAAGTTTGCTGTCACTGGTCATTAGGCGGACAGTAGGTGGGAGGGTATAGTATGTCCCTGCAATTGCAGACACTTCATCACTAAATCTTTTATTTTTTCAGGATAATATAATCGGCTTTTAATGGAGAGAAGAAAGGACAAAGGACCTGTGCTCTGTTAGATGTGGAGACTCTGTTTTTAAGTTAGTTGTTAGATGTAAGGCCATGTAGGCACAACACATATGAGAGTATCTGATTTGTATGTTAACCATGTCCACCAAGGCTCCTGCTAAAGATTGTATTCTATTCTGCAGTTCATCTCTAAAGTCCCACTTTTGGAAGGAGGTGTTGGAGACATTAGGCTAGCTTTGTCAGCTTTGTATACTGTGGAAGATAAATCATAGGCACAGCATGCTGTATCTGCCAAGCAAAGTTTTTTTTCTGCCTCCTGTAAATGAGACTAACTCAAAACTATTGCCAGTGAAGTGATCGCAGAAATCTTGCTCCCTTGGGAAGGCATTTCTGGGCTAGTTTTCTACTTCTGCAGGTGCCTGATGGAAATTCTGAAGCATGGAGTTAATGTAACTGCAAAGCTGTGGTGTGAAAAAGTAAAAATTACTGTCTTTCAAACCTTATACGAAAGACTGACATGCCTGATATCCATGGGCTTCTCTCATAAGATTAATTTCCTGACATGCACAGACTCCTGGCAATGCAGTAGCCTCTTCATAGATTTTTCTTCAAGATGAAAATTGATAACTTTGTTTGCTCCTCTGACATATCTAGAGTGCTGTACAGAAGCTACTGAAGTGTTGCTGTAAGACACTTTGACATACAGAAAGGGTTGGGTATAGAGAAGCATTGGCAAGCATCAAGTGTCTTACATCAGTGGGGTGTTGTGCTAGCTCCACTGCTACCTCAGGGTTGGTACCAGTCAGGAGGTACTCCAGCATTGCCAACTTGCTAAAATGCCTGTACGCCAATGCACACAGTATGGGGAACAAACAGGATGAACTACAGATCTGTGTGCGATCTCAGGACCATGATCTCACTGCAATCACTGAGACGTGGTGGGACAGCTCACATGACTAGAACACTGTCATGGATGGCTATGTCCTTTTCAGGAAGGATAGGCTGGCAAGGCGAGGTGGTGGAGTTGCTTTCTATGTGACAGAGCAATTGGAATGTATCGAGCTCTCCCTGAGGGGCAATGAGGAGCAGGTTGAAAGTTTGTGGATTAGGATTAAGGGGGAGACTAGTATGGAATACATTGTAGGGGGTGTTTACTACAGGCCACCTGATCAGGATGAGGAAGCTGACAAGGTCTTTTACAGGCAGCTGGAAGTAGCCTCAAAATCACAGGCTCTGGTTGTCATGGGGGACTTCAATTACCTTGACATTTGTTGAGAAAGCTACACAGCCAGGCATGTGCAGTTCAGTAGGTTCCTCCAGAGCATTGATGGTAACTTCCTAATGCAGGTGGTGGAGGAGCTGACAAGAAGAGGAGTGCTGCTGGACCTTGTACTGACAGAGAAGGACTGGTTGAGGATGTGAAGCACCCTTGATTTTAGTGACCACGAGATGGTGGAGTTCAGAATTACAGGCAGTAGTCACAGGGCCACAATCAGGATCACTACCCTGGACTTCAGAAAGGCCAACCTTGGCCTCCTCAGGGAACTGCTTGGAAAAGTCCCATAGGACAGGGCCCTAGAAGGCAAGGGGGCCCAAGCAAGCTGGCTAATATTCAAGCACTGGAACAGTCTGCCCGGGGAGGTTGTTGAGTCTCCTTCTGTGGAGGCATTCAAAACCCACCTGGGTATGTTCCTGTGTTACGTGGTCTAGGTGATCCTACTCTGGCAGGGGGATTGGACTAGATGATCTTTCTAGGTCCCTTCTAGCCCCTAACATTCTATGATTCTATGGTACTTTATGCTGAATTGAAGGATGAAAGCCAGGCAATTTTCAAAAGAATTGGTTTATAAGTTACAGAATGCTCTATTCAAGTTACTGCTTTATGAAATTAATTTATTTGATCTTTGTGTTGTTCAGACTTGGGTAGAGCGAGCCTCTTGGGAGCTGGAATAGGGTGGCGGATCCAAGGTACTTGTCTGGTTTGGGAACTCCAGAATATTGTTGCCTTTATTGCTGTCTGTGACTCCTCTACAGACTGATTGTTTTGCTGGGGAGTTTCGTACACAGAAATCCAAATTCTGCACCTTTTGAACAGTGTAAGAATTTAGGCAGCAGTGCTTACATTTTTCATTCTGTTTGAGTAGGTGAAATTGAGCAGGAAGCATGAAGTTTGAAGGGAACACCAACATCTAGGAAGGTAACAGTCTTATGGTGTAATATCACTAGAGGTGCTACTGCTGTTGTGGAAAGAGCCAGACCCTGGAAGAAAACCTACACTTCTGCACAAGTCACCTTTAGTGGTGTTGTGGCTATGGGTATAGCTGTGCGTGGGTTACCAATAAGAGACACGCCCCTGTATTACTGGAGCAATGATAGTCAGGTCATTCCATGTATTTCTCCTTTGGTCCCATTCCTCCCAAATAAAAATATTCTGCTGTCCAGAGCTAGTTATACAGAACAAATGAACCTTTTGGGTTTTATCCCTTGAGATGGGAAAATTAAAGGTATAGTATTTGATCTTAATTATTTGAAAAGGCTATTGGTCTTTGCTTTTGTCAGGTGCTGTGATGTCCTCCTATCTTTTGCCCTTTCCATTACTGTTTCTTAATGAAGACAAATTTATCAAGTACCATTTGAAATACATCACTCTAAGAGTAACAAAAAGAGCCCATTCCTTTTAAATTTGGTCACATTGCAAGCAGAATACACTCTGGGAAAAGACAGGCAGCTATTATGTGCTGTTTACAGTCACACTCCAGAGTTGTAAATTACATATCAAAGAAATTAAGATGTACTTGTAGTGAAATTCTTTCAAAATCCTTAATATGTATGACTTCTCTGAATGAAATATGAAGTGTCACAGAGATGGTACGGAAGACATTTGGATATAAAGGTGATCAGAAATGTCTTGTTCAAACAGTATTTCAGAAAACTAAGTGGTTTAGTGTTGTGATAGATGTGCTTTAAGCATAGATCTCAGCACTCTGGTTTATTAGTTGAATTTAACTAAAAGTCAACAAGGGAAAGGTCAAAAAAACTGCATTCAGTCTCATTCAGCTTAGCTCCCTATGGACTTCCAAGGGGCAGGTATTGTTAGTTAAAGAATAAACAGAAGATATCTGTAGAATAATTCAGTACCCTCTGAATTTGTTCATTGCTCTTTGGGGATTAAGACATCTGATGATAATGAATGAGGCTATTAAAGCTTTCTAGAATAAAACTGATTCTATTACTAATGAAATGTAAAAATAAAGGAATGTTAGCTTTATTGTTTGAACTCTTAACAGCCTTACAACTGTAGAGACGCTTGTAAATTGCAGGAAACAAAGATGAAATTTGAAACTACGTCTCTTGATTTCTTACTTGTTTTGATGTCTAAGCTGCATTAGTGTCTCTGGGCTGGAATCGCATTATGGCTGAGCTTGGAAGGAACCTTTGGAGGTCATCTGGTTCAACCTTGCTGCTCAAACAGGGCCACCTAGAGCTGGCCCTGTGATGGAAAAATATTATTTATTTACTTCTATGGTAAGATAGCATCTATGCTCATGGATCATTGAGCAGCCAAAGAGCTCTGTATTTTCTGATCTGTTTTCCTGCTTCTTTGCCGCTTATGGTAAATGAGCGCTTGGACATCCTCTAACGATTCAAGGAAGCTTTCACCTTGCTCCTCACTCTTACCTTCCTTTGCACTCTACCACCCTTCATCCTTCTTAATTAACTAGGACCTGAGTTTATATTCAGTATTTCACCATTAAAAAATGTTTTTCAAGATGCAGAGGTCTAATAAGTCTCCATACAATAGATTTATAATCACCTGATTCAACTCAAGTAGACCTTTATGTGATTGCACCAGTAATGAAACATTACATGAGTAGAGAAATAGGCAAATGATTACACGGATTAATTTCTTCCCCTACATATTAATTCTAGAGGAAGCTGTTAGAGTTGTAGACTTAGCTGCACTAACTCAAGGCTTCTTTTACAGAAGATTTCCACTACTACTCCTTGGTTTTGGCAAAAGGTGGTCACAGGTTTTCCAAATGTGTAAAGCAGTCTCTTGTTTTGACTTTTATGTTGATCTTCCAGGATGCCCTTTTCCCAGAGGGAAGATAAGAGAGGAGTGTTTTGTTTTTGTGTATGTTTTCTTTTGTTTTTTTCAGGGGATGGTGTATTGTGGGGAAACTTTCAAAACCTGTGCAGTTTTCTGTTGAAATTTTATTATTTTATCCCGTGATTTCTGGGTGGGGAGTATGTGCATTCAGCTACAAAAACTATTTGGTGTTGGCTTTGGTGACAAGGCTATAACTTCTGTATGCAGAAAAGGAAAGAGGAGGAGATCAGTAACTGTCCATGTTGTGCTGTATTGGTTTTGGTTAGTCTGAGCAGTCAAGGGAGATGTGCCATCCAAGACAGTGGTTGTTGGTGGCAAGGAGTCTGGCCAAACTGGAACTTGTGGCTCACTTGCAAGCTCCTGTTCTTAGTGTTTTCTTCTTATATAGTGTCTGTGATTGCAGCTAAAGGCTTTCTTCTAGGAATAGGGAATGGAATACTCAGCTGAGAAGGAAGAGGTGGCTCAAGATTTGTTCAATGTCTCTGTGGTCCCTATGCAAGTCTGGTGGAACATTTTGTAGCTGATATGATGAGAAATGTCCAGGTTTGGGCTTAGAGGTTGTGTTTACATTTTTTCCTTTATTATCTTACACAGGAAGATTTAAAGTTGCAAACTTTGATTATCTTGCTCTCTTCATTTTAGAGTGATTAAGTGATTAACATTCCTGTAGGTATATATTTTAATTACTGAATAGAGAAATGGGTTACAGTGTTGTCTTGCTTTTTGCATGGAAAGTAGAAGCGGTTGTCGTTCTCACTATTCAAAACAAGGGAGGATGACCACAGGTGTTATAATCCATGCAGTAAGATGACCCCTTCCAAGTACCTGTTTTGTGGAAGGAGTGGTACTGATGACCTTTCTTCTGCATGCACTTTATGAAGTCTGTGTGCTTGGATGCTAATATGATAGGTGGCTTGCAAATATCCGTAATGGCTATGGAAAACAGTAGAGCACAAATCCCTTTTTATATTGAGCTGTGGTTGAAGAGGTATGTTTTTCCAAAAACGTGTTTGGTTCCTGTATAATTGATTGTGGGGGGAAGAGGGGTTACAGCTGCATGATGGACATCTTAATCAATGAGACTATTTGTACTATTAAACAGTATACCCTTTAGAGCCAAGCACTTAATAATGAACGAAGCTGTCAGTTGGTGCTACACATACTACTTAGGGAGATTAAATGCTGTAATATTGGGAGAACAAAGCTAATGTAAACATCCTTTATAGTTCATGAGATTAACTTTCTACTTGCTCAAACTTTCAATAATTAGTTTCCTTCGTGTCTGTCCCTTGTATTGCTCTTTGCTCGTAGAGTTCTTCTCAGATTTAGCAGCTTGGTTTACAGCCTGACTTTAATCTTTGCTGTGTGCTGTCCTTTGTTGGCTTCGAAAATACCCTACAGTTTTTATTCAACGGAAAGACTTACAGTCCTCTTTAATCTTGGCTTTGCCAGTCTATCTGAGATGCTTGGCATAATGCTTAAATAAAGCTTTACAGAAAATTCATACGTTCAAATAATTCATGAATATGCCTGTACTTCAGGGGAGGGGGAGGGAGGGAGAAAGGGCCTATGTACTGGCTGATCAAGAGAAACAAAATTTCCAGTTAGTGTGCTAGAAAGAACCTGCATAAAAATCCTGAATTCCTAAGACTTTTTCTTGTCCCCAGATTACATCTGAGGTTATCATCTTTATGTTGAGGATACTTTACAGCCTCTGGAGTGTTTTGGTTTGTCTTTAATTTATAGCTCTTCCTATTCTTCTCTCTTTCCCTTATTTTTGTCATGCTGGAAATATTTGGAGCAAAATCAAGCTCTGGAAATAAACAGATTTATTACACTGTTCAAAGTGTCCGTATCCTGCTCAATGGACAGCTGGGATCAGCACAGAAGAAAAGTATTTCTTGAAAGGCAGCAAACTATGTCACTGGGAAATAATAAGATAATTTTATAGCAAATTTGTAACAAGCTTGGAACACTGTTGAATGTGAGATGACAGGCAGCTGACATGGAAGTATTCAACTTCTAATATCATTGTGACCTAACTGCTTTGTGTTTATTTTGCAGTGTTTGTCTTTTTACTTAGTCTTATGATCCAAACTGGAAAAGAAACTATTTGAACAGTTGGGAATGGAAAGTGTCAACCTACTTTGGTCTTGACTAAATCACTTTCTCTTTAACCTTTTTTTCCCTCTCATCTGTCTTTTTCTCCACCCCGGCGCCTTCTTAAGTTTTTTGACTATTTCTGGTCCAAGTAATCTGACAAGAGAAATGTTCTGCGGGTTAGTGTCCTTTCCATTAAAAGTTTTGGTAGAAACAAAGCAGACAAGCTGGCCAGTCTGCTGTGTGTTTGTCTGGTTGCCCAAGCTGCTCCTCTAATGGGCTCCTCCAGAGAGTATGTCGCAGCTCTGGCCAGAGTTGTCTTTCTGTCCTCCATATAGTGAGTTACTGCCTTTTTCGGTTGTGTTGTTTCTTTCCTTGAATTCCATAAAATGGATGCTTCTGAACAACTCCATTTAAGACTGAACACTTGTTTATACAGTGATCAACTTAGTGAGATTCTGTACTCAACTGGAGCCTTGCTAAGTTGTATGGATGAGTGTTGATGTTTTGGTTTTAGAAAGATAAAAAATATGTCCTTTCTCTTTTTTTTTTTCCTTTTAACACACTATGTAGCGAAATGAGCCTGGGAGATGGGAAGTGTAAGGGATGAAACTTTTTGAGAGTCATGAATTCATTATAATTAGAAACTGTTGTTTAAAGGATGTTGAGAGAGGTTTGAATGCACGGAGACTTACTGGCAGTCTCCCAATAAATCTTGGTTGCCATAAAGCAGAAGGATGCATCTTACAGTGGACTAAACAGCAGCAATTCCTGCAGGTTGTTGGAGCACAAAGTTTCTCATTTATCTGACACTTCTAGCCTGATTTTGACTATGGGCATTAAGAATACAATCAAGGCTGACTTTCCTTTCTGCTTAGTGTTTTTAGTTCTACATGGGTAATAAGAACGTTTGGCTCATGAGGTACAAATCTTAATTGCAGTATGTTCTGTGGTATCTGTGCACCACATGTCAATCTTAAAGGTCGATCTGATCTACTGACTAGTCTTTTACAGGGCTTAAAATTTATGAATTTTATTACTTAGTGATGAAAATTATCTTGTTTATTTTGCTGATTGTTTGGGTTGTGGTTTTGGTTGTTTGTGTTGGTTTGGTTTTGTTTGTTCTGGGGTTTGGATTTTTTGTTTTGTATATTTTTTGTTTTGGTTTGGTTTTTTTGTGTTGGGGTTTCAGTTTAGTTTTCTTTGAAGGAATATTGATGATGACTTCCAGCCTGTTGAAAGCTAGGTCTGACAGTATTAAGACATGGAGAGAGAAACTGCGGTAGGAAGTTTCTTTTAAAAGATACTCTTCTAATAAAAGTGCAAGACATCTCAAACAGCTTTGGAGGTATTAATCTTTTGCTGAGATTTGCTGCAGTAAAAATTAATTGAAGTATTATGTGTGGGTATATGTGTAAGAGAGGAGAATAAGATAACTGAGAAATGTGGGTAGAATATGATAATTAAAGTTAAAATGTGAATGGAAGCTGTTAATGCTTCCATAGTATGAATCCATTTAAGGTCCCGTGCCTTAAGTCTTGTCTTCCTAGACTCCACCTACACTCATTAAGAGAAAGGAAAAAAAGACAACAAGAAAGGAAAAACCACAAGGGATATGTGATGCTATGTTCTCTGGGTGATTTGGAAGACTGTAAGAGGGGTGTGTGTGTACACACGTGTGTATGACTAGTGTGATGTTTGAGCAGAACTTTCACATAGAGTGGTTAATTTACCTATTTAAATATTTAAAGTTAAACATTTTAGTGAACTTTCTGTCCTCAAAGTCTATGCTGATAAAGAAAAAAAGCCCCTCTTCTGAGGTGGAAAAGGGACTCTTGTGTGTAGTATATGTGCATGTTACTTTGCTAGCTGTGAAGAACAGACCTATTTTTTGGGTAAGGCAGTCAGGCGTGAAAGTTTTCACCTATCTCCAGAAGCAGGTGTGATCTACAGCCCTGATACTGCAGCACTTCCATCTGTAGGTTTTGACTTGTTTACCCAATTCATTCCTCCTTTTATTTGGAAAGTAAAAAGAAATGTAAGCTACTACCTGCAGCTGCAAAGCTGGAAGAGTACAAATGACTTGAAAGAAAAAAAAAATTATCATATAAAAGCACAATATTTTAAAAATTATCATATAAAAGCACAAGTATTTTTAACTTTGAGGTGTTCAAGATGCTGGTAGTGTCCCCAGTAATGCCAGCTGTGTAGTTGTCTCCTGTACCCACTTAAACCACTCTTGTAAGAAACGCAAGTAGCGGCTAAAATTACCTTCAGCGATGAGGGGTAACAATAAGGTAAGGAAGCTGATGACAACAAGTACAAACCAATGCTTTAAAAAAAATGCTAATGAAAGTTAAAATATCTGAAAAATCTGTGGGAAAACTGGCTCCTTTTTCAGAAACCAGCTCAGTCATAACAGTGGTGAGATGGAGGAGTCCAGTCTCCTCCACAGGATTCCCAAGCAGAGTATTGGCATTGCTACCATATAGTAGCAATACTATGAAAAATTCAATTTGTGTTTACTTTCACTAGTAACTATTAGCTGTTTAATCTGATACTCATGCAACAGTGTTGTGAAAAGGCTGAAAAATGATCCAGTGTCACAGATTCTAACCAATCTGTTACCTAGGGAAAATTGAATCAGATTTATTTTAATTACATCAGTCCCATTAATTAAAATTGTGACATACTTCATGTTTTGCATGTTACCTCCTTTTAAGGAAACATGTGCATGGTTAATTCAACTCGGACCATAAATAAGTACAGAATTCCATACTGAGGGTATTCAACCACAGTAGCAGCTTGCCTAAGGATGTAGTGGGTTCAGCCACTTGGGAGTCTTCAAGTCAAGGTTAGATGTGTGTCTTGAGTGGTATTTTCTGGTTAAGCTAGCACTTGTGAGATAGCATGGGATGCAGAAGTTAATGTGTGGCTGTAGAAGGTGCTATGCAGGAAATTGAGGAGATCATCTTGGGTCCTTCTGGCCTCAAGGTCACCATGGTTGTTCTGTACCATTCCTGATGCCAAAGGTGAAAAAAACATGAGTCATCTACTAACGAGCATAGATGAAGAGACTTTAAGGGCCATTTCTCCAAAAGCTGAAGTCCTTGAGCCTTTTTGCTTCCTTGTGAGTAATAAACATTTAACTCCTAGTTTAAAAGTTTTAAATAGGTAGTGGGCTTCATTTTAGGGTCCTCTTCTAAGATGGTGAGTAATTAAGATTATTCTTATACCTCACTGTGAGCTGTACTGCTTTTGTCTCTGCTTCACAGCAACTCTTATCCTTTTGAATATTGTGCCGGTTTAATTTTACCCTGGAGAGTTTGCCTGTCTGGCTTGCAGTGTGATGGTACAAATGCTCACCGTGATATAAAGAGAAATGGGGAGCGAGGTGTGGAGGAGGAAATCACCTTTCAGAGAAACCACTTCTTTCAGCAGCACTGCTGGTTTATGCTGATTTAAAGGCTGATAGTTTTGCCGTAAGATGACTCTGTGCTCCAGAAGTACATCTTAATGATGAACTGAAATGTAAAACATAAAAATCCTTTGCAGAGCAAGTTGCTTGGGGGCAAACTTTTCCTCGGAAAAGACACCATGTCAAATAAAGCCACTGCTATTTAAGTTCCCAAGTTTTTTTTCTCTAAACACTTCTGTGAATCTATTCTGTTCTTGCAAGTGCTGCTTGATTTAAGGTTAATGTCAGATGGGAAATATGTGGCTGTGAAACTACTAACATGGAACTAATGGAATGATTTTAATTCCTTTAAGTGACCTATCCATTTTCATCTTTATTACTGCATGGTCCCTGCTTCCCTCAGTGCTTTGAAAATTGAAGTGGGGGGAGGGAAGCTTTGTGCACGGCTTAAAATACTCATTTTGACAAAGGTTAGAGACTTGACTGGAGGGGCAGCTCTTTCTTCCGTGTTTTCATTTGTCCAGGCTGGACAGCTTTCTTGAGAAGCTCTCTGCATGTTGTTCTTTACCTGGCTTATGAAGTTGTTTCGCCCTGCTCTTGGGCTTTATATGATCTCTTGGTTTCTGAAAACCAGAGTGCTTGCTGCCTGAACATCAGTCTTCCTCCGTTTCCTATTTTTCCCCTTTAATTTGAAGGCCTTTGCAAGGAAGGGTGGGAGAAAAATGTAAGTCTGCTCAGCTTTTTCATCCATACAATCTCAGTTCACTTCTGTAGCCACAAACCTCTTTAGCTCCATATACCTATATAAGAGTATGAAAAGGAAAGAAGGGCTGAGTGGGAGACAGGCTGATTTTTGTGGAAAGTTATGCCTGTCTTTGAAGCTTGTTGCCACAGCCCTGTCCACCTGCAGAGCTGAAGGCTGTGATATCTGCCAGAAGTAAAGAAATAAGATCCAGGTGTGGAGCTGGTAAGGACTCTGAGATGTTGTGAAGCTCCAAGTGATGAAGATCAAAGCCTGCTAGAAGTGGCCTATAGAAGGGGTAGGGGTAAACTTCTGATAAACTAGCGGTTACATCTTGCATCCGAGTTCCTCTCTGGTGCTGCTGTTGGGAGGCAGAAGCGTGGTAACATGTGGGATTGCCTTGCAGAAGTGTGTATTAATATTTGAATATTGTGTATGCAAGGTTAATGCAAGGGACTGTAGAGGAATAGGGGAACTGTGAGCTGATGTATGCATGATGCTAAAATGGGTTACAGGCTGCTTAGTCATTTTATTTCTTATCCAATCCAGGTACTTGGAGAGGGAATTGGGATAATTGGTGTTTTGTTAGAGAGACTTGTGGTATAGAATGGCTGATAAACCGGCCTTTCGGGAAGGGAGAGAGGTTAACAGAGAGCATCTGTTACAGGTCTAGTGGACAGCCCTGATCTTAAACCTTGACATCATCTTTGACAATGTTTTTGTTTTGCTGTGCTTCCAATATGAGGAAACTGCAGTTTTTTCTTTTTGAAAGAGGTTTTGTGGTAGAGCAAATGAGGAAAAGCCTGATCTGATTCCCGTAGTCAGTGTTGTTCATAAGTTGCTTTGCAATCCTAGAGCAAGTCTGTGATTTGACTTGGTTTGCCTGTGCTTGCATAGTCTGCTTCCCTGGCTGAGAGGGACTGTAGGAAAACTGGGAAGTAAATCTATTCTGGATAAATTCAACAGGTACTTTTACTTGTGTGAAGGGGGAGGAGGAGAGGATGTTATTGACCTTCCCAACGATTTGAGTCATTGCTATGATTAAATACTGTATTAAAGATACCAAAAAAAAACCCCAAAAAACAAAACCAACCAACCAAAAAAAAAAAGATACCAGAACGCCCAAAATAAAAGTAAAAAAAGCTAATGCCAGTTAATGTATTAATGAAAGCTGCTGGTTTAAATGGCTTTCATTACTGTGTCCTGCAACTAGATGAATTCTGTCGGATTGCAATTTTATATATTGTACAAGGTGGTGATGACTGTCCGCAGAATAAGAAATCAGAATATTTAGGTTTCAGGTTGTAGACGTTTTACGTTCTGCTATCAAGGAAGCTGAATTGGTTTCTGCAAAGAAAAGCAAATGTAAAACTCTGCAGAACTGAACGTAAACATTGTAGCGCACTTGGATCTGCCCTCTACTCTTGCTTGTAACCTTACTTCTGGAGAAAGCTGACTGCACAGCCTTAGCTACCAAGACCTCACAAATACAGTAGGCTGTTGTTAAGATGATGCTTTAAATTGCCTCTCTGCTTAGAGGCTTTCAGGACCATAGCTTAAAAAGAAAAAAAAAAAAATCAGCTCTGTAGAGGGAAGCTAATTCTAAAATCTGTTTTAAAAGAAGGTAGAAGAAAAAGGACATGGGAGGTGGGATGAAGGCAGGAATACAAGTACCATGTTTGAGTGGTTTCTGGAAGTGGTAATGTCATCTGACTCCCTCTGCCTGGGAATACAGTTCTGAGGATGCTGCTGAAGTAGAGTGTGGTCCCAGGGTTGCTTTTTCTAGTTTGTGCTCTCTATTAATTTTGATGTCCAGGGACTTAAAGATCTTCTCCTCAAACATTGAATAAAATCATCCTATGTGGGCTTAAGTTCAGGCACATGGATTTGGTCCTTGTTTGTCAACCTGTGTTAATCCTTTTGTGTGATCAGAGTGCAGATCCTGGGTAGCGTCTCAGTACACCTTTTTAATTTTTGTTACTCCTTTTTTTTCTTTTGTTTTTTTTTCTTTCCTCATTTTAATGTTTCTCCATATTGACCTGAGTTAAGACTCTAGACTTTATGCAACATGGATTCTGTCTTGTTTTTGACAAATCAAGCTCTTGGAGTATAGCACTTGGTAGCCGTGTGGATTGACTGATGAAAAGATTATATACAGGCTGTAAAACACCACCCTGCATCCAACCAAGTAAATATGAACTCTACTGCATATCATTCAGTACTTCAAAGATATTATTGTAGAGGTTCTGTCCTGTCATTGTGTTATGCAAAGGTGTACCTCTGCATTGCCTTCTAATTATCATTTGGAAGGAAAACAGATGATGCCTGGAGAATGAGCTTCACTAGCAGAACTTCTCTTGTATGCTCTGTTCTCATATGTCTCATAACTGTTGATGAAAACACTAGCAATTTGTGAAGGCGCTACATAAAACTGCTTTGGCAGGGGGATGGGTAGGCGGGAAAGAGCAGTATGGCAGATAATGGGACAGTGGACCTTGAGCCACTGTGACAATGAGCTGCTGAGGGAGTTAATTTGCATTAGTTAAAACCAAAATAAACTCCTGCCCTCAACTAGAACTGCAAAAGCCATACTGATTTGATTGCACTCTTTGCTAGCAATCTCTAAACAACAGTAGATGCAGAATCCGTGAAATTATGTACTGGAGTTTTTTGGTTTGTGTGTTGTGGTGCTTTTTAAATCACTTTGTGGTGATTGTTTTTCTATCAAATCCTTTGTTTGTTGTTTTGTTGGGGTTTTTTGTGTGTTTTTTTTTAAGTGGAGAACTAAGTTTGTTTAAAAATAAAAACATGTAAATGTGAAAGCATTCAGTGAAAGAAATGTCTGTGAAGGTTAATATGTCTGATTTATTTTTGTTTTGTGGGGTTTTTGTTTAAGGTTTTTTTTTTTTCTTGTTATTGAGCTTATTGCAGGGATTGTGGTGATGTCATGACAAACTGATGACCAGGTTTACATTGATGTAAAATTCCTGATCCTGGGAAAAATCGCTAACTCTCTATGCCTTGTTTTCTGATCCAATACCATGGCTGTTAAATAGTCATTTGAATATCTGGGAGAGGTTAAGTCGGATACTTTGGTGTGAATGGTGAAAAGATTTAGACTTTTTCTTGCCTGGTTAAAATACAGGTTATTTACAACAAAGTGGTGTTCACTCAGTCATTGAGCTTGTGATGAAGAATACTTTTGGGTTGTTTTTTTTGTTTGGTTGGTTTTGTTTGGGTTTTTTTTTGTGAAATATTTTAATTTATTTTTATTTTATTTTTTGTTCTTGGAAATTCAAATGTTGCAATTCCTTGGCTCTGCAGGACTGCAGGCTTTGTCTGTCTCTGCTCAGCCAGCAGAGGCTGGGCTTGGAATGGACCATTGCTGACAGTTACAGCAGTTATAAGCTTAAGAAACAGATCCTTTAAATGTGCTTGGTTCAGTATGTCATAAAGAACCAACTTAACTAATTGCATTTTAAACCCCAGCAAGAGGAGCCAAAAGTCCAGCTTTGACAGATGTTCTTTGCTTTGTTTTGCTTCAGCAGCTCGGAGACCTTCAGGATGAGTCAATTGCCCAAATGTAGGCATCTAATGCTGTTCAAAACTGCCTACAGCATTCAAGACCCTGTAGGGGACTAACAGATACAATACAGAGTGCAAGGGAAGCCTGTGCCTCTCTGCAGCCGCGATGGGAGAAAAAGCAAGGTACTTGTGTATGTTGAGAGGAACAGTAGGTTCCTGTGATCAGGCATCTGAGTTCTACCCGAAATCTCCTCTACTTTTTCAACCCTATATATCCCTCACTGTCTTTGTACTTCATTGTGATAGTACATGATAGTGGTGTCTGTCAGTACCAGTCCAGTACTGTTAAATGTCTTTATCGATGACATAGTGGGAATCCTAGTCACCCTCAGCAAGCTTCCGGGTGCCACTAAGCCAAGTGGTGCAAGTTGATTCACTTGAGAAATGGGATGTTGCTCAGGGGGACATTGACAGGCTTGAGAAGTGGGCCTGTAGATTGTGTGAAGCTCAGTGAGGCAAAGTGCAAAGTCCTGTGCTGGTCAGTAGCAGTACAGACTGGGTGATGAATGGATTGAGAGCAGCCCTGCAGAGAAGGACTTGGGTAAGAAAAATTTGATAGGAGCAGTCAATATGCACGCTCATCCCAGAAGGTCAACCTGGGCTACATCAATAGAAGTGTGACCTGCAGTCGAGGGAAGTGATTCTGCTGCTCTACTCTGCTCTGGTGAGACCTTATCTGGAGTACTGCATCCAGTTCTGGTGCCCGCAGTACAAGCAAGACTGTTGGAGCATGTTCAGAGGAGGGCCACAAAAATGATCAGAAGACTGGAACACCTCTCCTATGAAGAAAGGCTAGAAAGTGTTCCAGCCAGCCTGGATGAGAGGCTTTAGAGAGCCCTTATTGTCTCCTCTCAATATTTCAAGTGCGCTTATAAGAAAGATGGAAAGAGTCTTTTTACCAGGGCTTGTAGCGTGATAGGACAAGAGGTAATGGCTTTTAAAGTAAAAGAGGGCAGAATTATATTAGATAAAAGGAAGAAATTATTTAGTATGAAGGTGATGAGACACTGAAACAGGTTGCCTAGAGAAGTTGTGGGTGCCCCATCCACAGAAATGTTCAAGGCCAGGCTGGATGGGGCTTCGAGTAACCTGAGCTAGTGGGAGGTGTCCCTGTCCACGGTAGTGGAATTGGAACTAGATAATCTTTAAAGGTCCTGTCCAACCCAAACCATTCTGTGATTCTTTGTTATTACAACATTTTTAATGGAGTGATGAGTTCCTCTTCTAGTATCATAGGCTGCATTTTATTTCTAGATCTGTGAATGTGGATCTGAAGTACTCTTCTCATCTTCTCAGCTTCCTGTGCTCACACAACATTACTCAACTTTGCCTGTATTCTGTTGTTTTGCTTGCTCTGTTGTCTAACTACATCAATAAAAGTCCTCTTCTAAAGAGCACTTCACAAAGCACGTGTCTAGATTTGCAACGCACAGTAAAATCTTGTACAGGATAATTTAATTCTCATGAATGCTGGCACACTGTCTCCCACTAAAATTGTGGAATTGCTTTCTGCTCTCCAAGAGTTTGGGAGTTATAGTTGCTTTTGAATTTTGCTCTTTTTTTTTTTCTTCTTCCTGTTTCTCTGCGTACTTGCTCAGTAGTTTCTTCTGTCACGTTTGACTAGCTCATGTAATACATCCTTGACAGGAATGTTTGCCAGAACAGATGAAAGGCATTATAATGAAAACAGCATTTTCTGGTAACAGCTGTCAGTCTAAATATGTGTCTTCTTCAACTGTAAGCGTATGGATTCATGGGTCCAACAGCAGTCAAATAGGAAACTTCTTTCCAGGCTGGGAAAGCTATTCATGGGCCAGAAAAACACTGCAGGTAACTCTTGTCATCCCTGGTCTGTCCATCACAGGAGAAAAACAATAGATCAACCCCTCAAACACAGGTTTCTATCACATTTTCAGTCTCTCCTACCTGACCTATAGAAGTTTGATTTTATTTATGTCTCTAGATGCTGCTGCTTAATTTTGTAGAATGTTCAAATATTAGGATGTACTTTATTTCCTTGATTTTTGAGACTGTATATGTATACTATGCAAGTTGATTTGGGTGTTTAAAAAGTTTGCTTTGACATCTCTGCCTCTGAAAGCCAAATACTTTGCCTTCATCCAGAAAATGATAGAGGCCAAGAGATATTATTCTTATTGAAATGTACCTTGTCAAAACAAAAATGGGATGGGAAAAGAAAGCTGGTCAGTTCCAAATTGCAAAAGAAACATCCCAGGATAGACCTGGGATGTTTGGTCCCAGAGTGAAACTCCTTGTGGTCAGGTCTGAATTTTTCTGCCTGCTCAGACAGCTTATGTATTTGGCAACATCTGTGAAATGATAATCCAGTTGCACTGGGAGCCTGTGCCTAGTCAACAGAAGTATTGAGAAGCATGAATGTGCCTCAACTCGGTGTGATTTTCGTTCTTTAAAATGCCTTATTTGAAACTCTGGGCAGAAGCATTCTGTGTTTAGAAACTTGCATTTTGACACCTTCTTTAGGAGATGCTTACCCTTATCCTTTTTACTTAGTCTAGCAAGGACAGGTCTTAAGAATGGGGGGGGGATGTGGAGCATGGGTGTGATTAAGTGCTCTGTGATATAACAGGCTGCAATGAGATTGAGTACAGCCAACCCTCCCTCTTTTGCACACCTGCACAGCTTCAGAAGGAAGAAGGCATGAGGGCAGGAAGGCTCAGATGAGGGACTGTGTGGTGTAGTTGTTTATTTTCAGCTGAGAAAGGAAGCTGCTGATTTAAAATGACCAAAAAAAATGCCAACTACAACAAAACAACCAAACCCAAAAAAATCCACATAGGTATTTTTATACATAGTCTTGTTTTTGACAGGAGTGTTTGTCCTTTCAGGATGTTCTTTGGATGGGCTGAAATACTGTTGAGAAGCTCCTCAGGCAAAGGATGAAATGGAATGAGGGGATCTTGTGTGTTCTGGGAAGTTATTGAAAGCCCTGTGTTACTGTTCAGCACTGGAGGTGTGCTGTCAGTCTGGGCTGAGCAGCTCTTCAGACACAGGCAGAGGAGGATTGTCTTTTCTGTGTATTTATCAAATGTGAAGTGCCTGATGAGAGCTTGCTCTTGCAGCCTTCAGTTTAAAAGCCTGATGTCACGAAACTTGAAGTCTTAAACCAGTGACAGAATAGAGGGATATCCATGGTTAAACAGCTGGTGAAACACTGTTTTCAAGATTTATGTTTGACTTTTTGTTTTTCTTGAAGATCTTTTAAGTGCTAAGCTGCTGCAGCCTAAAAGAAAACTCAGCTGGTAGATGTCACCAGGGAGTTTCTTGCTGAACCCAGTAGCCCCTTTTTTGGGAGCTTGTTTGCTGCTTTTCACTGGGAGGGAGGATGCTGAAAGGTTTGTTTTTCTGACATGACCAAAGTTGTTGACTCATTAGTAACTAAGAAACAGAAGCATTTACAGGAAAAGCTCCTAGAAGCTGGCAATAGACTTTTCTCTGAAAGAAAAGTTGTTTTGATCCCCAGTTTGGTTTGCTGTTTTGTTTCATGTGGGTTTTTGTTTTGGGGTTTTTTGTTTGTTTTGGGGTTTTTTGTGTTTTTTTGTTTGGGTTTTTTTTTCCCTGAAGGTTGGGGGATTTGTCCAGAGTAATCCAACTGCTGGTGAAGTATTTTGTAAAATATGACTTGGGAAGCATAATTAATATGATACCATCTGATCAGTCAGTCCTACAGAAAGGAACAAGAATAATGACTTTACATCTAAGGGTCACATAGTCTTGCATAATGTCAGATAACTACATTAAACTTGATACTGGGCAATATAATATGGGAAGAGAATGCAATAAATACAGCAATCTAGGGGTTGTCAGATGACCTAAAGTGATGATCTCATTTTATGATCTCTGGAAAAGGTATTGCTCAGGTATCTTTAATTATACTTCTTTTGTACCATCTATAGTAGAGACAGCACTGTAATTTTTCATGTACCTTCTCCTTTGACATCACTCCAGTATTTAAAGGAGAGTAACTGGACTGTCGGACGTGTTGCCTATAATGAATTCAGATTAGCTCATTACCCAGGAGTTGAAATAAGTAGTGAAAAAATCAGTTTAAAGCTCATCTCTTTGCAGGAATAAGAGGGAGGTTAGAACAATAAATCCTGTTCCCATACTAATGCATTTCCAGAATCTCTTCTGATTTTCAAGAAACATTGTACTTGAAGGACTGATCCTCAACAGGATTGCTTTGTCATGGGGTGAACAGTGGGGCAAAGGACTCTATTAATATGAAGTTCAGTGTTGGGTGTTTTGGTTTAGTGTTGGGTGGGGTGGTTTGTTTGGGTTTTTTTCCTGCAACAGTTTAAGAAACATAGCTGTTCTTACAAAGTGGTGGTTGGAAGATCAACATTTGCAGGACTCTTTTGACAAATTTATAGTAATTGTTGGGAAATTGGATCTTGACTGATGGGCTTAGAAAGGTAGTAATAGCATCCTGCTATTCATATGCTTTCATATTTACTTCAAATTAGACATGGAGAAAAGTGATGACAAATATCAGGAGGAGGTAAGTTTATTCTGCAAGCAGATAGCTCTGTTGCAGAGTTGTGCTATGCTGTGACCTCTGTTTTTAAACTTCAGCTCCCAGAGATGGTGATATGGCAAGCCGAAGCATGTTATGTGGGGAAGCGCTTTCAGAAAGCTGACTGTATATTAAGCCTCACACGAATTCATTTAAATTTGAAACCTGGAAATAATTCCTTTTTGGAGAGGAGGAATCTCCTCCCCCTAAAGGCAAGGTGATATTGGGTCACAGCAAAGCCTTCTGGGCTAGCAGTGTTGTGCTCTGCCCCATTTGGGCTGTGAGCTGAGGACAAAACTTTCTTGTGAATTTAAGCACATGGCTATGCTCTGAACTGAATAAACCTCTTAGGTGTCCAGCTTAGCTTCCACTCTGTATTGACTTTTATTGATGCAAACCTATAGCTTATGCTGATATAATCGATTATTTGATAAGATCTATATTATACAGGAAGGAATGTCAAGTCAGAATGATCATAAAGCTAGTAATGTGCCATCTTCATGTATCTTAGTTGCTGTGCTGATGCTGCGCAGAATAGCCTTGAAATAATGTGTCACATTAGACTTTTCAATAAGGATAGTAAAGTTTAAAAGTAACTCACTGGTGCTTCTGAGATAAAAGGCAGTAAATGTAATCTGAACCCTCCTCTCATGAGGTAGATGTGTCATTGTTACTATCTGAGGGAAGTATACCAGGGCTGTACCAAAGTGTGGTTCAGTGCCAAGTTGCCTGCCTAGCTTTTGCTTTGAAGGACTATGATTATAATTTTGGAACTTTACCTATGAAACTAGTGGCAAGTTGAAGTCTTATTTATTGTCCTGGAATGTTAAAAGCCTGAAAAAGCTGTAATGTGCTCCCATTTAAAATGGGACAACCAAAAACATAAGAAACACAAACGTAAGGATAAATTTCTCATTCTGTTGTGCGCAAGACCTTTTTATATGGTGATTGGAGAAAAGGAAAGAAGATAACCCCAGGAGTCACCCTCTGCTTCTGAATCTGAGATTTCTCCCTTCCACTCTGATGCTGTTTCATGGTACATTTTGTCCGGTCCAAGCCTCCTGCAGGTTTATACTCTGGTTGCTCAGATTTCACTATATTAAATAGTGTTTTTGTAGCATTGAACACCTTGGATCTATGTGGGTGCTGGTTTTGTCACAGTAGGAATAGTTTCAAATGTGTTGAGAAGTGATTAAAATGCTTCCTTTTACAGTAGGGTCTATGAAGACAAATTATGGCTACAGAAAGAGGCTTTCCTGCAAAGATCTTAAGGATTTGTAAGGAATTCTGTCTTCAACATGTTGAATGAGCTAATTTATCATTAAAAATTCATTACACTTAATTATATACATGCACTGAGAGGCTCCCAGTCTCTGTGCTCTTGCCTGTCTCATTTTTTCTGCATCCATTTTATGTTGCTTAGGCTGGACCATTACTCAGATCCTTAATGTCCTTCATCCATTCTTGCCTTCTGACGACTCCACCTTCACCAGTTAGCCATGTTTCCATCCTCTTCTCCACTATTCTTCTGTGATAGTTTTGCTGTGGTGAAAATATATTACTGTTTTACTTCTCATAGGTTGACTTTAAGGGGGGGGATGGGCAGGAACCAACCAACCAACCCCAAAACAAACAAACAACCCCCCAACCTCCAAAAAAACCCAAACAGACAATCACCATCAACAAAAAACCTTTAAAGCAAAAAAACAAAACAAAACCCCCTCATCTAAAATACTAGCACCACTACTTTTAGTAGCAAAAAATATAGTCTTGAGTTAAATCTATTTGAATTTTTGCAAGATACTCCGAATTTTGGGTACTGACCCAGGAACCCTGTCTTAATATGTATGATTAGTGCTTTGATGTTGCAGAAGGAATTAAATCATTTCTCAAGAAGTTATAGTATCTCTTATTTGAACTACTCCCATTGTACATCTGTGGCACTGTGTAATTTGTGATTCTTGTTCATGTGGGCCACAATCTGGAAAATGGGGATTAGCATATATTAAAATCAAACTTGTCTGATAACAAAATGTGGTATTTAGCTGAACCAGAGTGAACTGGTGCACAGGGATAACAAATTATGTGTAATGGAATTTGTTTGATTGTCTTATTGCAGCAGACCATTGATATAATAGAAGACTGCCTACCAAATCAGTCTTCTTCACAAAAAGACATGTGTTATTATTTTACTCTTACAGTTTGCTAATCACCTTGTTAGAGTTGTCTTCTCACATTATGAGAAACCAATATAAGTAGAGTGTTTCTACTTTTTCATTAAATTGAGGGATGGAAGCTTGCTTTTTCTGAAGCTGTAATTAAAGCTAGTTGTTCCTGCATTCATGAAGGCAATAGATGAAAAGTTGATTTAGAAGAAAGTACTTTCAGGTTTGCTGACTCCAAAAGAGCTAATTTCTGAGGGCAAGCAATTTTAGTATATTTTCAGGATATTTTAAAAGGCACGGTATTGTTTCTAAATTACATTCTGTATGCATCTTTATCTTGTAATGATTTTAAAAGCTGAATTTGGATTAACTTGATGTGGTCATTTGCATGCACAATCAATATTAATGTTTTCAGAATGAACTCTTCTAATTCCTTTGTTAAAGTGTTAACCTGGTGATGAGGAGGTGGTGTAGCAGTCCTGTACAACTTCAATAGCCACTTTTGTAAAATTAAGAATTTGTAACCAACACATAACCTGAAAGTTACTGTTTAAAGGCTGTCTGAGAGAAACTTAGTTTTGAAAGTTGTTTCCTCTCCCTGTACTCCAGTCATCCATCTTTATTCAGCCTCCATGGATCTGTAGATGGCATTTTAGCTTTAGAGTTACTGATTATGTGTTTCTCTACACGTGCTTGTAGACCTAATTTAGATTATGATGTTTTCTTTCTCCTTCAGCTATCATGAGCATGGATCATTACACTTCAGTTTGGTGTGTTTCCATAGGCACATGGGGTTAAAGTTCGGTAGGATGCATTCATTTTACTCTAGGGACTTTAGCGTAGACAGACTTTGGCAGCATTTATTGGCATAGATAAGATTTAAATTAGGCACACAAGGGTCAGAGTTTCAAAGATCCAGAGGATTGTGCTTTTTTTGACTCCAAAGGGTGCTGGCTGAATTCTTTTAAAACTATGGCTGTGAGGCCCTAGTTACAATTAAGTTGCATGTAAATATAGGCAGTTATTCTTGAAACACAACAGAATTATCTATTAAATGTTGTACTTTTCATAATGTGTACAAGAACATATTTGTAGTGGCTTGATCCAGGCAGAAGCATGATGCATATGGTGTTTGGTTGGTTTTTGGTTTTTGATGGTTTTGTTTGTGTTTGTTTTGATGTTTTATTTTGGGATTTTTAAACCCTTTTTTTTTTTTTTTTTTGTAAATAAGAAGTATATAAGGGAACTTGAGAGGGCTGTAGTCTGAAAATGACAGTTCTTTTATACCAAGGTGATTGCACTGGTGTCTAAATTTTAGTCATGTTGGTTGTAGTGGAGGCCATTCAGTTTGGCTTTCCTGAAATGCAGTATAAGTTTAAAATGGCTTCTTCATTTTAAGACAGTAGTTTCCATGGTCTGGTTTCCTTCTAACCATCTGAAAAGAGATTTAGAAGCACAAATGGAAACCAGGAATTAGCAGTTGAAGCTATAAGGGTAAAATTACAAGGATTATTTTACCCTCATGCTTCACTTAATTGACAGCTGGCAAAAAGTGAATTTTTCTCCACCCAGTCTGTTGTACCATTAGACTTGTGCTGTTGATCGTATGTCTGAGACATGCAGGCTGGGCTTTTCTCTGGAAAAAGAAAGCTGAGTTAGCTGCATTTATTGATCACTTATAGCCTGCTAATCCTGACATTTAGTTTATATGAATGCATAGAGGAGATAGAAGGACTGATGTCTCTTTGCTTAAATGCAGTGAGTAAGCCGGGCTTCTGTGAGCTATCTGCTGGATAGAGTTGAGTGAGCATCCCGTGCTAAATTTTGCTGTTTAATAACAGCTAACTTCTACTCTGCTCAGTGTTTGTACATACTTCTTTGCCCCTTTAGCACTTGGTATAGCTGATGGTGAAACCTGCAGCATCTCAAACTGCACAAATAAGAGGTCCCTGTTCTCTGTGTGGTTTCAGGGGAAAATATGCTGGATGTGGTGAAAATCTGTTCTTCATGGAAGAAAAGCTGAGCTGGAAAAGCTTTCTTCCATGTTCTGGAAGAATGCTTGGGGTATATCCACTGAATACAGTGAATTAACTTGGTCTCGTTTATGGGGTAGCAGAAATACTTATGTTGGAAAGAAAACTTCTTCTAAAAGGACTAGCTGCTGTCCCTGTCTCTTCATGAGATAAATCACACAAATGGGACACATTCAAGAGAGCAAGGCTAGCTCAGTTTGGGTTTCAGTGAGGAGATGTTGTTGCTTCTGGCTTTTTTTTAGTTCCTCATGGTACAAATAGAATGGGATTTCTTTGGTTGCAATTAGGCAAATGTATAATGGGGTCTTGTACTCTTTATAAAAAGCAGTGCTGATTTGTCTTCTGGTAATCGTTTTCAGGCTGCATGAAAAACATCCTGTTTAAATCCCTGCAATGTTTGAGACTCATGATTTCTCTTTCAGACTTCAGATGGGTCCCTCTCTGGGGTTATGCAGAAATGGAAGGAGTATCAGCTCCAATGCCTGAAATACTTGCATGAGGCACCCCCTATTGTGGCAGGTAAGCCCACTTGGTCGGGATGGGATGTATTAGTTTTTTTTAAATGTATTATAACAGCATCAAGGGAGTGATTATGAACTTGAAAATATTTCTTCAGTTTACTTTCCAGTCCATTTCTTCTTTATCTCATTTGCTTCTGCTTGCTCTCTGTGGAACTCTTCCCTTTGCTGAGGAAGCACTTTATAGAACAGTTTCACTGTAAAGATGTTAGTCTCTAGGTCCAGTGGCAAGTGGGGGCTGTAGCACATCAAAGCAGCACACTAATGTAACATCCCTGAAACTTGTTTAGGAGTCAGGGTTAAGAGAGCACAGAGGTGTTAGGAAATCTGGGACCATGCTATTCATGTTGACTTAGCAGTGTGTGGACCTTAAAGTTGGTATAAAATATTTTGAGCATTGTAAAATGCTGCAAAGGTTTTAAAAAAACCAAATAAACACAGACAGACAAACAATTGCCTTAATGAAAATGAGAATGCAGCTTGTCTTAGCAGTTGAGCTGCTGTAACGTGCTGAGAGCAGCTGCGATCTGCCAGCATCACGGTATATAAAGGACACTGGTGACTTGGCAGTGACACTCATAACTAGACACAGTGCGGCCTCTCCCTCTCCTATGCCTCAGTGCTTTTGTGACACACTGAGAAAGATAAGATGGGTCTAAAGTTGTGTCCGTGAAGAATTATTTCAAAACTGTTAATTTTCCTTCTCTTGACTATGTTATTACGGCAGAGCAAGCACAGTAGCTGATGACAACAGTGGCAGGGAAACATTCATCTCCCTCCACTCTGTTATCCTGTTGAGCGGTTGAGTGCTGCCCTCTAAGAATGACAGATTAATAAATCTGAAGTTGAAGTATTTTCATGTTGATTAAGTTGTAATGCAAAGTTATGGTTGTGTGTGGGTATTTCATTGATAGATCTATATATTAGGCTAGACTTTTCAACTGAACAACTGTGAACTGTTCTCAGGAGTGATTATCTACAGTATTCATAGTAAAAACAATTTTAAATTAAGCTGAGACACATAAGGGTGTAAAAGAGGAAAGATGGGAATGCATCAATATTGATTTACTTATCTTGTCCCTTGATTTAGTCAAAGCCCCCAATCTGTTCTTCAGTTCCCCCTGAAACAACAGTTTTCCTGTCGTGTGGGGATAAACTCTTTTGGACAAATAAATCTTGTTTTAACTCCCCATCAAAGTTTAATAGCATAATGCTGTTACAGCTTAAATGTATGTGTCCATATTTTCTTTTATCTTCTGCTCTTCAGTCTTTTCCTCCTTGCAGTATTAATACAAGGCATGACCTTTCCTTCCATTTCTTCACAGAAGGCAAGTTCTGCAACAGAACGTTTGACAATTATGCCTGCTGGCCAGATGGACTGCCTGGCACCTATGTGAATGTCAGCTGTCCCTGGTATCTCCCCTGGGCTAACACAGGTAAGAACCTTTCCTTACAGGCATATCTTTAAAGCAACCCTGTTTTCCTTGTACAGTCTTAGCAAGGGTAGAAGTGGTTTAAATGTCTCTGAGTACAGTCAGTTCTCTGCAATATAACAGTAGGAAAGGGACTCAGTATGATATACTCTTTATCTCCATTTAGCAGCAGACAACAAAAATGAGAGAAGAGACTTCTTAATGGTTGCACTTAGTTTGGATTGTTGTGCTCTCCTCCGTTTTTGCTGCTTGAATAGTGGTGACTTAATAAAATAATACTGTGATGCTTGTTGGAAACTACCTAGCAATAATAATGGTGTAGTTTGAAAACTGAGATAAAAAGAGCAAAGCCAGATGGTAGGTTATCCTAGTAGATGAAGATAAAAAGGTCTAAAATGAAAATGTTTTGTGCTGCTTCCTGAGATAAACTTGCTTCTCAGAACGCAAGATGAAAGTCTTGTCAGCATTTGCAAAAAATTTTCTCTCTGAAGGCCTGAGTGTGACTTTTAGGATTTACCCACTTATGCACATGTACACTTGATGCCACCTTATGGTAATGGGTATTAGTTTGCTTTGTCTAGTATTCTCTCTTTGAAACCAGTGACTTGTACAGCTTATTCTTTGTGAAGACCTTCCTACATTTTGAAGTCCAAATTAAACAGTCCATTAACTGGCTAACCTTGGTGTGGTGAATTGGCTTTGGTCCTTGTTAAGGATGCTGGTTAATGAGGATGGTTTAAATGTGGAGTGCATGTTTATAAGTGTTGGTACAAAAGGATTTCAGAAATGAAAAAGATAAAGGAATGGGATAGTCAGAGGATACTTAAAGGTATTGGATAATATGGAACCTGGGCATGATGCGAACTGTATGGAATAAGGGGCATAGATTGTACTGGTTTTAGCTGGGATGGGTGTAACTTTCTTTATAGCAGCCTGTATGGTGATGGTCTTTGTACATCTTACAATAAGTACTGATAATGCACCAGTGGTTTGGCTGTTGCTGAAAAGTGCTTGCAAAGCATCAAAGCTCTTTTTCCAACCCACGCCCTGCCCAAGGCCATTGGGCTGAGGGTCTGCAGGAGCTTGTGAGGTGACATAACTGGGATTGCTGACCTGATCTGACCAAAGGGATATTCCCTACCATAGGACATTGTGGTCAGCAAAAAAAGCTCAGGAACAGGAGGAAGAAAGTGGTGGAGGCACTCACGGTTATGGTGTTTGTCTTCCCAAGCAATGGTTATGTATGCTGAGACTATGCTTTCCAAGAACTGGCTGGACATCTGCCTAATGATGGGAAGCAATGAATAGATTCCTTATTTTGCTTTGCTTGCATATGCAATTTTTGCTTTCCTTATTAAACTGTCATTATCTTGAAGGAGTGGTGGTATTTTAGGGGGAAATCCTCACATAGGAATCAAAATGTCATCACAACACTGACAAAGGTGGAAAATTTACATATGCTCTAAAACTCCACCCCTTGTCCCTTCAACCCTTTACAACCACAAAAGATTTTCCACAACTATTCTCCTTTTTGGTAATTTCCAGTCCCAATTTTGCCTGTCACCTCTTCCAGTTACTGTCTTTTTCTCGACCAATGAGCTTTTTTTTTTCTTTTTTTTCCCCATCTTATTTTCTGCGCCATTCTGTTGTGGCAGGGGGAGCAGCTGGGTTGGGTCCATGTTTGACAGCTGGCCAAGGTCAGCTCATCACATTCACCATAGACTCTCCAGGGGCTGCAAGAAAGTCTCTGCTCTGGTGCCTGCAGCACCTCCTCCCCTCCATCTTCTCTGACCTCAGTGTTTGCAGGACTGTTTCTCATACTTTTTTCTCCCCTCTCACTGCCAGGCAGTGTTTGGCCCATCCTTACATACATTTCCCCTGAGGTGGCAGCATCATGGCTGAGGGGCTCAGCCGTGCCTTACAGTGGATCCATTGGAACCGGCTATGTCCAGCATGGGGCAGCTCCAGCCTCTCCTCACAGAGGCCATCCTGCAGTCCCTGCTGCCAACACCTAGACACAGATGTTCAGTACACTTGGTAATCTGCTGTAGCACTTAATGGCTCTTGCTGTTGAGTGGGAGAGATGTGTGGAAATGTACAAATTTGATGCTGGTATGTGGGGGGAAAAGTAAGGTCAACTGTTGTAACCCTTTAACTTCCTGGTGAGCTTTAAGCTTGTCTCAGAGTGTACTGGGTCTGACTGAGCTGCTTTTCCCCATCCAGCCCTCATGCTGCAGTACTGGGAGCTGGAGGGTGTTCATACCACACCCATGTTATGACTGCCAGTGCTCACACGGCACCAGAGGCTGGGGGCAAGATGGGGGGGGGAGGGCTCCTCAGAGCTGACCAGTGGGATATTCCATACCATATGACGTCAGCTCAACTA
>WUAM01000287.1:34533034-34552959 GCA_024336885.1 Actenoides hombroni | reverse complement strand
GACTGAGGGGGGACCTCATTAATGTCTATAAATATGTTAAGGGTGAGTGTAAGGAGGCTGGAGCCAGACTCTTCTCAGTGTCATCCAATGTTATGACAAGGGGCAATGGGAGGAAGTTGGAGCACAAGAGGTTTAGGGTAAACACAAGGGAAAACTTTTTCCCTGTGAGGGTGACAGAGCACTGGAACGGTCTGTCCAGGGAGGTTGTGGAGTCTTCTTCTCTGGCGAAGTTGGAGAGATTCTTGGATCTTTCAAGCTAGGAGGTAATGATAGGGCAAATTCACAGTAGGGATGTTCAGATCTGTTTCCTCAGCTCTCACCCAAACCATAGACTAAATGAAAATTATTTTCTTTGTGGTGCAAGAACTTGAAGTGACCACAAACCTTTCTGCCTTCAAGGCAAAATGCAAGGCGTAGCTGGTTTTAATTTATTTTTTTTTATCGTCACTAAAGCAAAGGAGTTGGGATGACTAATATCCTATGAGGGATGAGGAATAGTGGGAAGGGATACTAAATAAAGTACTCGTAGTTAAACTGCCTCTTGAGGTAATATAATTTTGGACGATGTGGCAGTGAGCCCAGCATAAATGCACATTTTGATAAATGTGATTCTTGGACAGTAGTGCAGGCTGGAGCTCCTCCTGCTCCCTGGAGGCTTCGTGATCAAGCTGCTCTTTGGTGTCTTATTTCCAGCTTCATGCTCTCAGGCGAGTGCCTGAGCCCTGGGTTTAGGATGTCTCTGCTATAAGCAAAGTGCCAGGATTGGAACTGAGTGACACTTGTGCAGCAGCTTTTACAGCCAAGAGTGGCTCCTTTCAGGAGAGCAGTGCTCAGATCACGCCAAAGGGTAGCTGTACAGAGCTGCTGATGGGGGTGCAAGCTCCTAAATTCTGATAAATTGTTGTTCCCATCAAAGGGCAAGTTGCTCATTTCAGGTACAAGCTAGTCTGCTTTGAAGACTGCCATGATGCTCTCATACTACAGAGTCCTTGTTTTATGGAGAAAATTGTTACCTTTTCCAAAATGTTTACCCTGCTGAAAATAGAGAACAGGTATTAACAGAGGAGAGGTCTATAGTACTTGACACACATCAGCCAGACAAAACTGCAGTCTCTCTTGTTCTTTTTCTCATTATCTCATTCTCTCATCTCTCTGCCAGAATAGAATTGATCGGATAGGACATACTGTAATTTTGCTTTACAATAAATAATGTTCCACTTTATTGTCAGGGACAGTTTGGTGAGTAATCTCACACTGACCTTGACACCCTGATGTTGTAAAATGTATATCAGGTTGGTTGTTTTAAGCAGAGAAATCATTTAATTTGGTTTTATTTCTAGGAAAAGGGCTGTAATAAGAAAATCTTTGTGAGTCTTTTGCCCATGTGATAACATTTTCTCCATATATAAAAGTATTTAGTTGTAGTATTTGATTTGATTTACAGACTCAGCGGAGAACTGGATAGATATTATTAACTTCAATGCTAACTCTTGGCTTTTCCTCTCTGTTGTTTATCCATTTAAAAAGACTGAGTTTTGGTCATCAATCCACATTTTAACATGTAGTTCTAATGAGGTGTGATTGACAGTGTTCAAATAAACTGCCATCATTAAGCTGCTGTTCCAAAGGTTGTGCAACTTTGAGTGAATGCATTTAGCTAACAGGTTAAATAAAATCAGATTTCCTATGTGCTGGCTGTAGATTTTATTATTTTTTTCCAGAGAATGATAGCCAATTCTAGAATGCAATAATCACTGGGGTTTGAAACATTCACTCAGATCTTAAAAAAAGATAGTTCGTTATGCTGGTCTATTAGAATTGAAGCTGATTGTTGTATGTTTGGTATTTGTACTGCATTAAAGGTAAGAGGGGCCTGAGTCAGTCTGCAGAATTCAGGTGTGGGCAAATGTGAATCACTTCTGACTAAACCACCTGCAAGCAAGAAGCTGCAATTGCTCAGCAGTTGAGGGAGAAGCTGTGTGCGTGCCTTCCTTCTGTCATGGCACGCAAGCAACCTCCAAGCCTGTCATTGTCAATTTGCCTCTGTGTATATTAATATGGTTGGGTTTTTTTTCAACAACAGCTTCATATGGAAGCTGAAGGAAATGAGATGCCTGGTTAGTTTTGAATCAGGCCCACAGCAAAGAAAGAATGTGTATCAATACTATCCCATTATCTATTTTTAGGAGGTTGAAGATTGCTGCCATCCTAAGTTGTGACCAGCTATGCAGAGAAGGAGTCATAAAAAGTCCATGTGAAAAAAAAAAAAAATGTTTTAAGAACATGTGTAGGTAGCTTTAATGCAAATCATGTGCTTTTCCTTGAGTGCTAAGAATGGTGAGACACTTGCAGTGCTTGAATCAAAATGTCCCTGATTAAAAGCCAGTGGATCCCTTTGAAATTAGTTGAAACTACTTTCATTTTGCTTGTATATGAAACAAAAGAGATCTAAAGTCTTCACTTCAGGTCTTTATCAGTTATTTTGGTGACACACCAGAGCAGAGGTTTTGGCATTGAGACTGTTCTCTGTCCCTCTTTCCAGAGAGGCAAGACCAGGGAAGTGTGTTCAGTTAAGGTAACATCTCTTCTGAGCTGTAAGTCACTAACAACCTTTTTGTTGTTTAAGCAGTAGCAAGTGACTCCCTGTGATGGAGACTGTTGGCCCTGTGTTGAGTAGATGGAGGCTGTTTGCCTTGTTCTAGGAAACAGAGAAACTAGGAATGGCTGCAGGATGATGCAGTTCAGGAGGGGTCTGCTCTGAAGGAGCATCCTGTAGTGGTCATGCTGTATAAAGGCTGGGGCTCATGGGACTGTGGTTCTGGGCCTCCTTTTCTGGAGGGGCTTCTGTGACCTGTCACACAGCATGCAAAGATGTCAGCACCTCTGGGCAGGGTTTCCTTGCAAGTCCTGCATGGTGCTGGTGTTGGATGTGCCCAGCTGCAGGGGATGAAGTGTCTTCCATGTGGTGTATATCCATGAAAGAGTCCTTCACAGCCCCCTCTGCTGATTTTGTGGGGGTTCTGTGGTATTCAACACATGACTGAAAATAATCTATTTCCACAGTGATGAGACTTATTCTCACATTCCTGTGAGTACCTGGCTGCCTGCAGTCCATCAGGTTTGTGTAGTCTTTCAGCTATTTCATGAGCATCTCACTATATATCAACAAAAGTCTCAATGCTGCCTTAAAGTCTTAACTTTTTCACTTTTTTTTATCTCATAAACATTTTGGCTAATAAATGATTCCATAGACCAGATGTATACATTCTCACGCTCTTGTCAGTCTCATCGATTTGCATTTTTGCTTCAATTAATTCTTTTGCTTCTTAAGGCTCTTTCTGGATACAGACAGACCCAGTTGCCTCTGGGTCCTTCACTGACCACCACTGTTTTGACAAGCAGGGAGGCTATGACAACCTGACACAGGTGGCTTGTGGCTACCCAAAGGTCTGTAAGAACCGTCAGTCCAGTTACAGTGTTTATGACTCTTAGATGTGGCAGGAACTCTCCTTTCCAGTATAATAGGGTTGCATTATTTTTTCTTCATATCTAAATGAAACATTGTCTTTCTGTCCAATGGCAAATTCCAAGTTTCCTTTACAGTAAACTCTTCCATTCTCCACTGTGTGCCAGGGTCCAGCATTTAATAGATTTTCTTCCTTATTATTTCAAAAGAAGTGTTATCAATGAAAAGAAAATTAAAATGTGTCATGATGATTTGGAGAGAAAATAAATACACTGAGGCTAAGCTTTCATCCCAATTATACCTTGACAGTAAGAAATACTGGAGGAAAAAAATTCACAGAGTTTCAGAAAATGTGAAATAATGCAACTTTTTTTTTAATGAAAAATCAATTCTCCTTTAGCAAGCTTTTTTATTTTTTTTATTTTTTTTCAGGAGTATAGTGGAATTTCTTTGTGTGAGATTGTTTCTCAATAATTTTGTGTTGTAACACTTCTTGATTTCATCTCATGCCATGGCAGTCAGGGTGAATTTTTGAGTCCTGAGATGCTCTAGACTTTAACCCCCTGGAATCCACCTTCATTGGCTTCTAATAGTAATAATATTTTATTTACTGATTCCTGGTTCCTAGAACTGTCTTCACCTAGATGTTTTGAATGGCTTACTTCAATTTACTGTCCATTAAGTGTGTGTGTGTGTGTGTGTGTGTGATGCTTTCCTACATCAGGTTTGAGAAATCTTTAAGATTGTAGCAACATCCCAACCGAAGGAAATGATTGGCACTGGCAATAGATGATGAGGGCAGGTGACAAAATATTCATAGCAGTTAATGGATGTTTCATATGCTTACCTAGTCTCTCCTTCTGTTTTTGTGTAAACATATGCAAACAGGTATTCTTAACAGTAAGGAAAAAATCTCCAGCAGGCATAGCTTAATTTTTATATCATCTTTATATTATCTCTAACTGGTATATTCAGTACACCAATTACAAAAGCAAATAGACTATGCCTACCAAAACCATTATCAGTTACCATTTAGCATACTCATTAGAAATGGCTTATTAGAATATGAATGTCTATATTATTTTTTAAAACCTCATTCTTCACTTAGAGTACCTAATACCACTGAAAATTATCAAACAAATTACCAGTTGTCAACTAATATGCAAATAGCCTACTGGGTTATAATTTCAAATAAGTTTAAAAATTTTCCCATTGAACAGAAATGCCGAGTTCTAATGAGTTCTAGTTTGCAGTAATGAGGGAGCTGACAGAAGGATGAGATTGCAGCAGGCAAGGCTGGGTTTGAGCAAAAGCTGTAACTGAAGTATTTTGTTAGCTCTGTAGGACTGAACCCTCCTCACTTGACTTCTCATACCTCAAGATGTTGTGTGTCTCTTTCTGAGCATTGCCTCAGTGGAGGCTAACCCTGGTTGAGGGATTGACCCAGCACTGCGTTTTAAGGGGTAGCTTCATAATATAGAGTAGGTCAGTTTAGTGGATCAGAAATGTGATTAGTAAGAAACTTCATCGGCAAAGCAGCTGACATCATTACTCTAGCTATGTTCTCACACCGGGGCACCTCTAGATTGCTTATATACAGCTGTAAAAGTTGTTAGACTTTCCCAATACTCCAGAAACTAGAGAGAGAGTCTCTTCTTTTATTTTTTTTTTTTTTTTTTTTGTGATACACTATGTCTGAGTACTACTTCACCTTTGTACTTTTATTGTACTTTGTGATTCAGTCTGAGATTATTTTATTTTGAGCTGTTTCATTGTACCTGATTTTACAAGATGAAGCTACTGACTGCTTCGGAAAAGCATTTTATTTATTGCTGGCTTTGTTATTCAAATGTGTAGACAGAGGAATCAAGAGTATGTGAGTAGTTTAGGCAAAGATTTACAGCTTCATATTGTAGCACAGATGTTTGTATTGGCTTCCACATTTTGGGGAACTTGGGTTACCACACCTGTTCTGGGGTTTCTCTGGGTCTGCGTGGTGTCAGAAAAGAAAAAGCACATTTACTCTTGTGCACTGCCTTTTCCCTGTGAGTTTTGTAGCTGAGGGTTAACGTTTCCAAAATTTATGTCTTAGAATCCAGTATTTCAGTAAGCTGGAATTCATGCATGTTGTAAAATCCACACAAAGATGGCAGCAACTACTTCAGACTGCTCCTGCTGAATGGCTAGCAGTTGTCCTGGACAACTGACCCCTTTGCAACCACATCCTCCCAAGCTGCTCTTCTCCTGTTAACCCTGTGCCTCATTTTGCTTCTGGCAGTGCTGCATGGACAGGTGTACCGGTTTTGCACCCCGGAGGGCACATGGCTGCTGAAGGAGAATTCGACCCTCCCCTGGAGAAACCTGTCCGAGTGCGAGGCCTCTGACCAGGTAAGAGTTTCAGTCTCCTGCTGCTGCTGTTGTCTAGGATGAAACAGAAGAGGGGAAAAATACAGCCAATGACGCCTGCTCATTTTTGTCCTGTCAGGGTAATCTTTGACCATCTTGTCCTGGCTCACTTCAGTGAGTCTAATGGTAAGGGACATTAGGACTGTCCCCTTCAACAAAGGGCACATGGAGGGTGGACGAGAGCAGGTTTAAATGTACGTGAGGGAGCCAAGAGAAGTGAACCAGGCAGTCCCAGCTGCAGGGCAGTGCAGAGGGGGCTCAACTGCAGCCCACCCAAACCAGAGGGGTGACCTAATTCATTTGCCGTTTGTTCCATTGGTACATCATTACCAAAAAGTGACTGTTCTCTCTGTTTTGTTAGCAGCTATTAAGGTGATTGAGATGAACTAAACCAAAGGATATTTGCTTTTCACCTTTGGCCTGGGGGCAGTCCATGCTTTTTGTTTGTTTGGGGTGGTTTGCGGTTGGGGGTGGTTTTTTTTCTTTTTACCTTAATTTGCTGTGGGCGATGGAATTAGTCTTGTCAGTGTTATTTTCTTGCTTTAGTGCTTTATACTCTGCAGGGAGCTGAAACTTGGGGCACCAAATGAAGGAGAGTGTAAGGATTTCTAGGGGATTTTTGTCAGCCATTGGCGTCAGCTAGTGTACTGTGTGCGTTCCCATGACACGTGATACCATTACTGCTGTGAGCCTCCAAGAGCAGTGCTTTTCCTCACGTAAATTGAGTGTGCTCTCTCTGTCCCAGGGGACTGGGAACTAATACATACGTAGCCAAAAGAGTTCAAGTAACTCCCAAGTGCTGTGGGATCTGTGTCCTCTGGAGTTCCCATTGCTCAATGCCTTGTTCTTCAGAAGGGATAAATGGCTGCAGACTAGAAGGAGATGGGAAAAGAGGTAGTTTCTAATTCTCTGAATATGTTACATTTAACTTTTTCCTTTAATTTGCAGCCTTATTCCTTGTCCCTTCCGTGGTCTCGGGTATTCCAGCAAGCACGTTATCTTAATGCAAAGTGTAAACCTGGTCATTTGACTTTTCCTTGTTTTACCATTATGGTTTCTTGCAGAGCTGTGTTGGGACATGCCAAGGAGAAAGATACCTAATGCTAATATTTGGTCATTTGGCACCTGTCTCTAACTTTCCATTAAATTATCTGGATTCTGACACTCTGCATGCATGCTGTCACTCCCTGAAATGTGAACAGCCATGTTCAGTATTCCAGCTAATGTATAGTATATATATCTCCCTAATAACCTACTTTGTACATGAGAACGAGAGGTTGTTTTGATAAGATTTCTGTATATTATGTTACAACTGCTTCTAAAGCAAAATCCAAAAGGTTTGAATGAATCCTTATGAAATAGCATGTTTACTTTTAAGTGTGCAAAGTGGTTTTGATCTGTGTAGTTGTTTTAAATTGTCAGATCTCAGTAGTTTGCGCTTTGATACTGAAGAGATTTTTCTTTTCAAGGCAGCTCTCATATCATTCCCTTTAAAACATCCACTTAACAAATCCCTGAGGAACAACCTGTATGTTCACCTTAAATCCTCCTGGCTCTGCTGTACAGTGAATAGCCATACTTATTTCTGAAGTACAACAAATGTATTCCTTTGTACAGCACAGGTCTTGGGAGTCAATTGCAGAATTAGCAGCTTGAAGAAGGGAAGTACAAAGTCTATTTTCGAGTCTATTTAGACAAAACAACATGCTTAGAAATGAACCAGAATAGAGAATATGAATGTGCCTCAGAGGCTGAGCAATAAGCCTGTGTTATAATTTAGACCTGCCTGTAGCTTTTTCGAATACTTCCTTTCTCCCTAAAGATTTTGACCAGCACTTCCAAGCAAGTGTCTCACTGGTCATTTCTTCAACAATGAATCTGAAGAGAGTCATAGACCCAGGACTGTTAGGGGGGTGCATGCATCCCCACTGCTCTGGCCTGCATCGGGTCACCCCCTCCCAGGCAGTTCTCTAACACCCAGGTCATGAGGTAATGTCAGGCTATGGTGGATTACCAGGAGGTTTCATAGTTGAGGAAGAATAGAGACTATCTGGGGGCAGGAAAAAGTGTAGCTGTAATGAATGCAAGGCATGCTTTGCCTCAGAGTCAACAAATGGGACCTGACTTGTTTTATTTCTAAGTATAGATGTATCCAAAGGACCCTCGTCGTTACACGGTAAGAGGCTTGCTTCAAGCGTTCAACTTTGAAAACATCAGCGTTGCCGTTTTTACTGTAGGGTTGAGCTGTGTCTGTGCTTTCTGCCATCTGTTAAAACTTGCTTGTGTGATATTTCGTGCCTCTCCAACTTTATTATGAAATAATGTCACATTATCTATTTTCTAGCCTGGCTGCAAAACCCAACTGTTTGAGCAAACACCTGGGAACAGCTGGGGAATTAAGATTAAATTTTTATTTCTTTAAAGCATATAGAAAGTGGAAGACTGATTTGATATGTGCATTTAAACTTGAAAATAGGAGAATGACTTCTGATTATCATTAAGAAAAGTGGGAAAGCAGCTGGGAGAAAAGAACTGAAGCCCATGAGCTCTCTCTTTTCCTCCCTCCCTTTCTCTTTTTTTTTTATTTATTTTTTTTTCCTTTTTTCCCCTTTTTTTTTATTTTTTTTTTTTTTTTGCTGTTGTTTGGTTGGTTTTTTGTTTGTTTGTTTTTTCTTTGGTTTGGTTTTGTTTTGGTTTGGTTTTTTTCTTTTTTTTCCTTTATATTCTCTCAGGATGAACCAGAAGAACAGCTCCTGAATTTGTCCATCATATACACCATTGGATATGCTCTTTCCTTCTCTGCCCTTGTAATAGCAACTGCCATTCTTCTTGGATTCAGGTAACTGGTGAAGCTCTGAAGAGAGTGGAGAAAATATGTTATGTTTTTCTATATGATAATACCAGACTTTGACAGAAACATTTGATTATTATTTTCCCTTCTTCCATCACCTCATTATTTCTCTATCTTATGTGTTCCTTCACACAATAATTTCTTCTCAAAATGCAAGTAAAACTCCTAAATTTTTTTGCAGTATTACCTGTATGAATGTGTGGAACAGATGAACAGTTGAACTGTTTTGTTGTGGTATTTTTTTATTTCAATGGAATTTCTTCTGGAAGAGAGTGGAAAAAGAGAGAGATTCCAGCATTCCCTCATGGTGTCACCTTGCAGATGCTCAAGATGGCGTAGGACAGAAATTTTCATCTTGCCTTGCTTGGAATTACACAGAGCATATAAGGGTATATTTCAATGTAGAAGTGAATTTTTGACACTACTTTTTTTTTTTGAGAACTTTTAGAAATGCTTATTTCTTTTGTAATATGGAAGAGAAACTAATTTTGAAACTTAGTTTCTGTGAAATAAATTGCTGTCACCTGGTCAGATTGGTGTATTGGGTTCACGCGGGTATGAATCAACAAGTTCCATGGAGTGCATCAGAAGAAAGAGACTGTTGATTGCATGTTCCGATGATACACTGTGCAGGTTGGTTATAACAAAGAAGGAAGGGGAAAAAATTACAAAAACAACAAAACAAAACACAAAACAAAACAAACGACTTTGGACTCCAATGGAGAGATCTCTTTTTTGACTTTGTAAATGCAAGAGGTGTCTTGATTTCAGCCAGACTTTCCTACAGTTTGAGGGTTCTGGGCACAGGAGATTGATATTTAGAAAACACACAGGTAAGGTCCTGCTCTGTTGTGGGAACAGATGTCCCTCTGCCATGAAGTCCTGCCTTCTGGATGCTGTATATAGCCAGGTCCCATTATCCCTTTTACACACTGATGAGTCTGCCTCCTAAAAAAGTATAGTTTTCCATCTCCTGGTACTATTAACTGAAATCACATCAAGAATCTTCACTTCTCTGATCCTGAACAAACTTTCTTCCCTGACTAAAGAATTACCATTGCAATGTAATGATCATTTGCTCCGTGCCAGCACTCTCTTTTAGCAAGGTCCTCCCTCTTAAGTACGTATACCCCTTACATATTTAAAAAGATAACTCATGCCTTTTAGCTTCTAATTTCAAAAACTAAACTGACACAAGCCTTCTAATATTTTATCACACCTTTTAGCATTGTATTATCTTTTCTCCTTCTAGTGGAGAGGCATAGGCTAGCAATCTCAAAGATTTTTAAATTACCACAGAAATGCAGAGACATGCTCACCCTCTCTGAATGCCGCCCGATAATTATGATTTGTATGTGTTGTACTTGTGCAACTTTGGGACTTATCTGACAAAACACCAGATGGTCTTGAAGTCTCAAAATGTCTCCCAGGATAAGTGCTTTCTCCTTGTTTCACCCATCAATGACACTTTTTGAGTAATCCTAGCAGCCCAAATGAGAAGGTCACAGAGCTTAACCATGTGTGTTTTGAAGGAAGGAAGTATGGAAAGAAAGATGCATGTGTTTTTTAGCAGGGAACAGAGAACAAATTTGCCACCAAGGGCTGGTAAGAGAATGGGAATGTTGATGCCCTGGCTTTTGTGGGGAGATGATTTAGCATTTTTTCTTTAACTGTAAAGCAGGGACTGGAGAAGTGTAAATGAGTGTGTGCTTCTGAATTTGAAAATGAGGTTTCAGAGATGTTAAAAGGGCTTGAAAGCCTTGTTAAAACTATGCTGACAATCCATTTTGTGCTTTCTTGTCTGTATTGTTTATCTGGAGACAACTTGGTCCTGGATCTCATGAAGTAGGACTTACCCCTATATTGCAGTTGTTGCTGGATTCCAACTGGAACCTCAACTTCTGGCCTCTCCCCAGTAGCTGTGCAACTTCAAATGGGATTGAATTCAGTGGCACCAAAATGCTAATGTTCTCCACTTTTGTAATAAGACGGCCTTTTTAAGTTCTTAGACCACAGAATAACTTTTATATTTGTTTTTAATAATAATACAACAGAGAAAAAAATATACTTAGTGTTCAATTTTTCATCCTCTGAACGCAATGGAAGAAAAGTCTGTAATTTCAGTGATGGAAGCTGAATTAGGCCCATAACTTTATGACTGAAACAATTTGAATAACTTGAATTGCCTGAGGCAGAAATACTCAGTAACTACTTGTAACTTATTTTCTTCAATTGGCTAATTTACATAATTTTTTCAATCAAATTTAAATGTAGCAGTTCTTGAAGGGTAGCAACAAATAAATTTTGAGTTAAAGAGAAATACATATTAATCATAGGTAAGTTTTGAAATAAGCTTTGACTTAAAAGTGATGCAAAAATATTCTATTTGACTATGAAAAAAAAAGGTCTTCCTCTTCATTGTAAAACTGATAACTTTCAGACCAAGTCTGTTTTTCTACTCAAATTTATAAAGCAGTAAAAATAGACATTTAAAGCATAAGTTCACTGAAATTCTTGCAGGAACAATTGCTGGTTATCATGTTACCTGTACCTTTTAGCATCAAAACAGAATCATGCCCAGTGTAACGTCCTTTGAAGCAAAGTGTGTATGTACCCTTGGAGTGCCAGAAGAAAAATGTTTGTGGATAAAGCTGGTAAAACATTGGCAGCAGTCTGCAGTTGGATGCTATTTACATGACTGCAGTTTCTTTTGCTATCCCTTAACATGCTTGTTTTTGACAAGTAGCAATTTTATTGTCTTTGCAGATGGCTGCTGAATTTCAAGAGGATTTTTTCCTTTTTCTTTTTTTTTTTTCCTCTGTTCTTTTTCTTCAATTCTGAAATACAGAGGTGACAATTCTGTTCCTTTTAGTTCTACAGAAAGTATTTATAATTCCCCTAGGAAGCAATCTGATTTTTCTCTTGTTGTCAAGGTGGTAATTTACAGGTGAATTGGTTTTTTTCATTGTGGGTCTGAGCACAACTAAGAGATGTACTGCACACCAGTTTCTCAGCCTTGCCATGGTAAACCTGTGCAGCAACACTGGGGTCAATTCAAAGACATTAGATTCAGGATTATGTAAAACTTGACTTTTTTAGTCCTTTCAGATATGTCTTCTGAAAATTATTGTTATAGTCAAACTTCTAAAGTATTTTTTTCTTTGTGCACTGATATCCTTCCTTCCCCCTAACATTCACACTTAGGGCTGAAGTTTTGAATGTCTTTTCCTTCATAGTGATTTCTTCCCAAAGACAGTTTGAAATCCCTACAGCTATTCTCAAATTACGGGATTTCCTCAGGTACCTCTTAATTGCCAACAAGGCTCATTATTCCTTCCGTTAGTCCTATGTGTGAAGTTGCAGCTTTTACGTAGGTAGTGGATCATGACTAGTTCTTCCTTTTTACAGACATCTGCATTGCACAAGGAATTATATTCACCTGAACCTCTTCACCTCTTTTATCCTCCGGGCTATATCTGTCTTCATTAAAGACTCAGTGGTGAAGTGGATGTACAGCACAGCCACACAAGAGCACCAGTGGGAAGGACTTATCTCCTTCCAGGTAGGGACAGACAGTGTGGTGTGGTTCTTGCGATATTGAAGTCATCAGTGTGGTGTGTCTACATGACAGCAGGTAATTTCATTTTGTACAACGAGGGTTGCATGAAATGCTGGGTTTTGGCCCATGGAGTTTCTCTGAAACTTGTAACACAATGTATCTGGCTGTGGTTGTGCTACCCAAGGCTCTGTACAGGCAAGTAGTTTCTTTGCCTGTGGGAAGTTTGCCCCTACTAGACAGAGAAAACATGAAAAAGTGATTTTTTGATTATATATACAAATGCCCATATCTTCTTCCCAGGCTGCAGGTTCATTTCTTCTAGCAATGACAAGAGGGCACTAATTTCCCTAAGCCAGCACCTTTTGTGATAGGACTGTCTGTCTTCTGTAATGACCAAATTAGCTGGTTGATCTTGGAGATCTTTATAATCTATTGATGATGGAAAAAAAGGAAGCATCTGATTAAAATGCAAATTTGAAAGTATTTAGAAAGGCATTAGAGGCTAATTAAATACTTATAATCGAAGGGAGAGGATATACAACTCTTCTGTGAATATGATGAAAGCATGCCCTTACCACTTCAGATCTGGAATACAAAATGTACTTGAGTCTTCAAAGGAAGGAATTTTAATTATCCGTATAGCTTGTGTGATTCTAGAACATGGGTATAGTGTGTGCTGCTGCAATGCAGTGTTGGGGTCATGATGGGTCTGTCTTCTGATGCATACTTAGTACCCATCCTTTTCTGATGCTCTGCCTAAGGCTTAAGTGCTAATGCCACATAGTGAATCTCTTAATGATGATTTATTTCTTTTCATCTACAGTGTATCAATTGGCAGAAAATAACATTGTAATACACATCGTAAATGGCCTGGAAATGTTCGGCTTGGATTGTCAGTCATTCCTTCCTTCCAAGAAAACCTAGGCTTTATGCTTTCACCCATGGTTTATCCAGTAGTGGTTTCATCAGATTTGATGGATATATTAATTGGGTAATCGGGTTTCATATTTATCTAAAGCCCTGCTGACCACCTCTCTGTGATTTACCAGCCAAGAGAGATTTTGCCCTTAAATGTGATGTGCTGGGCAATATTGCCATTCCATCAAAAATCCTTTGATTTTGAAAATAGTCAACATTATGGCATTCACTATTTGCTCTTTAATAGAGAAATTCTCAGCTGCAGAGTAGAATGGCTGGGGAAATGGAAAGATTCACTGACTGCAGTTGATAAAGTACCTTTCACTTGCTCTTCTTTTCAGTTTTGCAGTGTGCTTTTCAAATTATAAACCATTGCTTATTGAGGAGAAAATGCAAAACATGTAATTTTACTTTTTTTTTTAAAAAAAAAGAGGAATGTTGTTGAAAGCCTCTATCTGCTAAGCACCTATTACTGACTTCTATCCCTTTGGTACTCAAATGTGATTACTTTAGCAAGCATTGTTTTGAGGAGCAAGAGTAGAAGAGAGAACCAGTCTTTGGGGTTAGTATTCTTTTATTCTCAGCCCCTGTTGCATTCATTCGGGCTGTGCTTTCTTCTGTCACAGGAATCACTCAGCTGCCGCTTGGTCTTTGTGATGATGCAGTATTGTGTGGCTGCAAATTACTACTGGTTGCTGGTGGAAGGCATATACCTGTACACACTGCTGGTACTTTCGGTTTTTTCTGAACAGAGGATTTTTCGTCTTTATCTCTTCATTGGCTGGGGTAAGTTGATCTTTCTATATGTCTGCCTGTGGCTGTGTGCACCGGCAGCTGGTATAATAGGCAAATACATTGTGTGTCTATTGTAGTGCTGCCCAGTTCACGTCCTGCACTCTCCATTCCCTTTTTGTTCACAATCCCTTATCTTCTTAGAGTTCAAGGGTGCTGTGCTGGCACAGCTCCTGGATGCTCACAGTGTAGAGGCTCTGTGTTCATAATGCAGGGACTGTGTGACACCTCAGAAACTCCTCAAACCAGTGGCAGACACATAGATACTTTCCCTGCAAGACATCAACTTCCCAATACAAAATAGGTGTGGGTCATTCCAGGTGAGGGTGGACTTTCCTGGTCTGCCCTGCTTCATCTCATGAAATTTTCCCATTACATTCCAGATGTTTTAACTACTTCTGATGCAAAATAGCAATGATATCTCTATGTACATGGTCAAGGATAAGAGTAGAGAAATGGTGGCAGCATGAGCTAGTGGGCTGCAAAGGGGCTGATGAACAAGGGACTTGCTAGCAGGGAGTTGTCAGGTTGGTTATGTGAGCAGAGTCAGTGGTCAAGCAGTGATTGTCAGGCAAAATAGTGGTCACAGTGCACATGCCATGGGCATGTGTGTGCTTGAGAATAGGGGCTGTGATGCCTTGAAATCAGTTGGCAGAGCCAGAGTCACCTTCTGTAGAAATGCTAAAGCTCTGAGTCTTTCACTGTTTAGTTATCCCAAAAATATATCGCTGTTCAGGATTAATCCTACTTTTGGAATGATCTCGTGTGTGCTTTTATTGCATTCTCTCCCTTCGTTTTCTCCCCCTCCCCTTTTGGTGGAAATCAGGCGACTTTTGGAAAGCTGAAAGTAAATCCAAGTAAATACTGCAAGTGCTTTCACAGCTAATACTTTGAACATTTAAGTTGCTTTGTCCTTCTCTCTTTATGAATTTGCCAACCGCAAATAGTCTATCAAATTAGTTCACTGGTAAAATGCATATAAATGGTGTACTGTGAATTACTTCATTCTACTGAACAATGATATATGAGGAGCAAAGGCTTTTTAGCATATTGTTGGGAATAAGTGCAGGTAATAGCAGTTTCCTGATGGAGAGTTTTAGTTTAAAAATTCAGTATCTTCCATTATTGTTTTCCACAGGACATGCAGCAAAAGCAACATATTTTGTACAAAATTTGAGCTATGTATATTTTAATCATTAATAGCCATACCCTCAATTAAAAAAAAAAAACAAAAAAAGGGGGATCCTGAAGCACTGACAGAGGTCTTGAGAGGAAATGGAAATTAGAGCAAAATTATATCTAGCCAACTTCCGAGGGTGTTGTGTTGTTTTATAAGTGAGGGATGGAGTGGTTTTGATCTGAATCTCTTAGAGTTTGTCTCTTGCAAAAGCAGAAGACTATTTTGGTTTTGTTCTTCCTTTACAATGGAAACTTTGCTACTGTATGTTGAATTTCTGGATTAATTTGTGAAAATGAGTGTCAATGCTGGAACTTGGCACTGGATATATGGGTTTCATCTGAGCTTCCTAGAAAAGTTCTGCCCCATGCCATTCAATCCTCATATGTACAGTTTCTTGCTATTCTAGCCATGGCTCCATGTGCAAATCTTGCCCGTGATTCTTCATCTTCAAATGGAGAAGCATCTGCTATTTCAGTGTTCCCAGGTTTGTTACACTAGATAACAATTTTGTCTGGAAAGAAAGGAAGTTTTTTTGACTCTTTCTTGCTTCTTCACTAGTGATTCCATTTTTTGTGTGCTCAGGTGCCTTTCTGCTGTATGCAATGCTCAGTAGATTTTTTTTTTTTTTTTATGGTTTTTGTGAAGTGTTGTAGCCTCGGCAAAATGACAAGGCTTCAGAGAGACATTAGGTTCCTGTTTGAGCTGAGAGAGTCCTGGTCTTTGAATTAGTTTATCAATGGTAGAAATAAAGCATGATCAAAAAATAAGTATTTATTTGATTGTCAGAGCTGTTTTGGTACCCTGAACCTTTGTCCTGTTAATGAATTTTCCTCTTACAGGATAAATTTTTAGCTTTTACTCATCATTTGATTAATATTTATGTTTTAAAATTTCATATATGTATTATTCACAAACTTACTGGTTGTTAGTGATTTTATGTTGTTGTTCTTCTAATTATAACTGAACTTTGTGATCACTCACAGACCATATAGTATTGTTTTTGCTGTCAGAATGCCTTCTGCAATACCCCATGAGATCACATCTGTATGCACTTATACTTCTCTCAAATGTACATATGAATAAAACAGTGTATTCTCCTCAAGGCTTTTTTGTCCACCTGAGTGTTCGTACATACTCTTGGTCAAGATGTTTGCCCTGTTGTACTTCTTTCAAGGAGCAACAGGTCCTAAAACAAACAAGAGCAAATTATTTCTTCAGGCAATCTGAAGCAAAAGTGTAATGTAAGGGCCAGCTTTCAAATATGTAGAAATGTTGCAATATCTATTTCTCTCCAAGCTTTTGAGCTGCTATATAAAATAGTGACATATTTTCTGATAAGAGGGAAAAGTCTACATAATTGTGTACAGAAAAAAAAGTACTTCTCTCACTTTGTCTATCATGATCTTTTAATCTCATTTCAAAACATAGAAAAAGGGTGAACCTGCTTTTCAAATAGAAACATGTAAAATATACCGCTCAGTCTGTGTTTTCATAGGAACAGCTAGCAGATAGTGAAATGTGTAAAGAAAAATTAATATAAATAAATAGTTGCAAAATATCTTATTGCTGTATGATAATTTCAGGTCAATTCCTAGTGTTATTACACAGTAGTCCATTTAGTATCAGTTCAAATCAGTAATTTGCAAAAGCTAGAGAAGTTATAAAATCTTGATAGACATAAGGAAACTCACGTAGCTTTACAAATTGGGAGTCATTTATATAAGCATCATGTGCATTGGTAGGATACTACAAACCTTCCTGATGACTTGTTGGGTAGCTGTATTCCTGTAATGGCCACTTCCTTGCCGAGATCTCACACCATACTAGGCTTTGAGATGGCAGTGTTAAATTTTTCCTATTTCATTTAATGTTGTGTCATGGTTTAGGGTCAGGGCAGCCCCTTAGACCTGTAACGGATGCTCACTGTTAACCTCCCTCCCTCCCCAAAGGGAAAGAGGAAGGGAATAAGGGAGAGAGACTGAGCGATTAGAAAAGGAAACTAGAACAGCTTTAATGAAAATGAAATATATACAAATACATACAAAACCAGCATGGAACCCAGCCTTCTGATGGTAATTACATCACTGTCACCACTGATGCTGTGGAGCAGGCAGTAGGAAGTCCCAGACTGGGCCCAGCAGCAGACCGGCGCTGTGTTCAGGAGCTGGATTCTGGTACTGGATTCAGGAACACACAGATGGGGATCGAATGCAGAACGGACAGAGTCCTCCTTGGGTGCTCTGAGGAAGAAACCAGAAGAGGACCTGAGCCAAGCCAGCAAATCAGGCCAAGGGGGCAAAGAGAGGGGTGAGACCCTCCTGATCCCTCAGCTTTATACTGAATATGACATGTATGGGCTGGAATACCTTGTTGGTCAGTTTAGGGTCACCTGCCCTGTCTTCTCCTCCCTGCAGGTGCAGCCTTTTACTTTCTGCACCCCCCACACAGGATCCAGCAGTGGCCTTGGTCTGCACACCAATCCTTGGTAGTAACTCTAAACATGGGGTGTTATCCCTGCTAGAAGCAGACACTGCCTGGGAAAACAGGCTGCTGACTTCAGAAAGTTCAGGCAGTTAGGAGAACCCAGATTAAAAGTAAAATCACTGAACAGAGTTCCTTCTGTTCTCACTCAAACCAGGACATGTGAAAAATGTCTTACTCATGTCATCTTTTTGTTTGTAAAAAGAGACCTTCATACATTTGTGTCAACTCCGAGTTCCACATACCTTAGTGCGAAGACAATGGTTTATGCCATTTTCAAAGCTGATGGAGTGGCAGGGGCTCCAATAAAGTTCTTAATAGTCTAATGGCAGAGCATGTAGATCAGTTGTTCCCTTCAATCTGGAGGTCAACACAATAGTGGCTAAACTGAATGTTGATTCAGATAGTCACTATCACTTGCAGAAAAAATATCTGTTGCTATACATTGCTGGTACCTGGTGCTTCATTCCTGTCTGGCATAAGAGAAGTCTTTGACCAGGGATCTCACCTTCTAGAGAGAGAAAAACATTTGCAGAAGAAGAGGAGAAGGAAAACATAGCTATGGAGATCCAGAAGATTGTTGGGTTTTTTTGGTTTGTTTGTTTCTCAGGTTATGCAAACCACACTTAATCAGTGTGTCCGGGACACTCAGCTCAGTGCTAAGTCTTGTCTGAGCCCAAGTGCAAAGCTGCTGAGCTTAACATTGACTTCAAGCACCTGTGTCAGTGCTGTAAAAAGTAGCCTCTGAAAAACTGCTGCTTGTACTGTAACCCTTCTGTATGCATCTTCCAGCAGCTTTTAGTGGAAAGTGGACCTGTTCACATTCAGAAGTGAGGAGGAATGGGGAAATAACAGCAACACCCCACAGTGACTGTGTGTGACATCCAGGCAGGAAGAATGACAGGATGCAATTTTCAGCACTAAAGCCTGAGAAGAAAATGTTAATAAAAAGCTAAACATTCTCTGAGCTTCTACAGCAATTTTACACCCAGCTGCACTTGCAGCAGGGAAAGTGCCATAAAAAATAAATTATCCCCATCTTTCCAAGCCTTGTCAATCCAAACTTGCCCTAAGGAGGAATACTTTGAAGGAATGAAGCTATTAAAGGCAGGAAGCCTGGCTGGGGTGTCAAAATCTACATCCAGATTGCAAGGAAAATCTGACCGGAACAAAGCCAGTAAGAAGCCTTCCTTTTGAAGCCCAGTTTGAACTCCTTGTAGCAACACGATGCATTAATTGCACTAAGCGCTTTTTGTCTATTTTCAGATGAAATGTGTGTTTCAGACAAGGATGTGAAAATAGGTTTTGTGTCCAGTCTGGTCTTAGTAGGAGATGCAGCTGTCAGGAGTTTCTTTTAATTTACTTCACTCTTTGTCTTCTGGATTAAACACTTTTCCTTTCATGGAAAAAAAAAAAAACCAACAAAAACATTTCATCATTTCTTCTGTCATCTTCGATTTTCTTACTCTTCTACATTTAGTCATATTGATTTATCACTTCTTTCAGTTCCTCATCACATACTTCTTGCATTCATACATCAAGCAGTTGATCAAGTCCAGACCATCCAGGGTGGTTTCTGAGAGAAAGAGGAGGATTGCAGTTCTTCTGACAGCAGTAGTGTCCTTCTGGTTTTTGTGCCAGATTGTCTTCAAGATTGGACTTCTCACCATGTGGAAGCCAGTGATGTCAGGTTACATCTGAAATGTGAGCTTATATACTAACTGATCAGTCCTAAAAATGCTGTATTCAAAGTAAGTCCTTATTTAAGGGTTTAGGCAGGATGGCAGCATCCTCTGTCATTTGATGTTGGTCTTTATTAGCCAAGCTGTTGGCTTGCTGATTTCACAGTATGCTTGACAGATTTCATAATCACCATCTAGTGGTCAAAGATTTTTGGTCAGCCTGTAAGAATTAACATGACAGAGGCTATTATGAGCAGCCCATTGTAGCTTCCTGTGTCTTCAGCAGTGATGCACTGCAGACAAAAGTAACATTGCCATTTCCAGGATTGAGAGACATTTCTGTGGCCAGTTAAACTGGGAAAAGTTCAGTTTCAGAACTTCCTGTATGACAAAAAGCAAAACCAGAAGGGGTTCAGCCTATATCTTAAATAAGTGCATTCTATAAATGGGTGTAAGTTTGTACTTTTTTTTTTTTTTTTTTTTTTTTTTTTTTTTTTTTTTGGTTTTTTGTTTTTTTTTTTTTTTAGGAGAAAAAGGGGATTGGCGGAAAATCAAATAAACCCAAAAAGGTTGTTTTTTGGGGGGAATAA
>WUAM01000287.1:34515322-34532934 GCA_024336885.1 Actenoides hombroni | reverse complement strand
GTTTATTTTGAAGATTTCCTGTAATAAAAAAAGCCAAAACAGGAGGGGTTTAGGCTTTTTTTTAAATAAGTGGCTTTTTTAAATGGGTTTGAGTTTTTTTTTTTTTTTTTTTTTTTTTTTTTTTTTTTTGCTTGGATATCTGATATTCTTTGAATAGCAGCAGCAAGAGGTGTAGGACTGAAACTCGAATACACCAAAAGAGCTGCTTGTTGGGAGGAATACAGTGCTGATCCTATTAATGAGCGATAGTCTTAATTCTCAGCCAAGTCAAGAAAGGAAAAAATCAGACTATAGTGAGTTTCTGTGAAACAAAGATTCATTTGTGTTTGGAAGTGATTTGCAATGAACCAGTTCTTAATCCCCTATGCCACTGTCACAGCAGCAGTAACTTTTCTCCCAAAATACTGTGTACACTCAGTATCGGGTACATCCATGGAACATGTTCGAGCACTTGCTTCAGTAATCTCTACTCAATTCATTATCTTCACTATTATTCTGATTATTGCTGTTTTCTTTCTTGCTACTCCCTTCTCTCTTTTTTCTTTTTTTCTTTTTCTCTTTTTTTTTAATTGTTTAAGAAGAATATTTGATCTTTTGCATCTGTAGTATTTAACTGTTCTGATACTAGAAAAAGAATACAGTACAAGAAAGAAGGCTTTTACTGATAATACCCACTACAGATACTACTAGCAGATTTTTCACATCACTGATTTCCCTGTGGCTTCTGCTGCCAGGAATTGCGTATTTGCCCTGTATAGTGTTTATTCCTGTACGCTGGTGTTCTTATGATTCCTTACCATATTGTTTCTTAAAAATGCAATAACAAAGCACATTAAATGTTGCCCTTCCTATATAGCATTGAACAGTGGCCAGAGAGGAATTAGACCATCTTGATCCATTCTTAGGCAGAAATTCCTCATCCTGCTAATTAAGTATCAACCTGCTTCCCTTCCTTGTGGGCTTTTTTGGCATTGAATATTGGTTGGTAGATGCACTTTAAAAATATTTTTTGCAACTTAGACATTTAAAAAAATGAAAAAAATTAATTTGAAAGCCTTTAACATTGTAAAGCAAACAATGACTGCCAGTTTATTTGACTTTTCTATCTTCCCCTTGCACTCCAGATAAACTGACCAATTGTAGCACAGGCACTGTCAGGTAAGCATAGGACCAAGCCTCTTCTCAAGACCAGGTACATCTGCAGTCTTTGCTACAGCCACTCAAGTCCGTGCCAGAACCGCAGCCCAGACTTGAGACTTCTCTGCGGGGGAGACCTGAGCACACTTGCTCTGTGTCGTATGCCCATGCTCCCCTTTGCTGTCAAGGATACATGGGGCTGAGTGTTCTCCAGCACAGGCAGAGATGTGGATGCAAAAGTTTGGGCCAGAGCACACTGTGCTCTCCTCTAGCATGAATAATATAGGGGCAGGCAGAACTTCCAGAAATTTTGTTCCCTTGGCCACTCTGAAACTTTCCATGGAAAAGGAGGTATATGTGGAGTATGGGGGTGATGGTCTCTTGTTCATTTTTCAGGCCTGTTAAGAGTTATATGGGGGTCCAGGCAAAATGAATTATGTGTATTTGTTACTTGCAGGTTAGATTCCCCCTCCCACTATTGACAGCCATCTGCACTGTGTAGGAGCCACAACCCTGCCACCAGTTAATTATATTTCTCATCATTATGTGGAGAGTTTGTCCTCTCTGCTTTTCCCTGTCTCTTAATGTCAGTGTCAACCTTGTCTCCTCTCTTCCCAGGTGTGCCAATGCTGTTTGTTATCCTCTGGGGAACTGTCAAGTACCTTTATGAAGATGAGGGGTTGGTTTAGTTCTGATTTTTCTTGCTATCTCATTTGTGCTGTATGTGTGCACCAGCAGGTCATTGTTTGCTTTCTGTTCAGTGTGGTTTGCTTTGGTAATGTGCTGAAACCTCACATAATTGCTTCTGTTTTGTCTGAAGGTCTAGCATAACATTTCAGAAAAGAGCATATGTTTCTTTCTGCTGAGCATTTTCTTCATGTCTGAATGCATCTATCCTTTTGCAGGTCAAGGAAAGGTATGTTTTGTTTTTCTGTAGTTACAGTGTCAACAGCAGAAGTCGTCATACCCAAGAGGACTCCTGATACTGTGTCTTTGGCAGTAGCCTTTACAGTTATGCTTCAGAGGAAGGCAAAAACCTCCCACAGGATTCTGCCTGTGATTTGTAGTGGTTAGCTTATGCCCAGCAGCAGAAATGGAATTGCCTGTTCTTGTTTAAGGTTCCATTATTTAGATCTTAAAACAAAGGCACATTCTCTGTTTGCTTGTGTTAGTCTTGCTGAAGCCAACTATATCACGCACAAGACTGCTGCAAAACGCAGAACGCTGTTTGTCCATCTTTACCATAGTGGCTGTTCTGAAAAATTGCCTTTATATATGTCTTATGTACCAAATAGTATTGTAGTTTGTTGTTTATTCGGTTTGGGTTTTTTGGGGGGGGCCTTAGGGGGTTTAGTTTTTGTTGTTGTTTTTTTGTTTGCTTGTTTGGGTTTGTTGTTTGTTTTGTGGTTGTTTGGGTTTTTTTTAAAAGATGGGAGGAAAACGGCTTCATCTTCTTAGTGACAATGACTGCCTGGAAATATGTGCGTAGCTTTCTTTGTGATTAAATAAATAACTTTATGCTATTTCCCTTTTATTCTAAACATACTCTTTATTGGGTTTTCCTCTTACCTAGTTTCCAAACAACCCAACCAGTGCTTTTGAAGAGGGTAATTTTTTTTGGTTCATTAGTTAGTTGGGGTTTTTTGTTTGGGTTTTTTTTTTTGTTGTTTATTTTGGGTTGGTTGGTTTTCCCCCAGACACAATCCTTGCCGGAGAGATGCTGCAATGTGAAAATTCAGTGTAGTCAGAGCCACCCTCAGACTTTTTCCTGGTGTTTTTCAGTATTAAGAACTGGGGGGGTTTTGTGTGTTTCATAGTACTGAATCAGATCAGTCAAAGATGCTTTTTCTGGCTTAAGCGATGCTAAAATTTTCCTCTTCAAGGTTGACGTGATAATATGCTGCAGCAAGATTGTGGCCATACTAATGTATTTCAAGTTTTTCTTAAATTATCAGAAAGGTATAGAGAACATGAGACCTCTGAACAAGCAACACTCCATGGGCACATCTTCCTATTGATGTAGAAAATGTATTCAAAGCGCTCGTGCTGAGCCTCCTACATTATGTGGTGCTCAGAGTTGATTTATGCTTTCTATTAAGGAAAACTGTCACTCACTGCCTTTAGCGGACCTTAAAAGGGGCAATTTTGCACATTATTGAATTTTCTAAATCTTGTACAAATATTTGTAAAATACAGCAATAAATAACCACGTGCAGCAGCTCCTCTGAAAGGCAAGATCTTTGTGCCTTGGGCGGGCATTTGCTGGAGCAGGCAGGGATATCTTTCATGCTGTTTGCCATAGTGCTGTCACCATGAATGTGCAGCGGGCTGTAAATTTCATTTGTGACTTAACTAGTTTCCTGGCTATGAGGAATAACTGGAAGTAAATGTGGTCAGGGCTGGGGAATTGAGGCAATCCTGTGAACGTAGCCATTTGAATGAAGGACTGAAGCCTGCAAGCCTTACTTGCAGACTGGTCCTTCTTTCCTTACATATACAAGTGTGCACTCCTTTAGAAAGCAGTTGCTGTTTTAAAAAGTGAGCTATTGAAAAAGACTTTATCTAGATTACAAATAAACTTAAAGGTGAACTGTGCTTCTTAGCTACTAGACTTTACCTAAAGAGCTGATGCTTACACTTCTTTGTTTCTATCTGCAATTAATTATGGAAGCGAGACAGACAGCCTACAATGTTTTCTTTTAAAGGGAGCCATTTAGCTGTACCTCTTCAAGGTAAAAATTCAGTGTCTTGATTTTTAGAAAAAGGATACGAGGTTGTTAGCAAAGGCAGAAACTTTCCAGTATCATTTGTTTCACTGGACCAACTGTTCATTCATACCTCTGAGTTGCCAAGCACTTTGTGAGTGGTGCTGAGCAAACTGCAGGGATAGATCCCAAATACAATAGATGTTGGTGTATTTATTAGTTTGAAAATCACAGAAAGCACAAGTGGAAAAGAAATCATGTACAGATTTATCACTTTTATTTTGTGGACACTTTTAATGGCTGTGACATTTTAATTGGGCTCTAATGGAATTTTTATTGCACATATTTGTGTAAACTTAAAAGTAGCTAAAACTGTTCCATGCTACAAGAAGAAAATTAATACACACAGAAATGTAGCAGAGTTAATGTAAAGAATCATTTCTTAGTCTCTGTCATTATCAGAAAATTTTAAAATTGCCTCTGCTTCCACTGTAACTAGTCAGAAAATTAGAACTTCACTTTCAGACATGCCTATTATCCCTCTGGTCTTGAGAGGTTCGAATAAAATTCATTTTAAAGGCTCCGTGAAGCTGGCTCCCAGTCATGTGTACCAATTAAGGAGTTCTGTTAGTCGGATTTCATCTCAGGTACACTGACAGCACACAATTATGTACACCTTTTTTCTCCAGTATCTAAAATGCAATTGAATTGTAGGTTGTGGAGCTGCTGGTTGCAGTAATGTGCTTGTTATATGCATTAAACTGAAATTGAAAGGAAAAATCAGATCCTGAGCCCTTTGTGGGCTTGCAGTACCTGCAAGGGAATATGGAATTGCCACAGCTGAGCTGCTTCACTTTCCTCTCTAGTATGTGAGCATGGGTGGGTGTGGTGGTGTAGCAGGGACTGTTTGCTAGCTTCTCTGAAGTTGACAGTCACATTATAAGGTTGAGGAGGGCTCACCTTCCACCAGCGTCATCCAAGCTGAAGTTTCATAGGCCTGTCAAGAAACCTTAAGGAAAATTGATTTTATATATATATTTTTATTTTATTTTATTTTTTTAAAGTATGTTTTGGTAGATGAGATTTGGAGATGAAGAGAAACTTGTTTTTTGAAGGAACCTATTTTTTCTGTAGTGTTGTTTCATAGTTTGTTTCACAGCCTGTGTAGATCAGAAACCTACTGTCTTTACTGTTGTACTTTTGAGTAATGCTGCACAATATGGCAGGAGGCTAACAAAGTTATTTCATAGAAATATTAAGAACAAGTGAAGTGGCACGTGAACACTTACCAACACCTGAGCCACTGTGCACACATGAGGCCCATCATACAGTTGGGAGTGGCTGGCTGTGGCTGGGGTGGGACCTAAAAGAACTAGGTGTACAAACTCCCCAGTGTAAAATTCACTTTGAACCAGTGATCCCAAACTGTGGCTTCCAGGCATTGCTTTTATTGCGATTGTTCCCCAATATTGTTGAAAGACACAGAAATTTAAAGAGCTAAAATGACACTTATGGGAAGAATGAAGTATTATATTGCCTGCAACATGTTACTTACTTGGCAGAGGGCTCAGCTGCCCAGCAAAAGTTGGGAACTATTGCTCCCATCTTTGATTTTACCTGCTTATAACTTTTAAAACTCCTTTTTGGGCCTGAAACTTGTACATGTACTCTGAAGGAACTGGAGTTTGCTGCCTCAGTTGATTTCTCCTTCTTGAAATTAGTAGGTCCTTTATGAAAATAAGAACAAATAAAATAGGCAACTTATAAAAATATTGATATGAGAGAAGTGATGGTAGGTAGTGGGATAAAGGACTAACAAACAGTTAAATACTAAGGTGACCTGACACTGAAGACTGAAGGGTAACAAAAAATAAAGCAGAAAGAGGAGGATAAGAACCACATGGAAGACATCTGACTCAGACAGATTCCACCCCTTCTTCTTTCAGCCACATGACTAATTTGACCTTGATTTTAATGGAGTAAGTCTTCACAATGAACTGATGGTAATTAATAGCAAATTGTGGAGGAGAGCTAGCCATTAGTGGGCAAGAAAGGCTGGTGAGTAGTATCCACTTGGATGATGATAGCTGCAATAGTACAAAGCATTCACTGTTTCTAAGAAGCAACTGCATCTGTTTCCATGTCAGCATGATGTGCTTTCCTGGTATCTAGTCCTCAATATTGTTTTCTATCTGCATTGCTATAAAAGAATGAAAAGTGGAAGATTTTATTATATCCTGAAACTTTTCATCTCCTTCTTTTTGCCATCTTCATAGTTGCTGGACCAGAAACTACAACATGAATTACTGGTTGATCATCAGACTACCCATTCTCATCGCCATTGGGGTGAGTATTAGGCACGTGCAGGAAGCTGGCAGATTTCCATGAGAACAGAACATAGAATCATAGAATAGTTTCAGATGAAAGAGACCTTCAAGATCATCAAGTCCAACCTTTTTCCTAGCCCTATCAAAATCACTAAATCACTTCCCTAAGCACATCTACCCAGCTCTTAAACACCTCCAGGGATGGTAACTCCACCACCTCCCTGGGCAGGCCGTTCCAATGCCTGACAACCCTTTCTGTAAAGAAATGCTTCCTAATATCCAGCCTGAACCTCCCCTGATTCAACTGCACAGTAGCAGGATGCACAGGGACCTGTATGTGCATACACATCCTAGCTTTTCTGAACACTTCTGCGTGTGTTTGATAATGATATAAATGATTCTTTCATTTCTCCAGGTAAATTTCCTGATCTTTATCAGAGTTATATGCATCATCATCTCCAAACTACAGGCTAATTTGATGTGCAAAACTGACATAAAATGCAGGTATGTCCTATGTTGCTCTGACACTTTTCATGCCTATCAGAATGGCAGTAGACAGGGAGGTGCATGAAAAGAGTGGGTTGACAAAGGTGGTTGAGGATCACAGGCCTGGAATAATGTACAGATGTGGTGTTATGTGTTGATAAGACTGGCTGGACAGTCAGTACCCAGAAAAGCCTCCTGATGAAGCCAGGGCAGGTGTTACACATGTGTTATAGATAAACAGAAGGCCTGATCTCTAAGTTCATCACTTTGCAGTCTTCCATAATACTGGATGAATATTAATCAAGCAGATTTTTTTTTTTTAATACTTTCAGCATATGCAAGTACTGGATGTTAAGGTCCTTGAATACATCCAGAGGAGGGCAACAAAGCTGGTGAAAGTGCTGGAAGGAACGTCCTCTGAGGAGCAGCTAAGGACTTTGGGCTTGGCTAGTTTGGAGAAAAGGAGGCTGAGGGGTGACCTTATTGCCCTCAATAGCTTCCTGAGGAGGGGAAGTGGAGAGGGAGGTGCTGATCTCTTCTGCCTGGTTTCCAGTGATAGGATGCATGGGAATGGTTCAAAGCTGCATCAGTGGAGTTTTAGACTGGACATTAGGAAGCATTTCTTTACCAAGAGGATGGTCAAAGACTAGAACAGGCTTCCTAGAGAGGTGGTCGATGCCCCAAGGCTGTCAGTGTTTGAGGCATTTGGACAATGTCCTTAATACCATGCTTTGAGTTCTTGTCACCCCTGAATTGGTCAGGCAGTTGGACTAGATGATCATTGTAGGTCCCTTGCAAGTGAAATAGTCTATCCTATCCTATTCTAATTTGGGGAAGAAAAAAAAAAAAAGAAGAAAAAAAAAAATGATAGAAACAAAAACTTTACCTTCAATGAAAATCTTGAATGCATAAGATGTTTCAAGAGAGATGTCTGGCTTATCACAGAAATGTTCAATTTTCATTTTGCAGTCTTCACCCTGTCTCTGTCTTTATTCTTCCTCTTGCTTAATCACCTTGCTAAGATTCATGGTCACATCCTTTGTTTCTGCATCTTGGAGAATACTTTTGTATTTCAGTCTGAAATACAATGTTGAGATAACAAGTTAGGTATTGAATTAACCAGTGTGGAGCTACACACTGTGGTAGCTGGACTGCTACTGGCAATTGACTTAGCTAGTTTGAAGTTGCCTATTTCAGTGCTGCAGCCATCTAAGCTAGACACAGTGTGTATTTTGGTGCATTCTTGGAGGGTAGAGTTGCCTTGTATGTTATGTACCTTCTTTACCTCATGTGAAAGTCTGGAAATCCTAATGCGTGTTTAGAGCTCAAACCTAAGAAAAGGACTTGTTTTAATGAGCTGTAGGCTTTGCTTTTTATGCCTACTGTATTTTGGAATGTACATGACCTTTATTTGCCAGGTTAAAATTTGTGATGGTGGAACGGTGGGATTTTCCAGTTCTGATGGCTTGAAGCCATTTAAAAGTCTTGACTGTAAAATTACCCTGTCAAGGAAGAAAGCCCTTTGCCTTCAAGAGCAGGAAGGTTTGGTGCATGTGAGCCATTTCTTAGAGGTGCATGTTCATTCATTTCTTCATGTTGTGTGTTCAAAAATCTGCTGTGTAAATAGAAAGGCTTTATCAGCAAAGGATTTACCCAGCAACAGAGCCTTCTTTACTGATGAAGACTATAGCCTTTGTGGTCCATCCAGAGGTCGGTGGCAATAGTCAGAATCTTCTCGGGAGTCTTTTACCCCAAAGAGTTCAGTTGATTGGTACACTTCTGATGATAATAAGACCAGTAGTCAGAGATTCCTGTATCAGAATTTTTTTCCCTCCTCCTTTTCTGCTCAAAGACACCAGAAAAGATTTTTGGGTGGAGGCAAGACAGAACTGCTATGTTGGAATATGCTATTTTAAACAAGGATCAATCTAGGTGCCCTAGAAAGTCTATGTTTGTGTATAGAAAGGAGAAAAGTGTTTTGCTCTCAGGCCAATCTTTCCTTCATCTCACTCCTGTTGCCCAGTCATTTGATGAAGAGAGCGAGCTTACTGTTCAATATAGCCGCAATTCCCTTGTCTCTGCAGAAGGACTGGAGCCATGGAGAAACTTCTCCCCTTGCTCAGGGAAAGGATTTTCTTTAGGGGGGGGCTTATTTACCCTGGAAGCCTTTTCATAGGACTTTGCATAGCTCCCTGTTTAAGGCAGAGCTCTCCAAGTATCCCATCTAGAATGATTAGCATTCGTTAAATAAGCTAGGGGAGTGCTGTACACCTACACAACTCCCATTTTTTTAACCCAGGTGGTGTCTCCAGTGTCACCTTCCTGTTTTTTCCTCTATCTCAAGCAGGTGGTAGAGGAGCAAAGCCTCCATCACAAGACTTGCTGATAAGCTGCTCACTTAAAAAAAGCCCCCTGTCCCCTAATGAAATGGTCTGTTTAGGTCCACTATAGATCTGCATTTCTGCTTATCTGTATGTGTGAACTGTTCAATTTCAGTAGTTGTTTTGATTTGCTATCCCTTGGTCCTTGTGTATCAAGGACATTGGCAGGCCAGTGGATGAGAAGAAAGGAGCTTTGCACTTTGTAATAACCCCATGCAGCAGTACAGGATGGGCACTGACTGCAGAGAAAGCAACTTTACAGAATACCCAGGGATACTGGAGGACAACAGGTTGAACATGATTCAGCAGTGTACCCTTGTGACTACTGTATGCTGACCGCATACTGGGCTGCACTAGCAAAAGCATGGCCAGAAGGTCAAGGGAAGTGACTGATCACCTCCATTCACCACTTGTGAGACTGCTTCTGGTGTCTAGGTTGAGGCTTTGCAGTACAAGATAGACATTGTGTCCTGGCCCTCCAACCCCATGGGACTTGCATCAGTTTTGCACGAAGCTAGTTCAGTGGCTGGACCAGGTGACATAGAAGGAGGTGCTGAAAACTGGGTTTAGTCTGTCTGGAGAACCGAAGACTAAGTAAGGATTTCATTGCAGTCTTCAGCTACCTAATGGTGGTTATACAGAAGATGGGGTTGGAGTCTTTTCAGTGATGCACAGTGAGAGGACAAGTGGCAAAGCTCAAAGTTATAACAAGAGAAATTCCAATTGCAAGTCAAAGGTGACCAAAAAAAAAGAAAAGAGTGAGAGTGGTCTGACACTGGAAGAGAGGCCAAGAGGGACTGTGGAAGACTTTGGTGATATTCAAAACTTGGCTGGATGCAGCCCTGAGTAACCTGCTGAGAACTGGAGTTGGACCAGAGACTTCTAGAGGTCCCTTCCAACCTGAATGATTACATGATTTAGAATAGCAGCCAACAGCCCTAGGACACACAAGATCTACCAAGTACTAACAGCTCTGCTAGTTGAGAGATTTTGTATCTACTGAATTGTGTCAAGGCAGGTTGTTGTGAACTGTTGATAAGTTCTGTGGCCCAGGATAGCCCTATAAACTCCCCTGTGAGGCTCAGGCATCTTTCGTCTATCCTGTTGAGGGGCTAGCATATACATCTATCAGAAGAGAGGTTGAGGATCACTCTTATGAGTGTTTCCCTGTGGTTGTATCCCTGAACATTGCTCTCTGTCAAGAGAAAAATGTTTTCTTTCAGGTTGGTTTGTCTTTTTTCCTTTGCTAGCTGTGTCTTTGAACTTGCCTGTTAAATCACAGAGTCATCACTCACTTTAAGACAGTTTAACCAATTTTACAGTTAGTTACAATGTTTTGAAGATTGTACACCATAGAACAGCAAGTACTTCTTTTGCCAAGATTATTTTTTAAAGATTCCAATTCTTGATAGATTATTTCTTTCAGGACATCAACAAGGTAAGTTTTGGTCATATTTCCCACTTACAGATGGGGAAATTGATACACAAGAAGACATCTTGGGTACAAGAAAGCACTTGTCCCGAGTTTGGAAGAAGATTTTCCAGGTGAAATACAGCCAGTAGGAATACAAAGTTTGTCTGGTCTGCAGTGGAGTGGCAGGGGCAGTTATAACATGTTGAAACCTACTAAGGTTATTTTGAGGAATTTTTTTTTCTGCAGTCTCTGTAGGGGAACACTGTGACAAAGTGGTACAGTGACTTACCAAAGTTGACAATGTGTCAGAAGCAGAATGCAGAAACAGTGACTCCCAGCAATCGTTGGGATCAACAATGATCTACTCAGTGATGAAGTGGGTTTTTTTACTTTCTTTGTGATCTTAGGCTGGCCAAGTCTACACTGACTCTGATCCCGCTGCTGGGGACCCATGAGGTCATCTTTGCCTTTATTACCGATGAGCATGCCAGAGGGATGCTGCGCTTTGTGAAGCTTTTTACTGAACTCTCCTTTGCTTCGTTTCAGGTAGCACTCGCAGTCTGCCCATGTGGATAAGATATTTTTTTAAGCGCTCTTTGGGGACCTGCTTTCTCTTTCATTCTTTGCATGTTCCCTGTTGTTTGTATTTATCAATTTAGCACTGAATATTACAGGATTATGACAGTAGAAGTGAAAGTATGAGGACTAATTTTTAATAGCCAAATTAGATGGTAGTGTTGCATACTCTTATTTTCAATGTCTTAAATTTACCACAATAAACTGGTATTCCGGTTCACATATTAAGAATCTGCTTCCTATGGGGCACCTCAAAGCAATAATGAAATAGTCTGTGTTTTCCTGCAATTGTATAATGGCATTGCTGAAAGAAAATTTTGTGCTTTCTCCAGTGTTTTTGATAGTCCTTGGAAAATCTGTGCTATGAGAGGTAACTGTCTACAGCTGTAACTGCATGTGCAGAGGATGTAGGTTTACTGTGATCTTTATTTAGCTGTTGCCGTAGGTAAGGCCGTTTCACAAGAGTCTCCTTGTCTAAAGGAATCATTATTCTTCCAGTTCCCTGCTAACCCACTCATTCCCTGTTTATCAAGCACAGAGCTGTATTTAAGATCACTGTGAATTGTTCACATATGAAGTGTTTATAACTTGAAATGAGGTAATGAAAAAGAAGGATAAGGGAACCTTTAGAAAAAAATAAGAGGCTGAAGAAAGCAGTAACTCCTTTTTCCTAAGATCATGTACTTTGAGACACAGTTTGGTTAAACCTCTCTTCTGCCAGCAGAGCTGACAGGGACCATCTTTCAGTCTCATGTGGGACATACTCTACCTCTACCCCTCTGCAGGTTTATTTGGCAAAGCAAAAGAACTGCTCTACTCACTGCTTTTCTGTCTTTTGTTGATTTCAGGGGCTGATGGTTGCAATTCTCTACTGTTTCATCAATAATGAGGTAAGAGAGATGCTAGTTGTTCCAATTTGCCTTATCGGTATCCGCTATAGGAAAAGGAAATTGAAAACAGTCTTGAACTGCTAGACTGTTCTTGTTCAGGACTTTTTTTTTAACAGACCTCTTCTGTACAGCTACAAATGATGACTCCTCAGACGAATGTTTTTGGAAGGAATTCAGGCAGTATAATTTAGGGCCACTATCTGTAGATGTGAAATCTTTCAAGTTGTCTTGCTCACAATTGTGTAGTTTATGCTGTTGAAGCTTTTCTTTTATTAAGAACTATAGCTGCTCTTCTTAATCTGTTGCATAATGCTTCTTATTTGCTTGTTTTGGTGAATATGGGAGTATAGCTTGTTTTATTCTGAGAACTTGGTCCAGAAGGCTGTTGAGGTTAGAGAGTTCCTCTTGGCTAACCCTGTACAGTTTGGTTTTGTTTGATTTCCTTGTGGCCCACGTACATGAAGACATCAGTGCTCTCTGATTCACTCTGAACTTCACCAAGTGGTGAGCTCTCCCATAGGTCCAGAAGAAATGTATCCAAGGCTTTGAGTTAGTTGATTCCAAGTATCACCTTCTATGGCTTCTGCTGAATCCCAGCCCTCATGGGTAGAAGAGTGCTGTTCTGTTTCTGTATTGCAGGAATGTCTCACCTTTTGTTATTATTCATTCATTCAGCAGCCAGGTTTACAAGGGAAGCAAAGACTACTAATGTGGCAGCACAATATTAAGTTTAATGCACATCAATGTGTTTTACACTCATGCTAAATCTACTGTTAAACAAGACACAGTAATTCAAAATTGCCTATTAAGAGATAGGCCTGATCAAGGAATTGGCATCAGTGGAAAAATATTCTACTTGTGTCATTATGGCCAGGCTGGAGTCAACTGAAAAGCAGCAGGTATCCTGAATTAAGCCCTGCAGGAGACCAGTCACTTTTGTAGTTTGTGGGTAAGGTTTTGTTTAAGTGAATGTGTTAATTGTACTGCTTACGAAAGTCAGAATTGGGTAGCAGCAGGCTTTGCTCAAGCATAAATTAGAAAATATTTGTTTCAAATCCCTTGCACAGCTTTACAGGTATACTTCAATCCTGAAATGCAGCACCGTCTGTTGGTGCATCATGTATTTCCTCTGATTCACTTTTCCCTTTTCTCATACATCTCCTGTGCAGCTGCAGCCAGGCCTCTCATGAGTAATGCTAAATAATTTCCTCCATATGATACAAGGGCAAAGTTACATCATAGCCCAAACTTCATTACAAACTCTGAAATGGGTAGGCTTGTTTCATCTGAGGGAACTTGCTGTGAAAGTACTTAGAATAGTAGAATCATAGAATGGTAAGGGTAGGAAGGGACCTTACTGAGGGAACTTACCTACGTTTCTAAGAGGTCCTCCAAATCTCTTGTTGCTATAGTTCTCTTGGCTTTGTAGTGTAATTCACAAAATGTAACCACAGTGTTCTCAGTTTCACAGAAACCTGACAGACAATCCTTGGATGAATTATTTTTCTTGTTCCAATTCTTGTTAAAAGAAGGGAGAAGGATTTTGTCAAGCCCAGTCATCAGCATCCATAAAATAAATCCATGTAGAGATTAAGTCTCTTGTATTTCTTTCCTAAACTGTATGAGGCATTTTCCCTAAACTATATGAGAAACTGTTTTTCTTTTGACAAACTATATGTACCCAAAGACTGTCCTTTTTTGCAGTATGGTATATTTAATTATTTTTTTTGTCTGTGACTTACTGACTCCTTTTCTTTTTCCTTAACCATACAGAATGAATGTTTTTTTGCAAGTCTTCATGCCAAATCAGAAGTGAAGCGAGAAGTGATATTAATGCCCTGTTCTAGTATCTGATTCCAGAAAAAAAACATTAAAATATGTTCATATTTCATCCATGTTTCACCTGAAAGATTCTGGATTTTCTCTGATGTTGCTCTGAAGCCAACAGCAGGGTCTCATCAATTGCTTGTTATCACCAATGTTCTTTGTGAAATGAGTTGGTCTTAATGTATGAGCAGTTTTTCTGCAGTTAGTGTTGCTTTCTGTAAGAAATATTCTAAATCACAGATACACGCTGCCTCCTACCACCAGAATCAGATTGAGCTGTTTCAGGTTTCATTCTCTGTAGTCTTGCTTCTCCTTTTTGCTTCCTTCCTATCACAATGGAAGTACACTTCTATTTAGTGTAAAAAAGTTTAACTTTTTTGTAATCATATTCCAGGTTCATTGCCTCAACACTCTCAACATCCTTTCCCATTAGCTTCATTAAACTCTATCAGCTGCTCTCTGTGAGAAGTCTTCTTCACCTTTAAACCTCCATGACCATCTTTTTCAAGTTCTCGTACCTTTTCCCTTTCTCTTTCGAAATACTCTACTTAAAAATTTTCTTCCTTCCCCTTTTTCATGGGAGCTTTGTTCTTGTTTCCCTTTTCCCTGTATAGCTTATTTCTGGGGAATCTTATCCACACATGGAAGTTACTAGGCTAATTATTTTGCTGAAAGATCTGTAGATCCATTTCTGTGCTCAAGAACTGCCTCTTTACAAAATAAACCTTAACCTGTTTCTTTGGTCATATGTTCACAGCCGTCTAGGCAAAAACTCAATTCGACAAGGACAGCTGAGTTGTGTTTTACCCTTTCCTTAACCTCTGTAGGAAAAAAGTGTTATTCTGTCATTCAGATCCATTCCTAAGACATCATCTCTGACAATCTTCTGTTCAGGTCTTCCCATTCACTTCATCTCAATCGTGCAGGCTATTTGTATCATAGCACTAGGATACAGCCTTTCATGTCCAGCCAGGTTGAAGACTCATTTCCTCCCTTTGATTCTGAGATACCCGTTTCTATTGCTTATTAACTTATTCTGTCAGTAAGTACATTCATGCTTGCTTTCAGGATCTGCCTGTACATGTCTACAGCTGCTTTTTCCCAGTGCTGCCTATTAAACCAGCTGTTTTTCAGGCCCACAAAAAGTACCAAGTACTGGGGTGGTAATATGGTCAATTCTTCCACAGACAGTATGGTTACTGCATTTCACTGTTGCCTTTTCTGTCTTTATCAGGCTGTTCTCTCTCATTCTTCTCTGCTAAGCTACCCCAGGCACACTTTTTCTGGTGGTTTTGTGTAGCTTTTGACACAACAACCCACAGTTATCACTGTAAAATACAAGCTTCTATCTCAGCATCTTTCCTTCTCTCCCATTTGGCTGTGATACCAGAGGGACAGATTCCATTGTCAGAAATGCAGAGATGCAGCTGGTTCCCAGCAGGGAACATTTAGTAAAAAGGCTGTAGCCCATAAATGACAAGGATAGCTAGATGTGACCATCAAGGGAACACAATTGGTTATGTAAGGTTTTGCTCCTTTTTTAGGACTGCCTCCCACATTCAGTATTTCACAATGAACAAGAAGAGAAGAAAGATATACAGCAGCTGGTTCCCTAGGAAGTTTCCCTCAGAGCATGAAGGTTTCAGCAGCCTGAGTACGATGACAAGCCTGTGCTGGAACGGCCATCAACCTATTTAGTCTCTTCCAGGCTGATGTGCAGACCATAATGAATTTGATCACTGTAGTTGCACTCCTGCCTTTTTTTAGAGTAAAAAAGGTTCAATTTTATGTCCTCTGCCTGACCTGTTAGAAGCTAATGGAGGTTCTTACTTCGGTCAAGTGGCAAGAACTTTGCCTGTGGAACAGGAAGATCTAAATTCTGCTCTTATTTAGCAGTTACAAGACCCTGGATAAACTTCCAGATGGGTACAGAAGTTACACAGTTCAACCCAGAATCTGTGACTGGATGAGCATGTTTTGTAGCTTTAAAAAAAAAAGACAGTATCTGGAACAAGATATTGTAATTGCTGTTTAAAAAGGAGGGGGAAAGTACATTCTTTAACGTGCTTAATTGTTGTTTTTTCAATTCTGAGTAAATCTTCATTTTTGTATGGAGTAAAAAGATCAGTAAATATTCAAAGAATCAAAAATAATCTGAGACATTATACTGTTTAAATCAAACCAGAAGTTAAAACATAACTCTTAAGAACACCTGTGGTGACAGTATTGAGCTGCAAGCCAGTCATTTCATGGCTGATAAGCAAAATCAACTTAATTGTTAGTACTGGTAGGGCATAGACTACATTCAGTATCGCAGTTGAATAATATTTAGAATAAATTAATGACGGTAAGATTTCCAGGTGCATAAAAGAGCTTTATTTTTTCAAGTAAAAGTGAATGCTGTCATTATTTTAAATATGAAATACCCTACAATGGACTAATGAGATAATTGGATAATTTGAAGCAATAATATTGCAAGTTCAAAGCATTGCCAGCTTTTCTCATTAGTGTCATATCTATTTTTTTTTCCCTTGTTCTTTTCTAATGGATTCATTTAAAGATCTGATCAGTTCTACATTAATTCCTTTTGTTTCCTCCTTTGCTTGTTAGGTTCAGATGGAGTTTCGGAAAAGCTGGGAGCGCTGGAAGTTGGAACATTTGTATGTCCAGAGAGATAGCAGTATGAAACCTCTGAAGTGTCCAGCCAACAGCATCAGTAGCGGAGGCACAGTAGGCAGCAGTATCTATGCTGCCACTTGTCAGGCCACATTCAGCTAAGATTTCTGCAGGTGAATCAGACCAAGAACAACAAACTGTACAGTGTACCTGAAAACCCTTACATACCCAAGCAAGTGGCTTAAGTATGCCATCTCCAGCAAGAAACTTAAGCATATGCTGCTCATTGCCTGCAGGCTGTTGGACAAAGGTTTCTAGGGAAAGCGATCTGCTAATGTAATCAACACATCAAAGGAAGAATTGATCACATCTAATGTAAGTTAAAAGAGTTTCTTCCTATTTGCACACAAGGCCTGCAGGTGTCCAAAACTTAAGCATAGCATTGATCCAGTCTGAAACCACAGGGTCAATGGCTTATTATTGTTGAGTGGGTGAGCTGAGTGATTGACTGATTAAATTACAAGGATACAGGACATGATTATTGCCAAAAAATACATTTAGACTTCTATGGGGATAGGGTGAGGTGCTATCACCAGTTTTAGAAAAAAAGAACTTGGTGGGACACAACTTGTGTTTTAGGGAAGTAGTTTTGTAGTAAGAGTTTCCCAAAGCTAAAGTTGAAAATATGCTTACCTGTTTTCTGGGTAGGTGAAGAACAGAATGTTAATTTCTGAATGCTCTTTTTAAGCTTCACTTGAAAAAAAGCGAAAACCAAATCCGGTATTTGGTAGGGGCCCTTTCTGCTATTTATAGGCATATGTGATCTCTATTGACCTGGATGGAACTATCCCCTGAATGTACAGCCCTGCAGTTTTTAGTTGGTACTCTGCCTGTCCAACTGGCACACAGATGCCAACAGAGACAGGATAAAGAGCAGTGCTTCAAGAGGGCACTTTCTTCCTAGGCTATACTCTGCTTCTTGTGGGTGCAAATGCACAGAAGTCAGCTTGTGCCCACAGCTGGTCTTAGCAGACTTTACCTGCTTGTTAAAGATTCACTGTGTGGACTCACATTTGTCCCTGTTCTGCAGAAGAGCAACAAAACTGGTGAAGGGCCTTACATGAGCACATGTCTTACGAGCTGAGGGAGCTGGGGTTGTTTAGCCTGGAGAAAAGGAGGCTGAGGGGAGACCTTACTGCTCTCTATGGCTACCTGAAGGGAGGTTACAGAGAGGTAGGACTGTTTAATTCAGC
>WUAM01000287.1:34448397-34510948 GCA_024336885.1 Actenoides hombroni | reverse complement strand
GGCGACCGGCTGTCCCTCGTCGGCCTCCGGAGCTGCGGCCTTTCTCGGCGGCTCCGCGGGGCGCGGCGAGGTGGCGGCGCTGCCGCGAGCGGAGCGGAATTGGGCCAGCCGCTGCTCCACGGCGGCTGACATGGCCGCGCCGCGCCTGCGCAAGGCGGGGACGTAAGGACCGCGCCGCGCCCGTGACGGCTGGGGATGGGGCGGGGCGCGGGGCAGCCGTTGTGCGGGGCGGTGCGCGCCGCCTTGCGGGAGGGGACGAGGCCGAAGGGCTTCTTGAGTCGCCTAAACCGACAACTGAGGGGGCTTGCAGAGGCGTAGCATCCCCTCCCTACCCCAGGGAGCCGGCCACAAGGGAGCAGCGACCCCCTGCCTTTCCTTTTCTGAACTGGTAGCAGAGGCGCCCGTTTAGCTCTGGAGAAAAGCTGTAAATCGCCAAAGGCTTGCCCTTTTGGTTGGTTGGTTGTTGTTTTTTTTTCATGTTTAAACTTCAATGAGTAATGTTGACACCAAAAAGAAAAAGATAGCAAAGCATGCGGTGACCAAAGCCTGGAGACGGTGAAGGAGATGTTCACAGCCAGGGTGACAAGCAGCTTTTGTGTTAGCCATTTGAGTGGCCGTTTTAGACAAGTGCTGAGCCACCTGGGAAGGGATGGCATGGAGGAAGAGGAGAAGGAGGGTGCCCATGCAGGCCATGGCCAGTGGCCCTAATCTCAGAGGGGCAAAAGGAGATGGGACTCTCCCTCCACTACCCCCTTCTTGCCGTGGAGATGTGCGGTGGGGTCCCTGCAATGCAGGCCCGTGGGCATGGCCCGCATCCCTCGGCACGGGTGTCTGCTAAAACCGAGTTGGGTTGTCCCGCTCCCTCAAACAAAAAAATGAAAATTGTGAAAACCAGCTCTGACACATTATCTTTCAGCAATTGGTACAGCCAAGAAATATAAATTTATTTACAGGAGCTGGCTCTTAGCCTCAGGAGTAAAATATTTATCACTCTCCTGCAGTAATAGTTAGCAATGAGGCATCATTTCATCCTGCAGTGCTGTTTCCAGTTACTTATAGCTTTCTCAGAAGTGACCTTTAGGGCTGAATATCTCATGCATGTGTCAGCTCAGAAGTGAATATGAGAAGAATAATAAAAATCAATTTGGGTGTTCTTAAGTTATCTTAATGTGGAAAAAAATTGTGGGTTGGTTTGTTTTTTTTTTCCAACTAAATAATTTTTCAAATGCCTATTTTATGCTCGGTTACAAAATAACTTTCTTTTAACCTTCCGAGTTTGTGAGAAGTGCCACAGTGAATGACATTTTTCTCTTTATTTGTGGAAATTTGATTTTGAAATAACAGTCCAGAATGTTTTAAGATAGCCTGCACTGGATAGTGTTTTATTTTGATTTTTATTTTTTTTAATCTTCTTCTTCTGGTACTACTGTTCATGAAAACAACTGCTCCAAGAAATGCTAGGCAATTCCACATGTTACGTTCCATATGCAAATTAGTCAAACTGTTATACCTGAGCTTAATACCACCTTTCCAAGCCACACCCAGTGGTTCACATGCCATTAGAATTTCTTAAAAGTTTGCTGGTTTGGGTATGGATTTGCTATTGTGCATCCAAATAGCTATTTTATGGCTGTGTCAGGCTACCTATACTGCCCTGTATTGTTAGGAAATGCGGAAAAGCGTGCCACGAATCATGCCTTTGAAGCCTAAGTGCACCACAGTAACCTCATCTGCGTTACACTGCAGACAAATATGTAAACAAATTTGTATCCATAAGGTCTTAAATGACTTCAGTATATCCTGGGTTTAAACAAACGGCTTCACTGAATAGACACGTAGTTGTGTTTGTTTGTTTAACAAACCATCTGGACAATTTGTTCCCTACTCCAGTGCTTACAAAGGTCCTGGGCAGTGCACCAAGCCCAATCTTTGGATCCTCAGCCAGTGGTTGGGAGGGCAGGGAGGGCATGGGGAGGCTGAAGAACTCTCTCTCTGTGACTCTAGAGTTGCTTCATGCCTTTCTCACTATGTATGAGAAAAACAGATCAAAGTCTTCTTGTAGGTGTGAGGCTATGAGCCAAGTCTTTCTCCTCTTTGCTGCAGCAAAATAAATGATGAATCAAAAATGTTGGCTGCTATTGATCAATCTCCAATGCTTCACTCTTGAAATTCTGGAAGTTCCCATGAGCTTTTAGGAGGCAGCGTTAAGATCACTTTAAAAACTTGTGATTTTAAGTTGGTTTCATGCTAAATCACATTTGTTGTGTCTGTAATACAAAGAGGCCCTCATGCATATTTTTCTCTGCCAAGAAGAAGACCTGCTGTTCTTTCTATATTTCCACTTCATCAATTTTGAAATCTTTTCCTTTATCCCAGCTGTCAACTTTTCATTATATTTTAATATTTATGATACAGAAGTCTTCACATTCTGCTTGCAGACAATTATCCCCAGCTTAAGGGACTACTTTTTCAGTACTTGGGAACATCCCAACCATTAGGAACCTTGGCTATGACACTCCATCAGCAAGAGAACTGAAGGACAAGTCCAAACCAAGAAAACCATCAAAGCCACATCCAAACAGCTGTTGGGTTTTTTTTTATTTTGAGGGGTGAAAATCTACAGAGTTTTTCTTAATTAATTTTCAAGTGTCTCTGCTCATTCATGCTCCTTAAGGAAGCAAAAGAACCGGAAACTCATTTGGGGAAATATTTTTACATGACAAAAGGCATTAGGACTATTTGTGGCAAAATACCATCCCAGCCAAGTTAAGCTAAGCATTGATAGCAGCATTTAGATCGTGTGGCACCATTTGCATTTATCACGTCAACAGCTGATCACCACATCTTGGCATCAGCAACCTCTTTATTCAGTAGCACAGGCTCAGGGTTTGCAGCATTGTTGCTTACTTCCTAGAGCTGCAGATATTTGTTCCTCCATGCCAGCTCTTTCAGATATAAGCAGTAATGAAGTCACATTAATTCTCTTGATGTATTAATCTAATTCATTGACAGGAACTTTCTCCTTTATGAGATAAGCATCCACACACACTGACTTGCTAAGTGCCATAAATGCAGACAGAAGGGCAACCCATTATTATTGTAATGACCTAGCTTAATTAGTTCAATGGAGCTGAGGGAGCATTAGCTTTAGTACTTGAGGTCTTGGAAAACATGTGTAAAATACATTGAAGTGCACAGACTCATACGTGTCTAATTCCATACAGAGCTTTCTGCATATCCATTTACTAATCAGTTCTAAACTGCAGAGAAGAGCTGCTTTCTTTGTGAAAAATGGTCATTAGTTTTCCTCCAAAAATAGCAGCACCAGGGTACATAAAGGGAATTTATCGTCCATCTTTTTATTGAACTAGTTTAGGTTCTGAATTGCAAATTTTCATGTCTGTGTGGTTTCAAAATGTGTACATTTATATACTCAGTAGTGCATGCTAAAAGGTGCTGAGATACAAGCACTTATGTTGCTGCTTTATATGCTGAAATGCTCTATATTTAAACATATTAAAACATGGGCAAAGCAGAATTATTAATTTTTCCATCACAACTCTGAAACGCTCCTTATCATTTCATGGGAAACTTCCATTTGAGGAAAAGAACACAGTAAATATGCCTCTCTAGTACAATGTCCCCTGTAAATGTCAGATATTTAGCAAAATCATTGTAATAGAAAAGGGAGATAAGATATTTTATTATGTTTAGAAAATAGTACCCAATGAACATTCTAGCTAGGATTGCTTCATAACTTTGATCTAATTTGAATGTCAAAGTTTTGAAAACTGTTCTAAAACTTCAAAAGATCATAATAGTGCCTTTTGGTTTTTATCATATAGATAGGGTGGGAAAAATGCAGCTGCTGCCTGAAAATCCCTATAACTTAAGTGAAAGGAAGCCTGATTTGTCTTTCCTATCTGTCAAGATTATTATGTTGGGTTTAACTGGTCTATGTTTCTCAAAACTTTAAAAAAATAATACTTTGTAAATTATCTATCAAAGCACTTCTGTGAGGTTGGAAATACATAAGGTGCTTTGGCCTTGGAATAAGAATTTTTTTTTATTCTGGGTTTACACAGCACTTAAACACAACAGTCCATAAGTAGATACTATGTGTTTGCCCCATGGGGAAATGAAATAAAGACAATGTCAGAGAACATCTTAAAACCAATTCTAGATCTGAGTTCTGGTTCCTTCAAATCTATTGGAGTTAAAATACAGAAAATGCTATATGCTAGAAGGTGAGTGATGAGTGAGGAAGACATAAGTGGAATACATTACCCCCTTATTCACATAAGACCCTTGGTCTTCTGAAGCCTTTCAATAAGAAAAGTACACTGTACGCTTTAATGTTCACATTGACTGCCAGTTTTATCCAGCTACTTCCACAAAAATGTAAAGGGCAGCAGAGCACTTACTGTTTTCACTTTTAGAGGACCAGAATGGCCAGAAAGGTTTTGAAACAACCTTTTCTCATGCCTTCGCATCTCTTCCCTATATGATAGGGAAAATCATCATCCAGAAGCACTGAGCTGTCATCACAGTTGTCAATGTACATTCCAGCCAGCAGACTGGATCCTCAGGCTCTTGCTGATAAATATAATTTGCTTATAGACAATACAAATAGAGGTGAGACTGCACCTGCACCCCTGAGATAGGTATACCAAGTGTAAGGATTTAGTGCTATTTCTTAATTCCCAGAAATTGTCCAGCAGAACACAAGAAGAAGGAGAGAGACGTGTCAGTCCTATTACTTCTTGGCTCTATATGAAAGAAAGGAGCTAACCTGAAATAAAATAGTTGCTTATATATATCTCCACATAAAAGACCAATCTTATACTTCTGACAAACTGTCAGATTGTATAGTAATACTATTAATTTACTCTTTCTGGAAAATTCTCCTCCTCATCATCTCCTCTTAGCCCCAACACATACACTGGATTTTGGAGTACTTATGATTGCACCAGAAGTGAGATCACAGCTAACAGAGGACAAAGGTTAAGGGTAATGCCTTCCCTAGTCTTTTCACAGGAATAAACCAGCCAATCCACCAAGAAAACTTTAGCCTTTCAGCATGACCTTAGGAAAACACTTTTCTGTGTTTCCAACACTTTTCTGTTTCCAAACTCTGCTGTTTGGAAATAACTGATGGTCATTGCAACAAAAGCTTTGAGCTCTAAGCTGCCCTGAGTAATGCACAAAGGTTGTGTTGGGGTCCACCGGTGAAAATTAGTGAACAACACACACAAATAAAAAACAGATACACCAGAAATGAACTTAATCCCTAAATTAATCTGCCAGCTATGGAAAGAATTTTTATGAGCTTGTGAACACTGAGAGAAAGGCAGAACCAGAAAGCTTTATATCCTGTCAATGCAATGACTCAAGGCTGGGGCATCGTCAGAATGAGCTATGAAAAACCTAGTGTTCAGTAGGGAAATACTCAAGCTGTTCTACCATCGTAAAAAATGTGGGCATCACCACCAGAACAAAGCTCCCCAAGTACTCATTTGTTTTCTAATGAAAGTGATGATTACTTTTTTCATGCTCTGTGCTGAATCCAGTGACATGAGATATCTCAGCCATGTACCAGAGTGACATACCACCGTTAGGGATGAGTAGTTTGAGAATCCCAAATTAAATGTATAGAAAATAGGACAGAAGGATGCTTTGCTCAGTTAAGATGATAGCACTTCTGTAGACACACAGGAACACCCGAGAAAACTCTCTGGACAATGCCTGGCTAAGTACCAGGGCAAAGATTTTGTACATGGCTGTCTTGGGTTGCAGTCGTGCAATCTAAACTCTGCCCAAATCCCTTATCCATGTTTAGGTGACTTCACCTGCTCTATTCATCTATCATCTTTGAACTGTCATTTTGGATCGAGTCAAAGTCCAGAATGCAACTGATCTGTGTGTAAGGGTCTAACTCAAGTTTCAGCCCCACTCTATGTAATTACATGCTTTTAATTCATTAAGAAAATGCCAACAAATTTATCTTCATGATTGTAAAGAAAACACAGGAACCCACATGGATACATCCAGAGTAAAAGGTGCAATGGTGATACAGAGCTCTTGGGAATCCAAATTCCTTGCTTTCTAGGCTAAATTTAATAGGATATAATTCACAGACATTTTTTATTTCAATATTTGTTCTAAAAAGTGGAATAAAGATCTAGAAACAAAGCCTATGGGAAGCAAAATGGAAAAATAGAAGCAAGACCTAAGAAGTCTTAAATCCACAGAAGACTTACAAAAAGGCAGCCTTTAACTAACAGCTGAAAGCTAACAAAAGGTAACTTCACCTATTGAAACTGATTAATAAACCTTTGAATTAAACACATTGCCAACCCTGGATTGCAAAAACATTTCTATTCAATACTCCAAAATCCGATAATGTAGAACCCTTTCTCCAACATCCTTGAAAGTGGAAAACACTGAGAGTCTTCCACCAGTTACCACTCTCTTTAAGTTATTTCCATGGAATGCACCAAACAGGGACTCGGCAGCAGTCTCCTCTGCCTAGTCCTCAAAACACAATATATCATGTGTAAAGCCCCAAAAGGTGGGATAAATACACTGGTAGGAGAAGAAGAACAAAGGAATTCATGCAAGAACAGCATGAGGGTGGAGAGGATGGTGAAGATGAAGACACTTGAGTGGGGCTGAGAGAAACAAAGACACCAAGCCAGACTCTCAGTTTTCCTGAGCCAATGAGACCCTGCAGTGTGAAATCCTGACCCCATTGAAGTCAATGGGAATTTTGCCAGGACTACACTCAGCTTGGGATTATACCTTCTGATGAACCAAGCTGAGCTCATACCTCGCTATCTGCTTAATAAGACCTGCGGACCTCATACAAAATTACTTCACATTAAATCCCTTAAAACCAACATAACAACAAAAACTCAGGAGGTTGTGGGGTTTTTTGTCAGATCCATAGAATTTTTTCTATTTGCTATACTGTAAGTATTCCCCACAAACTTTGTACCTGTGCATACTTTTGTCCTACTTATTTAGGACAAGTAAAATTCAAAACTGAGTCTGGCTACTTCTGGAACAAGAAGTGAATGCAGTGTGCTCATCCTGCCTCCAGTGGGTTTAGAAAACATGGGCTATGGGTTTTTTTGGGCTTATCCCGAAGGACACTCAGCATTGTGCTCCAAGCAGCAGGTTCAGCATATAACATCACGCCTGGGCTATCTGTTCGCTTCAGTCAAACTGGACCAGAGTTTAAGTACTTTGCTTGACTGGGACCTCATGGGCCTCACTTTGAGTAATCGGGCTTCAAAAGGAAGGGGGGGAACCCAAATCCAAGGAAACCATGCTTCATATGGAGGGACACAAAGATGATCAGAGGGCTGGAACACCTCTCCTACGAGGACAGGCTGAGGGAGCTGGGGTTGTTCCGCCTGGAGAAGAGAAGGTTCCGGGGAGACCTACTAGCAACCTTCCAGTACCTGAAGGGGGCCTACAGGAAGGCTGGAGAGGGGCTGTTTACAGGGCCTGTAGTGAAAGGATGAGGGGTAATGGGTTTAAATTAGAGAAGAGTAGATTTAGATTGGATATCAGGAAGAAGTTCTTTACATTGAGGGTGGTAGAACAGTGGAATAGGCTACCGAGGGAGGTGGTTGAGGTTTAGGTTGGTATTCAAGGTGAGGTTGGACAAGGCTCTGAGCAGCCTGATCTAGCTGAGGGTATCCCTGCTCCCTGCAGGGGGGCTGGACTAGATGACCTTCGGAGGTCCCTTCCAGCCCTAGCCATTCTGTGATTCTATGATTCTGTATGTACTAGTTAATTTGAGATTTCAGATGACAGAGAAGACTGAAGACTGTTTCTAGATCATATGTTTATCTCACAGGAAAGCAAAGGATGCAATATGTTCTTTTGTCAGTTCTTTTAAAGGATTACTGAGTGGCTTTCATAGGCAGGTCACCGCAAATATTTAGCAATATTATCTTATCATTTCTGTTTGAGCAGTTCCATAGCAACAGTAATCTGTGGCAGATAAAGTATGAATTCATGAGGGATAAATATTTTCAGATTTAAATGGCTGTCATTTATGTTTCCAGAGAAATGTAACCAGTGCACAGTAAAATTCTCTACATTTTAGCTTTGTATAATAAAAGTGCTTGTTGCAGAGCCTTCACGTTTAGAAGTTGAATTTTGGCCTTAAATACATACCAGTGTTTATTTTCTTCTTCTATCAGTGGTGTCTAACTACCTACTGGATAACTTCCACTCAGCTTCAGAACGTGTTTCAAGATTCTCAAGACTAACCCCACAAGGGGTAAGAGCCACCGGTGCAGTTGTGACACCAAGAACTGAAGGAGAAATGATAGCACCCTCTGCTGTCATTTTAGATGATTACCTTAGAGATTTCTGTATTAATCTCAGTAGTTTTATTTTGGCTGGAAAAAAAGCCTCCAGGATATTTGGTTCATAATTTTTAATTCACGTTAGAAAGACTGTGACCGCTTTGTGATTTATTTCTGTTTTGTTGTTTTGAGACTGTAATATTCCACAATCGGTATTGGTTTAGCTTTTAGGATCTAAATAGAACTATATGCCATCCGCTTACGTGAGATGAGTCACCTCTCAAAATACACCCTCTCTTTCAATAAGTGTGGGTTTTATCATACATGCACACTGAACTTCAACATACAATTTCTAAAACCCATTCTCTGTCTGATGAGCCTGGGCTAGACAGCTTTAATCTTCACTTCTGTAATTCCTTAAGATAGCACTGCAAAGCTGCACAGTACGAGTTGAGATTACATCTTTCTTTTCCCTGATGCAGAGAAAGCCAATTCTGACACACGCTCCCAAAGATATATTTGTGGATTGACTATGGAGGCCTAAAGGGATTTAATTTCAGAATTAGGGACTGAAGTACAATTTACTTTACATTAGATAAATGTACACTCTCTCCTTCTCTAATTTCTACTTCCCTCCTGGGATGGATGGATGTTTGTTTGAGGTAAATAAGTTATAAAATACAAGTAAAATCACATATACAGAGACTCTTAAATTATGCATGTATGTAGGTGGGCTTTTTTTTTGCTGTAGAACTGATTGGATAGATCTCAATTTGTTTTTAATTCACTCTCACATATTAACAGAATGAAATATATTGGATTTATATTATTGTGTTCTACACAAAAGCATCTGTGTCTCCAGACCGTGGGATACTGAAAAGGGAGCTCTGGACCAATACCAAAGAAATCCTTTTCCCTAGAAACATTAAGTGGTATATTGAGCCAAAATTGGATCAAGTCTTCCTGTATATTTAATGCTTGTTTCATTAAATGGATTTCAGAGTTCAGTTTCAGGTTTTCCAACTATTGCTTTTTCTTTCCAGAGGAAATTTAGTATTCTGACCATTTTTTTCTTTAATGTTCTGCATCAACAATTTAAATTGAAGTACTAGGAAAAATTCTGTGTTCATTAAAATAAACTGTTCTGCTGGTAGTGATTTTTAAACATTTGCTATCAGTATTCATTCACATTCTTGAATAAAAGTGATTTTTAAGTAGAAAAGTGCAAAGTAAATACTGGTCATATACATGAAATAAAAGATTTTTTATGGAGAACAAACATAATTCTCCCAGCATTACTTTTGCTGCATGTTGTTGCCTGTATTTATTAGCATGCAAGTAAGAAAACAAAACCAACAGGAATCAAGATGACAGAACCGACTGGGTTCTCAATGGACATCTGCTGGTGCATAGAAATCACTAGAGCTGCATATACATATATTAGCAATTATTAGACCTGATATTCCTTATGGAAGATGCAGGCCTAATGAAGTTTTACAGCATGCATCACCCCAAAACAGCCAAGTGCAAGCAAGCATCAGGCACCTGAGAGCAGCAGATGAAGGAGCTGTAGTGTCATGGCAGGCAGGTCTCAGATGAGAGCATGCAGCAGCTCTGCCTCCTCCTTCCTGCACTGCACCATGGACCAATAGTAAGAGCAGCAGGGTCAGGGCTCAGGAACAGTAAAACAAAAGCTTGCAGGAAAGAAATTCAGGGGAAATTTCTGCACACAGTTCTCCACATTGTTTCCATGTTACCGACGCTACAAAAGTCTGTTTTTTCACACCTGCTTATGTCCACCAGGTGGTAGCAAAAAGGCGTTAGTGTGAAGGGAAGGGTTTCTAGTGCTCCTCTTTCTAGCTGGGTGAATGCACTTACCTTCATCAATGCACCCGGGTATCTGCTGGGCAAATAAGCTGGTGGTGGTGGTGGTGGGTAGGTGGGAGGGAAACCCTGAGGAACATCAATTGTAGAGATCCAGGACTCGGAACTTGCTAAAGAGTAAATGCTTCTCAAACTTCAAGAAGATGTGAGGCAGGCAAGTTGCAGCAAATGCTTTGCCTTTTCAGAACTACAAAATAGGGAGAAGGGAATGCTCGAGGACTTTCTTATTGAAAGCATCTGCCAAACCTGCAGGGGAATGCTGTGCTGCCATGTTTCTCCAGCCATGCTGTCACATGTACAAGTTGTCAAATCTGTGGAGGTTTCCATGTTCAGCTCATTTCTTCAGGGCATGCTACATACAGAAAGTTCATCCCTAGGGAAAACTCCAAAGAAGGGAGCAAGGTAAAGGCAGTTCATGGTGTTTTGATGGCATTATTGCTTCATTTAAAATTACCTACAATTAATAAACGAGTTGAACAGGCACAAGCTTAAAGACCCAAACATCGACCTCCTTCTGTGCCACATCTGTGACACTGCTAGCACAAGAGCATAGTAAACAACTATGAAACTTCTGATCTTGTAGAGGTTTTATTTTTCCATACAGGGAAGAACTCAGGATTTTTTAAATGGAAGGTGATATTATTTTTGGTGAAAACAGAGCAAAAGAATTGCCACAAAATAATTAGGGTATTTACAGGGGGAAAGAAAGAAAATAAACCAAGAAAGATCTTTCATTCGAATCCCATCCCTTCTTGTTTCAGGGCAAGCAATTGATTCCAATAGGCAGCTTTACCAGAGACTGTGACCACTACATTAGTGTTATTGGGTCACCTCATGGGACACAATGATGCAGTCTGTCTCTGCCTGACCTCTGCTTATTTGCAGGTCTCTCAGCATGCTAATCTGAATTACCACACTACAGGAAACATTTTCTTCTGAAACATTCTTGCAATATATTTGGATTACAAAAAAGTGTCTTTTATTTGGAAAATTGCTCCAGGAACTCCTGGCCATCTCTGTTCAATGGAGCAGGAAGACCATGATTTCAGAGTGAAAAAGCAAAGCTCAGCAAACTGCCTGTTCTCCTCTTGTGCTCATATAACGTCCCAGCTACTGCTGGAGCCTAGTAGAAAGGGTGGTGGAATGATTATGCAGTCATTTGGTACCAACCAAATAGCACGGGGAAGGATGCAGTTTGTTCCTCTTCTCTGGCTCCTCAGCATTTAAGCTTCAGCAGCTCAGACTTCTTTAGAGAAATCCTCACCAGACTGCAAAGTATTTGGGTTATTGTTCTACAAGAGAAATGGGGGGGGGGGGAAGGGGAACCAACAACAAACCAAAACAAACAAAAATCCAAATAACAACAACAACAACAAAAAAACCCCACAACAACATCAACCAACCAAACCAAAAACAAACAGAAACCAAACCAACCAACCAAAACCCACAAAAACCCCCAAAAAACCACACACACTCACAAAAAACAAACACACAAAAAACCAAACAAACACCAGAACAAAACCAGTAACTCTTTATTAAAAGTGAATAGTTTTAAGGAAAAAATTCAGAAAATGTCCCAAGTCAAACAGGACTACAGTAGATTTGCATTCCTGCAGGTTTGATTCACAGGCAAGGTGATCAATAATCCACAATTTTCCTGATCTAAGCAACATCCTAGAGGTAGTGCATTCATAAGGATAAACTGTTCAGCAGTTTCTTCAGTATGTTAATCACAAGCAAGCCTTTCTTGAATGTCAGGCAGTTCTGTACTTCTGTTATGCTTTTTTTTTTTTTTTTCTTTTCCCCCCTTTAATAAGGCAATATTAAAAACACTAAAACATCACTGGCTTACTTGACCATTACTTAACTTCACATCCTTTTCTCCTTTTCAGAAGACAATTTTGCCTCAGAACTCAATCCCTGTGGCACCTCCATTTCCTCATATAAATTGTGATTTGTCACAGTTCCCACATTTAGGTCATAACCAGTCTTGCTCCACTTTTAGATTTCACTGTGAAAGGAATGCCTTAAATCAAGGTGAATACATTTCTGTTACTATGGCGGACTTCACAAAAGCTTTTCCTGATGTCAGATCTTCTCTAGCTTCTTGACAAATACCACTGCATTCGTAGATGAAAGTTTTCCCACTAACAGGATATGTAGCCTTTCACCTCTAAGACGCTGTTTTGAATCGTGCTCTTCTCAGCTGCCAAACAAGTGTCAAAGAGCACCAATTTAGATTGTAAGAGCTGAAGTATCTTGATCTAATTTCCAGGGAAAGGGTGTTCACAAAGCATAGAAGACTCCATTTGGCCTATTTCTTTTGAAACTAGCCTTGCTAACCAAGGAGTTAATAATCAGAAACTAAAGTTAGTCCAGCTCAGTTATGAAATAAAGTGGACATTTTTGGTGAGCCACACAATGAAGTAGCTTACAGATTTGGCAAAAATTAGATTTGGTCAGGGAGAGGGTGTCCAGCGACCAGAAGCACATACTGCATGGGTCATGCTCATGGAAGCTTTTAAACCTTTGATTTACCTCCTGCCAGCAAGAAGGGGCTAGTGACCGCAGCATCCCCTTCTCACTTAATAATTGTTTGCCTCCGTGCTGGTGCCTAGCAGTGCTTTCTTCAAGTTAGGGTCAGCCTACAAGCAGAAGAAAAGGTACCCTTTTTGCATACCTGAACCATACCTATTTCATAGTTAAATAGAATAGTCTGTTATCATGTTCTTCATGGATGATGGTCCAGGAGCAGCAGTAGTAATAAACTCTCTTGCTCTGTGCAATTTCATTAACCTTGTTTGGTTTGTGACTATGAGCTTTGCAACCTCAAGCATCACCTTATTTTCTCTCATCAGATGCATGAGTTAGTCATGCACAGCTTTATTTAGAAATGTAACATGACTTTGTTTATCCGAGCCCCAGAGCTTTTGGGTAAGCACAGAGCCTAGCCAAATGGGGATGCTGGCTCTGACAGTAAAATCCAACATTTTCTGAGTACACTCTGCTGCCTGAGTAAGAACAAGCAAACATCTTAAAGAAAGGGGACACCATATGGAAAGCAAGCAGAAGAGGACTTCAATTAAAGTTAAATACAAAGGCCTTACACACACACACACATAAACCCCAAAACAAACCAAAAAAATACCTTGCTGAAACCCATGCACACCATTCATAGAGACAGGAAAGAAAGAGCTGCTCTTTTAGTATGACCCACACCGTGCTGGGTCAATACAGATATCGCAGTTGAGTCTTGCCAGTCCTTCTGTCACAGCTTGCCATCTTCACCTTTTGGGGGGAGTAAGGGAGGATAGTAGCTGCCCTGGGACTGCTCTGCTGAGCCTTTATACTGTTCTGTCAGCTGCAGTAGGCAGACTTAGTTTTCAGTCATTTTCCATTTTTTTTCTCTAAAAAACGTAACTTTGGTTCTGGCAAGTTTTTCCCTTTTCTTCCTGGTGACTGCTGAGGTGAAGGAACTGCTCTTTTTCCCATCACTATCTAGCTCATCCATGAACAACTTTCCCTTGGCTTAAGAAGTCTATCACAGACCTTTTGTTCCTGGCATAATTATCAAAGTCTTACTTTGTCTTTGCAGACAGTCTTCTACCCTTGTTTGTCACATCCTTTGTTGCCTTCCTGACATTTCTGGTTTTGTTGGCCTTTTTCCGTCATTTTCCTATTTATTTGGCTTTGTGATGTTGCGTTGATCCTACTGATTTATTTTTTACTGTGTCCTTATCTATTCCACACCCTAATGTTGAGATAACTGCAACAACTGCAATGTTGAGATAACTGCAACTAAGCAACATAACAGCCATAGTTTTGCTCTTTCCTCTAAAAGAAAGAAACAAACAAAAGAGTAGATGTCTTGCCTGAGTTGTTTGGGAAGTTAAGTTGTATGTCATAGGTATGTGCACAACACTGCCTTCAATTTTTTTCAGTCCTGGAAGCCATTTTATTTGACAGAGCACCAGTTAGGGCAAGTAGTCAAGGCCAAGTGGATACATGAACCTTAACAACTTGATAGAAAAATGTTGTAAGATCAACAAGATGGACCTCAGGCTGCTGCATTGAGTTGGAGAATTTCTTACTCCATATCTGGTAATCACATATCACCTGAAGGCAAACCTTTATTTTTGTACTTTGGGACTCCTGGAAAAAAATGTTTGCAATATTTTTTATATTACTTTACCTGCAGATGTGCTTTACTGGGGTCACATAAACACATCCCAGTAATTTTTCATCAACATTCTGCCCAGAAATTTATATTCCTCTTTATACAACACCAACAACTCCACAGCTGTTTGCTTACAGGCCACATTCACAGGATAAGCTTCTCAAATAAAAAAAATTAATGTTTTGTTCACTTCTTGCTCTGCTTTTACAAATTAGCTATTTAAAATTGCCAGTATTGATATGTGGAATATAATTCAAACAAACAGAAGTATTAAAACTAGTCTAAGCATATAGTCACAGCAGTGTCTGTAGGTGCAGCCTACACAAGAAATGTCTAGTCCTCTGAGAAGAGAAACTAATTTTTTTTCATGAAGAATTTATTCTTGCTGGGGCATGCACAGACACTGACATTTCTTCCTATCCATTTTTTAGCAAAAGTTTCTAACAGATCACCCCTCTGAAGAAGAACACAGATTCACTTAAAACAGTGCTTGTTTCTGGTTGCAACATGCATATAATATTTTCCAAGAATGATCCTATATTAATAGGTTTTGCAAGGCTTACTCACATTGCCTGATAGCAAATTAGTAGGCCATGTTTGCAACTATTGCAATTCATGTGGTGTTTTGTAATTTCTGTAGAATTCTCTTTACAGACTCAATAAAACACACTCACACTTTATTAATAAAAAAACATCTAATCTGAAAATAGAGGTATAATGGCTTTTTATGTAGTATTGCACCTTCAGTAATGTCAAACAATATGGGACTGTACAGACACCTGGATGAAGTTGTTCTTATCTCCTACTACCTATGGTTTATGTTTAGAAACAAGAAATCATGATTGAGGCCATTGTTGTAATGCTGAACTGTGCTCTGCATGTTTGAACATGTGTTCAAAGCCCAAGTTTACCTAAAAGAAGAAGCCAGCCCAAGATCAAACATTCCCCTTACACGGAAAGGGACACACCAAGAACTTTGGACTTTGTGAGATGGATTTCTGCTGTGTTGCTTGGTGTGCCACCTCTATGACATGGGAGTAGGAGAGAAGGCAAGGATGGCAGGAGCATTTCACAGGTAGCTCCTGCTGGTCTGAAGCGAGTGGAAGAGTAAGAGAGGAGAGGCAAGGAAGTGGGTCTAGGTATTTTTTGTTCCTGAGTCCTGCTTCAAGGTGTCTGAGTGAAAAGGGTGAATGAGTAGCGACAAGAATTACCCACTGGTAGTCACAGTCCCTCCTGAGCCAGAGGTCCCTGCAGCCTTGAGCATCCTCCTAACCTATCCTGCTTCTGACCTACACTCCAAGCCCCAAGTACTTTCCCGCTTCTGACCCAGATGTCATATCCCTCATCTCCCTGCACTGCAGTGATCCACTAAGACCTCTATTCACTCTGCAATTCCTCCCTTTGTTCTCATCACCACCTTTCCTTCCAGCTTTCCTCTGATCCCAAATCCCTTCTCAGCACGCCTATTTCAAATACCCCACTTCCCCTTTTCTCAAATGTCCTATAAGTTAACCACAGTGCTCTCAGCCTCTCCCATTCAAGTGTATCTCTTCATTAAACCCTCTTCTATTTCAAATTCTTAGTCCTGACCCTGCAACCCACTCTGGATTCTCTTTTCACTCCTCTCTGGCACCCCTAAACCTCCATCCTGCTCCCAAATTCTCTTCCTACCCCATACACACAGTCCCCCTTATCTGTAACTCCTTTCCCATCTGTGTCCTTGTCTCAGATCACCAAACTCTCTGCTTCTTTTTAGTTCCTTTGGCTCAGCTTTGGTGTACAGCAGCCCATCTGCTGTACTCTTCCCTCGTACATGGGTGGTCAGCTAAGGCTTCCCCCTTTCTTGGCTGTCCTTGCAGGATAAAAGGAAGGAATCAGAAGTCCTCATTTACCCAGGATGTCAAAAGCTGAGTCTGTGCTTACCAATTGTCAACAAGAACAAAATAGTTTTCAAAATGAAATAGTGAGGTGAGTCATGTGTATCAAGAAAAATCTCTGCAGTGCAGGTATCTATCCCTAATTCACCTTAGGAGTGGAGAGTGGAGGAAGGAATTTGCCAAGAGGAAGAGGGAGGGCAGAAAACTTTGGCCAGGTCAGAATTCCCCTAAACAAATCCCTGGAAAGGTAGAAGGGATCAGAGCAGGACATCTCCCATCTCCCTCAATCTGCGTTACACTTGTGTTCACCAAAGCATCCAGAGAAGGAGAGCCCATGCTGTCCTACATGCATCACATTTGAACTCCATGTCTGGACAGAAGGAAATGGGCCCCTGGACCTCCAAATCCTTGGGAACAGAATGAAGCAATCCATAGGGGACCTAACTGAACCAACAGGGGAAATTTCTGGTTTAGATTTTGAGAAGCTTGCAACAGAGGCTATAAAAATTTCCCCAGAGCTATGTATGAACAACTGCAGCAGCCCAGTGTTAGTTGTAGGACATTGTGATGTCAATTGGAGAATTCCTTCATGTATATTGTTGCAAAATGGTACTGAGCAATATTTATGAGTATAGCCTTGTACATTTTCCACCACTAAAAGTGACTAATCCTGTGCAGGTTGAGCCAAACTTTCTCAGAATGCCAGGCAGTGCCGAGGAACAATGCGGTTGGGCCATTGCATGAACTACAGTGTAGCTGTTAGCAGGGACAGATGGAATGAGAGAGGGAAAAAAAAAAAAAAAAAAAGAAAAACGGTCTCGCTTCTGCTTGCATAGGACTTCTTGTTAATGTAAAATTATTTCCTCAGAGAATAAAGGGGCACATCACAACGATTAAAGAGTCATTTCTGCTGAACAGGTATTGAAATTTGGGAGGAGAAACAAAACAGTCAAACAATCAGTATATTATAAAGAGCACTACACTAACAAACCTACATATTTACAGCAAATGAGTAAGGACATATTCTAACACTCCAAATTCTTTCTCATGGATGTCACATGCACAGGCACTACTTTTTTAATTATTGTACATGCGATTGGTAAATTCTTCTGCTGGCAGTACTGAAATATCATCTTTAAAACAACAAACAATATTTCCTCACATGCCAAAGAATACAGGAATTTTAACATTTTAAGCCTTCCCTAGAGAAGGCAGGATTCCCTTGGCTTGTTTGTTACTCCACAGAGTTGCATGTTATGCCAGTTTGAGGAAGGGACAACTCTGGTTTTTTCCACTTATTTCCTAGTGAGGAGCTCTTTGTCCACAGACTCCTATGACAAGTCTTCTTGTTTCATGACTGTGTTCGTCCTTCATTTCTGAATCTGCTACATAGGACAGTTTTGTACAGAAGAGGGAGAATTGATTGCATCTGCCCAGACTCCTGTGGCAAACAGTGGGCTTGAAGGGACAAAGCATGACAGGTTAAGGCTAGTTGGGTCTCCCTTAGCTTTGGTCCTTCTTAGGGAAAATTCTTTCTTCCTATCAGGCAAATGTTTCTGCTCCTTATCTGCTCACCTCTCCACATATTCTCTGGTTTCCTTCTGCCACTGAGATCTGCGGGGGAGACTGCTTCTCATAAAGGACAAATGTTCAGTTCCAGCAACAGCCAATCAACGCCCTGGAATCAGATCACTGCTCCTCTGCCTGACTGTCTCAGAAATTACTGGGGGCCCTGCTACCCTTGGCGCTTGGCTCCTCTTGCCCCAGGTTCATCTCCCATCACATAGTGCCATGCTGGGCTGCCAAGTATTCCACTTAGGTAACACTTGGCATTTCCAACCCCAGGCCCTCAGCACTGACGCAATTTCCAAAATTGTTTTTTTACAAAGCCACAAATATTTTGAATTCCTAGCAACTGAGAAACCCCAAGAGCAAGAAAGCAGCATTCTACTGCCAGGAAGGGAAGAAGAAGGGCTGCAATGGAGACAAGAATGGTGGATTGAGAACTGCTTCATTTTTCTGCTCCCTCCTCCTTCTCTTTAAACTTATTAGTAATGCAAGAAAGGGCGAAAAAACTGGGGGGTAGGGCATTGAATTCTGGAATACTCTCTCCAAGATTAGAAGTGGAAAAGATCACAGAAAGCAATGGCTGCAGATTTCTCTCTCTTTTCTACCTTTCCACATCCATAAAACCCAAGTATCAATACAGGTGAGAAACAGATTATTAATTTTTCCGCTTCTTCCACCATTAAAAGTAAATATAGAGAGGCATAGTTAATGGTTAATGCTGCTGAGTTCATGGAGCAAACAGTTCTCTTCTCCCATCTTGCTCATAGTTTAATTATGAATTTAGGCTGCCTTCAGGCTACAAAGGGCAAGAAAGCAGGAAATACATATACCCAGAAATGCAGTGAGTGTTTGATGTCTCTGAGCTAAAATTAAGGAAAAAAAAAAAAAAAAAGTAGAGAATAAAAGCAATATGCAAACCATGGAGCTTGGAGTCAAGGGGAGAAAAATCAAAAAACCTGGTGAAGATAGCTGAACATCTAGGGATGTGGAGGGCTTCCAAAATTATCCGTAATGCTAGAAAGCTGTTCCTGTGAAGGGTGTTAGTAAACGATCTTCAAAGTAGTCACAGATTTAAAAATAAATGAACAAGCTATGGCCGCTATAAGCTTGTCCTTTGTGTTTGCCAGCACTGACCAAATAAAGTAGGAGAAAAATCAAGACCTCAAGGTTTGGAGTCAGAAGAATCATAGAGAAAACCAGAAACCCTGTGGGGATGCAGAAGAGCCAGAGAATGTGATGTGTTCCCACACTCCAAAACACACGGGAAACCTCACGATTGCCTTGGAGTATAATGGTTCTCTGAAGCAATGAACACCAAAGCTCAGTATTTGTCTGTCAGGGACATGAAAGCAGAACTGAAGGACCACACTAGATAAGGATGCTCATACAAATCACTCAGCAGTGTCATAAACAGTCACCAGACAACTTCACAGACACAGAGAACAGGTTTCAATTCCTGATGCTGCAAGAAGGAGAAGGGAGATTTCTGTATGGGCAATTCCATGGTGGAAAAGGACAGCATTTATAGAAGCCTGCAAAAAGGGGAAGAAGGATTTGGAGCTTTAATGCAAATCAAAACTTGCCCCCAAAGTATTTCCTTTAAGTGTGATCCACATTTTTCTGCAACTCAGAGAGAATTATAGCTCCTAATCTCAGCATCACAGATAAACAGATGAGATCAAGGAGTTGATCCAAAGTTCACTAAGCATCAGAGAAGTGAATTGGGCTTGCTTTTGGATCCAGTAAAATACAGGTGACTGCTGTAAGGAATAAGAGGAACACACAAACTAGCTGACTTCATAGAATATGTAAGGTCACTATTATTTATAGAAGCCATAAAACATGATGAATAGAATCAATCTAGATTGTTTGGAATGCAAAATCAATAAGTACCTAATAGCATATGGAAAGCTTGCTTTTTGAAAGGCAGGCAGGCAAGTAGTCAGGCCAATTTCTAGAAGAAAATGCAGGGACTCCCATAGCTTAACACTAAAATAATACTGTACCCCAACATCAGACAGAAATCCTGTGCATCAAGAGAACTGTAGATACTGAAGGCTCAATTCCTACAGACTGCAGACTCTGGAAACATCTAGCTGATGCACAATAAAAAGATACCCTAATTTTAACCAGTTTGTAGAATGCGGAGAGCTGTCTTTCTGACATGAGTTTTCTAAAACAGTTGAATGCTAGGTGAACACTATAGGAAAAGTACTGTTTTGACAAACAAAAAACCCAAACAAACCCCACAAAACCTAAAAAAAAAAAAAAAAAAGAAGTACAAATAATAGCTGCTTTACTGTTTTACCTCTTCTATACATAAAGATGATATTTAAATTTAGAGTCTTCTATCCAGATTACAGGCAGTTATATTTACATATACATCCCAAAATCTAACTATCTTGATACAAAAAGATTTCTTAAGCAACATGAGAAAAAAAAAGCAACTGGTGGCATAGCACCTCATGAATTTTTATATGGTGATATACATTTAAAACTAGGACTGAGGGGGGGAAAATGAAGCTTTCAGTGATGTTATAGGATTATCCCTTGTTGTTAGAATAACCATGGACTTTTAAACAGGAACCACAGTGGGTTATTCAAGGCCCACAGCAGATCTGTAGGTTCAGAAAGCAAAGCCCAACACTGTTGTGAAACAAGATAGGGATAATATGTATTTTCTTTGGGTTTGGAACCATTAGCACAGGTGATCAGATTATAAGTGGGATGAATTAATTTTGGAAAAAAAGAGAAACAGAGTATTAATGCATCGCCAAAAGGCAACATATCATTAATCTAATGATATATTTGTTATATTACTAAATTAAATGCCTTATTAAACAAAATTAACAAGTACAATCTTTTCCCTGTCAGAAAGCTGACTAGTGAGATTGTTATAAAAGCTGTTATGTTTTGCATATGTTTTTACTTAAATGATTTATTTTCTTTTGCTAGCATACCAAGTCTCTTCTCTATGAAGGATCTGACCACTAGTTGGCATTGTTACTTCACGCAGATAACTAGCCTTTAAACGAGGTGTTCAGTTACAAAAAGAAGCCTCTACATTTTTGAGCTCTAAGTTTCATTTAGCAACATCTGGGAAAGGTGGTGAGGCAAAAATGGAGGAAAAATTAATATGTGATTGGAAAATTATTTCCCCCACCCCATGTATCTCTTTCAGTGAATCTCTAGTTCGACCTTGAATTCTAAAAGAGAGACTTAAGCAATGTCAAGTGTATTTGTGGAAAAAACAAAACAAAACCAAACTAAACAACCAAATAAACAAAAAAACAACCCGAAAAACCAAACCCCAAAATTATAGCTGTAGACACATGTACTTAAATTGTGAAATCCAGGCTGCAATTGTAGACCCAACAATATTCACAGATCGGGAAGCTTAAATAACAGAAACACAACCCTTGAATGCAAACATGAAACATAAGCATCTTGTATCCCTGTAAGCGTCTTCTTCTGTTACACCGTAGTAAGCCAACAGTTCAGTGGTGTCTTACATTCTTTTGTACCAGCCCTGAGCTGCTGGTAATAAAACAAGAGACACCCTTTCTGCATGGAGTTTCTGTCATTTTGGGGATGAAATGAAGGGTTTTTTTCCTCATCTTTGCAGAAAAATCAGAGTGCTCCATTTGTGAGTTGCAGTGCAAAGAGGCCTTTTGAGCAGAGTCTGCTTGTGCTAGCTCCAAGATGCTGCTCAGCTCCGAGTCTGTTCGATCTGAGGCTCCATTATCACACGCAGGATGGGAAGGTGAATTCCTCCTGGCTCCGTTACCTGTAGATGCTGTGCAATACTGAGGAGCATCTCCAGGCTTCAACAACACAAGCTAGTTATAGGGGTCCTTGAAGACAGGCAAGTGGAAAAGAGAACAGGTTGTCTCTCTATGCCCCGTCACTGGGAGAAGGAGAGGGGGATTTTCACCTTAGGGAGTGTAACTTCTAGGGCAGATATTGAAACAGTTAATATTTTGCTTTAGCTGTAAATCAGACTTCCTTTCAAGTAAAGTCGGTTACATCATTGAAGCAAGCTTTCAAAAATACCCACTACTCAAATTAAAATGAACACAACCTGAAAGAGCTGCTTTAGAAGAATAAGAAAGATGTAATCTCTGTAATACTGCAAATCCTGGCTCCTACACAAACCCACAGACTGACACTACTAGCACATTAACTACAGTGAGTCACAGAAAGGTTCTCAAATTAAATCCTCATCTATGCTACTGACACACTTTATGGCCTTAGGTATGTCTCATCGACACTCCTGAGCTCTGAAATACACATAACACTTATGCAGCATTAGAGACATTAATTCATTAGCGACTGCAGAATGCTAAGTAAATGTTTACAACAATTAACATCCAAGTAGGATGCTTTCATCACCAAAACAAAAATAAATGTAGAATGCAAACAGCACGAATGTGAGTGGTGGAAAATAAAATTAAAGCAAAAACTTCCTTCCATTCTAATGAATGTGTGAAAGCCAAAACAACAACAACAAGCAGTCAGTCAACCAGCCTGTGGTTTTGAGTAGTTTGAGCAGCTTGACATCAACTCTTTCAGAAAGCACTGTAGGCTGTTACATAAGAAAATTTAAACAGACTTTAAACTGCTTTGCATATACAACTTTATAGTCTCATGATAGAAAGCAGCTGATCCCACAATATCCAAGATACTCCCTATTGCTCTAGAGTTAATTAAAATAAACCACTCACAGATTATGCTATGACACAAGGCAATACAGGGATGATCACAGAAGCTATAGTAAACCATCCCCAAATTTTCGACTATCAAATATCTTAGCAATTGTTTTCTTTTGAAGGAGCTGTACATTGGAAACTCAATGGGTTGCAGTTAACAGATACAATGCTGCTTAAGACACCCATGTATGCAGACTAATCTCACTTGTCTCAGTGAGAAGAACTAAAGTAGGCTTGATGACTCCTAGTTTATAACACAGACTGGAGTCTGATATCCAATTGTACTCGTTACCAAAATCTATATAAAATGCTGTCCAAATTATTTAGCATTAAAAACTTCCATCCTTTGAAGATAAACAGGTTAACAAGCTTTAAAATAATTAATGAAGTAAGGCTTGAGGAGCATTTTTCTGAGCAGCATAAACATTGGCTCAGCTAATATCTCATGCCATCAACGAGGAAAGATCACTAGCAGACCCAGGCCAAGCTGCTGTGGGAAATAAGTAGAAGGCAATAACAGCTGGAAATATTTGGCACATACAATAAAGCTTTGAAACCCTTTGGATACTGGGTTTCCAAGCTCTTTTTGTTTTTTTTCTTAATTTATTTATTTTTATTTAACCACAAAATATTTCATTAGCACTTGCATGAGAAACAAGGTCAGCAGCACCCAGGTGTGCTATGACATTACCTGCCGTGAGATGATACAAACACCCCTCTCCTTCCTCCCTCTCCCCCTCCAATTATCTAGCTGCAGAATGCATGTAACAGCACATCTTCAGAGCTAATGTTACATATCTGGGTAGGAATACAGATCTGTCTGCATATATTACAGTTGGAAATCCAGTCTTTTTAAAGTGCTTTGATGATTAAATGGGCTTTATACAATAGTACTGTTTATCTATCCAGCTCTGTATTTCCTAATAGTTTCCAAGCATGATAGGCAGTTTTAGCCACATTTGATGAATGGATTAAGGAGGTCCCAAATTCCTACAGTGCTGTAGGAGATCTGCATGAGCATAGACGAAACCCTTGTTGAGGAGAAGGCTGCAACAGGGGATCAAGAGCTCCCTACTGCATCGGGTCAGGGAGGATATGTACTGTTCAGAACAAGGCATTGAACACACTGCCTTTTGCCCATACGGTAGGACAAGAGGTAATGGTAGCAAGGTGAAACACAGGAAGTTCCACCTCAACATGAGGAAAAACTCCTTCACTGTGAGAGTGACAGAACACTGGAACAGGCTGCCCAGAGAGGTTGTGGAGTCTCCTTCTCTGGAGACTTTCAAGACTCACCTGGATCTGTTCCTGTATGGCCTGCCCTAGGTGATCCTGCTCTGGCAGGGAGCTTGAACTCAATGATCTCTAGACATCCCTGCCAACCCCTACCATTCTATGATTCTACAGTAGTTCAGAGGAAGATGAGAGTATGTATGCAGGGAGCAGAAAGGCAGGGAATACTGAAAGGGCACGAAACATATTGGTGGAGGGCTCAGAATCTGGAGATCTTTTTAAAATGTCATTCATTTATTTTATTTTATTTTTTCTGGCAAAAGGTTGTGATGTAGGATGAAAGACTTCTGCTGCTCAGAAGAAAAATAGTTTCTTTCTACTGCAATGAACTTATTACTCAAGCAGATGAAACCTGCTTAGCCACTGATCGATGTCACAGGGGATGAGTAACGTAAATATGCAAATACTCATATGCTGTGGTATAGGAGATCCTGTGCAGACCTGGCTGTGCTCATTCCACAAATGTAAACAGAAAAGATCATTCTTATCCTAAAAAAAAAATTACATCAATATTTTTTTCCTGTCTGCCCTAAAATAGTGAAATCCAAACTGAACATAAACCAACCACCCTCTTCAATAGTAATTATAGCCTTGCTGGATTCTATGCACAATAGCAACGGTTTGAATTTGTTAAAGGATGCATGGAAAAGTACAGCAGCAAGATATTGTAGCTGACAGTGTGTTTTTTGTTTCTTGAAGATTACGCAGTAGCTGGCTACACAGCAAGTGCTTTTAAACAGCAACTGCTACAGAAAAAATAGCATTAACTATTGAGCAAAGCAAACTGGTAGATAAAGGTATGACTAGTACTCTCAGAAATTTCATAGCTATTTCACCTGTGCAAAAGCCACCAGAGAAAAACAATAAATAACCCTGCTTCTTGCCTGTGCATCCTAAAGAGGAGGATCATTCCGTCTGTCATTACAGAGCTCTGCCATAACACTGGGACACAAGGAATATTTAAGGAATTCAAAGACTGCTTCTCTCTCATGATTTTTTTTTTAATTTTTTTTTTATGCACCGGAAAGGAGGAATAACAGAGGCAAAAGAAATTTGGATTCAATCAGTTCAGCATGACAAACACCCAGTTGTATTCCAGGCTTTTGCTTGAGTAAACAGCGATGTGTCTCATGAAATGTTCAAAACAAAAAAGTCTCTTGCCTTTAAAGACACAAACTGTCTGTATAAACAGAGGGTGGGGTAACACTACTGAATTAGCAGCACCTTTTGACGGAATAATAAATCAGCAGCTCTCCCTTTATCAGGAATGGAGAACTGGGATATGGGTCCTGCAGGGAGGCTTCCTGCAATCCCAGGAAAGCACTTGACAGATATTCAGGTACTCGCTTCCACACAATACCTGCCCAATATTCATAACCAAACAAGGGTCTAAGTAACAGCTCAGACAAAAGAGCTGTAGACAGCAGAGAGCAAAAGAGAGACTGAAGGCAACACTGATGGGCTAGATCCCTGTAATAAGCAAGAAAACTGTTAAACAAAGTTTGTTAAACAGTTTAGGGGGACAAATCTCTGCTGATCCCTACAAGAAAGGGGAATAAGTCTTAGCACAGGATTACCAAAAAATAAATACAGTGCAAGCAGTGATCTGGCTTCCTTTTGAACCTAGCAGATAGATATGGATTCTTATCTCCAGGAATTCTCCAAATTAGTTACACAATCCCTTCCATTTGGCTTATCATGCTCAATCTCCCAACAATTTAAACTCCTCGCTCTCTCCAGTCCTGTTTGGAGCTCCACTCTGTGAGTGTTCAGGAACCTTCCAGTTTCCAGCCTAAATTAACGAGTTAATAATCACTTCATCTGAAGCTAATATTATCCTTTTATATAGGATTTTCCCCTGTTTGATACATAACCTCCAATACATTTACAAATAGTTGTCCTATCCCCTTATAAGCATCAGCCACCAGGCTAAACAAATCAAGGCATTTTTATCTCTGTGTAAGGAATAACGGGGAAAAGTTTAATCCACCCAATTCTTCTAACCAACCTACTAATGCTCATCTGCACCAGTTTGAATTCACATTAAGCTTTGTTAAAGCTAGGTGATCTCAACTATATGTGACACTTTATCATTGTCATACACAATGGCTTGGATACCTCTACCAAAAACATGTCACTTAGTGTGCCATAAAGGACCATTAAGCTTTTCACTGCTACTTCACACTGGTTGTTCATAGACATCCAAAAATTTGAGTAACCATTCTCTTCTTTACTCCTATGCTCTTATTTGTTTCAAAGATCCATCAGCAAGTACAAGCAAGAAAGTTCAACACAGAGGATGGCTGTTGTGCTGCTTCTGCCCTGCCACAGGGATTGTGAGATATATGCTGCATTCTGGGCCACTTACTTAAATTGAGTGGCAGGATTAGCATAGTATGTGACTGGACTATTTCACAAGATTTAGGTATTGCAGAAATACAACACTCCAGTGCAATAAGGAATTAACTTTCTCAATATTCCCACATTGACAGATACTTGTGGTTAAATATACATAGAGAGGGAAAAAATCACTCAGTTTTGCATGCAAAACAGACAACAGGGAATAACTTTTGCATACAGATAAGTGAGACCTCACCTGGAGTATTGTGTCCAGCTCTGGAGCCCTCAGCCCAGGAAAGATATGGAACTGTTGGAGCAGGTCCAGAGGAAGGCCAAAAAAATGATCAGAAGGCTGGAACCTCTCTCATATAAAGAAAGGCTGAGGAAGTTGGTGTTTTTCAGCCTGGAGAAGGCTCTGAGGACACCTTACTGTGGCCTTTCAGTACTTAAAGGGGACTTATTAGGAAAATGGAGACAGACTTTTTAGCAGGGCCTGTTGCAATAGGACAAGGGGTAATGGTTTTAAATTAAAAGAGAGCAGATTTAGACTAGATATAAGGAAGAAATCATTTATTATGAGGGTGATGAGCCACTGGAACAGGTTTCCCAGAGAGGCTGTAGATGCCTCATCCTAGAAACGTTTAAGGTCAGGTTGGGTAGGACTTTGAGCAACCTGGTCTAGTTGAAGATGTCCCTGCTCATTGCAGGAGGACTATATGAACTTTAAGGGTCCTTTCCAATCCAAATTATTCTATGATTCTATGATATTCAACTACAGAAGAAGGAAATGCACACTTATTTCGAGATTAAAATAAAATTAAAAGCATGCCAAATCTCCTCTATCAGGATATTGCTAAATGCTTTGACAGCAGATGCAACAGCTTGGCATTGGTAGAGAGCACACACCAAGCTCTAAATCAGGTAGCAGAAGTAGGACTTTTGTAAGTCAGAGAAATATATCCATGTGTTTTCTGGGTTAGCCCCAGAAGAGCTCATTATGTTCAATACAATGTGTTCAAAAGGTGGCAAGCCCCAAGAATCAAGGGCATGTTTTTATTAGTATGAAGGGAACGTGTTTACTCCAGTTTAAAAAAGACACCCTTTTCAGAAGCAAAACCCCAAAGTCAACAGCAAACCAGCCAGCTTTCTGCAGTGGCCTCTGGGCTGACATTTGATGCCTCTGCCTGAGGTTTGGCAAGCAGGCTGCAGTGCTCCAGGTCAAAGAAGGGAGCAGCATCATTGGAACTGTACAACTGGAAAACAACAGCAGCAGCTCTCTCCCAGAAGCCCAAGAACCTTGAGAGAAGCTGTGGAAGATAATTTCAGGAACGGGCAAAGGTAGATTGGTACCCCTTTACCTCAGATGAAGCATTTATTTTGATGAAGCTGTATCAGCTTGTTTGAATGGAGGAGATGGTTTGTGACTTAAAAGGCTCAAGGAGAAAGAGCAAGTTCATTTTCAACAGTTGTGAGGGAGGTGAAGACAAAGTGTCTGATTTCAGAGATCACACAAACTTAAATGAGGCCTATAGGGATGTGAAAGCACAGATCAAACAAGTGGCTGATAATTAGGAAGACCTGAAGAGCAGGAGAAACAGAAAAAAACCTGAAGGTCATAGGAATTTACAGAAATGTGAAGGCAAAGCTCTAGTGACATCTTTGGAAAAGAAGTTTAAAAGTGCTAAATGCAACACAAGTGAATGACAAAACACAAATGAATGATTAAGAAACAGCAAAGCACTCCCCGTGTTGAAAATTGGCCTGTCATCTGCACTGCCCTTTCATGGCTGCCGAATACCATCAGAAAGCTGGATGCCCTGACTAACATGGCTATAATGGACTAACACAGATATATCAAAGAATTATTAAAGAAAATGAACTTAAAATTGAGGAGAGTTAAGATTTTGGCTTCCTCTTAAATTTGTATTATGAACTGCTTCTGAATGGCATCACAGGGGAAAGAAGTAAAATATTACCTAAAAGGATTACTTTCAAGTGAACTCAGACACCCAGCTCTTAGTGACCTGCAGGCAAGTAACTATAAGCGATCTGTTATAACTTTTGTCACAAGTTTGTTTGGCTATGACACTACCCGTCTAGGAAGCAAAGAAAACAGAACACCTTTTTGGACACCTGGCTCAAAAGACGAGCATGCTACAAATGTACCCTACTGCCTGTCCTGTTAATTAGCCAGAAAGAAGGCTTTCATGCTACCCTGCCCCTACATAAGCTTTATACCACTACAAATTTCCTCTCTTTCTGACATTTGCATTTATTTACAAAATAAATAAGCAAAGCACTACTGAGCACACAAGGAAGCACTTTCTTTGCTCATGATGCCAAGCCTCCTTCCAGTTAGTAGCTGAACCACAAGAACTCCTTCTTTCTCTTGGCTTCATGCTTCAAATAAATCTTTTATCTGTAGGCTTTCCTTGGCTGCTGCTCTCCCAGACCCACACTTCCATAGGAGGATCAGCACTAGCTTTGCTTTTTACTCACCTGCTTATAAACTCTGCGTACAAAGCTTGCAACATCATTGAGCTTTTTATGAGACCTGTACTTTGGACAGTGGTGCTTGATATTCCATCTATACCAGAAGAAAGATGATGAACTTACTTACACTTATTGTGAAAGTCTCACTTAATTCTCCTACCACCGATTTTTCCACAGACTCTATTCATGTCCTCCCCCAAGTCAGAGAAAATTTCTGATGATTGGTTAACAGTCAAGGGAGAGGACCATCCCCTTTTCACCTTTCCTCACTGGTATGGTTATTTTCTACACAGGAGTCAAAGGGACAGTCCCGGTCTTGAGCTTGTATCAAGTCAAGGTAAGCTCTGTGTTCCCAGCACCAGAACTACCAAGGGTGATGGAGTTAGGCAGAGCTGAATTAATCCCTTTCCGGGCCCCCCATGCTCTCACTAAACCTTGGGAAAGCTCAAATCCAAGTTTGATTTCTAGGTACAATATGCGTCAAGGCCACAAAGTGCAAGCTTGCAACGAAAGGTGCTTTGAATACATAACAGATTTCCCAGATGGTATTTTCCTCCATTATTGTTTTTAATTTTCCATTTCCTAACATTCAAATACCAAAGAATACATCCAAGCGTACTCAGCTTTGAAGAAAGCCGTTAAGCAAGGACTGAACTAGGAAAGAACACTTGGCCTTCTGCAACATGGCCATTACATTAACTCCTCTGAGAGCTGGTCTTTTGAATCCAAACACAGTTTGTTTTTTTAAAGTCACTAGCGATTACCAGATTTAAAAAAAAAAAAAAAAAATTATTGGGAAAAGCTTGGTTTATTCACTGACCAACATAACATTTAACTCCATCCCAAGCTTTCTGCAGAACGATACGTTGCAAGATGATGGTATGCTGTATTTTGAGGGTCAGCTTCAACGGCCAGGAAAAAAGTCACCCAGAACTTGAGTTCAAAGGAAAAGCACAGTTAGTTCCTGGAATGGAATGACTGGTAGGCACACAGCATTAGGACTGAACTCTGGCAATACAAAAAGACTTATTTTTATGTATAAACTAATTCTATGTACAAGTTTTTTAAATAAGAAATATTTCTTCAGGCTCTTCTGTGGGGTCCAAGACCAACAAAAATCATTTTTTTAGAGCTGCATTAAAAAAAAAAAAAATTCTATTCAAGAAACCCTATAACTGAAACCCTAGACTATCTCAGCATCATACTTTCTTGCCTTCATTACCGCTACACACCAAAGTGGAAAAAAGGCAAATAAAAAAATATTTTTTAGGACCCTTCCAGAGCATATCACTACAGTAAAACGTGCTTATAAACAGAAAACTTGATCTGTAGTCAGGAGATATTATAATAGTTTCAACAACTGGATGCTTCTTCAATTCCAGGACCACATTTAATTGGACTTACTGTGTTCTACAAAACAGTCATGGAGGACCAAAAAGGAGTTCTCCTCTACTCTGTGTGCCTCTGCCAGTGTAACAGTGATGGCTGCCTCATTAGGTATTGCAATATACGATGATGGGAAGAAGCTCTCTTACTCTACATGGAAGAAGGAGGGAAAACATAGGTGAATTTGCTCTGAGATAGTAGTAGAGAGGAAAAAGCATTTCCTCCTCTTTTCAGAGTGTTTCTAGTTTTTGTCTTTTTATTATAGTGCAGTTTGTTTTAAATATCAGAAAATGTCATTTCCCAGGGTGAGGTGAAACCAAAATCCTGAAAAGTTCCTCTGATCTTGGCCCATCAGTGAAAGCAGTTTGAAATGTCTGCTTCTACTAAATGTTTTGTTTGGGTAACTTCCACTAAGGATTAAGCCTTAATGCTTTATTTCCATTAGAATGTCCTTTGAACAGGAGTTTATAGAAGCTTAAATGAAATGAGAAAACACTTAGGTCAGAACTTGTTCATAGCAATGTTTCTTCAGGACTTTATTAGACTGGGATTGAATGAACTGTATTGTATCAGCTGACAATCAGTAAATAAAAGTCTGAGTAATTCTGGGGGTTTTTGTTCAGTTCAGTGGCCCTTTCACAGCAACTCCAACAAGGGAGCTTGGTAAGCAAGAATGTGAAGTTATTCACTGACAAACAGTTGGAAAAGGGCATGTTTGCTTGCTGGCATATATATAGAGCCATGCCTACACAGTACCTTAGAATATAGCCAACTGAAAATAAGTGCAGCAGATTTTGCAGTCTATGGGCCAAGGTTTGTGCACATTTAGACAGGTCTGTATCCACATCTATAAAACCATTGAATTTGAAAACACAACTAAATTTTAAGCTGGATCATCAAAAGCACTGTTTGGGTCTCTGAATCCAGCAGAGAGAATCAAAAGGCATTTAAAAGTGTTTGAAAAGAAAATCCTTCTTCTTAGCACTTAATCGTATGGATTACAAATATAAAAAAAATAATGAAACTGCCAGTAGGCAAGTGTGAAAGGACATCACCCTTCCTATCCACATACTTTACATCTTAATCCAATCTCTAGCTACTAGAAATTTGGAAAAAAACCTGGAGTATGAAGTGTACAAGCCTCTCCAAACTTTTGCTAGTGTTATTTGTTATGCCTCCTCTGGTATCTCTTTTTCTTTTCATGGTGGACTGTTAAGAAGTGAAGTACACAAATATTCCTGTGGCCACATCAGGCCTTAAAAAACCCTTTATACAGAGCATTTCCCTGCAGGATGCTCCAGCTGTTTTTTTAGCATATGAATGAGACAGAGAACCAAAGCAACTCCTAAAAGGGGCAATATATTTAGGAGAAACATATTGCTAGAGTACCTGTGTTTTCTGACAGCAGTGAAGAGGTTAACTGTGACAGCACCGGAGTGTATGACTCCATGGTTACAGCCCTGAAAATTTGTCCTACTATAAAAGGGTCTCTATATTTCTGCTTACATTGTAATCTTTAGTGGAAAAAAGTTACTGCCCTGATTTGCAGTAAATTACAGCTTCAGGGAAAAACTTCACCAGAAGAGAAATATTTCTGACCATCCACTTTTATCTGTACACAAGATACAATCAGTTTCTGTTGCAGAAAGTCTCTGGCATGTTCAGTTATAATTTCATTCAAGGTTAACTAGCATCCCCCACCCACCACCCCAAACTCTGGGCTTGCACTGGAGCTGCAGCATCGCTCTGGAACAGGCTGGTGATTTTCCACTATCTGCACAACACATATTCTCTGATGTTTCTCAGGTATCTTGGCTACATGGCTCAAACAATCCATTTCTTCATGATGCACCATGCTTAAAACTCTGCCCTCTTCAGAGAAAGTTGCAGGTTCTTTTCCCTGAAAATTGCCCTACCTGTTTGTTCAATTTATCCCAAGGAAGTACGTTATTAAAAAGTTATTAAAATAGCTCCCCCCTTCCTCACTAGTATTGCTTTTTCTAGACATTCACCTATATTCACCTGAAGTCTTCTCAAAAATCACTGCTTTTTGCTTTTGTTTAAATGTAGGGTGCAAAAGGAAAATATTTTATAGGACTTAATTAGACAAGCAAGGGCTATGGAAGTGGTTCAGTTTTACAGTGCTGTGAGAAAGGCAAGGCATAAGTACTGCACAAGAACTGCGAGACTGTCCTCTTTGATGGCAAGGGGAAATGTCATTAAGCAGAGGCACTCAACATACAGCCTCCTCCTCCCTGTGCTTGCCTTTCTGTTCCCCCATAAGCCTTTAGCAGCCTCCAGAAAGGTAACCTGCTCTTAAAAAAGCAAGCTAAACCCACCCCATTTTAGGTCTTCATTTTCCCATCCCATCCTGACCCCACTGTCTCTTTCCAGCCCTGGGTCCCTCTCCCATCCAGCACAACTTCTCTGCTGGACCATGAAATTTTACAACCAGTCACACATTTTCTTGCCATCTTTCTGATCACAGACAAATGTGGAAGAAATGAACTCAAACCAAGTGTCAGCCTAAATACTGTCCTAACATCATGGCTTTTCGTTACACAGATAACCTTGGTTATTATTGCCTTCTACCTGTACTATTTACATTAATTGCAAGTGCCTGCAAAACAGTTACCAGCAGCTCCTGGGGGAGGTTGGCTGTGCAGTGCACTAATGCCATCGACAAAACACTGTTCAGAGACATACCAGCTTGTACTGCCTAGGAATCCCTCCAAAAAGCAACATGTGGCATCTCCTCTGGATGAGGGCAAGAGGTGTACATAAAGCTTATTTAAATCTCAAATCAACTCCATTTCCTGCTTTACTTCATTTGTCTTTGTGAGGCACAATGAGGTTCAGATGGAGACTTCTTGTTGCAGCTCCCATTCAGGGAATGTGTTTGCCAAAAGCACAAGTCCTGTTGAAGTTAATCTATCTATCAAGGTCCTCATCCTTGCAGAAGTCTTGTATCCTTCAATCCTTTTTTCCAACATCCTGAAATCTGCCTTAAACTTCAGTACTGTTTGAACAATCAGATGTGGCTTCTCTAACCCTCTAGCAAGGCCACCAGGAGCTAGTGAGGAAGACACCTGACCAGCATCTTCATGTTTTTTGCAGATTTGACTGAAGGCCTCACAGAACCTGAGTTTATCAGGAAATGTACACAGACAAAAACAGTTTAACTGTTCTGAGTTCAGAGACACAATCTTAAGACATACTTTATTTGTTTATTAAACAGCATTATGATGTCCTGGGAAACTTTTAAAGTTGCTTATATCCTATGAAGTGACATCACTGAAATGAAACAGCAGGTCACAGTGTCACAGCTGGAAACCTTGAATCCATCATAACAAGATCTCCAAGTTTCCAAATTCAAAAGCTCTGGAGTGCTGAAGTATTTTTCCTCCTAAGGGTATTTAGCTCTGAATTCTGCTTTCCATAGTTCATTGTGAACAGGATTTGGTACTAAGCTACTGAGAGGTTATCTTCTGGAAACCCTAGCTGTGAGCACGGTGTATGGAAAAGCACAGTACAGTCCTGTCCAGCCCTGAAGACAGGGATATGTTGCCATGCCATGAGGTCTTTCCAAGCTTCCAAAGTGTATGAAATACAGGTAAACGGTTCAAATGTGAGGAGAGATAAACACAGGCTTAGGTGGGGGAGTAGATATATGACACAGACATTAATTGTGCACAGCAGAGCTGGAGTTACAGACTTAGGATCAAACGAGAGATCCAGAGAGGTAACTGAGAAGAGGATATATGTCAAAAAGATGGTCATTGAGGCAGAGGATGTGGCCACGCAGATAAATGCATGGAAGAGATCCCTTACAGAAAAACAAGTTATGCTCAGCTTTTCCCTATTTGACCAATGGAATTCAACATTCTCACATCTCTATGAGACTATGGAAGACAAGAATGGTAGAAGAACAATGTTGAAGTTATTCCAATATACCTAAGGACTCAAGCCTTCAAATTTTTCAGAAAGTAGGTAAACTTGGCCAACAATGCACACATTTTCTGCAAATGCTTCTGGATGAAGTAGTTTGCAGGGAAGGAAGTTTGGCCTGTCTCACATCTGTTGCCTAAATATTCTTTTCTCTACCAAGACTGCTACTGGGGACAATATTTCTGTTAATAGATTTGCTGCAAGGCTAGCATCTAGTTAATGTGGAAATCCAAATCCAGTGGGAGTTCTATGCCCATTCCCTGAAAATGCAAAATTCCCTATTTTCTCACCAACCACAGAATGGTTCAGTTTTTCCCCCAAGTCCTTTTACTGACTACAGCTTTGCTTCTGAGATTGATATTTTCTTGAAACTCACCTAAGATGCATCTGTAGAGGAGGAAACAATTCAGTCACAAGCTTTACAAAAGAACCGCAACCAAACTAAACAAAACAACACATCTAGAAAAACCTTCCAGAGATAAACAGAATTTCCTGCATGTCTTCATGACCCAGCTAGGATTAATCAGTTCAACCAGAAAGATTATTAAACATTTTTAAACCACAAAATTACCTGAGGGATTACAGCATCATCTGGAGGAAGAAAACGTAAGAGTTTTCTTGCCCTCACATCTGAAATACAAAGGAATACTTCTTAAGATAAAAGCCCCAAGAATAATTATTTTAGTGCCAGCTCTAACTGTCTGGAGAACAAGGAGTAACCTGGCACAATCTCAGTAGTAGTGTAGCCACTTGCTATTTTTTTTTTTTGCCCAACAGGTTATGTTACAGTGAAACAAAAAGAAGATGGTAAGTATTGAAGGTGTCCTTTAAAAAAGGAGAAGAAGCATGAAGCAGATAGGTGACACACGTGAAGTGACCCAAGAAATTTTGGGCAGAAGGAACGAATGAAGTCAGCTCTGATTTCAGTGTTAGTGACTGAGACAGAAAATAATGATCTCTCTCCTCTCATCTGTCTGTATCTGAAATAGTGGCATCAAGAGTCGCTATAGACTAGCAGAGAATTTTGCCTGTAGAAAAGTCCAGAAGTAAAAACAGTTAAAAGCTCCATTTCTCAATGCATCAGGGTAAAATTTACACAAAAAGATAATTTTACTTCCTGAAAAAGAGGGACGATTGCTCTAACCTTCAATATAGTACAGCACTGGAGGAAAAAAAAAAAACAAAAAAACCACACACAAAAAAAAAGAAAAAGTGACAAATCCTCCCCCACATAGTCCTGAATGAAAATTTCTTCCAGAATTGCACAGCATTTTGCCCCTTTAAAAACTATCAAGAGAATATGAAATAAAATCTCTTCCCAGCATTTCATGCTCTTTCATATACCACATTTAAAGAGAAACAAACAAGTTGTATGGGACAGTGTTGAGCCGCTGAACAATCCCTCTTTTCATCAGGATCCAAACTGGGTTTGAAAAGCTGCTTGGGACATACCTAGCTATTTCTGTTCCACAGCAATACAGTCATGGAAAGTTTTCCATGTACCATAGCAAGGCCACAGAGTGAACAGTTTATCACTAGAGTGTCTGAGCTTGCATGATAAAAAACAAACAGGGAGTAATATATGACAAAACCTTGAAAGCAGAATTTTGGACTCTTATTACCTGGTCAGAGGCGATTGTGAATGGGTTGTGCAGGATAATAAGTTTCTTGTTTAGAGAACAAGAACAAGTCTACTTTGTCTGGACTCTAATCTTGGGTTTATAGTGTATTGTTATCAGTGCTTTTTCCATGGAATTTAGTTTCTCTGTACAGATTTAAAAGAATAAGTATTTTTCTATTCCTTTGAGGCAACGCTATGTTGTGTAGATGCTCCTGTGTACTTTTTACCCATATTTAGGGTGAACAGCAACTGGCTTCATTTTTGCTTATGCTTTGGTTTGCTTTGACTCTGTCAAGAAGAACCTGCAGAATAGATCCAGAAGACCTCCCTTAATAGCACTGAACTGGCATGGAGGCTTGACAGGTTTTTTCCCCTTCCTGTTTGCTGTGCAAAGATTATAGTGGGGAGCCATTAGACACATGCCCTCTATTTTTGGGAGCTGCAGAGTAGTTCACATGCAGAAAGAGATGAGGCTTCTTGTGGCTCAGAGGTATTGCCTGGTATGTCTGGAAAGCAGCTGCATTCAAGAGCAAATGAGTAAATTCAAGCTTAGTGGTTCTACTGTTCTGTGTCTCACAGCTGAGGACCTACAAGACTCAGAGCTGCCACTGGTATAGCTTTGATGATCAGATGCCACAGCACCAATGTGGGAACAACAATATTGCTTAAGAGCTATGGCTTGACTGCTCCCAAGACATAGTGATTTAAAAACATGCAGAATGGTAAGAAACATGACATGAGATTTCTCTGATTTTTTTTGTACAAATCATAGAAAGCAAGGGTGACTTGCCCACTTTGTTATCTGCCTTAAGGACATAATAGACTCAAGAGAACCAATGGCCTCTTGTTTCTATGCATCTCACTGAAGTCTTTCCATGTCTTCCTCTTGTTTTGTTTCCTACACCAATCTCACTGACGTACTTAGGGAAAGTCCACTTGGCCGTTTTGTGATCACGTTACCACAAATGTAAGACTTCTTCAAAAGAACAGATGTACTAAACCAGCCTAAGGATGCTGAACTGAATGGAAAGTACACACTGATCAAATATTTACTATTGCTGCTAGGGAGGGAGCTGAGAGGTGGTGTTTCCATGACATTTTGTTCCTGTAAAGCCAAGAACTGTTCTATAACCTTTTGAATGTCCCCTGAAATTGTTAAACTCACACCAGAACAAAACTGAAAGATTTAGAAAGGATGAGATTACTTATTCTCAGTCTGTGGTCTCACACATAAATAACTAGTGAATGTCATTAATAAATGAATCCTCCTGATGACTATGAGAAATAACTGATCATAACAAAAGAATTTACAGCTTAAGAGCAGGGTGACATAGCAACTCTGTGCAAGGTTATCTTGCTCTGTGCTGTTGTAATAGGCACGTGTGCTTAGCTGAAAGTTTATTTTAAAAAGCACACTCATATTCTAAAAACCAGCTAAGAATAGTAGTCTACAAATATTAGGTGTTTCTATATCATCCATTAACCAAAGCTCCAGAACACTCTCTAAGAGTGAATAAAAAGGGTTTTACCACTTCCGCCCTGCATAGGGTCATTTCTCATAATCCTTTTTGAAAGCTGCTATTAGAGATGTAGTCTGAGGTCCAGGCTGGTTAGACTTGCGTACAAAGCAAGCTGAAACAAGAAATTTAAAATACATGCCATGTTCAATGAAGTAACAGTAGAAGGACTCAAAATACAGATGAAATGTTCAGTCCAAGAGATTGAATAGTTCCAGAAACTGATTTTTCTGTCAGAGTAGAAGTCTAATTTGTCTCTTTTAAAAATGCACAAATACCCTTCTTTTGAAGCAGCTGTCTTCACTCTCTCTTTTGCTCCTTTGCAACCTTGTTTGGATGCTGTAGGCATGTACATACACCTTCTTTAACAGGTATCACAAAATACATCAATTCTATCTACTTCTCCTTTGGAAAAGTGCAAGACTACTACCTATCCTACATTTATTAATATTTTATCTAGTATAGTTTGAGAATGTGACAAGTGATATAAAACAATAACAAGAACAGTCATGGAGGAGACCTAGATGCATTTGGTAAGTGGTCTTGTGTAAACCTGTAAACAGCATGCTTTTACTAAGGCAGGCAATCTGTTATGGAGGAGGGGATAAAGGCAAAAAAAAACCCAAACCACAAAACAACAACAAACAAAACAAAACAATCCCCCAAAACCTCTCCCAACAGAGCCTAAGATATTTCATCTGCAGCCTGTGGGAACCATAGATTGGTTTAAACAATGCTTAGTTTTGTGAAAGATGTAGATTTCACTTATCCCTTTATAGCTTATTTTATTGTCAACCTGCATTTCATTATCACAAATATCTCATAATTGTTGACCGAAGGGCAGTGGTCACAAACTGGAACACAGGAAGTTCCACCTCAACATGAGGAAAAATTTTCTTCACTATGAGGGTGACAGAGCACTGGAACAGGCTGCCCAGGGAAGTTGTGGAGTCTCCTTCTTTGTAGACTTTCAAGACCCACCTGGATCTGTTCCTCTGTGGCATGCCCTAGGTGATTCTGCTCTGGCAGGGGGCTTGAACTCGATGATGTCCAGACATCCCTTCCAACCCCTACCATTCTATGATTCTGTCATTATTACAACACAAAAAAAACCCCTCAGCATTTTTGGGGTGACTTTATACAGCTGTTTCTACTCTACACTCCTCTGATTCCGTGCCTCTGCAGAGATGCATAGCTTATCACAGTGGGCAAAGTACTTTTAGAATTGCTGTTAATTAAATGTGATTTCCCTGAATCTAAGTCCCCCATAAAATAGGCAATTACATAAAATGGCATTCATTCTGCAGAATGGGAGAAAGCAACAAGACAAAAATAAAAGAAACATTTTAGACCACAATTTCAGATGCTGCCTGCTTCCCACAGCAGCCCAGCCCATCTCCAGCTAGCAAACATCACAGTTTTTTAGAATAACTTGGAGGAGTCCAGGCACCCCTCACTAGAACATCATCAAATTCTGTAAAAGTAAAACCAAACAAACACCCCACTCCCAAATAGATACATGGAAGTATTTTTCCTGTATTAACCTAACATCACACCACAAAGCATCCTCTTTTTTTTTTGAACATTCTCCAGACAAGCTTATACATTCATCCAAGCGTATGCATATAACATTTAGTTGTTTTCACTAACATCTATTTTAAATGTGGCCATTAACTTTTGGAGGCTTCTTTAAAATGCAGACTAGAAAATCCCTACTTTCTGTCATTTTGTTCTTGTTATAAGACTCTTCCCTCTGGGAATTTGCTGTGGTCAGAAGCCTTCATCACAAACTCACTGTACTACATTTGCTGTGAAAACAAGAAGTCAGTGCCTTCTCCATTTCCTTTTCAAGAACCATGGTTTATGATGTTTTAATTAATCTCCTCTTAGCTTGACAATTTGAGAAGTAATTTGAACATGCTTTCACTGCTTTATTACCACAACTTCAAAGCTGTGGTCATTGGTACAGGAGCCTGGGTTCTCATTACATATCCCTAAGTGAGTTCATTTCTGGAAGTATCCTGCAGCAGCCTCTTTCTCTCACTTAAGATGGTCCCATAAGACATAGATATTTAAAATGTAAAAAGCATGAAAAGACCAGAGACTGCACTATCCTCATCATAAGATCCTGGGACCTCCAAGTAAAACAAAGGCAACTTGAGTTGTACCATGAAATAAAAGCCAGTGCTGAGACAGCTTAGATATTTTCAAGGGATGATTTATAGCAAAACTTACAGTGGTAACAAAGATGTAAGAATGCCTATCATAGGCAAAGCTCTGGAAGATATGAGAAAGAGAATTCAGTGTTTCAGATAAGAGTGAGAAACAAAAAAAACCAATTAGTCCAACTACAGTCTGGTAGCAGAATTACTGAAGGGCTAGAGGAAGCCTATCACTTTTTTTGTCTCCCAAGAATCAAAAGTATTTGGCAGACACTTGAGACAGGAAACAAATAAGTTTTATTTGAGGCCTCAAACATTATTTATAAAAATGTCAACTCATAGTAATCTTCCATGAAAATCTCATACTATCACAGTTGTAAAATGTATGTTTTAAGACATTCCTTTAGCGCTTCAAAGTTCCCTGAACCAGCTACATCTCTGTCCCTCATATGTGTATAAGTGTCTGTGCATGTGTGTGTAGGTATCTATGTACCTATAAAGCAATTTGTTTGCCTTTAAAATATATTTCTTGTAAGTCAAAACACCCTCCTGATTGCACTGAATTGTTTGGTTTAAACACTGATCTCTAGGGCACTGATAAACATTATTTTTGTGAGTTTGGGAAAGTTGCAAGTATCTGCACTTTAAAAATCCCATATGGCAGAAAAGCAGTGTTTCAGCAATCAAGAGCATGGCCTGTTCTCTGGGCATGATTCACTGTAGCTAAGCCCCCAAAGAAGCAGAGCTAGTGGATGATTGCCAGTAGTAGCATATTCAATAAAGGTTAAAAACAAGCTCTGAAGACATGAATAGGTACTGTTTAAAACAAGTTGTGCACAGGTACCATTCACATGCCAGCATTACACTGTAGTCCAGACATAGATTAAGTTTTCTTCTGGCAAACAGGAGTGCTACTGTTTGATATTCTCAGCCAAAGCAACAAAAACCAAATTGGGGCATGATGTAAAAAGTGGCCTGTCCTTGTCTAAATTTAATCTCTTCTGGAGACCACATCCTGAGAGCACTCTGTCCCGTTTGCTCCCACTAGCTACAGAGGGGACAGCAGACCCCCACCTGGGAGGGGATGTGCAGCCAGTGGCAGGATCAGGCTACCCCATTAACATTTGCCACCTCTGTCAGTCACTAACAAAGGAGGGATTTTTGTCAGCAGTTTTACAGACCATATGAGGACTGGCTAGTCAAATGCTTCAGCATTTGAATGACTCCCAGCTACCTCCTTTTGGCCCAGACTCAGCACAGCTCAATGCAACCTCAGCAATAGCACTTGATATACAGCAGTGCAAGAACACAGCACCTGAAGCTTCTTACTGTAAACCATACACCAAGAAACACACTACCAACATTTAGTAACCATATAAGGAGGAACCCTGGCACCAACAAGAATGCTTGTTCTCATTGAAGTCTCCCTCACCTCACACTGCTGCAGCATAGTTTCTGCCTGTACAGACTCCCACAGACTTTGGGGTTGCACAACCCTGCGTCTGAAAGCAGGAGTAGATGAACCCAGTAACTCAATGACGAATTCTACAATTTGCAATAGGGCAAAACAAGCAACAAAACAGAACAAGCCCCCACATCTGTACTTACCTCTCAGCCCTGGTACATTTTTGCTAGACACCCCTAAAGCCAGAGGGTTCATGGCAAGGACTATCTTCTCTGCAGTCCTCAAATGGAGTAACTCCATTGCCTTCCAGTCCTCCTTGGGGCATCCCCCAGAAGCACCTGCAATACAAGTACTCCTGCACCCCTAGATCCCCCTGTCATATCTGAATGGCTCCAAATTGAGACCAGTTTGAGCTGAAGCTGCCTTTGTGCAACTCCTCCTGTTCCAACCTGCCCAGACAAACAGGTCCTGAAGATCTCATTCCTCTGCGTGGTTTATACACAAGATCTAGTTTTGCAAAACAGACTCAAACAGGATGAATTCTACCAAGCCTGCACAACATCTGTAGGACAGCACAGGTTATAGACATGATGGATACTTCCAAGGAAATACTATTTTTCATTCTTCAATATCCAGACAGGGAGAGAGGGACTACCACAGCAAAGGGCAGCAGAAGTTCCTGCCATGTTTATAGGGACTCTTACATCTGGCTCTTCTGAAAGGGAAAAAGTCCTTGTGAGCTCTAGCATCTCATGTTCAATCTCTCCTGGAAATAAGCAGACCAGCAATGGCAGTACACCTGTAAGGGTGAGCCCAGGAGTGTTGCTCAGTAGAGTAGAATGGCAGTAATTACATCTGCTGTAAATAGAGGCTATTCAGGCTATTTCTGTTGGCACTGATATTGTGTAACACCCAGCGAAAAAGAATTTGTCCTCAGGAACACTTCGCAATGTGATGAACCTCTGTGCTACTCTCAGGGTGAACATTGCTGAGAAGAGCACAAGTGAATGAAAGTGAATCTGGGCCACAAACTAAAGAATATAAAAGAAGGTTTCTATCTATATCAGAGGGAAGGCATATTTTCAACTCTACTTACATTTTTAAACAAGCAGACAAGGGGTCTTTATCTGCCACAGAAGAGGCAGACAAGGAAGAACTTGTTTATTTAAACGGCAAAATTTTATAGATGGTCTGAAGTTGGGTGAAGCATTTTAACCAGCTGAAGCTTGAGCTGCTTCAGGGCTGGGAAAATACTTTATCTTCCATGTTTCATCTGGGTGGCTGTTTAAAAGGACAGGAAGGTCCGATTTTGCAATGCATCCAGGCAGTCTTGTTTTTGAGTGTCCCAGCACCACGAAACAATTTTAATCCCCCAAGTTATCCTTCCCATTGACCAGTTTCCATACGCATCTATTTATAAACCTACATGTCCATTTTCTCTCCAAAGTCAGATTTTGTCAGACTATGGTAAAACTACATGTTTGTGTGCCCTTCTCTGCTTCCAGCCTATCTCACCTGGCCACATGCATGGTTTATCCTGTTACAGCTCTGGCAAAGTCACAGGGTGCATTTGAGCTAGCCTACATCTTATCTTCTGAAGTGTCTGCTCCTATGACCTAAGGTCCTTCCCATGTTTGTACTCTCTTAATGAACTACTGCCAGCTGTATCTCTGAGATTGTTCTTATTTGTTCCCTCCATCATATTTGTGTGCTTTTCTTTCCAGATTCCTTGTCTTACACTTGACGGCCTTACACATAGTTCCAATGTGTAACATCATTAATAAAGCAAACCATTCAGTGGAAGAAAAACACTTCTATTATCCATTTCCAGATTAAAAAAAATAAGTAGGTGTCTTTCTTTTACATTAACTACAGTCAGTGTTTAATAATGCTAGATATTTTCAGCAACTCTAGAGAAATGCACCATGTCTTTCTTTGGCTTTATCAGTAAACAAAAAACAAACGCAGTTCACCTGTACACAGGTGAAGTGATATTTTTAAATCTCCATTCATGTTTTTGTCTTTGGCTCCTCTTATTTTCTGCATCCTGCAATCAAAAAAAATCAAACCCAAACCTGGAGGTCTTCTCTGATTCTGCCAAGACTTAACACATAAATGATTGAGGCATGCGTTTAAAATAGTTCAGATGTCTTTATCAGTTGCTTTAATTTTATCTACTGGAAATAAATGTGACTAGCAGCTAGCAGTTTTCTATTAGCTGTAGCAGAAATTTAATAAATCATATGCAACTTGAAATGATACAGCTTTACCAGGTGAAAAGAAAATCAGAGAGGGAAAAGCTCCACACAGAGCTTTATAATAGGTTCCTTTGTGCATTTGTGTTCCCTTCAAAAATGGCAAAGTCACAGCAGTGCAGCATGGAGAGGAGGATCTTGGCAAAGTCTTCACTGTCCCACTGTCAGCTCTCATCGCTTTCAAAATAGCTAATCCTGAGGTTACATGGAGAGCTTTCCTCTGTGCTACACTTGGAGATAGAAAGGTGTTAAGAAGAGTTAATCTGCTGGAAGAGGCTGCCTGTTGAAGGAAATGCATGGATAGCTGGGCATGGATTTGGTGAAATTTAAGGAAGACTTACAGTTCCTGGGACTACCAAAAAAGTATGGGCCAGAAGACAATCCTCTGAATTCATATAATGGAATACAAAGACACCAAAAATATTTAGGATGCTGATACACCTGCCAATACACTTTGTTGGGTTCATTATTCTTTTCATAATCTTTACTTCTGACACCACCTTCAGTCCCTGCCCTCTGGTACTAAACCTGTGTGTAGCGGGAGCATTTGACTTTCCACAAGTGACATTTAACAGCTTTCAGCTTAGCCACTTCCTCTACCCAGCCCACAGAACTTACAAAACAGATTGCAACTTACCCCAAAAACCTTCCCCCAGATCCCACACCCACTCATCCAGGAAGAAACTGACACCCACAGTTTTTTTAATTAGTGTTCCTCCTCTGTCCACACCATAAAAGTAGAACTTTTGATCCAATCTGCATTTGAATGTAAATTTCTTCATTGAGCCTTTTCACAACAACTTTTAAGAAAGCGTAGTGTTGATCCGAGATGTCAGATTGATTTAATGTGGACACAGAAGACCTCTGCAGAATCAGAGGCACCACAGGACTATCTGCTATTGTGGAGTGTCCTCGGGAAGTAAATGTATGGAGCATTGAAACATGTTATTGCAAGTTTTGTTAGGTTTGATAGCACAGAAAGGAATGCATAAGCTTTTCCCCATCTTAGCACTGTGTCTTTAACATTTGGTAATATCACGGTTTAGGGTCAGGGCAGCCCCTTAGACCTATAACAGACACTCTCTGTTCACCCCCCTCCCTCCACAAAGGGGAGGAGAAAGGGAATAAGAGAGAGAGACTGAGCGATTAGAAAAGGAAACCAGAACAGCTTTAATGAAAAGGAAATTAATAATATTAAATGGAATAGATACAAAATGAGTATCAAACCCAACCTCCCCCCACCCCGATGATAATTACATCACTGTCACCACTGATGCTGTGGAGCAGGCACTGGGAGAGTCCCAGACTGAGCTCCGCAGCAGATGGGAGCTGTGTTCAGGAGTTGGATTCCGGTACCGGGTTCAGGAACACACAGACCGGGATCAAAGGCGGAATGGTCAGAGTCCTCCTCGGCTGCTCCGAGGAAGGAATCGAAAGAGGATCTGAGCCAAGCTGAACAAAGCCAGCAAAGGGGGCCAAGAGGGCACAGAGAGAGCAAGAGAGAGGAGGGGGGGACCCTCCCAATCTCTCAGCCTTATACCGAATATGATGTCTATGGGCTGGAATACTTTGTTGGTCAGTTTAGGGTCACTTGTCCTGTCCGCTTCTCCCCGCAGGTGCGGCCTTTTATTTTCTGCACCCCCCCAATGTGGTACACAAGACCCAGCAGTGGCCTTGTTCTGCACACCAATCCTTGGTAGTAACTCTAAACATGGGGTGTTATCACTGCTAGAAGCAGACACTGCCTGGGAAAACAGGCTGTTAACATCAGACAGTATGGTTAGTTAGGAGAACCCAGATTAAAAGTAAAATCACCGAACAGAATCAGCCCTGGTCTCACTCAAATGAAGACAGGTAATATTTTTCCCAGATTACTTTTTTTGTCTGATTTTGTTTTGAAAAGTCAGCAAAGTTCTTTTTCTAGCTCTAGACAATAAAATGCACACAGTCCTTCCATAACAATTACCTGTGCCAGTGTATACAAAAGAAATGGTCCACAGAGATTACAGAAGTAGCTTTCTGCCCACCTCTCCCTGTGGTTACTTCCACCATACCCACACATTAACAAAAAGCATAGTTTTGACTTTTTTTTAAATTATTGTTTACTGTCCTGTGGTTAGATAGTGCCATTTCCAAAGCTGTAAGCTGACCTGGCTTATTACCAACATTCCTAATGCTGCTGCTGCATTGGGAAAAATGATTCCCCATAAACCACCTACACACACAAAAATTCCCTTTGGAGAAGATGCAAAACATGGAGTTAGGAAAGGATAAAGGTCAAATCCATAGCACATAATTGGTCAGCAAAACCATTTGAGGTTTTGTGGTGTAAAAGTGACATGAGATTTTTATCATATAATGGTGCACTGGTGCTGTCATAGCTTTAGAGATTATTCCACTTCTTGACTCAGCACTGACAAATGACCCAAAAAGCAACTTCTAAAGGAATAAACAAGATCAGTGATTAGTAGTGGATGAAAACTGTTTGAGCAATCTGAGACACACAGTGTCCCAACCACAAGACTGTCACCAATAGTCATTTCTTGTCACCTGGTGACTCACTGAAGAGGCAGCTATGAAAACCATGAAGCTGTTATTCCTTTTCTTCCCCATGAACCTTGAATCCAATTACTGAGGATGTGGGTGACAGAGGAGCTAATTCTGAGTGCTTTATAGCATCAGACTACTTAGGAAATACAAACTAATGCTAACTTCCTCTGTTCAAAGTCTTTATAATAAAGTTTTAACTTGGGCCTCAGTAAAGCTGGAGTTGCTCCATGAGTAAAAGAGACTAAGCACACCAGCCATTTCAAGCTTGGTGCATCTGGGACTTGAGGTGTTGGTGTCCAGTTTCCAAAATGAGCTGTATTTCCCACCTTGTTCCTCTGCAAAGCGAAGAGGAACGTTTTGAAATTTTTTTCTGAAGCAAAGCTGTCAGTATTTTAACAGAGGAGAAAGCCCCTGCGGAAATGTGTGAGAGAACTTGTTCTGGGAGGTAGCGAAATCAGATAAAACTCTCTGCAAACAAGAACAGCTGCAAATGCTGTCTATGATGAGAAATGAACAGGGCAGGAAACTCACTGGACTGAGATCTTATACACTCTTTTTCAAGTCCTGAAAATTGCACTGAAATGCACATAAGAAGGGCAGGTAAACACCAAAAGAAAGAAATGTTCTTTATGTCTGGTGCAGTCAAGATCTGAGGCCAAAGTCAACACAAGAAGCTAGCTTTAGACATAAAACTCCTCAATCTGTCTCGATGGCTTGGTTTTTTTCCTCCTTCCTTCATAATGTTGTTATTATGTACAACAAAGAAAGATTTCATGCAGTTTGTTTAAATATTAACTACTTATGATTTGAGGAGAAAATACTAACCACAGGCTTCGCATAAATATTCTACTGTTACATGCCAATGAATGACACATATCCTCTCTTCTGAAAGGACATCATGGTTACGCCTTCTCAGTAGTTTGCAGAAAGTCACAACTACTTGGTTGGTAGGAAAAATTGCTTTGTACTCCTATTAAGTGGGGAATGAGAAATTTATGGTAATATGATACACTAAAATTTAATATTATGGACAAAATGAATTAAAAAGAAAACATAATACCTCGACAAAGAGCATTAAAGTCTCTGTGGGGAAAAAAATGGTTGCTGACTGTATACAGTGTACATTGAAAACAGTGAAGCTGTCATAGAAAGAAGTGGATCTCATCTAGACCTCCTTGGGAAAGAAAAAAAATACAACATTTCAGGTCTTTACTGAAAGTCAGGAGGAAACATTTGAAACAATGAGAAATATTTTTGCTACACTATTACCTTTAGTGCTTTCAAACTGCAGTAAGGACATCTCCTTTGGAAAGCTTATCCATTCCTGTGCTTGCCAAACATGAAAGTGCAAAACTGAAATAGCCACTTTTTTTTTTTTTTTTTTTTTGTAATATTACCTGATTTGGAATTGCTGGGGTGGCAATTTAAGACACCAATGCAGGGTCCTTTTCTCTATATCCAAATCCAGCTCTGGCGATGTAGACTATAGAGACTGTAACAAACATGGAGAATTCACTCAACCCAGGACCAGAACAGGTGCTGCCCACCCCCCTTGGTATTTGCTCTCCGACCTCAGATACAGAGGCAGGCCCAAAGATGTGCAACGTTTGTGTTACCAATGTTTAATACCGATGAGCCATATGGAAATTAAAAAACCCACCCAGAGTTTCCATAATTTACACAGGAATGAGGAGGCGAGAGGGTCCGCAGGGAGCCAAAGGCATATGTAGCACAAAACAATTTTGTTGCTCTTTCCTTGGGCTGCATCTTTTGTGGAGCATAAAGCTGCCAGAACCTGATGTACAATGGGTTGAAGACTACCATATTATGGTGGTTATACATAGCTACATAAATGTGATTAATGAATGTTATTTAACTGCTCCATTCATCATGAACATAGTATATAACCATGTTACTACATGCTTGGGTTTTCACTTATGTCCTTGTTGTTTCAATACTGTGACTCAGTGTGGGATAATTCTTAGCTTATTTTCCAACTTCTTTATGGTATCTCTCACTGACACATGTAGTGTAAGACAGGGAAAAGACATCAGTGAAACAGCTTAGATCCTTCCACTCTATGTAGACCTGAAAGCCAAATCTTTGTTCATCTTTGCATTCAGCATCACTTACTGATGGAACCTTTGTGCTAACTGTTTGGCCTTGGTCTCATTCATTGGAGCTGTGCTACCAGATCTATGAACTATTAAGACTTAAATCTTTCTCTGCCAGCTTTTGCACAGATCCCAGCAGTAGCATTTCTGAAATTGAGAGCAATATGAGTGCAGGATATGATGCACCCTTCCTCGCACAGAATTTGACTCATACTCCCTTACTCAAGCAATCCCCTGAGCAAGTACTACTTTTCCTAGTAATTACCCCCCTTTCCTGGACCATGGTGCTCAGCAACATCAGCTGGGTTGCTCCTCCCTCCATTCCCACCAGCTTTATGGCAAGTGTTCACAGCTTTCATAGGGCTGAACCTGGAGGATGGGGGACAGAGGACACACAGCTCAGCATGAGCACAGTCTTTACCATCTGTACATTGCAGTCACCCAGAGTTTAAGAATAGCAGATGTAAATCATAACTGGATCTCTGAATTTTATTTAAAGATTTAACCACCATTGGACATTTTCAATTACAAGATTTCCTCAGCAGTGAGCTTCCTAATTCAGGCCAATGCACCATATAATCCCACATCTTCAGAGGTATCAGCCGGATCACTGAGTCTCCTCCACAAACACATGTTCTTGAGCTCAAGATGTGTATGTGTGTGTGTGTGTGAGGATTACTGTGAAGCTGTACAGTCCTGAGAGTCACTGTTGCCTGGGGGGAATAGACCTCAGCTCCCCTTTAGATTTTAAAGACTCTGCTGCAGACTGAGAAAGAATTTATTGCAACAGTGTTCTGTGTGGGGTTGAAAGCCTACTTGATTTCAGGTATGTAATTTCTTCCAGTTGTGATGGCTGGACTGAATATTAGTTGTATACTAAGTAAGAGGAGCTACAAGCAGAGTCCAGGAAGAAGAGCAGCTGCAATAGGTGCTGGTGTTGAACAGCCATCCAGCTGCACTTGTTGGAGTTGTCTGTAGCCTTCAGCCTGAGGGGCAGTAACAGCAAGCAACCTAAATTCCTGATTATGGAAAACCCTCACAGCAATGCTTTCTGTGCTTCACTCATGCCGAGACAGCATGAAGGTAGTAAGAGACCATTTTAAATAGCCTTTTTTAATTATTTGGGGTTTTTTTAAAAAAAATAATGTCAGAAAATGTTTACAACTGAAACTTCAGGAGAGTATCTTGAAATGATAAAACTTTAAACCTATAAGGACCTCAAAATATAACCTGCAGTTTGTTTAATTCAGATAAATTTGAGACTTTGAAATTTTGGGAGACTCTATTCATAGACCAGGAAAACTATTTCTCCTCTAACTGAAGATTTGAGCTTCTTTATAACAATATAGTTACTTGCATTAATCCAGGCTTAAATTACTTTTCTTTCTAACAAGACAGATTACTATTTGTGCTGATAGGTTCATTATTTCTGTCCAGCAACATGTTAATTCGCTGAACTTCTCTTCAATTCCATTTGTTCAACGCACCAAAAGTCAATGGAGATACAGCACAGGTCAGTGTTTCCATCATTTAGGGTGTCTAAGTTGTACATCAGTGAACTGGGTGTTTATGTGATGTTTATTTGTGGTTGTGTTACTGAATTGCTATCCCAAGCAACATTGATTTTACATACTACAACATAACATGCAGTAAGACCAGATTAATAATAGAGGCATGTTGCAAAGATGTTTGAGGATACTGATGAGTATTTTTTTTTTTTCATCCTTGTTCTTACACAGCATTTGGGCATCTGTCAGTTGAAAATGTTACACAAGTGTTTGGCAACATTATGTTAACCATCCTCTAATGCAGTAAGAGCTATTGACGTTCTCCCTTGTAGACTTTATTTGTTTAACATAGTGATCAAAAGGCATATTGTATTGCCACTAAACCCTGAGTCACCCTCCCCAAGGAACAATCACACTTTCTCTCCATTTGGGTGGAGATAGTGTATGTCTTACTAAGGAAGCAGTGATCTCAGTCCAAAATTTCTTGATAATATTTGTTAAGATGAAGCGGGCTATTATATATTGAGGAGAGAGGAAAGGAGACTGCATACATGTCAGTAAGCTCTTATCATTGCACTACTAAAATCATAGCAACAGTTGAGTGTAACTTTTTTTCCCAGCACAGTTACAGAGGGAGAAGGAAGAAGCATCAGTATAGGTGATGCTGTGGACTTTGCTAAAACATCTGGCAGATCCTGGATGTAGCAAAAGAATAGAAACATTTTTTTTTTCTTCTTTCTTTTTTTAAACCAGACATGATGCCTGTGTGCTGTCTCACTTTCTAATGAGGACATTCTTCTGTGGAACCACTGGTTTTGACTTTTTATGGTTAGGAAGACACAGCAACAGTCACCCTGACAGTGACTGTTTGCCTGCTGTGGGCAACAGCGCATGGTAGCAGAGACAAACAGAGGGAGGTGGAGGGTGATGAAACTGCCTGTCATGTGCTTGGGGACAGGATTTGAGCATGAGGAAGATTTTATCCTGCCCTATAGAAGGATAGAAGGTTCAGCAGAAGCCTTTGCAGCTGGATACCTCTTCCTTACACCCCAAGATAAAAAGCAGGAGGGAGTTAAAGCAGGGTTTGGAACCAGGGTTGTGGCAAAACACACACTCAGGAACACCCCCATTTCTCTCTCATTAGCAAACATGACCCTCCCAGCAGTCTGGTCAGGGTAAAGAGGGAAGAGAAACTAAATGAAAGGACAGGGGACTTAGGGTGGCACATTAGAAATTTGCTGGAACTGGTCAGTTAGGCTGGAACATGACAGAGCTCTGGAGAATTACTCATAATACAAAGTTTCAAAATATGTACAACTCATGCTGAAAAAATGGCTTGTGTCTGAGGGTGGGGAATATTTTCCTCAGCCCCTGCTTGCAAGAGAAATAGGAAAACAAGGAAAAAATTACTAAACTGTTTAAGTAAAAATAATTTGCTCAGGTAATGCTTGTTCTTTCTGCTTGCTTCCTAGAGATTGTCCAGATTACACAGCTGGGTCCTAGTGGTACACAAAAGTGGAAAAGGAGCTTGGTAAAGACTTTGGGGATTTTAAGTAGGCTTTCTTATTAATCAGGAGAAGTGATACTGAGTACCTAGGTGGGTTGGTTTTTTTTGTTTGGTTGTTTTTTTTACAATCTTCCTGTTTGCAGATGGAATTAAATTTATTTTAGACACACAGAAACACTAGCTGGTAAGTGATAGCTGTCTTTAGCATATTATTTTTTTTTCATATGTGAATTTTTGTTCATTTCCCAAATGCAGAAAAGTATGAATCTCCTTTATGCAGCCACACTTCTGTATTTTGTATGTAAAAAAATCTTATTACTTAGATCAATGACAGTAAATTCTTATGTGCAATATCAGATTTATTTTTAAAAATTATTGAATCTTATGGCTGGCCCAACTTTCTGCCTGTGCTAAACTGGGTACCAATGCCAGTGCTTTACCATCACTGACCTGGAGTGATCCTCTCAAAGGCATATTCTAATAGATACCTCTTGAGTGCTGCAAATAATTGAGCTGTGACAATCCTTGCAAGATTGGTGTGGCTGACCATGATCAGTTAGTTACCTGTATTTCTCATAGTTGCAGGACACAGTGACAGAACTGTATTTGGGCCTGATGGGAGGAAAGCTTCTTTCCAGCCTGACTTTAAAAAGATCTTTGCTTGCCTCAGCTATGTATCAAGTCACTCTGACCTGCTACAGTTAAATTTCCATAAATACAACCTACAAAAGGAAATACTTGCTCTAGCTAATGCTGCAGGAAATTACAGGTCAATTCATTTATCATACTGATCAGTATAATACAGCACTGGGTGCACACACTATTCCTTTGATTAATCAGAACATTGTTCTAAATCACTTAGTGCTGAGGACATGTTCCTGCAGATGACAAGAATCAGCAAGCTCAGGCTAAATCATGGAGTCATAATTTACTGTGTCTGTCAGTTACACTGACAGCTAGTTGGAAGCCTAAACTGTGGTATAACGGGCTGCAGTGCTCTCATCAGTGTAAAATGAACCTCCAGGTAATGTCCAAATTAGATGTACACCAGAAACCAGTGAAGACTACTCTCATCTGAAGCAGGAATGAAAACTGATGGGTGTATTCCCCCACACTTTGTCTCTGGCTCTCCCCCTTCCATTTCCTTCTGCCTTCACCTGAAACCACTGATACATGGTACCAGCATTGCCTTTTACATCAGTGCCACTCAGGGAAGATAGGAGCAAGAAGCAATCAGAAATTAACAACTGAATACATAAAAAGAGCTTGCCTACATAATAGATTGATAATATTGTGCTTTGCTTTGAAGCTCTTTTGATCTGGCAGACTTCACCCCAGAGTGAAACTGAAGTGGATTACTCCTTTTTCAGCTGGGACAACTAGGGCACAGAGATATATCAGAAAATGTTCTAAATTACTCCCTGAGACACAAAGGACTTCTGAGACAGGACTATGTCCATCCAACACTCCAAACAGCACTTGCTTCTTCTATTAAAGTAACAGAGGGTGGTGTTGTGATTTAACTTCTGCAACACCTAAACACCAGGCAGCTGTTCCCCCACCTGGGGATGAGAGGAAGAATCAGGAGGAAGAAAAAGGAGAGATCCCATAGGTTGAGATAAGGACAGTTTAATAAAACAACAAAAATAGAGAAGAAAACAGCAATGATAACCATAGTACTAATGAAATAATACACAAAACCAGTGACAGAAACCATGAGGCTCTACCTGTACCCAACATCCTGACAGGAGCTGAAGCCACATGCTGAAACAAGTTGAAAACAGGTTCCATGACCTTGGCTCAGCCCTCCCCTTATATAGGAGGTATGACACCAGTAAGGTATCAACTATCCCAGTGGCTGGTTGGGTTGTTTATCTCGGCTGTGGCCCCTCCCAGCTGTAGCCCCTCCCAATTGCTTGGGCCAGCAGCTGCTGGTGATAATTAACCGAGCCAAACCCAGGACAGGTGGGTAACTTCGGTGTAGAGATACATAGTCTTTGCAAGAATGGCAAATGCAGTCAGAAAGACTGTATGAACTGGCTTCTCCCTGTAAGCTCAGCTAAGGTCTTTCCTAATATTTCTGCGTGTGGCAGTCTCCCCTGCTAGAGAAAAGATGTCTATTTTTGAAACATATATTCAAAATTGACTGATGAGTGTCTTCATGATGTACGCTCAGCAGCTCCTTAATGAGTCTCAAAGACAAGTCCTTGCTTCTGAAAGCCTGTTTCAGACCTGAAATTCAATGTAGGAATAAGGACCTGTCACAATCAAAGATGTCTTTCCACAGAAGAGAAGATATGCCAGACTGATCCAGTGTGGGCCAATATCAACACTCATATTGTCTTCATGCTAGCTATTCCTGTGAATTTGCTCTTCCAGAAGCAGAAGAAGCTTCTAAGTGTCACTTGAAGATATTGGTAGTTGTTGGAAGAACAGCAGGTTCCCTTAAGTGGCTTGTTCCATGATGATGGTGTTCTCTTTTCCCCAAAGCACTTCCAAATGTTTTCATTTGTTTTGTGTTTTAGAGGCAAATAAACTGTTGAATAATAGCATAGCCAGGCACATCTTTAAATACTTTTTTATGTTTGCAGAGGTTTACAAAGTAAAGATTTTGGTGGGGAAAAGAAGTTTCTGGTGTTTTAAAAAATTTTCAGTGCAGATTCTTACAGGTACATACACTGAGGTTAAAAAAAAAATAAACAAAACAGTAGGTTTCACCTATTTGCCAGGGAAATTCAGTTTTTGTTTCTCACACCGAGGTCTACAGAGCAGTTGTTCTTGTCATATGCAGATATTTATGACAGGAAAATGATGCTCTGTAACCAAAAGTCTTCAGCACAGAGATCCTGGCAGTGCAGTCATGCTGGATATTTACTTAGATCTACTATTCTTTAGCAAATTAAACCTACTTTTGACAGTAAGGTGTTTACATTTGCGAGTATATCAAATTGAAAGAGAGAAAATTCAGCTGCTGATCAATTATATAATTTATTTACCGAACTAAGCATATAATGGAGAAATCTGGTAAGACGCTATTTCTATGCATAAATGCAACTTTGTTTATAAGTCATCCACACTTCCAAATTTCAGTGTGCTGCAAAACTAAGCTGAAAACATGTGACATTATTGCAGAATTATTAAAAGGATATAGAGCTGGAATGAGGCAGCTGCTTGAGTAAACAGCTGTGAAGGAACATGAGGCAGCATGGTATGGGGATGATAAAGAGGTTAGTTGGTTCTTCCTAGAAGTCCACCAATCTCCCATTTTCATCACAGAACACTAACACTCATATACCTTCTAAAGTGAGCAGAGTAGCTTAGAGTACTGTTTTTCAGGTAGTAAATATCAATGCACCAGGTTATGTTCAGGTTTCCTTGCAATCACAGTGGTTTGAAACCAAGTTTTTTATAAATGAAGGCTCATTTCTGAACAGATTTTACACCAAGGGTAAATGACATATTTCAGTCTCACAGAAGTCATGCAGTGTTCACAGGTCTTACATGAGAAGCCTGGCTGATTCCTCTCCAGGCTTTTGGGGATTACAGCCTTCCCCCTCAGGAAAGGTGAGCTCAGTGTTTGGGAGGAGAGACACATCATCAGAGCAGCAGACCTCATCAGAGTGCCTGACCATTGGTGGCATGAAGCACCACAGGGGAAGTATTTCCTCTCATCCCTGTTTATGTCTTCAGAGCCTCTTAGGAGAGATATTTTAGATGTGCAGAGACTGTCTGAGCCTGTCTTCAGTGCTCAGCATGTGTCCCCAGCTCCCACTGTAGTCCCAAGTACTGTTACTCTGGATTAGGCTTTTTCTCCAGATTTGGGATGTTGTCATCAACCTGCACCCACTAGAGAAGGCACAACACTGCAGGTCTTTGCTAACATTGCTCTAGTCAATCCTCTATGCAATATAAACTATACCAGGAAAAATGGCACTTCTTTGCTATTACTTCACTGCTTTGAGAGTTTAGCAGCTGTATTTACTGTGATTTTCCCTCCCACACTCCTAAATGAGAAACAAAACAATTTTTTTTTCAGAGGAAATCAAGTCTTGCTTTTAATGTCTCCCTCTGCATCCTGTGGGGCTGTTCCCTGGAATACATAGGGTTTAGTTTTGTTCCCCTAGAGCAGCTCAGGAAACTTCAGCTAGATTCTGAGTTCTATCTAAAACATGGTGTCAGGTCTCATATACTGAAGTGTGTTAAAAATACAGTGTGATTCATTAAACAGCAAGTGTCTGGTTCCCGGACTATGCTTCTAGCTGGGAAAAACCGAGAGCCTCAAAGTGATACTTCAGCCTTGATGCATTTTCAGGGTACCTTGAAAGGGGAGAAAAAAAAGAACTAAATGCATCATTTTATTGTAGTATGAACAGGAGATACAGTATAGTTTATTGGTATTGATAAAATAGCAATAGTATAGGTAACAATAATACTAAGAGATTATTGCTACAATATAGTTTTCCTTGTTGCATTTCTTGGAGTGAAAAGAGTCTTTATTTGATTAGCTTTAATCTGTAAAAATATCTGACTACTTCAGTGCACACTGGAATGGAACAAAGAAAGGCAAATATACTAGTGAAGGAGAAGATAAAGGACATCAACTTGTTTAGTCTAGCAAAATAAGGAGTGGAGATACAATTACTGTAAGTAAATACATCGGGACAAAACACTAGGAGAGGAAGAGAATACTTAAGCCAAAGAACAATGTTAGCTTACTAAAAATAGGTGAGAATTGGTCAAGAATAAATCTGTGCTGGAAATCAGGTTTCCAAATCCCAGAGAAATGAGAATTTGGAACAGCCTTCTTCTAGAGCCAAAATCCCTCACTAGTTTTAAAAGGAACCTGGATGTATTTATGAAAACGATACCTGTGATGCCCATGGAATATGCCTGATCACACAGCCCTTCCTTTTGGATATAGCATGAAAAAAATCTCAGAAAGTAGGCACGTCAGATATGTCTTCACAATACAATTACTGGGTACTACATGTGCACCTCTTGTGCTTGTTAGTAGGAGTTGAAACATGGCCTTACTCCAGCTCAGAGTTGTTATCAAACTAAGCAAAACCAAATCTTCAACAAGTGAAAAAAGTTCCTTATTCCTCTCTACACTGTATTTTGTCCTCAAAAGAAAGAAGCCAGGAATGTACTCCCTTGGTAGGAAGGATAAAAGGTAGAAATTTATTGCTTTGGAAATGACATTGCTGAGATCCTCCAAGACAGTATTGATTTATACCTATCAATTGCAAAGACTGAGTTATTAATACATGTTTCTAGGAGCGTAAGCAATCTTCCCTCATATGCTTAAGACAGCAACAAGAGAAAGGAAACAGAATACCTAACTTAATGGGAGTTGGTGAATCTGAAGGGCCTAAAGAGTCAATGGGGAATCAGGCCCTACCAAACATTTGCTACATCAGCCTGTTGAGGTAAACTGCTGCTTGTGTTTTGCTGCCAACACGATTCCTCAGGCATCAGCTCGGGTGAGATCATTAGCCTGAACAAGGTATCCCTCTCAGCAGAATTAAGTCACAGTCTCCAAATATTCAGACATCATGACTCAGGTCTCTTCGAGGCACAAGATTTATCTTTAAAAGGTCTTAGATTTGTTAAGTATGTGTGTGTCTAATCTGATAAAACTTTAAATGCTGTTTTACCAGTCTTCTGTATAAAAGATCAGGGCAGATTAGGATGTGCCTAATCCTTAGTGTGAAATTCTGACAGGGCTGCAGGCAGTGGGAGTTCTGCTAGTGACTTCAATAGACCAGGTGCCTCTTTCACTTTCATCTTGCTATTGGTGAATAAAAGCTTCATTTGTGAATTACAGAGGGAAAAAAAAAGTTCTCTTCCTTTGTAACTGAAGCAATTGGTGAACAAAGGATCAACTTGTAAGAAATTGTTATGCTATGCAAAAATGGGGGGGGGGGGGGGGAATTGCAGTTTCTCATTTGCTTTTAAAATTAAATACAATGGCCCAAGACATCATTTCTTAGATCCTATAGAAGCAGGGGCAATTTGGAGTTTATTACAGACAAGCAAACAAGCAACCCAGGAGATGTGTCTTTGATAAATATTATTATATTGTGACTCATTTTTTATGTCTATTGGACTACCTCGCTATGTAATTCATTGGCCAGTAGGCTGCCTCTCCCATGAAAGCTCTGGTAATTAATGTGAGCTCACCAAAAGCCTTAGATCTTTTCTGTGGTGAAAACTGATGCTAGTGTGAACATTCACATCCCACTTTTTTTCCACTGCTTTTTCAATGCTGCAGAGAAGACAGTAGCAAAGAAACATCTCAAAACAACAGGATCTTGGGAGAAAGATTGGAAGGTTGAAAAGGGTGGGAGACTAGAAGCTGGAGATAAGGATCAAGGTGCTGCAACTAGGTCAACACCTACATCTGTTCACTAGTGGTAGTATGGGACATTTCTGAAGGTCTGCATAAGTAAGAGGAAGACATGGCTTTTATGGTAACTGGATGGAGTATCTAAGATCCTTATCCTTGTCTTTTTAGTTCAGAGGTACTATCACTTTTACAAGGCACAAGGACTGTAATGGTTTGATTTTGGTAGTAAGTCAGTTCCAGAAATTCATTATGAATCAGCTGGGACTGATATGAAAGATCCCTGCAAACCTAGCGAGACAGGAATAGGTCAGTCTGAATACTGAAACTGTGGTCTAAATTTTAAGAAGTGGTGGTGTGCTTACTTCACCTATCTAGTAATCTGTTGCCAAACTAAAGTCTCAACATATCTTCAAGTGAATAAAATGGTTTCTCTACTTTGTCCCAAATGTCTACATACTGTTGAGTGGCCACTCCATCCCACCCTGAAGCTGGCTTTCCAGTAGGTTTCAGTACAATCTTTCAAGCCTATATTATGTTCAAGCACTGTGTGATCCTTCAGGATTAAAAATGCCATCTAAGATAAACAACCTGCTATCACATCCAGGGTAACCATGAAGGTAATTTTCTTTGACCACTCTTGCTCCCATTCCCTGAGTTTGCAAACTAGCTGGAGTACATTATACCTAGAAATGAAGGAAAGAAACACTATGAACATCAGTTGGCAGAGCCATCTCTCATTTTCTAAACTGACTTTTCACCACTAACCTGAAGTCAGACACCACTGTAAAAAATGACAGATTTTCCCCTTGCAAACATCTGGAGAAAGTGAGGGAAAGGGGTTACCATGCTCTACCTCACCAGGACAATACTGCTAGAAGACCTGTAGGAAGCTGCTCACTGAGCTTTCATGCAGGTTTACTCCATGCCCTAAGAGCATGGTCCCTTTTCTGATTGCACGTAGTGCCCATGTAACCTCTCCTCCTGTACGGTGACTTCCTGTCCAGTGATACTGAATAGATGAAGTGATGGAGCTATTGCTTGATGTGTTTCTGTATTTCTACAGGATGCCAGTAGAGGGCAAAGATGACTTTAGGCTAGATGTGAGAAATCACACAGGTTGCCCTATGGAAATTGCATGGTTTAGGGGACAACACAAAAATGAGTAGAGGTTTGGGAAAAAGAGGTGTCCCAGGACCACTTTCTTAAGCTTCTTCTCTTGTCTCATGAGCACAAGTTTCCATGTGACACAGCAAAGCGCCATGAATCATGATGGTGAGCCCCATGCTGCTGTAAGAGCTTTGCAGACCCAAGATGCTATCTGCCTCAGACCCAGAGGAGCTCATGTGTGGGACAGATGTCTCCCTGCCTGTCTGAGCTGCTGTCAGTTCCCTACATGCATATGAAAGGGACCGGCCTGGCTGCTGCATCTGTTGTGACAGATGCTGCTCTGTTACATTGGTTACAGAGGCTGCTCTGTTACATTGGTCCAGCCTTCACTTCATCATCTTTCCCTCTGTTGTTCCTGAATGGCCTGCCTAAAATGGGCTATAAGGAAGGGTCTTCCATTGGTACCACATGGGACTTCATGGCAGATGAATATTTCCTATTTCTTTACCAGGAAAGCTTAAATACAAGAGTAAATAAATTTTTTTCCTCTAGTCTAAGGAAATGTAATTAGCTGTAATATAAACAATCTTTAAAATCCTTATAATCCAAATAGTCCAAGACATTAAGACTTAAAAATGCAGATCTTCAGATCCTTTTCCTGAGCTGAATAAAACATGATTTACATCAGTAAGTATTTCAGATGGTCTCTAATATACCTTAGTAAAGCAATTTTTTTCTCTTTTCACTGCAAATTCGAATTATATGTCCAATTGATTTATCAGTTCATTATAATATGCTTCTCTCCTATACAAGCAAATCCTAGGTGTCTGAGAAGAATTTTTATTCCTCTGCTCCAGAAACAGAAATAGCTGAACATTTTGTAAAATTGTAGGAGTCTGTCTCAGGAGCTGATGTAAAACCTTTCACAAAAAAAACCCCAAAGCACCAGGGATAAAATTGGAAATGAATTGTAAATAAGGTTCTTGTTCTTATTCCTGAGAAAGCTGTTTTTATAAAACTTCCCAACAGTCAGAGATTTTGCCAGTTCTCTCACCCACGAGGGGAATGACATTCCTCTGAGATACCAGTTGTTACTTTTTAGCTGTGGCTGTGCAAAGCATCTGTGCTACTCTGGAAAGCAAAGCCTTTCACAGAATTTCTTACCTCTTTTTTTTCATTCCTTCTATTGAACAGTGGGGTAAATGAGCAGGGACCGTGTACTCAGCAGTGAAAGGCCACCAAACTCAGAATCTAGAGGACTATAATCAAGTGATGACCTTCGTAACTTTACAGGCATGACATCTGATATATAAAACAACAACTTCAAGTCACAAAAACCACACATGTGGTTGAAAAGCAAAGGAAGGTGAATAAGGAGTGGGAGGAAAAGCTGGCAAGAGGGACACACTGTTCAAGTAGAAGCTGCTTGAAAATAAAAAAATCCTTGTTCGGTTTCAAAGAGAAAAACAGATGGAATACACTGGCCTAAGCATAACAAATTTTACCTTAATGTTGTTATATCCAACCACTCAGCACTGGAAAGGGGAGCCAGAAACTGAACTAGAAGATCCCATATAACATCATTTTCCAATGGCCTTGACAACTAAGGAAGCTCACAAAATAGAAATTATATGAATTCTCCTTGTCTTCTTGTTATGTACATGGTTTCATTCTTTTTGAACCATGTTAGGGTGACCAGTTAATCTTGTTAAGTGGAAGAGAATATTTTATTTCTAAGATGTGTATGAAATACGGCATCTGATTTTTAGCAGACACTCAGTATGCTGAGTAACCCTAATTATACAATATAGGAGTAATGTTAGGGAGTGATAAAAACATATCAGACCTCTTAGAAATGGACATAAACCACTTAAATGTAAAGCTTAAAGGGACCTCAAGAAAGTAGTGAATCTGCCTTTCTGTCCTGGGGCCAGTAAATTTAGCAAGACCATCCCTGACTGCTATTTGCCTAAACTGTTCTCAAATTCTCCATAGTTTGAAGTCTATATCCATCTAGGAGACTTTATTGCTCTTACGGTTGGAAAGTGTTTTGTAGCAACAGGCTCTGTCTTGTTTATTTCACTGTGGACAGATTTTGATATTTTTATTTTTTTTTCTCCAATGTTGACAAGAAACAGTTTAGCCCCTGCTTAGCATTCTTCAGCAGTCTTTTACATGTCAGAAAACTGATGGGTATTAGTTGGTTTGTTTTCTTTTCTAGTCTGAATAAACTCATTTTTTTCCAATCCCTTTCTAATGTTGTTTTTTTTCAAATGTCATGCTTTCTTAAAACATTTTCTTTTTGCTGTGATACAGAGTACTCTCAGTTTATCTACAGCTTCCTTAAAATCTTATGATCTGAGCCCATACTCCAGAGCCCACACTAGCACCACTGTCCTAGAGAGTGGAATGATTGATACCTCCCATCTCTCATACATGCTACTTTTGCTTATATATCCCAGAATAACACTCATCCTTTGGGAATCCGTCACACTTGTTTGGTAGGGGGAAGTTTATACCCCCCAGAGCCTTTTATACAGTAGTAATTCTGATGCCATTCCAGATATTTTATCTATTTATTAATTTATTTTTAATTATTGTTAAGTGTTCCTGTTATTGAGGTAGGAGGATAGCATTTTCAGAATTTCCCAGTATGGGTTCTATACTGATGCATGTTGCATTTTGTTGTGGGTTTTTTTCACATAAATTCTGTTTTTAGTTTCTTCCTGTTTTGCTGTCCAGAGGGCTCTGCACCCAGGGCAGCCACAAAATTAAAATTGAGAACAGGAACTAGTTATTTCTACTTGCAAATGAGAACAGAAAATGATCGTGAAATTAAACTTCAGAGAGTTGCATATTACACATAAGAAAAAATAAGCTACCTCAAAAAAAAAAAATCTGCCAAGGGATGTGTCAAAAACACCACCAGTAGATCTCAGCAAAACTACAACCAGCTGGCTACTCATTATCAGCACACAGTTGTACAGGTTTACTTATTGCAAAGCGTCATAAGTTAGGGAGGAAACGGTTCTTTTCACACTCTTTAGCCTTCCAAGGCTATAAATAGCATTGAATATCTGAGGGAAAAACAAAGTTTTCATTAGGGATTCTGTGAAGAAGACTTAGCTAGGTTCTGGTATGATCCTGAGGGACACAGTACTACTGCTTCCCTTGTGAGAAGATGGGTGAATGAAAAAACAGCAACAACAAAGCATGAGATATCTCATAATTTGGAGCAACACAAAAAAGGTTCTCTCTTCACTAATTATCAGCTGCCCTCCACAAGAGAAGGTTGTACAATTCTCATGAAGCATATGCACATTGGGTTTTGTTTAAACTTCACATAATAGAGACCTTCGGTATGAAGATGTAGGTTTAGCTCCTTTCAGCCCTTGAAGACCACTGTGCTGATACAGTGGAAGAGAAGAAACACCTCTCTTTACTGTTTTTCTCCCGAGTAGATGTTAATTCTTGCTTCCCCAAACTCTTTTCCCAGCAGCACATGCTCTACGTTGCTTTTTTGCAGACTCCTGTTAGGGGAACATGCCACATTCCGGAGTCCCAGTGCACAGGGATACTAGAAGAGGGGGCCTCTAGCTCTAGCAAGAGAAACAATAGAAAGTGTCCTAAAGCTTTCGTATTCAACCAAACTTATGTTTTTATCCTTCCTACTTCAAATATCAGCCAGGCCTAAACATAAGCCAGAGCAAAGATCTATTTAGTAGGACATGGTTATGTTGAAGCATGTTCTTCATCCATACTTAACAAGGCTTCTTATTCTCCCTTGTGTAGTGTACGTACTGTGTGCAGCTATTCTGGAGTGAGGGTCACTGCATTGTCCTTCTCCTTCCCAAAACTCTAGCTGATAGCTGTCCCTATCTAGCCCTGATTCTTTGTCTCAGGGTTACATTTTTGTGTACAAATACAATGATTTCAATGGTGCTAGCTATGCCTGATACTTGAAGAAGACTCCTCTGTCTCAGCTGGTAACTAGACAGCCTAGAAGTATGCAAACTATGTGAATGCCACTGATAACTCTGCCTGAGGCCAGTAGCACCTGCTATTCATGGTCTGTCCTTCTGGGTCTGTAATCAACTGATTCTCCCTGTCTAAAATGTTCCCTTTAGGCTCCCTGGCACCATAATACAGTAGAATTCAACTATGGCACATACTACCAGTTGTATCCATGCTACGAGCTTGTGCCCTCATGCATTACTAGCTTTCTGTAGACTCCTTGATAACACAGATAGCACATCTCTGTCCTGGTTTGAGTGAGAACAGAACTTATTCTGTTCAGTAATTTTACTTTTCAGCTCAGTTCTTTTAATTAACTGCACTGTCCGAAGTTAGCAGTCTGTTCTCACAGACAGTGTCTGCTTCTAGCAGTGATAACACCTCATGTTTAGAGTTACTACCAAAGATTGGTATGCAGACCAAGGCCACTGCTGGATCTTGT
>WUAM01000287.1:34343157-34448297 GCA_024336885.1 Actenoides hombroni | reverse complement strand
CTGTAGTTCCCTGGGTTTTCTTTGCTTCCCTTTTTAAAAATGGGGGTTATGTTTCCCCTTTTCTAATCTCAGGGAACTTTGCCAGACTGCCTTGACTTCTCAAATATGATGGCTGGTGGCCTAGCAACTTCAGCTGCTAGTTCCTTCAGGACCCATGGATGTATCTCATCAGGTCCCATGGACTTGTGCACCTTCAGGTTCTCTAGAAATTTCTGGACCTGATCTGCTCCTACCTTGAGTGATTCTTCACTCTCCCAGACCAATGCCCTCTGTGACTTGGGTGGTGTGAGTCAAGTGCTTGCCAGTGAAGACTGAAGCAAAAAAGTCATTGAGTATTCAGCCTACTCCATATTCTCAGTAACCAGGTCACCTGCATCCCTCTGGAGAGGCCCCACATTCTCTGATTTTTCTTTTTTTCTCTGACATATCTGTAGAATCCTTTTCTGTTATTTTTAATGTCCCTGGTCAAGTTTGACTCAATCAGGGCTTTAGCTTTTCTAACCTGGTTTCTGGTTTCATGAACAATCTCCTTGTAGTCATCCCAGGCTAACTGTCCTTGCTTCCACCCTTTGTGGATTCCCCGTTTGTGTTTGATTTTGGCCAGGAGTTCCTTGTTCATCCATATAGGCCTCCTGGCATCTTTGCCTGGTTTCTTCTTTTAAGGGATGCAGTGCCTTTGAGCTTGGAGGAGATCATCCTTGAAAGTCAACCAGGTTTCCTGGGCTCCCAATCTCTCCAGGGCGTTGTCTCATGGTACACCATCAAGGAGGTTCCTGAAGAGGCCAAAGTTGGTTCTTCTGAAGTTGAGGGTCTCAAGCTTGCTGAGCACCCCTTCTTTGCTGGCCTTAGGATCTTATACTCCACCATCTCATGGTCACTGCAGCCAAGGCTGTCCATGAGCTCAACATCGCCCACCAGCCCCTCCCTGTTGGTGAGAACAAGGATGGAGAACTTGTACCACAGAACTACAGAGAACTTCGAGGTTAAGGTTTAAAAATATGTATTCACTTCACCTTCTTGCCTTCATTTGACCCTTAATGTACATCTCAGAGTCTAGTCTGATATTTTAGATTAATTTCAAGAACTTCACTGTCTGAAAAAATGCAGCACCGGGGAGGGGAATCTTAAAACCTGGGCTTTATTTTTTATATGAAAGAAAGCCTCCCTTGCAAGCCTTTCTCACCTGGAGTTAAGCCACCAACTTTCTAAAGTTTATTAAAAACTGGCAGTCACAAAACTAGACAAAGAGGGCAGCATCCCTCTCAGATGTCCAATGCATTTTGTTTAGTGCTGCTCATGTTCATTTCCTATTCTAATCAGAAATTAAAAAGCAGATCAATTACTTCAATAGTCTTCCTTCCTTTCCAGCTGTGCCAGAGATGGACTTGGCAAAAGTCCTAGGCTGAGAGGAATAGAAAGTATCAAGAGGATGTCTATGTCTCAAGTCTTGATTTGTTCTTGTAGTTTTTGCTGCCAATGTACAACTAACACGCAGCAAATATGAAGGTTGCAAGAGGACAACACAGCTTTATGAACAAAAACTTATCCTCTAGCCTCAGAAGCTTGTGACTTCTATTTCAACATGGATTTATTTCACATTTGCATGCACATATTTTGCCATTCTGCTCAGCAACTAGGAGTATGTAGGAACAAGTGCTCCTCTGCACCCAGCTTATTTTGATCACTAGGGGTAGGGCCCAATCCACAGATAAACATGCAAGAGGATTTTTGCCTCTGATCTTAGCAGCATTAGGAATTATGATACTTCCCTCTACACCCAGAAACTTAACTAGATAAACAAAAATGAGATCTACCAGTGCCCAAAGTTGTAAGACCATGGTCATTTTTACAGAGTGTATTCATTCTCCTTACAATTAAAAGGCATATCGTGGTGCCATACACTACTTTCATATTCAAATAAGATTCAAAGTGTGTCAAAATACTTGCATTTTTCCCAAATAAATAAGGCATTGATCTAATTTGAAAACACAAGTACTTTTGTTTGCCATATTTAGGAAAGTATCCAAAAGAATTTTATTAAAGTTTAGCATGCGAAATTTCAAAGCATGCGTATAGGAAAAATTTTAACTTCAGATATTTTGTACTTTAACCTCTTCATTTAAATTTCAGAATTCATATTTTCAAGGTTTTTGTTCTTCTTTCCTTATAATTCACAGCCCTACCTTAGGAAAAAAGAGGGACACATTGTATTTTCCACAACTTCCTTCATGTAGAAAAAAACATAACCATCAAAACATGAAGCGTGAGTTGTCACCATTTCTTTTCTACTCTTTCCTATGAGCAGAAAGGAACAACAATAGGAGGCAACTTCTGGTAAGCCCTTAAAAAAATACTCTAAGAAGAGAAAACTAAAACTTCTGCCACGGTTATTTCAGTCCAACTTGTAAACTCTGAAGTGATTATTAAAATATTTCCATCAGAATAGATCTCATATATACACAATTCAAGTATATATGTACGTGTCAATATATTTCTCATGTATATATACACACATTTTATTTTATTTTTTTTTTAACCAGGAGTTCTGGCTATGGGCTGTACTTGGAAACCTGGCTGTCAGAGGAAGCGCTCCTAAATAGAAAATATTACCTGGCTTTCAGAGGGCCTCTGTGCAAGACAGTGCCTCCAGAATTCCAGTCCACCTCAACTCTCCCTTTCCAGATAAGCCCTTCTGATGTGATTTCCTTGGTCAGTGAGCTGAACCGTTGTGGGTGTTTTGTTTTGGACCTCTGTGCTCCTATCAGCCACAGTAGCACTCCCTGTGCTAGGGTGACTGTGTAGCCCAAAATAACCACTGCTTGAATTTGTTTTCATCTCAAGACACAAAACACGCCTTTGGACACAATACAGCACCCTCCCCAGAAAACCACACTTTAAAAGCCTGCTTTTCTTGGGAGCTGGGATGGAAGTCAAAGCAGTAAAGGTCAGTAGTGCACCCCTTTTCCCTGAGACTTTGCCCATGTGGCATGATTCAGCAAGAGTCACGTTAGCTGCATCACAGAAGGTATCTGCCAACATGAAAGTGACAAGTAAGTGAGCCCTTCAAGGATCCCAGGTTGCACAAAACCTGTAGGTGAGAGACACATTTGAGCAGAGAGCTAAGGGCTTGCCAGGGAAAGGCAATGCCATGGGTTCATTCTCAGCAAGACACGTGGACCCTGGCAGGGATAGGTTTGGTCCCACCCACCCGTTGCCCCCACCTTGTTCTTCAAGCATGGAGTTGAAATGAAGCCACAGCTCACCATTGTTCTGTGAAGCCAGGCAGGGTGTGTGGAGGAGGCCCAGTCTGTGTTCAGTTCAGGGGAGTCCTCGCATGGCTTTGCTGAACAAATAGAAGCCAAAATCTAATGAGTGCTGCACTCTGCTCAACCTTTTATTCCTAGATATTATGGTGTTAGTTATTTTATTACAGGAAGATAGAGGCTTAAATAAAAAAAAAAAAGAAATTTTTAAAAACCCCAACAAAAACCACCCAACACTTGCTGAAAAGCACAAGATACAAGTAATGAGTTTAAAAAGAACACTCTTCCTGCTCAAACTATATTGCAACAGACTTTCCCTACTTCCCCCCAGGTCCCTGGGTAAGAGTTGAGATAGTTTATGGGTCCTTCAGGGCTTAAGTCCAGCTACAGGAAATTGCCCTGAAGGGAGTGAAGCGGCATTTAACTGTGTAAAACGGTCCTGAACAGCAAATCTCTACCTGCTATGCCTCATCCTCATCTCCCAGAATGAAAGATGTGAGTTCTCCATTTCCATGAACTGCAGGTTGCTGGTGTCATGTTGCACCACACATTGTAAAGACCTATGATAAGCGTTCAGTGAAAAGATTTCAGTTTGTCAGCTGGTCTGCAGATTTTATCTATTAAGCTATTGTGTTCAGAGGAACCCGCAGCCAGGCATGGACTATAAGAACAGGCGCTTAACAGATACAGGTTTATCCTGTTTTCCTACTTCTCACTACCCTAACCCCTATAAATTACTAACACATTACTAAAATACCAAGGGCAGAAGGTGAACAATAGTCTGTGGGCTCCAACCTGCTGGGAGCCAATAGAAGTGTTACCAGGTGCTTACCAGACTTAGACTTGTCCTGCCCTCAGCTCCATGAGGGGACACCACCTCCCTCTTTGATTGTTGTTGGCATCAGTCACCTGTTAGGCACCACTTCCTCCTCCGCTATGTTGTGAGGCTGAGGGAAAGCATAGGGATTGGCTACTCTTACACAAATCATGACAGCATCCACCCTTCTCTCCTGTGCCTCTGCATCTCCCCACTTTCCTAGCTCATACCTCAGTCAATTTCACTTGGTTACCTAAAACCTAAGGTTCAGTTTTCTTTGCCCTCAGGTTGAAGGACTGTGGGTAGCAGTGTTCCCCAGGGCTTGGTCCTGGGTCCAGTGCTGTTCAATATATTCATCAATGACCTGGACAAAGGTATAGAGTGTACCCTCAGCAAGTGTGCTGATGATACAAAACTGGGAGGAGTAGCTGACAATCCAGAAGGCTGTGCTGCCATCCAGTGTGACCTGGACAGGCTGGAAAGCTGGGCGAGGAGAAATTTAATGAAGTCCAACAAGGGCAAGTGTATAAAGTACTGCATCTGGAGAGGAACAACCCCATGTGTCAGTACAGGTTGAGGGCTGACCTGTTGGAGAGCAGCTCTGGAGGGGAAAAAGAAAAAAAAAAAATCTAGGAGTCATGGTGGACAAGAGGACGACCATGAGCCAACAATGTTCCCTCATGGCCAAGAAGGCCAATGGCATCATGGGATGCATTAAGAAGAGTGTGGCCAGCAAGTTGAGGAAGGTTCTCCTCCCCCTCTACTCTGTGCTGGTGAGGCCCCACTTGGAGTGCTGTATCCAGTTTTGGGTACCACAGTTCAAGAAAGACAGGGAGCTACTGGAAAGAGTCCAGCACAGAGCCGCTAAGATGACTAAGGGAGTGGGGCATCTCCCTTATGAGGAGAAGTTGAGAGAGCTGGGTCTTTTTAGCCTGGAGAAGAGGAGACTGAGGGGTGACCTTATTAATGTCTATAAATATGTAAAGGGAAAGCGGTGGGAGGATGGAGCCAGGCTCTTCTCAGTGACAGGACAAGGGGTAATGGATACAAGCTGGAACATAGAAGGTTTCAGGTAAACATAAGGAAAAACTTTTTCACAGTGAGGGTGACGGAACACTGGAACAGGCTGCCAGAGGGGTTGTGGAGTCTAATTCTCTGGAGACATTCAAAACCCACGTGGACACGTTCCTGTGTGGCCTGATCTGCTCTAGCAAGGGGGTTAGACTAGATGATCTTGTGAGGTCCCTTCCAACCCCTGACATTCTGTGATTCTGTGAGGTTGTCCCAATTTCTGTAGATGAGTCAAATCTTGCTACCCATTAATGTAGGTATCTATTTTCCAAGGTGTTTTAAGGAAACTGCTGGAGTTGAAGGACTGCAAATACTTCTAGCCTGTAAAATGGTGAACACTGCTGCTAGAAATCTTGTGAAAATCCATAAATACTCAGGTATTTTAGTAGCACTCACATAAGATTCAGAGAGGAAACACCTGTCTTATCTTATTGGTCATACTGATCAATTCTAACACTTCCTCTCTTAGCGCATCTTCTTTAAAAACAGTCCCCTAAAAAAAACATAGCCTCTAGAATCAACTTTTGTCTTTTGACAGCTGCCCAAAGTCCTCACTGAATAACACTTTGCTATGCTGTATCTAATTGAAGACCAGATGCCATTGAACTGAAGCCATCAATACCCCACACAAGTATAGGTATCTGCTTGCATAAAAGAACTTGCTTTTTTGGCTCCTTACCTTCAAGCTCTTTGGACCAAGAGCAGTCTCCTCTGGGAGGTGCATTACAAGTGTAAGGAGTTGCAAAAAGAAATCTCATTTCTCGATTGACATTCTCCTCCTGACAGAGGATAAACTGTAAAATTTTTATTGCAAAATATTAAAATAAATTACATTTTACAAAGACTTGGCAAATATTTACATACAGTGTGATTCCAGTGACAATCAGCAACAAAGGACAGACAGGTATATTATGGAGTGATAAGAGACAAAACTGTACAAACTTCAAAAGCCATATGAAAGACAAGAAGCTTTTAAAAATAAATCCATCACAAATGGAATGTATCCCATGAGGCACAAAAATTACAAGTCTATGACAGTTGTTTGTTTATTTTTGTTTAGGTCAACAAACTTGTATATTGCTTTTTGCTCTCCTCATCAGTGATGCTTGTCTGTCTCTACAAATACTCTCCCAGATCAACTGGAGGAAAAAAAAAAAATCTCAACATATACAACTGTTTAACTGATAAACTGTTATCAGTCTATGTTTTTTATTTCTGCATGTTTTGGAACATCCATTGCCAGCAATGGATTCACAAATAGTTAGTTCAGAAAAATTTAACACACCACTTTTTGTGTTTCCTCAATGATTTCGTACCAGTGTATCAGATGTGTTAAGACTGCCTGCTGTAAGATAGGTATCTGAAAAATCATGCCCTTCTGGTAAAAACCAGGCTTCCATAGCACAGGCTTCAACAGCAAAAGATAAAACCAAGAAGTGTCACAATGATGCCATGAAGGATGGGGTCACATAGTCTATAACACTTAAAAAGGCTTTTGTTGAAACTTTTGTTGTTACATTTCAGGATTTTTAATCTCTTTAAAAAAAATAAAGTACTGGCTCATGTTGGCAAAATTAGTAAGCTTATAGTGTGGAAGTGGACCCATGCTTCACATGATGCGACTGAAAATACAATGTACTTGTAGACAACTGCAAGAAATAAGAGCTTCCACTTCTATTTCATCCCTTCATTATATGTGCTTTTAAGCTTTTCTTCCCCACCCCCTTTAAAAAAAAAAAAATAAATCTCCTTTCCTCTTTCCAGGAGATCCAACTCATTTATACGGCCACTTCCATAGCAGTAAGAAAGCTGTTAACATTATCGGTTAGCCAAATGAAGTCTTATCCAAAGAAATGTTTCCAGATTGAGCAGATAACTGAAATAACTACAAGATCTTACCAAGTAGCACTGGGGAATTCACTCAGAGGCACTTTTGGGGCTGAACAGCTCAAAATCCAGCCTGGACACCCATCTAACTCACTACACATAAATCTGAACGCAGAAAGACATTAATTTTGATCCACCAGGCAGCTGCTGTTCTTAAGACGTGGAAGACAGGCAGGCAGGCAAAAAGCTGTCTTGCTTAGCACTTCAGCAGTTCTGAGATGGCACCATAATTTTAAGAACCCTGGGAATTAGTTCCAACTTTTTGGAGAGAGTCAGTATTAAAGCTATGTGCCAACTAAGCCCCTCCAAAACACTGAAAACAAGTAGGGCTTAATGTGACCAGTTGTGTTGGCCCCTGTGTAAAGAGGAATTCCTTCCCAGTGTTAGGATTACATTAAGGCACATGGTGGGACGTCTCGAGAACAGTTTTGTGAGGTGTGATCATCTTTCCCAAAAAAGCAGGAATATTGTACTTTGTTTTAATAAATTTAAACTATTACTTTAAATCCCATGGTACTCATTATGCAGACTTAGTCTACGCTGACTGCACTGGGAAAGGCTGGAGAGCCACATCTAGCTTGGTAATCTGAAACAGATCCCATCCATTCTCAGCTCTGGCATAGAACTGCACTTTACTATGGAGAACGGAGAGTCTGGGTTCCAGTGTGCAACATCCCCTCCCAATCAAAGCAGCCCAGCCAAGTGTCTGGGTTGTATTATTTCTGTATTAAAGAAGATTTCATTTATTTTTTTTATATGAAGATTGGACTATGCTTTTCCGTTTCATGCACTTTCAGCAAGCCTTTTCTCTCCACACTGTCCTGTAGCTTTCTGTCACTAAAACTTCGATCTTTGCATCAATAATGGAAGACAAGTTGGAGGACAACAAAAGCTATATGGAGTGCTTTCTCATTTTAAGTTAACGTTGACTTGTTTAACCAAAAAACAAACAAACAAACTACAACAAAACCCTAGACTTACTACATGAGCATCCTGTGTATCACGGATGTAGTCTTGCCTACCATTTCTTACAGTTACAAGATTTAGCTGTCAACCACAATCCTTCAGATATATCGAAATACTTGAAGGGCTCGGAGTCATTTTAAAATTGATGTGGGTATTATAGAAGTAAATCGGAATCTTCTCGATAGGGCATCACCTCTTTCCTGTAAGGTACAAGTAAAATTCTTCCAGCCACCCCTGCTCCAAATAGCAATAATCTAATCTGATATCAAATTTTATTATAATCTCTCTTCAGTGATATTATCATAGTGATTGGTTACCAAATCCAATTATGTTGATTCCACATTTTTGCCAGTCTAACAGAGGTGGCCCTAGCCTTGTCTTAACTTTTTTTTTTCCTCCACATAGAAAGTCATACACATGGAAAATTCTGAGAAGAAAAAAAAAAAAAAGGACTAGTAAAGCCAGTCCCTTGTTTCACAGTAGATAACTTCAGAACTTCTCATCAATAGGCTATCCAACCAGAGTGCCAGTTTCCCATATGTTGTCTTCCTTCTGTGGAAGAGGCCAGCAACTGAAGCTGCAGCCAATATCTGCAGTTATTAGAAATAGCTAGTAATTCAAGATAAGCATTGCAAGATTCCATAAGCTCTTCTTACAAAGCTAGTGAGTCTGCCAACATTACACTGAAACAGAGAATGAGACAACTTTTAACTGTTCACTGAAGTTCGGGACATACTGGAATGACTTAAATACTCTAAAACTAAACAGAACTTGACATGTGAAGGTTCAAAGGTCTTGGCTATTTTCTGTTCCAAGTATATTGGATATAACTCAAGTCAGTTACCTTTTGCCAAGATGTAATCAAGAGCCTCATTTAGAAGGAGTTGTCAGGGTTAAAACAGATATGGGAAAAGAAAAAAAAATAAAACCACGGTATTGTTTTCTTGGTAGCCAAAATAATTTGGGTATAAATGTTAAGATGATACATACTTCCTGCTCCATGAGAAGCCCATCTCCAAGCTCAGAGGTAATACTTTCAGGAGTTTAGAGTCAAAGTTCCTTTTTCAAAATACCTTATGGCCTGAAGTCACTTGATTACATCTCAGTTTGCCCAAGATTGACATTGCCCAGCCTTCTTGAAAGTGGGATAGAATAACCATTGTATATGCACACAGGTCAAACTTTAAAACAAAACAAAGTGTAATCAACTGTTTCAAAAATCATCTCTCAAGTCAAGTCTGAAGTACCAAGGCAGGGAGGAACATCAAACAATACTGACTAATGCACTGCACAGATCAGCAGCAGTGCTACAGGTCCCTTCTGACAGACATTTGGAGAATGTCTGTCTCCCCCAAGGTGATTATTTCCTCAGAAGAACAGTGTCAATAAAACTTCACTTGTACATAGATACTTGTATAAGGTTCATTCAAGTATTTCCTGTAGGAAATGGACAGTGGAAGGACACTTTCAACATTAAAAAAGTTCATTGCATCCCACTTGTGCTCATACGTGCTTTGATCAATAGGTCTTCTAGTCACTTCAACAGTTCTGGGACTGAAGTGCAGTTTAACAGCCCAATTGGTGAGGTCCATCCCAGATGATTCCTTCTTGTTAGAGGACTCCTCCTCAATCCATTCCTTTGGAATTTTTAATTTTAATGTTCTATTCATGAAATTACAATTCATTATAATTTGACAAGCACTAACATATTCTAGACAGATGTTTCAGAAGCTTCCTCCTCAGTTTGCCAGCGCACCTCAGCTCATATCTGTGTGTCCTGTCCATCTAAAGTTTCTCAAAAAGTACAACGAGCAGTTGCACCATTATTTGGTGGCAACAACTTCACAACAGTCAATTTAAAAAAAAAAAAAAAAGCAAACCCCCTGCTTCAAAGCAAGATTCAAATCCAGGTTTTCAGAGGTGTAAGGCTAATGGAGTAACCGAACTCATCTGATGCTCAAAAACAGTCTCTTTGCAACAGTATAGTTACACTCCCCAAACTAATTCCTCAATGAAATGCATAAAATGCAGAGTAAATCCAGTGTATTAACTAGTCTTTTCTATTTTGTTTAAGAACCATAAAATCCCAAGAAGGAGCAGGACTCCAAATTCAACTGTTATTTTACAGGTTTTTCAGATAAGCAAAGCTGATGGGCTCAGAAACCCACTTCAGATGGGAAAAGGACACTGGAGTTTACTAGTTTGGGACTTGCTTTTGTTTTCAGAGTCAGGAGAAGCTGTAAAAACGTGCTTGACTCCTTGCTCTGTTAATTTGTTTAATATGCACCAACCAATTTCAGAAAACCATTGTCAAACATGCTTCACGTTGCAGCCTTCACATTGCTTACTGTGTTATATTCATTCATCAGTTGTTCATAAGGCACAGAGAGTTCTAGCTCGTTATTGGTAAAAGTAGATTCATCAGAAGATGGGAATTTTACCAAGTTTTTTGCAGTTTCAGATTCCTCTGCAAGATTATCATCCATGGAGGATTTTGATGTTTCCTCATCATCTGAGATATCATCCTCTTCATCATCATCTTCATTTACAAATGTTATATTGGCATTCTCAAATATTAAGGGTCGATAGTCTCTGGAATCCCACACTTCGCCTTCTTCTTCACTAATCCTGTCTAGCTGGTTTACGAACATGGTTCCTTCTAGAGGGCTGTCTCCATTATGTTTATCATGAAGGGGTCTCAGTACATGACCATTTTGTATGTCCAGGGAAGCCTCACCATACTCAAATGTCTCTGTCTTTGTGTAAATAACCTGGGCCCCTATACTGGCATTCTGCATACTTTGTTTGACATTTTCTACTTTCTCATTGTTTGTCTTCAGGGCTTTCTTCCCAATTTGCTTGATAAGATCATTGTAGGTCTCTTCCTTCTTCGAAAGGAAGCTGAAAATGTTGACATCCTTTGAGGTACCCATTTGAAGGGGTTTTTTAGACCGAGGATGGTTGTCAAAGGATTCTTTTCTTTTTTTCCTCCGTTTTTTGATTGCTTTGTGGACTTCCACAAACATACTGACCTTCCAGTTAACAAAGAGTGAAAGCCAAGCTAGTCCCAGATAGATCCATAACTCCACAAAATATCTGTAAAGGGCATGATAGTTTGCATCTGGATTTACACCTACAAATAATTAAAAACAAGAACATTAGTGAAAGAGGACTCACAGCTAATACACCTTTGAAGTTACAACCTTGAAAACTACTACAGTATCAGAGCCTAGTTGTTTGAACACTGTTCTGAGAGGTAGTAAGTGGGGTATCTGAAATCCTTCTGAAAGAAAAAGCTGATCCTAGGTCTTCCACTTCTTGGCAGCACTTATCCTGTCCTTGTAAGCTATAAAAGTTTTTCCTGTTTTAAAATTATAAGCCTTCCCCTTGACATTGAGATATGGATGTAGGTACATTCCTTGAGAACAGGATTCAAAATTCCACTTACAAGGACCATCTCCAAAGCCCTGAACAAAGCAGTGGATTTTAGAGAAAGACAAAATTTAGGAGAGAGACATCAGTATGCTCAGCATTTTCTCTTGACTAGTTCTAGACAGCTGCACAAAGACCATTGCCCAGTACTTATGCACCCTGCTTAGTATACCGGACCCCATTCAAAGGTGCTCAACTCTCATGATGGATAGGATAGCTCCTAATCTGAAATAGGGCTGGGGGGGTGGTGTGGGGTGGGTGTGTGGGGGTATGTGTGTGTAGCACCTGAAAGAGTTACAATCTCCAGAATTCTGCTCCAGACTTAGACCGATAAAGGCCTTTGGTATCTAAGCCAAGACTTCAGAGCCAGTCCACTGGATCAATACCCAGCTTTAATTGAATCTTCTATTCAGCAAAGTGTTTTGGAAAAGCTTAAAGAAAGCATTTTCAAATTAAGAGTTTGGAAATAGAATTGCCACACCACGCATGTAATGAAGTAATAGATAAAATACAATTACTGACCAGCAACAAAATCGCCAAATCCTATGGTGGTGATAGTGATGAATGAGAAATAGAGGCCTTCGATGTAATCCCATCCTTCCGTCACCATAAAGACAAAGGGAGGAATAACCAGATGGACTAGGACACCCCAAAAAATGAAAATAGCTGTGCATGTAATTTGTGCTTTCCTCTGTAAAGAAAGAAGAATTAAAAAGTCAGAGAAAGATCTCCAAATTTTCTTTTCCCATCAAGCATCATCTGACAGTATCAGACAATTCAGAGTTTTGTGTTAATAGTTTCAGCCATAACTAAAAGTAACTGACTGAAGTAAACACAGAACTATTTTAGTTTCTTTTATGCAGAACTCACTATTCTTACAACTACTTTTTCAAAGAGGATTATTTCCTCAGTTTTCTTGCACACTCTTTTTAAGTTTAAGGAGTTTCTGATATTCTGTAAATAGACATGGGATATAGAGGCAGCACTATAGCCTAAAAATCAATCAGTACCTCTGATTTTCCTTTTATTCGAGTATAGAGGATCAGAAGTGTTTAAGATACTTCCCTCCTATTTATAGCTCCTACCCTTTGCCACCCACGCAGCCTTTCCACAAAGCTGCACACACATGCATTTCACTATTGTTTTCTGTACTTTCTTCTCAGGTGACAAAACAAGAAATTTCTTGCTGTGTTTCTGAAACCAGGACCTAAGCCAGTCCTACTTCTTCCAGGCACTATGGTGCTGCATTGCCTCCCATCTCTGTGCAGAGTTAGAACTGAGATAGAACTCACTTGGGAGGGAGAAGTTAAAAAACCAACAACAACCACCACTAAAAAAACCACCCCAAAAGCAACCAAAACAAAAAAACCCCAACCCGCTACCAAAACAACTAGAAAAAAGCCACAAACAAACAAAAACAACCCCAAAAACCAAACAAACCCACAAGCCAGTAACTCGGAACAAAACTTTTTTTTCCAGTTGGTTTACTGCACAGCAGGAAGTACTTGTGCTAGCACAGAAGCAGGTGGGAACAAAGCAGGACAGCTTATTTCTGTGCCAGAGCAGCTTACACGGAATGTCCATGAAATGGAGCCTTGCCTGCAGTTGTCCTACAGGTTTCTAAGGTGAGAAGATAGACATCTTGCTTCTTTGGAGATGGGTATTTAATATCAAAGGTTTCCGCAAGATCTCATTGTACTGCAATTTCTTGCAGAACTAACATATCAGACCCAATTCCCCTTTTCAGTTACTTCTGTGCAACACCATTTGGGAAAATTCTTATTTAAGTGTTCATTTACTGCCAAGATTAGCTGGTACATTCGGAATTGTAAGCTTAATCTGTGCATCAAAAATACACAGCACGAGTGTAAACAAGCAAGGGCCTTACCAGGCTTACTCCTCTTTTCGTCAGAAACTGGCCCAGCCTCTTGGCACGTCCTCCGAAGAACTTCCCCAGAGCACTGATCCATGTCAAGCAGAGAGGAACTCCAAAGAGACCATAAAATATGCAGAAAAGGCGCCCAGAGGGTGTCTTTGGAGAAACATTTCCGTAACCTGAAAGAGATAAGTCTGTGCACAGTCTGTTCTTGTGGAGAATTCAAGGCAATTCTACCTATGCACAAAACAACATTGTGTGGGCTCCTGACTTGAACATCTGTAAGAGGCTTCAGACTACTCCAGATGATCTTCTGAATCTGGATGCCTTCCAATTCTACTCCAGCAAATGTGCATTCCATTAATGCAAACTGAGAGCATTTGCATTTTAAGTATTTCCTAGATTTTGTGCATCTTTTTCTTGATGAGACAAATATGAAACGAAGCTCATCTCAAAATTTCTATTATGATTTCCCAACCTTACGTAGCGCTGTTTAACCTGACTGGATCAATTTTATGGAATAAAAGCTCAAAACTCATTCTGAAGCTAGATTCCATGTGAAAAATCTACTATACACATATAACTTGTGATATGGTACCTTTCCAGGATAAGAGTTTGAGAGTTGAGTGCAAGGTGAGTAGTGACAGCAAGGTATTTCAACTGAATTTAGTTCTTTCCTGGTCACAGAACCCAATAGGCATTACAAACTCAGGCTCCAAAATCAGCAGCCTACTTTTGCCAGAGTTTTCATATTTAGGTGTGTTCCTGACTTCAACTTTTGTCATAAGTTATATTATAAGCTGAGTATTGTGAGTTTCAAATAACAAAGAAAACCACAAGACTGCATACGGTTTAAGAGTAAGACTTCCATTTCTGTATAACTCCAGCATTCTTTATTTTGCATTCCTGTTTTTTGGGAGGTGTTTTTTGTTGCCGTTGTTTTTGTTGTTTTGCTTTGTTTTTTCCTTTCCCTGTAGGTTTAGCAAGGTGTAGCAACACCATGTAGCAAAGATTTTTTTGTAAAAGCAGAAGGCAGATGATGCTGAGCTCTGAAAAATCTGTACATCAAAGGAAGAAATCTTTAAATGCAAGGGGTTTTACAAGTACAGATCAGTAGCAAGATTTAGAAGACAACACATGTTCTGCTTTGCCTTCAAGAGACAGATAACAAGCCTAGATTGCTCTGCAAGTCAAGAACACTGATAATTCTGTAGTTAAGAAGATGCATATGAGTAACAGGACATCTATACAAAACTTTCATATGCACATGCTTTAGGTATTAGTTTAATGGAACTATTTGTAACACTTTTGTTTGGAGATTTTATGATTTGGAAACTTAAATCTACAAATTAATGGAACTGGAATGGCACTAGTCATCACTCGAATATGCAAACTTAGTGGGAAGGCACAGTTTCTCTTCTGTATACTCGTGGAAAGAGTGCCAGACTCCTGGGGTTTTTTTCCCCCTCTATGAGCCACAGGTGAACACATACTCTAGGCAACTCCAGCCATGGGGACTTTATTCAGTGGCTACTTTTGACTTATAAATGGAAGAGTACAAACTTACTAAAGCATGTAGAAACTACAGTTAGAAAAATTGACATAATAAATAGTTACCAATTGTAGTGATCACAGTAGCAGCAAAGATCACAGCATTAGGCCAATTCCAGTTGTTGAAAGTATTGTTCCCAGTGATGGCAACCCCCTGTCCAGCAGCATTTGATACAACCTGTAAGAAAACAGTTTACAGTCATTCTTGGAAAATCCTCAGAGCCTGAAAAAGAAGTGTGTCTGCTCGGTCAGGTTTTCCCCTCTTTGTTCATACCTTCAAAATAATCACTCAAGTTTTTTGTGAAGGCTGCCCTAGTATATTCACTAATGATAACTTTATGAAATATTAAAAGCCTGCTTCACCCAAGAAAAAGTAGTGCAGGTGCTCTGACATTTAAATGGGGAGGTTTTAATTAGATAAGCTTTTACTTGATTTAGCAGTCTAAGCCAAATGGATCTCTTCCAGAGACCAAACACACTCCTCCAGACTGAACTAGCATTTAACCTCCAGTGCAGTTCTTGGATTTGGTTTAGTGTTAGGGACATCTTCGGAACTACTATCCATTTCAAAACACCGTTACGTGCCTCAGCTTGACTTGGGTATGAGCAGGACATCATAGAATCCTTGGCAAAGATAATGCAATTGATGTTCATTCACCTGCTTTCCCTGGCAAAATCAAACCGTCTACAATCCAATATAAAACTGTACTTTTCAAAGACAGACAAATTAACACTTTTTCAAAGCATTGCATGCAACGGCACTCCAATCATTGTCCTTGAATCAGGTCCCTTTCTTATCCCTTCTTTGATTCTAATTTGCCATGATGAATGCAAAGCACTCAGTTACAATATTTTAGGGAAGCAAGTATAGTTATTGGCATCTCCACAGATTCAGCAAGTCAATTTTTTAACATCTGTTCAGTTCTGGTCTTCAAGTACTCATGAATTATTAACCATCTTCACCTTTTGTAGGAAGGGACTTAGAAGACCCAGCCTCTCCTGCCTTTCCAAAAGCAGACTGTAGAAAACTGAGTGGTAAAAACCCTAAATGAATAATTAGTGCAGAAAGTCAAAGTTTCAGATCAAAAACTTGCATCTTGATGATTGTGACATGTATTTCCACCTCAAAGTAAAAGAGAAAAACAACTTATATTCTTTTCTAGAAATTCCTAGTTATTTAAACCTTGCAGTTAAAGCCTTCTCAGGTTACTCTGCTTTTTTCCCCACTTCAGTGTAAACCAGGGTTGTCTGAACAAAACTGAGGCTGCATCAATAATAAAGGAGAGGTAAAGGTATCTCCAAAAGTCGATTCATAACATTATCCCAATTTCTGTGTTTCTCCCTCAGTAAGCATTGAGCACAAGAACTCTTGAGCTAAATATATAGAGTTCTAGGCAATTTTTGATTTTTTTTTAATAAACACAACAAGTAAGGAAACTAGTAAGAGCTTAGAAGTACCTACAACCAACTCTTCCTCCCCTTGTTGCCCCTTCCTTCCTTCCTTCCTACTCAATTAAGATCTGATCTTGGACCCAGCAGAGACTCAACACAAAGTGCAGTCGCTACTGAAAACATACACAAGTTAACACAGGTTTTAATTATTCTTGAGATTTATTACATATCACCACCCTCCCACTGTAATAAAAGTGCCCTCAAAGTAAATGTATTGTGCATATACAAGATGCAAGCAATTTAATTAAAAATGCACTTTCAACATACAAGCTATTACAGATGATAAAAGGAAAAGCACTGAAAATGAATGAAGGTACAGAACTAGATTTTTCTTCTGGTAAACTCAAACATGTGCAAAACGGCATGCAGTGCCTTTCCATAGCTTACAAGCTCTGAATAGAAAAGGACAGAGAGAGTTCTCACCAAGGCAGCCATCTGTCATACAAAAGTACTGTTGAAATGAGAAGTAGCCCCACTATGAGCAGGTCCAGAGCAGGCAAGTAAACAGAATGCTACCCCCTTCCGGAAAAAAAAAAAAAAAACCCCACAAAAACCAAACCAAACAAAAAACCAAAACCACTGAGACAGCTACAATGGATCACACAAGTTCATCTGAATAGAGGCCATTCAATGTAACTTCATTTATTTCTGCTGTGCTCTGCAGATGAACTTCCAAAAGTCCCAAAGGACATCCAGATTACCTGACAGACACAATCTGTAATCTATTATCCCTGAAAAAATGTCTTGATTTTTCCACTGCCCAGCAACACCGCACTAAATATTATATCAAACACACGTTAACCAGTCATTTTCCATGCTATAAGCACACTTGGACTTCTTTGTTATTTCCTCACAGAGCAACTGATCTCATCAGAGGCACAGTGAAGTATCTGTTTCCATTGTCACTGGGCCATTAGCTCATTGCATTACTCCACCTTTAGTCTGAGCTAATGAGTTCAGTTTCCCAGTACATGCAGTTACATTAAGATCCGTCAGTATTTGAGATCTGGAGGTGTGAATTGGGCCCAGACCCAAGGGGAAGAAGCTGCTGAACTGAGTAGTGAGCAGTTACCCATCACACCCAGGCAGTTAACATTTTTTTGGTGAAAGATAAGGTAAATAAACACTTTTCTATACATAATCACAGATACTCTCCAGCAAAAGCTGCCACTCTCTTCCCATCCCTAATTGCACACAGGCATCTGCTATTAGCACACAATTATGTATGATCTACAGGTTAGTAAGTCACTTCATGCCTGCATTAAACCTGAATGCACTATCTGCATCCCAGATGCACAAAGATGCTCACAATATATGCTTAGATAGCTATGGTGCAGTGGGAAGTATGTAGCTGCTTTCCAAGCTGCATAACTTTTGCCCATACTGAAATAATTAAATGTTTTGGCTTCAACAATGTGAGTGGACATTATACAACTGAACAGCAAATATGTTTGGTGTTTTTTGGTTTGTTTTTTTTTCCTTGGGTAAGTACATTAGGCTATGTCAGAGAGGCCTTTATTTTCATATGCTATGATACAGAATGCCCCAGGTTGCCTGGGCTGGTTTTCTTAAACCACAGAAAGGTTGCTCTGAAGTCTTTGGACTAGAAAATAGGGGCCAAGGAGGAAGAAGATGATGTTAGATGATGCAGGTGTTCTTAATAATTATCCTGAAAGATGTCATTTAAAAATATACCCGTCAAGTATGCCCAAAATCAAAAGCTGAAAATAATTAACTCAGAATTTACACACCACCTTAGATCCCGCCTCATCTCTATAAGGGCAGGACTTTATTTTCACTCAAGTGAATTTTGCCTCACAGAAATGAGCCCCCCTCTTCTTCCTTACTCCCCAGCACTCCAATTCTGCACTTCAAAGGAAAAAGAAAAATATCTAGAATCCCTGGAACTACTGGTGATAGTAACCAGACTTGTAATTGCAGAGGGAGACTTAAGACACACATAAAACTAAACCCATCTTCTGATGACATTAACACCAGTAGAAATCAGGATGCCCTTTTAACATAATCAGCAGACAATTTGCTCCATTTGGCAGGTACTTCCCCACAGACAAACCCCAGCACTTCAACAACAGTCTTGTGTTTCCTGGGTTCGGTGACATTTCTATTAACCCTCTGATGACCAGGTTCACTCGAGATTTACCAGATAACACAAGAACTAGTTGTTAAATCTCTTCTACCTCGAGCAAAGGAGAGGAGTTTCTCCCAGATGCTCTGAGCACACGCCACTTGCATTCCCCCCTACAGGAGTAACAATAGGGCTGAAAAGATCTTAAAATACAATTTGAACATAACAAGGAGAATTCTAGATAGGTATTATGGATATGTTCCTACCACTACTTATTCTACTGGACTTGCCCCCAGCAGAAAATGAGGAACAGCAGCAAAGGTTTTCCCAAACTGGGAAGCTACGTACTAATGCATTTATTCAAGTTAGCTTTTTCTATTGGTCTGTCAAGGTTTGCCACGGCAACTTTCTATGATGGCTTAAGGTTGCAGTAGTCAGCAGACCCATCTTCATTGTCCTTGTCTTTGTATTAACAGAAGGGATGGTTAAGTTTGAAATTTGATCAATGCCACTGCAATGTAAAACAGTTCACAACAGAATGATGTTGAGTTCCTGCAGAAGTAGTGCAAGGGTACAAGACTAAGAGAAGCAGCACATTGGAGACTGCCTCCAAGTGAGCTTTATCATAAATAGGTGTGTGGAATATGCCATTTTACTTTAGCTTCTTGGTCATGAGAAGGAGAAAGGGACAGAACTCTTATCAAATTCTGCCTCTATAAGCATGAACAAGTGCTTATTTTACACCCTCCCTTCACGTATTTATATACCTTGATGAAATTCCTCAAACCTTTTCTTTTCCTGGCTTAACAGTCCCAGCTATCTCAGCCCTTCCACATAGGAGGACTGGAGGGTGCTCCAGTCCAGTCCATTAAAACAGGAACTGATGCATCCTTTCAGGACTCCTAGGCTTTGTCCCCACTTGTGACTCTGAAAGGGAGTAATTTTGCTTCTTTCAAGTTTTTATCAAGGATGTAAAGATTTAATGCCCAGAAAAAAAAACCAGAATTACAAATCTATGAAGTACTTTAGACCTTCCTACAAGGAATAAAGCTTCAATAGCAATCTCTTTTTACATCAACATCAAAATCTTTTCTGTTTTCTTCAAATTGTATAAAGCTGTGCAGTAGCTATGGGTACATACAATACCAACAATTTAGCCAATCATAATAAAATTATGAGGGGTAGTAAGGTTTAAATTTATAGTATCAGATGAAATTCTATACTGTTGTTCCTCTTTAAGTAGATGTTAATTTTAATCAAATCCAAAGCAAAACAAAGAAGTGGTAAAAGCCATGAAAAAATGTCCATACAGCTTCTTGTAAAGTCATGAAAAGGTTCTAAGTTACTTTAAAAATTATGTTAAAAAAATTAGAATCCACACCATGCAAATTGCACACTTTTCTACTTGTCCCTCATGGTTTCTGTGGTTTTCTGACTCCAGCTATAAGCTTACAATAATAGTCAGCTGTTTATAATAATCAGGTTTTTTTATGCAATCAAAACATATTTAATTGTTACTGTTTATCCTTTGAATAATAAAAAAAATGAGTCACATGTCAAGACTGCCGGGTCAGATATACATTACCAAGTTCTACTGACCTAGATGATATTGTCTCAGGATGACACGTAGCAAGGAGAAAAGAATCCCTCTCAGTCAGTATCCCTTTTGAAGGAAAACGTCTGTGGGTGGTCACAGCTAGACTGACAGCACAACTTCCTCAGGCTCATCATGCAGACAGGCAACACAGTAGCCATGGCCAGAAATTTCCTGCCCTGTAGGCATATTGCACTTTGGCATCTGCTTGCACATTAAAAGCAGCAGAAGCTATCTCACAGGCACAGTCTGAATTTGTAAGTACTTTATAGCTAGACAAAAAGTAGTAGATTCATAGTCAAACTAGGAATATATTAATCCTGGCTGACAGCTGTCATAGCTCATCTACATTTGTGTGTCTAGTTGTTAAGCAGTAAATATATATTTGAGATAATAATAAATGCCATAATCTATTGTTTTGAGTTACAGTAGCTGGGGGTGGGGGGAGAGGAAGAGAGAAAGATTTAAAGCCAACTGCATTCTCCCTGCACTCCTGGTGTGTCCTGACTAAATGGAGAACACTGCCCATCAGAGAAAATATTTTCCTCACTAGGGTGTCTTGGCAGCTTGGGGTTTGGGTAAGGAAAGTGAAAGAGAGGCCAACTATGCAACTAATGATTTTACCAACGAGCAAGAAACTTGTCCCCACAGTTACCTTTCATGTCTAGATATATGAGGTGTGTACATGTAATAATTTATTAAAATGTTCTGTTTAAGTTCTCCAAAACCTTCATATTAACCTAAATATTCTTAAGACTAAAATATATCACCTCTCTTCCCAGCTTCCATGTCCAAAAACAGCTGCACTACTACTAAGAAAAATCTTTCTATACCACAATGCTCACTTCGGTAGCCAGAGGCACAACGTGGCAGAGCTGCAGAAAGATGAGAGAATACATGTAAGGTTAAATAGTTTCATCAAGACAGCAGAAAGAGCAGCTATTCCAATGTCATCTTCAGGAGGGCTGCTATGCATGTGTCTGTGCATAGAGAAATCCAAGTTCATCACTTCTGGGAGAGGAAAAAAGAAATCCTTTAAGGATTAGAATACAAAGCAACACAGCCTAGAATACAGAAACAGCAGCACCCTATTTGAACACGCATATTTCTGCCAGCTGCTTGGCACCTGGCACATGTAATATATAACTGGCTCAAGACAATAGTTCTTGAAGAGGGATGGTAGTAACTACCTACCCCTCCACAGCAGCTCAAAGTCACCAGAAAAGCTTACACTACTGGTTCCTACCATCCTTTTTTCACCCCCATCTCTAATGTAATGACAGGCTTATCCCCATTGCTCACTTGGACTCCGAGTTCCCAGCTGACTGAAACACGCTGGCATACGACCAGGGCCAGCACACAGGGCCAAGAGAACAAGCCTTTCAGGCTGCCTTCGCCACTTGACAGTCTCTGCAGGACTATGCTAACCAGCAGGACTCAGGATAGCTGACCTTTCATTTCCCTCTCAGCATTATCTGTATTCACAATATGAATTTCATGTTTGTCAGAACAAGAACCATGCCAGATGTAAAAAGAAGTCTTTTCGCTGAGTCCTAGATTTCCCACTTCATTTCTGTGGGGAATGGTTTGCGACCTTTTTTGTAGAAAGAAAAATAAGACAAGTGAACCACATTGTCTGGGTCTAACAGCCAACACCCTTGTGTCTTGCTAACCTGTCAAAGTTTTACTGTCCTTTACTGACCTATGCAGAGAGTTGAGTTGGAAGGTGGTTGGGGCAAGAGGTGCAGGATATGAGTCAGCAGCACCTGCATTAGAGAAGGATGGCAGGATTTAATAAATTACACATTTATTAAAGAGGACATCAGTTGACTACATGAGTCTGATTTTGGATCAGCTGAGCATACAGGAGTGAATCTACAGTTAATTCAACTACTGTGCATGGCATTTCTTCCCAGCTGGCCTATACTAAGGGTTGCTAGGTTCTCAAAGACTCGCTAATCCTAAAACCTGTACAGTTTATTTTAACAACCATAAAGCCTAAGGCAGAAACAACTTGTATCTAATAGCACAATGCGGTTATAGCCAGTAGCCACCTACCACAAGGCCAAAGTTGAAACTGAGGGGAAAAATTAAAAAAAAAAAAAAGGAAGTAGTCATTGCGGCAATAATGAATAATGTTAACTTCTACTTACAAAAGAATACAAGCCCCATGCTTGCTGTTGACCGATGTAAATAATAAACCTAACCAAAAGTATACATGAACATAATCCAAAAAGCTAGAGAGATCCATATGGGTATACAGGATTCCCTCCCCCTTATCTTGAATGGAACTAGAACAAAAATAAAATCAAACCCTGGAAAGCAAGTGTTAGTCCCAGAGTTTACACTCCTACATAGATCAACTACAAATAGCCGGGGACAATTTTTTCACCTGCTGTCCTACACTGCATTTATGAAATGGTTGATTAAGTGTTATCGCAAGTAAAAGCATATTTTGCATTTTTCAATCAACAGTTTAGTCTTAAAATAACGGTTCCTACCAAAGGGCAAACTTTTGAAAATTCCTACTTGTTTAGGAATGAGGAAAAAAAAAAAATCTGGCAAAATATGGGTTTACATACTTCAGATGAAGGTTTTCTTTCCAGCAACAGCAAGATTAAATCTAGAATGAGATGATACTTTCACACTCCTACCAATACAGCAGATAGAATGTTACCTTGTCAGTTTTCCAGTCTTCAGAGAAGAAGTTTTAAGTTCTCCTCAACATTTCTTTTTATTTGCTTTAATACATTAATGTTTTGTTGGGTTTTTTAACAAAGCAATTATAAAAATTATTTAAATTTGCTAAAAGTGATTTCAAATGATCCACCAGTACCTTATAAAAAATAGAAAGGTACATATATAAGTCAAATGCACTGTAGATGCCACATTTTATACAAAAGATTATAAAACAAGATTGAACTTGCAGAGAAAGTTCAGCTAATCCTGTTGATTTTTCATTCGCCCAAGCAACTTCTCAGTGTTTCACTCTATTCATGCAACAGTGCTTCTCAATGTGCAAATGAATTACAGAACCAAGACACTCTATTGCTTTCTCTTCATTACACTTAACTTTGGTCTGTCAGCAACTTGGACCTCCATCTAAGCATACCTTTCCTTACCTAATAGAGCCTCCAGCACATGCCACTTCATACAGAGCTGTCCCTACATCTAAGCGTGATATTTAAAGAATGCACGTAAATACACGCCTGGTTTTCACTTTGCATAGTTTTGTTATATAACAGGACAGCAAACCAGACAACACTTGTGTGTGCTAATTTGGAATACAGCAAGCTTTTCACATGTGTCTTGGTCTTGATTACTTAATTAGGCCATTAGGTCACAAGTCTTTATTGATTTTTATTTTTTTGAAATACTGTGGAAACTACTTTTCCTAAACTTCAATGTGCTTAGCACTTTTTTTTTGTTTTAAAAGCAGCCTTGCTAGTTTTATTAGATAAAGCACAGAGAGTAATACGTTGTCTTGTATTGACTTTGAAACCAGATTCCAGTGAAAGTAATTAAGTACATGCTATGAAGAAAGCCATGGGTTAGAGCTGCAGATTCCTTTATATTTACTGATTAGCCAGGAAAGTAGAACAGAATGTCTAGTAAGAACACCTGAAGATCACGGCACTGAACACAGGCATACAAGATACCATCAAATACATAAGTGGTCTTTAGCAGAATGAAAATACTCTTGACTAAACTACATCATGCTACTTGTAAAGAAAACCTGTGTATGTCCTTCAAAGAACATGACTGAACTTGAAGAGGGACTAGATAGCATTCACATCTTAACCCTACACACATACTTTCACACTGGAAAATACTTGCTATTTAGTGTAGTTCTGAGGAAGCTTCATCTGAGGTTTATTTAAGTGCTCAGAACTGAGGAAGAATGCAGAGGTATCCTGAAGCAAACTGAAACTGCTCAACAGTGAGCTCTAAGATATCTTTGCAAAAGAGACAGTTTGTTGGATAAGTCAATGAATTCCTATTTGCACCTGAAGTTATATCAGGTTTGCTGTTCTTTTTAAAATTCATACTACCCAACCCCAGAATAACCTGTATGCACAGAGAGGATTTATACAAAAGCATCGCTGCTATGGATTGATGTACTACTGCATACAGACTCCAGGACATTCCAGAAATGTTATGATCCAAGTTTTTCAAAAGCACTTGCATTTGGATGCAATGCCATCATAAATAAAACTGAAGAGATAATACTGTCACAGCTCCCTACCTTTATTAGGTTAGTGGCCAAAAAAAAAAAAAAAAAAATCCTGACCTTGCAGAATAGACCTTCGTTCTAACTGTTCTTCTAATTGGAAAGGCGTTTTCCCTCTTCTCCCCAGCAGTTGATATCTCTTCCCCTCTCCCCCTCCCACAGACACACACACACACCGCGCCCCATCATTATTTTAACTCACCAATTCTGCATGTTAAACAATGCAGGTAGCTCTTCCATGGACTGAATCTCAAAAGAAACAGAGTGAAAACTTCAGTTTGGGCATGAGTTTTCTTCTCTTTGGTTTTGTTCTACCTTTTGCAAATGCATTGTGCACGGGGGAACAATATTTAAAAGATACATTTGTGACAGGGACCAAGCATCAAACTTTCTTAATCCATAACTGCTGACACTGACAGCCCAGGTAAGAGAGGAAATAATTTTTCTAACCTGCAAAAGGGATTCTCACCAAAGGCAGTACTACAGGCAAAAACATCTCTTCTTGACACTGTGTTCTCTTACTCTGTGTTTTCTAGCTGATTTAAAAAAAAAAGAAAGGTAGAGAATGCATATTTGTCACAGGTAGAAACATTTAATTAAAAGTGCTCATTCTTTTTTTTTTCTTTTTCTTTTTTTTTTCCAATTACAATTTAACCAGCTCAAGTGATCCTTTAGAAAGGCAGTCTGTTAATTAACCCTTATTGGACAGAACAAATCTTGCCCTTCACAGACAATCTCAATTTGTTGACCAGAAATAACTCCAATGAGTTGAGGGGGAAGGGGGAACAAGGAGAGAAACCTTTTTTTATGTGCAGAATTAGAAGACATATGCTCTACCCTCGTTTTAGCTTGTTATCCAAAGGCCATGCAACAAATCATCAATTTAGAGGAGATGCAAAGAACCACCTTTGTACTTGCTTGAACCTGAAAGACTCATAAAAATTTAATTGTGGCTAATATTTATGAGTCTGGAGGCCTCAGGACACAGTCCAGTGTAAGCAATTTGTGAGTCTACAGTCAAATTAATTCCACATTATTGCTTGGAAATAGAGAAGGTAAATAATTGTGCCAGCTATTCCCTGCTCGGAAAGATGATCAAAATTAGACAAAACATGAGCAAGATGAAACAGAATACAGAAGAAGTGAGGGTAAATATCTTGGGCACTTCTGTATTGCCAGCATTAATTATATTTAATATTCTTCTCTCCCTCCTCCCAAACCCAATTAAAAGCAGACATTCATGTGCTGACCATTTTAAGAGTTCATATAGATGTAAATGGTGATCACTGCAATGAATTCTACTTTAGTTACATTGACTCCTTTGTTGCTTCTGCTTGGTGAAGCAGTCAGTAATGTTATGTCCTGCAAGATTACCTTCTCAATCAGCACTTGTAACTAGCACCATCACCTCTTCATTCCCACCAAGCTTCTCAAAATTGCCTCAGGAAAGAAGAAAGTTCCAGAACTTGTGCATCATAAAATTGGATCTCATTGTCCTTGAAAACAATATGAGTTTTGTCATCAATTTTATTTAGAGAAGGTAAGATCTTATACAGGTAGCACATGGGTTATGATAAGCCCCAGCAGGGCTGTGAGCTTAAAAAAATGTAATGATAGAGCAATTAGCTGGCACACTTATCATTTACAGTCATATCCCAGCATCATTTCAGTCATTAGCAAGGATGGCACCAGACCTTTCAGTCATATTAGCCATGTACTTGGGCAACCCATAAATCTGGTGATATATATGCTGAAGGCATGTCAAAGTCTAAACAATTTTTTCAGATGTTTATTGCTCAGCTGATTTGAGAGGCCTGCAAACAGTCCTGGTCTATCGTACACTAAATCATTAAGATAGGTTATCCATAAAACAAAAGCAGTAATGAAGAAGCATGTTTCAAAATGTATGTGTTTTTAAAGTCAACTTTAAGATGTCCTAGTTACCCACTGCAATTTATGCTACCTCTCCTTTCCCATTCTTTGACATTAAAGTGCTACCTGCACCAGTAAATGTGGGGGGAAATACATCATCAGGCCAGTCATACAGTTTAGGCATCCTGAAAACAGAAGCATATCAATAAAACCAGAAGAACTTCAAGAAACAGCTAGATCCTGGAAATGCCCTTCCTGATGTCTTGCTGTCATTCTGCAAAGCACCGGTGAAACTTAACTGGCATGATTTCTACAGTTCTGGTCATCTGTCTTCAAGAAGTGGAAGCAGAGGTAGACAAGGACTAGAAGAACAAGGGTCAGACGAAGCAATTTGTACTGCAAAAATAAAGGCTGAGAGGGGATAGCATTGCTTTCTTTTGTACTACATCAGAAACTAAAACACAATACCATGAACAGAAGCCACTTAAAGGAAACCCTGGTATTGATTTAAGAACAAAAAATTTGAGCACGAGTGAAATTAAGCTGTAAACTACAGCAAGTTCTTAACCTATGCAACAGTTTTAATCAAAGCATTCAGCATGGTAGCATAGATGAAAATCCCTATCTAAACCAAGACCCAGCTTAACAGTGACTGGTTTAGTTAATGTAAATATTTCTACAATATGGTGCTACAGGTAAGATTTCTTTATCAAAAATCCTTATTACAATTATAACGCACTGGTGAGCATATTGTCCTACAGTAAAATCCTCTTAGTAAGAGAGAAGAGTTCTTCAGACAGAAGCTGTGAGAAAAAGTAAGCATTTTCACCATCGGCTAGGGCATCATTTAAAGGTATGCAGGAGTTGGTCAAAGACTGACACAATGCAGTGTAGGCAAGAGATAAATGTTAGAGTAAAACAAATTACTCAGAAAGAAACAACTGTACTTAGAATAACCAAGTCTTTTGCAGCACCAGCTTGAATTTTATTTTTTTCCTGGCAGATTTCAAATGAAAGTTTAAAGAGGTCTTTCAATAAGGTTTAACCATCAAAATATATGTAGTTTTCTTTACCGAGTACACTAGTGGTTCTACAAAGAGGACACATTGCCCTAATGATTTTGTGAATCCTCATCACATTCAAGTACATGTCAAAATTAGTTATTTTGCAGTGATAATTTGCACTCATTAGTTGTACAAAGTGCTGTTCTACTGAAGGTTTACAGATGGCTGTTACGTCTACAGCTAGACATAACATAAGAGTTATCCTCTTCAGATTAAGCCTGAAAATATTTCAGTTGATAACAGAAACAAAACACTAATCAAGGATTGCAGCAGAAACAGTATTCAGGGGAGGGGGTGAAGAAGGGTAGGTCTTTGTTCTTTTGTTTTGTAAAATGCTAAGCAAGAGTTATATTTATCCTTTCAGCTTTTTGTCATAAACCTCTGCTTTACAAAACAGTTTTGTAAAAATAGGCAGTTTAAGAAATTTTCATTGAAAAGACACATAAGAGTTTCCTAAGTCATCATCACATTGTGTGTACATGCGTGTTTGTGGAAACCTGTTGTATTCTGCCCAGCCAGGATCTGGATAAGGTTTATTGATTTCACGGTCTGCAACAAGTTCTGTGATCCGCCTTTTTCTCCATCATCACGGAAACTCTCATTGCTTTCCCAAACTACCTCTACTGAAAGGAATGCCCCAAGTCTGAGGCTCCAGTTTTCACACAGTAAATCCAGGAATAAGGCCATAAAAGGATGTTCAGGCCAAACAAGGTTAGAGCCTAAGCACATGCCCCTTTCTTCTTTACCAAGGCAAGTTCAGGCCAAGTCAGCATTGCTCACGTGACTTGACAGAAACCCTGTAGGTAGTCAGGTCTCTGGAAATATTTACTGGTGTTTCTGTACCTTAAGCACATACTAATAAACTCTCTCATGGCTACATTGACAGTTTTCATTCTTAGAAATTAAATCAATCACAAAATCAAACCCCTAAGAGAAAGCACAGAAGAACCTTAAACCACTGATCAGAATTCAGGAAGTCATAAGGAGCTACATGGTGAAGGGTTTTTTGGCAAATTGAACCATTACAGTTGAATGATTAGGTTTCCCCTCACTACCAACCCTTGTAGTCCTGCTGCTAACCTTCTCTTTGCCGTAACAACTGCCTAACAGAATGCTTTACTAGTGACCTTCCAGACCAGATGTGTGAAAGATGACCAAGGGTAAACTATTGTAATGATGGTATGAATTAATTCTTCAATAAAACCTCAAGTTTTCAGATAGTTTCTATTTTAGGATGAAACATGAAGTCAAGTAAGACTTAGGTGTTGAGCCCATAAAAAACCAAACCAAAACACAAAAAAACCCCAAACCAAAACAACAAAAAACAAAACAAGAAAAAAAAAAAAGCAAATGACACCGTAATAATTTAAACAAATTGAGCACAAGTTCCATTCTGCAGTACACATAGGTGTTGCTGTTTCCTCTGGAAAAAAGTTCTAATCTGTAGGGATATTAACCTCTTGGAGAGATGTCAATATTTTTACAGCACACACTGTTTAAGATTTGCTTATGTATGATGTATAGCATAGACAGTTAATTTTCCTATAAGTCATAATTCATAGGACAAACAATGTGAGGGATATTAATGGAAAGAGACCAACAAGGTTATTTCCTTTTTGTGGCTTTCTGCAGAGTTAAATAATAAGTGAAACTCATAATTCAGCAAATTAGTTAACTGGAACTGTTTTGTCACTGTAGAATGGAGCACTGAATCTTACCTATTTGTGGTACTTGCAGCTAATGCTTGAATGAACTAACGCTGCTTAACTTTATTTCTCCTTTCCACTTATATGCGATGGATGTAAACACCAACAGTTTTGAGAAGGCAGCTGGCTTCTTTGACAAATTATGACTACAGAATAACAGTTGATACAAAATTTTTTTCCGTATTAATTTCAGGATTAGATTCCAGTTTAATGAACTAGTTAATAAACTGTTTTGATGAAAAGCATATTCAGTGCTTTACCAGCATGCCCTTGCTCTCGTGATTAATGCACTTATTAATGCACTGTTTCCTTTTCACTTTCCCAAGTTCCACATAGACATATTTTGAAGATAAATTAACTAAAGGTTACTGCTGCATGAGAACTGCAGCTGTTCTGCAGATGCTGAGTGTCCCAACTTTGGCCTCCAATTACTCTCATTCAGAAATAAAACCTATCAGACAATTCCATAGCTTTCCTTAAGAGAGCTTAATTTTGAGGGCATCTGTGCCAATATTGTAACATGTGCCAATGATTATAACACACTTTTCCCTGGTTGGAAAAAAAAAAATAATTTCAACAACTTTTACATTGCATCAGCTGAAATTAAGAAGTTGAAATAATCTATAATAGCAGATTAGGCTTCCTTCCTATCTGAATACATACATGGTAACTAATGTAGTCAACTCCCCATCAAAAGGGCTTTGGAAAATGCTGTTGCCCCCCTTTCAGAGATAAGAAAGTGGAAGCAGAAGAGTCAAGAGTTTAATCAGGCCCTCACACCAGTTGGCAACCTATATTAGGCAGGGTTAAAACCAGACAGTGTTTATGTGAGACTATTGCAACAGAGTTGGTACCAATTGCATAACACATGCAGCAGTCGAGTTTCCAAAATAATACATTTCAGTTTAGCTGCAATTGATTTAAGTAGATTTAAATTAAACCAAAACAATCCTAGTGTCAATAAAAACAGTTTACAGAGATTAATTTACTACATGGGGAGGAGCTGGACCATATCTTTGAAGTGTTCCAATTATTGTTCTTTTTTCTTTAATCACATAAGGCCTCAACAATGGAGCAGCAATCTAGTTATCTTACCAGATTTTCACCCACCCATAAAATGGTTTCAACAAGAATATTTGGACAGAAAAGTCTTGATACTACACAGGAGAAATAAAAGGGAAATTGCAGTTTAAAATGAAGCTTCCCACTGCTCCCTATGCTTTCAGTGTTATGACAACTTAAAACACAGGTGATCTAAGCTTGACAATTTTGCTTACAGAGTCTTAAATGAGCTTTTCAACTTGGTGAATGAATTGCAGCATAACGCAATATTGCTTTAAGAAGAATATTATGGTTTCTCTCATTTACAGCCATGCATGAAAACGTGTTTCAGATTAAGAAATTTACAGAAAGTCTCTTTGTTAGAACACTCTAAAAAAAAATGCTCAGGTTTGTTTCTTAGTATCTAGGACCAAAATGTTACAGGCTTTTGGTTTCACAAGCATTTCTGTATTACATCCCCAAATTTCAATACAACGTTAAAACAATAACACCACACACACACAAAAAAAGAAAATTGCTTCTCTGAAGACAAACTAGAAGCTGCTGACAAAATGTTCTCGTAGCATCACACATCTCACTTCCTATTTAACAACCTCTCTTCAGAAGAAACAGGTTAAAAAACAAACACAAACAAACAAACAAGGCAGGTGCTGGTAAAATGCTACTTGTCTGACAGTTCAGTGAACTTACACATGCTAGAGTAAAAATTTTATGCACCCCAATAGCATCCAATCAATGAACCACAATCAGTGAACCACGTAGGGCCAGCCACACGGGAACAGAACCAGGTGGGTCTTGAAAGTCTCTAGAGGAGACTCCACCACCTCTCTGGGCAGCCTGTTCCAGCGCTCCATCACCCTCACAGTAAAGCAGTTTTGCCTCATGTTGAGGTGGAACTTCCTGTGTTTCAGCTTAAATGAAACAAAGCAAAAAGTGATCAGGCTTGGGTGGAGCACAGTAGTAGCTGTAACAACATTTTTTATCAAGTAGACTTTTGAACTACAGAACAGAAGCTAGAGTCACGCTGTTGGCTCTTAACTCTTTGGGGTACAACCTTTACTAACTCACCTTGTTAAGCCAAACAAAGTTTCCAGGTTTAAACAAAAACTTTACATAACCTCAACCACACTGGTTTCTCTCCCTGTATCAGTCCATGAGACAAGCAAGGCAAGGCAGACTTCCAATGTCAACATAGACAGGATGCTTTGTATGAATAGCAAGGTGATGGGTTTAAGAGAAGTAACAAGGGAGGAAAATCCTGCTACAGAAACACTATTTGCTTTGAGATTTCTGTTGCTATGTATTTAGCTTTATCCAGGGCTTAACCTGAAACTATTTTATTTTTATTTTTTTAATGTTACTATATATCACTTAAACACTAGATTAGCTCAAGACTGATCTTTGAGGAGGATTGGGAAAGGAGAGGAAGCTGCTCTGGACAAGTGTTTTCTAATATAGATACAGAGATCTGCCAGCACAGTTATGGCAGCACAGCAAGAAATGCGATCGGTAACTAAGATAGGCACGCTGAGAAACCGTCTGATCTAGACACTCTCAGACCTGTAATAGCACAACTTGTCTAGTCAATCTTGTTCCTTCTGCTGAGTGAGTGAATTAGCCTTGTAATACCATCCGTTTGCTGGTAAGAGCTGCTTATGCATTAGAATATTTCTTAAGCACGGTTGTGTCGGCATACACACAAACTCCATTTTTGCAGAAATAGTTGACATTAAAACAGCACACACACAATATGTACACTGGAACATAATCTTCTGCTATTTTATTATATTCAGCATTATATTACTAAGTACATGGAAGCGGCTTTCTTACTAAGATAGTTTCCAATCAATAGCTTTGATAAAAGCAGGGCAGATACTGCATAATCTTTTCACTCTTGCATCACATTTAGTTCCTGGGCAAAAAGCCATGGTAAAAAAGTAATTGCATATATACGTAGTAAGCATTCTGAGTAAGGGAAAAGCAAGTTTAGTCAACTGAAAAAAAATAAAAATCATTCAACTTTAAGACTACTAAACTGTACATACTTACAGATTCATAAAATTGACACATATTCATGTATTTGCAAGTTTCTCCTAAACACGTAACACAAGACAAGTTGAAAGCCTTTGCCTTCAACTTCAGTTAATGTACAGCATTGACATGTGGCAGGTAATTATCAAACTCTGCCCTATCACTTCTCAACTGTCTCATCCCTAAGGATGTATGGAATCCAAATCACTTTGCTGTCTTCTTGCTACTGCATTAAAGGAAAGAGAGATCAGCTAGCAGAAGCATTGTTTTCTACCTTCTGTTAGCCACCTCTTTTCCTTCCTAGCCTCGACTTCCTGCAACTGACACCTCCAACCATTCAGCAGGCATCATCTATTACCCTCTTAGAAGCGGAGACAGGGGAAGCACTTGCATGTTGCTAAGTAGAGAACCTTCAAGCTTAAAAGTGCTCATCATATAAAATTCTCAGTCATCAAAGCCACAGAAAAGCTACAGTTACCTCAAATAAGTGCAACAGTTTTCCTAAAAAAGATGCAAAGTTCAGCTGAAAGCACCTACCTCAATGCCTAGCATGAAACTACTTTTCTCCACATCCCCCCGCCACAGTGTTTCTCCTCTAGGAAACAACAAGCAGCCACTGTATGTGGGGACATCTGTCCAGATAACCAACTGTCTAATTGTAGCAGAGCTGAGCATGCATTCTTACAACATATGCAAATAATGCCAGGGCACTCTCAGAGTGCGAACTATATTTTACTTCTCTTAAATATAAGATGACGACACATATACTCATTTCATTAATCAAGTTGACCATTTTAGGACCTTGCAGAGATGATGTAAACACTTCAAGAAAAAGTGCTGCTACCCTACAGTCACAATCCAGCTAAAATACTACCTTGAAAATCCAGATATTACTGCAAGAAATCAGAGACGCAAAAGTTAACTACTGATTTTCCTGCTACAACAGAAGCAACTTGAAAGTTTTGCACTCTTAGCATTTCTCTTGCTTTCCACACCCAAAGCCATAAAAAAAAATTAAGGCAGAAACATGCAAGCATACAACTAAAAGACCAAATTGATAGTAACACAGGTGAAAACCTTTCAGTACACTGCCACCAATAATTGAGTTTATGCTTAGAAGAATCACCAGTGCCCTTCAAAAACCCTTGGTTGATTACAGAACACATGACCTACAGAGGTCTGAAGGTTGAAGTTATAACTTGAAAGTTAAGTTATCATAGTTCAACTATTTAACTTGATTTTAACATATTTGCATTACAGTCTGTGAAGCTGGTTAGCAGCAACTGTAATAGCTGAGCATGTAGCGTGGTGAGGGTTCCAGCCAGACTGCTGCAAGAGAGGCCAAGGGAGAAGCTGGTACCACCAAAGAGTTTGATTAGACTCTTCCTACAGCTCCTTGACTCCAAACATCTCCCCTGTTTTTTTGGTGCCTGAAGGAGACTGAGCCTTATATCCCTCATAGGTCAGAGCAAACATACAGTTGCTGTTTCTCTAGCAAGGGAGAACACACGATTCTTGAGCAACTTTCCTCCAAAGCTTTTTTACTCCCTTGGAGTGGGTTGGAAGTAGAAAAGAGGACCAGCAATATGTACACTTGGAGGTCACACACAGAAGTCACCACTGATGAATTTTATATTTTAGCCAAGCTACCAAAAATACTGTATCGTATCTGACTATGCTTTCCACCTTAGGACCTTCACAACCCTTTGCAAAATTATTTTCAAGTTCCATTAGCTATCACTCATTAGCTGCCATTATCTGACAATCTTATGACTTACTCTGGAGTCTAATTTAATGTTAAATAACTGACATCTTTGTGGTTAAGAAGGATTGGACTTCAGGGACCTGTGATAGGTCCAACTGGGACTTTTTTTTTGCACCTGTTGCAACTTCAAAGAGACACACAGATTCTGGGTTTTGTTTCTCAGCAGCTGGAACCTGCTTACACAATAGTTGTAAGATGCCTGCATAGAACAAAGTCAACTTAGCATTTGCCAGTTTGCTCAATCACAATCCACATGTACCTTTTCATTCGAGTTAGAAAGCGTCCTACAAATGGGCTGATCTGTAGCAACTGATCCTACACAGGGGTTAAAAAAAACCCAAACCCAAAATAAAACACAAAACCCCAACAGGTCCATCATGAGAAACACTACAGATACACATATTGCAAGGAAAAGGAACTTGACTGCAGATTCAACAGAGACTACGATATACAACTTATTATGTTTCCTCCCTTTTCACTAAGGTTTCTTTAAGAAAACAAGATACAAGATTTGAGTTTAAAACATTTCACAAGCTTCTTTGCATCTAACATTGCCTTTGATCTACTCGAGTTCATACAACACAATGCCAAAAAATATTATAACTTCCTTACTGATTTGACTGCAAATAGAGCTGCTAGGGCAAGTCATGCCTGGGAGGGATCTCCCCTGACTACAACGAAAATGTTGTTAACTACATAACTAACACTAAGAACTATCTAAGAACTTGAACATAAAGACATAATAAAATAAGATGAGTAGACACAGAAAACAAGTGCCAGTCTGGAGCTGACCTGCTAAAGAACTTGGCGTTTTTGAGAAGGGATCTAGTAATAACACTGGAACCAGCAGTGCTGTTGAGGAACCTGAATTAGAACGAAGACAGGAAATACTGGAAGATGAAGTTGTGCCTTCAGGCCTAAACCATCTCTTCAATAAATAGAGCTAGTAAAAATACAGGGTGAGTATTGCATGTCCTATTTTAGGGGTTCAATCGGCCTCTAACTGTGACTCTCCTGAAGATGCCTGTAGCACCATAGAGAGCTTCAGTGGTGACCACAGTGGTATTTTAATTTTGATGAAGAGTACAACTCTTGCAGTTATCCCCTGTTACCATGTTTTGTTTCGTGCTCCAGAGCAGACTTGAGCTGAACTCATTCTGGACTAAACAAAACCTAAAGACATACTCCATGAGGAAATGTAACTACTTGTTTATAGGCATTCAATCCATTGAATAATACAGAGTCAGCACAAAGTAAAATCCCTGCAAATACAAGCACTGTGATCAGCAGGTCCACAGCACCAAAGCACAAAACCATTCTCACTAGAGCTCCCTTGCAAATTGGACTATTGACTGCCACTTGCAGTCCAGCTTTTTTCTGTTTGTACGTTACTGTTGACACCTACTTGCAGTACCAGCATGAAATGTGATTGCTCTGAAGGTCAACAGCTTCCAGAGAAAAGCAAAATAATTCAATTTAGTTAGTATTAATAGCAAAAACAACAATTTGTTTTAAAAAAGGAAAGCTATACAAAGTCATCATTACGCTGTATCTTCACTAGCTACAGAAGGGATCTTGCAATGACTATTATGAAACAAAGCACGAGTTCCAGGTTCTTTTAGAACAATATGCTGTTGATGACCTGCAAATCTTCTTGCATACCATAGTCCCCAAAGCAGAGCCTGACAGAAAATACACCTACTTGCAGAAGGTAACATGTCAGGTAATAGAAGCATTCTCTCCTAAAGTAGCAGAAGGACAGCATACTACAAGCACTCCAGGATTAAAACCACAGCAGGAAAAAGGAAAAGCCCATAACAGGAAAATTATAACTTCTTATCGATTGCTATTGCTTCATCAGCAGAGAGAGTTTCAGTGTACGCACTATCAGCTCTGTTTAACTATGTTCCAAGAAAGTTTAAACAATGTAATGGTTAAACAGGGAAAAAGAAAAGAAAAACACAACAGAAAAGCATGCCTGGTTTCATTTAATTTTGCATGTAGAAACACACACAGAAAAGCTGTGGAGTAAGGTAGTACAGCCTATCCTCAATTTTCTTCTTCTAACACCGCAGTGGCAATATCCATAACTCAGTATCAGATGCCCCAGAGAATGCTGGAAAATGTTCCTATATTTTCACCTCAGTTCATCCCTGCTGAAATTAGAGGGTGCATAATTAAAGAAATACATTAGAAAAAACTAGCAATGCCTATTTCTTAGGGATAAGCCTTAATTTGTACTGACAAGTTTTTATAGGAGAGGTATTAGATGTAGCAGTTAAAAATTTTCCACTGGTAGTCACCTATCCTTGTCTGAGAGTTGCTCAGCTTTGCTTTGCTCAGCCCATGTAAAAGTCTTAGTCTTGAGAGGGACAGCTCATCCCACACTCCAGCTAAGGAATTCAGTTTCCTAGTTGTCTCCCCTACCCTCAATACCTTAGGTGGAAAGGATCAGGAAGTTGAAGACCAAGCAAACAAGTCCTAGTAGCCTAAAAGCTCATTAATGCACCTCCTGAAGAACACAGGGGAAGGGAAAAATGATGAAAAATGTGACCCTATTAACTTTACACTGTAAAACAAATCACTCTACAAAGCATAAGTAAAAGCCATGATCTCTTTAATAAATGTTGAACTAATAAAAAGCATTTAAGACCTAGCTCAAGTTTTTGAAGACTCTCTCAAGAGTATTGAATATAGATTTAAACCTTGAAGCTTGGAAATAAAGCACTGCGGGAAACAGTGCTCGGAATCAGAGAGTATTTTTGAAGCTTCATAATAAAACTGACAAACTCCAAGAATAAACAAATCTAGAAGTAAATTTCAACATCCTCAAACACAAATCAAATACTCTAACTGCACCTGTCAGTATTTGAGAGTGGAGACATCCTGGCTTTAAAAAAACAGAGGGGAGAAACTACTAATAAGCCACTTGACTGTTACTTCCTTCAGCATAAACCTACTGTGTGCCATGTATATCCCAGCAGAAGCTTTACGTAAAAGTCTTCTGTTTGTTCACAGCACTGAGCTTTAAGACTAAACATTTAGGCTTCTAAAGTTATCTCTTAAGCTTGTTTAGAGTCTTGTATGCTTTTCAAACAAAGACCCCAATTATTTGTTCTTATACGCAGTATGTTTGTTTGCTCCTCCTAAATGAGGACAGCAGTTTCTCTTTTCATTTTATTGCCCTGTTTTGAAAGTAACCATTTTCACCCATCTTCACATTCTTCCCTTTCTTTTCACCAGCCTTGATGTTTATCAATGAGAAATATTTAATTTTTTTATGATTGTAGGGAGCCAGTAAGAGATTTCCTAGTAAACAAGATGTGGACCTGTGTTGGCAAACCTTTGCTCATGTGAATAGTGACAGGAGGGTCAAGAGGGCTCCTCCTTGCATGAATAGCTCCTTTATCATTAAGCTGACATTTCGCAATCAGGATGGAGCAATAAAGAGTAAAGTAAGGAACTGGAGAAGAGGGAAATGACTGAATTCCCTTGCATTTGCTTCAGTCTCCAAAACCGATTCCTACAGCAGGGTAGACAAAGGTATCATCATTGTGGATCTCTGCCTCCTTCCCCTTTCCTGAAGGCTGTCAGGACTTCTGGCCATAGCAGCAAGTGGCAAGGATAAGCCACAGACTTTTATCAATAGACAGAGTTGTTACACTACTTTTAAGATTCTAATGCCAATAAATACGGCACATTGACATCGCTATTAAAAGTGTTTATTTTTTGCAGATATTCCACAGTGTTAGGAGACAATTCTATTCCAAGGTAGCTGTACATAGTAGGAGAGATTACATAGTTTCCTGTGTCAGTACAAGTGTCCTTGAAGGCCCACATAAATTGCCATGTGAAACATCTCAGACACATTTTCATTTGAGCAAACAGCTTTACCCAGAAGAGCTTGGGCAGGCAGCAACCAGCCTATACACTGTCCAGAGTCAGTCACCTTTAGATTCAATGTCTATGTAGCGTTACTCCAAGAAGAGTTTAAGTACATTCTTCCCTCTTAGAGTAATGACAAGTAGCATGGTACTTAAAAGAACTGAAATAGATTCTTCACATAAAAGACTTCTAAAAGCTATTTTTAAACAAGTTTGTTTTTAAGCATTTCTCTCTTAGGATTGGGGAAAATAAGCTTTCTTTTTTGCATATCCTACAGTAGTCAGCTTGTGAGTTCTTTTGAAAGTGTGGTAAACATTTTGGTAAACATTTATAGCAGTGTATTTCTACTGTTATATGTTGTAAAAGTCTTTATTACAGAATATAAACATTAGACAGCATTTGACCTCATATAGCCCACTTAGTCACTTAAACTGTTGGTACAGAGATACTAGTCTGTATATGAATTAAGAATCTGTGCTGATAAACCTGTTTGTTTTTTTAAGAGCTTAAGATCACACTACAGATCTAACTTTGTAGCCATTCCACAGAGTTTCCATTGCACTTAAATCTAACATTAGGCTCAGAGGAACACATGAACTAACCTGGGTGGGGAACAAGGGCAGAGATACTGCTCTCTGAATAAGGCAGACCTTGCCACCTTTCAGGCTGTTTCTGCAAACAAAATTGGTATTGTTAACTTGAACATTTCTTGGCATCCTTGCATTTTACTAACAACCATTTAAAATGATAGTTGGTGATATTTGTTGAAGAACTTTCTCCAGTGTGTTTTACATGGGGATATTAAACAGAATATCAGCAAAGTATTCAATAGGAAAGCTCAGTGGCTCTAGAGTCACATGTGTGTCAGGGGACCACAAGCAGAGGAAAAAAGGGCTCTAAGATGAAGACTGAAGGCCATTTTAAAAAAGTCAGAGAACTGAGCCAAATTGTGTAAAATCCCCAAAACAAGTCCAGGGAGTTCATGGAAGAGGACCAGAGGAACACAACAGAGGCAGGGATTGGGGGGGGGGGGCAGACAGGATGGGGAAATGTATATTTCAAATCAACAACATTCTGTATCATAAGAGAATAAATTTGGAGGTTTAATATGAAAACAGTATGATCAGGATTTGCCAAAAGAGAACAGATCTTAAAAGATTCAGATCCCGACAGAAACAGCACGGACAATGGTTGAAAAATGACAAAGACTATTTCTAATATACTTTACAGCTTGCTTGGGATGAAATCCTGATGTCCTTACATGCTTCCTCCCCACCCCACTTAGCTAGATTTCACCCTGCTATCCTCCTTGGTAAGAAATGCCACTCCCCTTCTTCTCCTTACTTTTCACATGAAAGTTGAATAAGAACAGGGACAAAACTACAAGTCTAGTAGAAAGCAGGCGGTGATGTTTCCAGTTAGCAGTAAGAGTGAAATAAGAGCAAAGTAAGACATTTTAGCTAACCTGAATTTAGGATGACAGCAGAGTATCTGGTCTGATGATCCCTCAACAAAAGACTGGACATGGAAAGTAAGGTATGAATAGAAGTAGTACAGAGGCAAAACTGAAATGATATGAATATGAGAACATTACCAGGCTCTAACATGCACTGAAGAGAGAAGGCTGTCCACATTGTTCTGTGGATAGATACTCAAACCAAATATTTTGATCTGGCCATAGTTTCCCTTACATTACTTTTCTCCTCATTGCTTCTGCACCCATTGCCATTCTACAACATATTCTATCATACAGTCCATTCTAACAAACTGCCCAATAATTTTTTCATTGTCATTTTGTGTTTTAAGAAAAATCTTTCTGCCACTTTAGGATAAGGATCATGGGGGGGGGGGGAGGGGGAACCTAACCAACCAACAAAACAAACCACCTATCAACTAATTATTCCCTCATACCAACATGAATTTCATATCAAATTGAGCCAGAATCTAGATTCTGCATTATGTCTGCAGCAAGTTAAGCATGCCAGTCTTAACATATATCTCAATGCAAATAAACCTTTTTTTTTTTGGTTGTTTTTTTGGGGGGGTTGGGTTTTTTTGTTTGGTTTTTTTTTTGTTTGTTTGTTTTGTTTTTTTCTGATGCTGTAAAAACAGGTTTGGGATATAACCTAAAGTAAGATTTCAGGTAAGATTCTAGAACAGAAAAAAGCATATGCAAAAAACATAGCATGTCTTTCATTTTCCAATGTCCCTTTATAGGTTCAAGCCTCCATCCACCCATTCCATTGTATGCCACAAAAATAATACATTCAATAGGGTACTAACAATAAAGACACTACCACCAGAAAGCTCTGCTATCTGAAGCAGACAGAAAGCAGCCACCAACTGAAGAAAGAGAACTTAAACCACAAACTGTTAGGATCAAGAACCATGTCCTCTTCTAAGCATGCACAGTATCAATTACACCAATAGAACTAACTTGTCGTTTTTCCAGTCTTCTGTATTTCATCAGACTTTTAATGAATTTTAAAATAATATATTAATAATAATAATACAAACCACAATGATCAGATCTAGTCAATATAACCATTTCTGAAATAAAGTCCCAAATGACTCGTTCTAACCACTAGAGTCCCATATTATCTGGGCAGCCTATTTTCCATGGTTCACCATTGCTTACCACCACATTTTAATAGATACCACATCCAGAAAGAAAAAAAAGCACTAACGAAGTTTATATTGCTCTATGATTTAATACGCGCTATTATTAATAAATAGTTTTGAAAGGGCATTCTATCAGGTGAGCGAACGAGATAGGACGATGATCCCCTCCTTACAGCTTAGAAAGAAGTCATTCTCCTGAAGTAAAAATACCAGCGCAAGAGTTGCAAGCATCCCTCCGTTCAAGGCGTTCAGCCTTTGCCCCGGTTACCCCGGCTGACCTCCGAGACCCGCACTCGCACCTCTAACCAACTTTTCCTCACAACGAAAGTATTCAGTACTAAAAAAATTATAAATAAATAAAAATAAGAGGGGAAGAAAATCAGACCAAACAGAAGAGGATCAAGACGCTTGGCTTCACCCTCCTTTCCTCCAAACACAACATTCATTGAGGCAGAAGAAACCACCCTGAGCGCTGAAACAAGAACCGCATTCACGAATAGTGGGTTTAGGAGCAGACGGGCTTACGGGAAAACACTTCGTGCCTGAGCTCCTCCAGCCCCTAGGACCGGCCCGAGCTCCTTTACCGCTTGGCAGGGGGAGAAAGAGGAGGAAACGTGGCCCTATGTAATCACGCTATCATTAAGTAGTTAGGAGTGGATAAGAGCCTTCCCCGCGCTCCCGCTCGAGGGACAGGTTTTAGGCACCGGGCTTTCCGAGGATGCAGCGCCGGGCGGGTTTTCCCGGGGAGCCGGAGCGGCTCTCCAGCACGGCAAGCACTCCGCCCGACAAAGGCGCGGGATTTTCCGCTCCCGGGCGCCCAGCGGCACCTGCTGCCGCCACCCCCCGGCCTCGGCCCCAGCGGCACCCGCTGTACCTGCAGGATTTTGTCCAGCCCCTCTTGGCCCAGGCAAGGGAACTGCTTAAGCAGCTCCGTTTTCTGCTGCTTGTAGTCTTCGGTAGCCGAGCGCCAGTGCGGCTCCTCCAGCACCTCGAAGATCGCCGCGCCGATGGACAGGTAGAAAATGATGGCCGAGGTCAACAAGGGGCCCCTGTCCACCATGGTGCCGGCGGGAAGGAGGGAGAAAGGGGGGGCGGAGCGCGGCGGGCGGGCCGGGGCGGCTGCCCCGCGGTGCGGCTGCGGGTGCCCGAAGCCGCCCTGTCCTTCCCCTGACACCTCTGCCTTCCCCCACCGTCCGCCGTGCCTCCTCTCCCGGCCTCTGCCGCGTTCCCTTAGAGTCTGCCACACTCCCCTCCCACTCTCTCTCCTCCCTCCTTTCCTTTCCTCCCTCCTCCGCTCCACTCCCCACAGCTGCCTCCTTCCCCCAGTTTTCTCCCCTCCCTCCTCAGCTGCGATTTGAATTTGGTGCCCTCCCGCTTCCTCCCCCCACTCGCCCGCGCATGCGGGGCTGCAGCCAGGGGAACGGCCGGCGTTGCGCCCCGGGGTGTCCCGGGACCCGCCGCGGGTTGGGCCTGCCCCACAGCCCCGGTGAGGGGTGGGCAGTCCCTGCTGGGCGGGAGATCGGTGGGTGGCTGCGGCTGCAGTCATCGCCTACCCGTGAGGGGCCGCCAGGCAGGGGACGGGAGGGAGACCGCGACCTCCCGCCCTGCCCGCGCGGCCGTTGGGAGCCGGTGCGGGGGCCGCAGAGGTAAGCCCGGCCACAAGCGATCGCCCCCTGAGCGGGGTTGGTCCGGGCGCTCGGAGCCGTGTTTTCGCCTCCGTGTTTTCCCTTGACTCAAGAGAAGAAGGGGTAACGTCCCTCTGTTTATTTAATTTTTTATTTATTTTCTTTTCATTTTCCTCGTGCTACCGGGCTCAGCGGAGTTTCTCGTTTTCGACGCTGGAAGTCTGTGAAACCAGAGCTGTGGCTGACCTGGAGCCAACGAAGTGCCGTGGGGAAGGCGAGCAGGAGCTCTATGGAGATGGGAGGCTGTCAGCAGGTTTCACCCCTTCCCCGAGATGTTATCTACGTATGTGCAGTACAGATCTTCACGGCAGGAGCTGTCTCTCCCTTTCTTCGCGCGTTTTGTAGGTTCAATAAACGTTCCTCTGTGTGGCCACGTGTATCGAATTTGAAAGTGAGAGAAAGACATTGGCTAGTGGTACACTCCATGAGATGCTCAAAACCCGATGTGGGCTGAAGCGCTCTGGAGGCTTGCCCTGTTCGTGAAGCCTTTCCCAGGAGCTGCTTACAGCCATGCACAAGTGCGTGCTCCTCCATGTTCATTCTTCAAAGCAGAAAGAAGGGAACCCAACTGTGTTGAATGGACAGGGCTGGAAATGGGGTTAAATAGGTCAGGGAAAGAGCAGGTCAGTGAGAAGATGGGTTATGCACCCTGTCAAAGTGCTTGTGGTATTGACATGGTTAATCTTATAAATGCTGTTTTTGTGGAGGCAACTTATTTTCTGCCTTCTCCAGCTGTCCCCACCCCATCAGGAAGAAAATACTCAAAATTGCAGAGTTGTCCACCTCAGCTGCATCAGCACTAAGGATTTTGGGATGTATAAGTATTTCAGCTGGAGTCCACACACCAAAAGGCTGAGATAAGCCAGATGAAATTTCTCATGTGGACATAGTTGAAATAGGAGGAGAGAGAGTGGGAAAGAGGAGGGAAACAAGTAGAAAATATACAACAGAGTATGAGAAAACAACAAGGAGAGCATGCAGAAGGCAAAGAAACATGCCTTGGTTAGCAGGTATCCTGAGACATCCATCTGTAAAACTTTGAATCATGCCCGATGGATGCTCTTGAGAGATTGCTCACAGAAAATTACATGGCCCTTAAGTCGTCTTTCTTGCATACCTGTAGAGTGCTCAGTGAAAATACATCTGCAAGAGGTTCCTGGCAGCTTGAAAGCAGGACTGGAGAAACCACAAAATCCACAAGCATGTTAAGCGATCAGCATTGCTGTCTTTGTATGGGATTCCCTAGTTATGTAAAGGAAACCTTAAGAAGAGAAAAGGATTACCAAACTGGGGGGGGGGGGGAGAGGGGCGGGGAACCGCACAAACAAAAAACACATATGTGCTAGAGAAGAGATCAAGCAGAAAGCATCATGATAAACATCTTAAAAATAATGAGTATCATAGAGAAACTACACTAACTTTTTTTTTTATTAAGGTAAAAATAGTAGATGTTTTGGGAAGTTGTAAGGCAGAACTTCTAATGAAAAGGAAAAGCAGAATTTCATGGTGCATAATTATCCCAAGAAAATTATTCCCAGGTATCACTTGGCCAAAGTCCTTTGCAAAACTCAAAAAGCCCTTGGCCACATAATGTGAATATCCATCATTGCCTCACTTACTGACTTACAGTTAAAAACTGTAAATATTTATGGCAAGTGATTGAAATAATTTTTCTCGTAGGCAAACTATGATATAATTTTCCTTTTGGTGCTCTCGCAGCTTCTTCTGAGTCACCTGCAAATGGTTAGGTTATTCCAACAGCAGCATCAGTAGCCTGACACATTCTAGCAATATTACACTTGTGTGTTCCTGACCCTGAACATCTGTGCTTTGTAACTGGAAAGTATTTGATTGAATTTTGAAACTGTACTCTTCTCCATCTGCCTCCAAGTCTCTAAAAGCCCATTTATACCATTGAAACACTATCTTAAAGGCAGAAGGAATGACACGAATGACCCTGAACCTACTGCAATTATAAAGTGCAGATGAAAGCAAAAACACTTTCAGGCATTTTATACGAAGTTTGTTTACAATTTTGATTCAACATTTCAACTTGCCACTTTAAACTCCCAATCACTGATTGCATAATTAGTGCTCTCAGTAACTAAGTCAGTCAGTGTTTAAAAACAAACAAACCTGAAAATCACATACCATTTTTCCCCCTGTTGAAATGCAGTTGCACTTGTTAGACTTTCTCGTTGCCTTCTCTGAGTTTCAAAGAGGTGAGCCTGGTAAGGAACATCATCCAGAAGAATAGTTTATTCCCCAAGGAACCATAACCAAGTACTCCTACAAGCAGAGGTGGTCCTACGAGTATCAACAAATTTCTGGCATTTAGATAATTCACTTTGATACCTTTGTCTTTTGCAGAACAAATTGCAAGGCATAATTTCATGCTGCTGTCTGAGTGTGGCAAGAAGGAATGTTTTCTGTAGCTGGCCTCTCTTTGCACCTCCTGATCTAAAATGCCTCTCCTGACCTCATAAAAGATCCCATATTCTTTTATTCATGGCCCTTTTCTACTCTCTGTTTCCCTTGGATTAAACAGTACCCCTATTGTTAACCCACAACACCTGCCACATAGGCCCCACAGCTTTTCATGCTAGCTAAGTTAATGAAAAGGCTGGGGTTATAAACTCAAAGGTTTTTAAATCTCATTAAAAAATCAGGGGAGAAACAGCAGATAGCACTGTCGTGAGCAATACCACAAGTATCAATCAAATGTATTATTTGCATAGGTCATTTTTTCAGGCTGTCCAGTCCAAAAGGAAATCTCTTTCATCCAAGCTGTGTGTTTAAGACACATTTGCTGTACAGATGTTTCCTAGAACAGCCCAAAATGAATGAGCAAATGTCAGAAAATGTTTTAGGTGGAGCAAACAAAAGACATTATTTGGGCAAAGGAAAACTGCCATGCAGTAGCAAACTGCATGTTGTACTGAGTACGAACTATGAGCCTCTCTTCAAGCCTCTGCCTTTTCCCACTTGGAAGACTATTTTTGGCTGGTTGATGGCTCTGTTCTCGATGATGCCTGTCAACTCCGTATCTTTCACTTTTCTCTATCCATTGAAATTTGGACACCTGCATCATTGCTTTCAGGTGTTATATGTCTAGCCACGTATGGTTTTAAATAAGTTGAGGGGTGTACTATCATGATAAGCAGTTTGGCTTCTTTGTTACAGTCCAGTGTATACATAAAGGGTAAGCCTGGTCTGCAGATGATGCCGAATTTTATATGAGACATGTGTAGAAAGTTCAGAATTTCTACATGGCATTGTTCACACCTCTTAGCCTAAGTATTTACACATGGCATGTTTTGTGCCCTAAATGTACAGTAACACGTACATTAAATAATAATAAAAGAATAAAAACCTATACCAAAACAACTTCCATACCACTGCAACAGACTTCTTCACCCATGGACAGATAATGAGTGAACAAACACCACATGACAGATGTTAGTCATGCTGCTTAATGAATAACTGGTGATGAGTACAATACCTGTGTTGAATGGCTGTAATGTGTTCAAGGAAAAATATGCATTTGGATCATCTGTTTTACCTTGAGATACCTACAGTGTTCAATATAAATGTCTTCACCAGGAAGTCCAGGTATTTCAACATTTTTTTCTCCATGTATTTCCTTGACTACCTTTTTCCTCAGGCATCTACAGCAGTCACTGAATCCTCAGAATTGGGTGATGAAACCTGGTTTCCTCCAAACTATTTTACAAAGAAAGACTCTGGCCTTTTCTTTCTGCTTCACTACGGCCTCAGCCTTGCAGACAAGCACTGGTAGTACCGAACACTTATGGTAGTCCTTCACACTGACATTCATGCCAGTGATCTGGACAGTTCAGTGTACAGCTGTACAAAAAACTTGGACAATGTTGGTCCCAGACTGGGTTTTTCCATCGTGATACCTGGAGCACATTACTGTTCTAGATAGTGTGCTCAAGGCTAGCTGAACACCATGGTAACAGAGTCAGTGAATAATGCAACAATCTGTTATTTTGTTATGTAAAACATCACTGTCAAGTCTTACTTTTGTGTCACTAAGAAGGAGTTAAATTCTATTTGTATATAGTAATATGGATTAATGTCTCCAGATTGCTCTGAGACTAGTTTCCCAAACCAGTTTAAATTAACTTCTATCAATCTCATGTCACGCAGTGCAGAAATCTTCTCCAGTGTTACAGCATCTGCCTGAATGTGACAGGAGCAGATTACAGCTGAGAATTCAGGGAGCTGTTTGCCTCCCCCGTCTCTCAGTTGGGTTGCGCAGTTGCATGTCTGTGTGCCAGGTTGTGCAACAGAGGGCCTTCTGTGTGACCAGGTAGTTCCCACGTCCACATTGAGCTCACTTCCATGCCCAGCATGTAGTGCTCACGTTTTGTTAGTCAACATGCCTGAAGAGTTGTTCCCACCTACTTCTTCCTTTTATAGAAACCAAGTCACCGCATTACTTTTGGCAGAGGACAGGCAGAGAGAATGTTGATGGCTTTCTTTTTTTTCCCTCTTAGATGAATAGTCTTGTTGACAAAAATGAGGACAGCTACACACCCTAAAAAAAATTGAAATGGATCATATTCCTATCTATTCTCCTGTTCTAAATCCTGCATCAACAGCTTGCAAGGTTAGCTTGAGTCTTAACTGTGGATAAAAAAAAAAAAAGATCCAAGTAAGCAAGTGAGTTGGCTACATAAAATTAAATGAGTATGAATTTTAAAGAATGTTTTGCTATGGATACCAGTTGCTTTTATGTCTGGTGTCCCAGCATGAAAGAAGGGTCATGACCCATACTGTCTTCATGCATGTGCCTCTTCTTTCTATGCTTAAAGGAGTTTTGTAAGAAGACAAGAGTTTCTGGTGTAATCTATCTCCACAGCCCCTTCACCTGTCACGTGGTCCTTTGTGGTCCCTCTGCCATCATGTGTGATATTGGGAAAGAAGACAGCGAAGGCTGAGCCATAACACCCACAGCTGTCCTGCAAGGGAAGTATTTTCAAGCTGTTAGTGGCTTTTAGAGTTTGTACCCTCCTAAACCACTATCAGGACAGGTATTAAGAGAGTTTAGAGGGAACTTAGATTTCAGTGTTTGTTGTCTTCCAGTGGTGCCTCTCGCATGCCAAAACCTGGTGTAGAAGTAGCGTGCAAATCCAGGTCATTAGCAGATATGATTGCAGGGAGGCAACTTGGCACAAAAATGAGTCAGCTAGAACATGAGGAAAAAAATCCACCTGGTCTAGTGCTTTGGTCAACAGCTAGACTGTTGTCACTGCTGTTAAGCATAAAAGCTGCCTGCAAGTTACAATTTATAAATTATAATCTGTAAGTAGTAACTGTTCCTGGTCTTATGATGAGCACCATGATATTGGCTCTCAATGGCTTTTCAGAGATGTATGTGGAGGGTCACAGTCAATTGCAAGATAAACCTTGACTGAGATGGTAGAGGAAGTCAGATGCTGGAGATTTTCCTCGTACTGTGTAGCACCTTAGAGTACAGAGCACCTTTGCAGTGCTGTTCTTCATTTTGTCCAGTGGCCTGTTGGTCTCAAAATTGTAACAAAGTTCAGAGAAACTGAGGAAGCAGTGAGTGAACGAGAGCAGATTCTAACTGCCATGTTGATGCTCTTCTTTGGGATCTCATGGAGAAGTCCTGGCAACTCAGGCTGGACTCACAATGGTGCCAGAGATGAGGTGTGGGAGAGGTCTGGAAGGAGTCAGAGCTGAGGGAAGGCAGAGATCATAAGAATAGACAACTTCCATACCTGGGGACCTGGTGCATCTGCAAAAATCTCTGGAGCAATTGGTGGAGAAAGGGAGAGAAGGGGGATGGGGAAGGGAACACTGACGTCATCAAGATGAAGTGATATGGTGCTCTCTAAGGGCATCCAAACAGAGGTGAACATCTCTAGCTTCTTCTTGCACCGAAGATGACCATCTGAGCCAGCCAGAGGTCCTCAGTGAATACTGCATTGCCAACATGGGTTATACAAACTAATGATTAGCAGGCTGTAGAGGTTTCACAATTCATTTCCTTTTAATATTACTTACTTCTTTTGACAAAGAGAGAAGGATAAAAAGGGAAGAGGAGGAAATAAACTACATGGGGTAGTTTATTTTAGAAGACCGAGTCAGTAAGGAGATGGGTAAACATTGCAGATGGCATTGCTTCAGTTAGGACAGAAAATTCAGTACTTTCCTTGCATGTGTTTAAGATTTCTTTGGAACAAGGAAGCATATGCAAATAATAGGGCCAATCTGCAAACAGTTAACTCAGGTCAGCAACCTTTGCTCAAGAACTCTCACTAATTTGGGATACTTGTAATAATAAAGATTCCTCTGGCTGGGGAGCCTGGCTTTTAGGTCTGCCTCATCTTCTACCCTTGCTTCAGTCCCTACTCTCACCCCTGATCTTTTGCAATTCAGTGACAATCAGAGTTAATAAAAGGTGTGTCTGTGATCCTATAAAGCAATTTGCATCATCATCATCCTTTGTGATGAAATTTTCACAGGAAAAGGAGGAGCAGCAGCATTTTGCCCAAGTTAAGTTTGTCCTGGAAATATACCAAGAAACCTGAAGTCCTTAATTTTCATATTTGAGTGCAGGAATGTGTCCTGCAGAAACTACATCCCCCCACCCCTCCACTTCCATGATAAGTCTAAAAGTAGCCTGGAGCTTACAGGTTTGCATTACTGCCACTGTGTCAGCAGCACATGGGCAGGCTTGGGCTGCCTTGCTGAGGTTACTGTACTACATCTGCAACAGAACACACGACATCTGCCTCTGCCCTACTAGAACCATAATTTCCCTTAGCTGGGTCAAAGCAACTGAATTGCTTTCACTAAACAGAAGTGGCCAGAACCTGCCAGTTGACGTTAACTGTGTTGTATGTTATTTCAATGTGTCTATTATAAACAGATGATAGTGCAACTTTGATTTTTATTAAAGGAACTGATAATTTACATAGAGCTATTAAACCATGACAAATAAGCAATGTCTAAGCCAGATGAATAAAAAACTGTCAGAAACATCTTTCTTCTGCTGTGCTGTCTAGTGCAAATACTACAGCCTTGCTCAATAAACAAGGCCTCATTTAGTTCTGGGCTTGTCTCAACACTAGTCTTTTACAAGCACTTGGGACAAGATCATTAAACCTGCATGTATCAGCTGAAGACCTGCTTCTCACATTTCCTCCTAATGCGGGGAAAGGCCCTAGTTACACAATTGTGCATTAACTAGCACAGAATTATACTCAGCAGCGGGAAGTGAGTTATTTTGCAGCTCCTTTTTGGCAAGTTTGGATGCCTTGTGTGAAATCTAAAGAGATTAAATTCCTTTGCCCTTCTTTATAGGTGGACTGCATATAGGGCATGCTGCAATGCTGGCATCTAAATCTGCTTGGAGAGCGATGTGGAAAGATTACAATTGGAATATCCATTATCATGATAGTGTGTGGAAATCTGGCACCTGTTAACAGAGCATTGTGGGAAGAACATTACTGGGGCTCATAGGTAAAGCAGAGAGGTCATTTTGCTACCTAATGTCACTAGAACAGAAAAGCAGGAAAAGCTGGTGTGGTCCTTCACTTGCAAGACACAAGTGGGGAAGCTGCTACTGCAGTAAGTTGGGTACTGTAAGAAAGGGTGGCACTGGAGTCTACAGGACTCCAGTGCCACCTCTACTGCCTGCTTGTGCAGGCTGGCTGCCATTGCAGGCCTTCACTGCACATGTTATAGACAACAGGACCACATGATGAACAGATACTACAGCTATCATTCTTATTTTCCAGAAAAAAAAGCTGGCTTTCATATCTAGAGCAACTGAACTAAAATGTCTTTTCTCCATTTAATCTTGATGGAAACTCATACCTGTTTCTGTACAGAGATCCCCAGTTTTAAGATCCAGTTCAAATCTGAACCTTTTCTTTCTTTCTGGTCTTCACTTTGTGAATGTCTCTGAGTCTGGCAGTTTTCCATATCAGAAATTCAATACTGTTATGTTTATTGTGGTTTGAACATAAATCCTGAATCCAGTCATGAATTCAGATAGCAGGATTTCATACCCTCAAATAATGGCAGAGAGAGAAAGAAAGGGAGAATAAAAATACCTTGAGTAATATAAAAGGTGTGATCCTGGCACGGCTAAGGAGATGGATCACATAACTTCTCAGTCTTTTCCATGTGTGGCTTTTGCAGTTCCACACTGGTTTTTCACAAGAGTCGAGTACCACACATCAGGGCCAGGGTGCAGGGGTAAGGAAAAGCTCAGACTAGCATCTTGACAGTTTGCCAAAGCATACAGAAGCAATATGCACCTTTCAGTTAGTCATTGTAGTGAATTATGTTTTCAGTTGTACCTTGCAGAGTGAATAGCAAATAACTTTAGACTATAACACTGTCCAATCTGTTCCCCCATACACACTCCTTTTCCAAAGAATACACCGTACCATGCTGTAATGAGGGAATTCAAATAACAATGGAAAGAATGACTCTGATATTCTCCTGAACTAACTTCAGAGCTGCATATCCGGTTCTCTGCCTTTTTTGGTCAGTCTCTTTACACCATTTACGCCTGGTTTTAAGCATACCGGGTGGGAGAAGTTACTCCAGCACACCTGGTCCAACTTTTAAACTCAGCTCCACAGAAAGGCTGTCATTGAGCAGAAACTTACAGATCTTTCCCTGCTCGCAGCACATTTCCGTTTCTTAAAACTATCCAAATGATATGTTGATAAGGTAGGTAAAAATGAAAGTGGGAGGTTACATGGGAACTGGAATGCAGGACACAAAAAGCCATATCCTTCTGCAACACTTAAGTATTATCTCAAAGATGGGAGGCCACTTCTAGGCAATATATCAGAACTCACAAATCATCTTTTAGGCACCTGTGAAAAACCACTGAAACTGACACAGGCCACCTGTGACATGCAAAGCCCCCAGCTGAAAGTCACATTCACAAGGCTGAGATATAAAGTTCTCTATACTAAAAAGTTCTCCAAACTAGAAAGATTTACTATTCTTCTGGTGGGGGGCAGTTGTAGGCACACTGCCATTTAGCTCTGGCAGTTTCTCATATTCTGTTTCTTCTCACAGTATGGACATTCCTGCAGCCAGCTTGTCTTCTACTTAGATAAGCTGCCTCTGCTGTAATATCAACCCTTGTTGGACCAACAGGAAAGACAGTGGAATCAGATATATACATAGGATAAAAATGGTAATACTCATGTATTCTTTATTCCTTGTATTGACTTCCTCACTGGTGGACTGTGAACAGGACAATACTGAGTGGATTTCAGCCCTATGTGAAGGGCCAGGATAAGGTTTATACAGCACCTGAGTTCTATTTAATCCTCAGGTTGGCTGTAAGTGGGCTGTAATTCTTGTGTTACACTTCTGCACATGGGATTATTTTGATTAAAGAGGACTAAAGATTATTTGAGGGGAATGGGGATCTTTATTTTTCCTGCTTCTTCTCACTTTGGAAAGGACCACTAAAGCCCGTATGCTTACTGAAGACAAAGAATGAAGATTGCAGCTATTAAGGCAAAGGAAGGTTTTTACACCACCACTCTGTCCTCTTTGAATGGTCCACCTCCATACATTGTTCATGCTTGGACAATGCAGTTTCATTTCAGAAATGTTCCTGCTTGAGTGTCTGCTACACGCTGTGACAGTTAACAGAACACTGTGTTATATATTGTGCCTGACATGGAGCATTGGTCTGCCTTTCCACCCTGCTGTGAAAGGGTTCAGCTGAGTAGAGTGGCTTTGATGACATGGGTCAAGGCTTTCAAGTACACTTGCTGAAGCAAAAATATTTCTTCAAAAATAGTGTCTCAGAATAGGACAAGAAAAATCCAACAAGCATCTCATTGAAAACCAAACAGCCCATTAATTCTTTCAGATTTTTCCACTCCCATTCATCCGGACAGGAACCTGGTTTATCTACTGAAAGAAATTCTGTTTATGCAAAGGATGGATCCAAGCCTTCTATACCTCTAAAATCCTCCAGATTGTATAGACAGACAGGTCTTACTTTAACTGTCCTCCCAGATGTGTTTGATCCAAGAGGGCTCAACCCTTTGCAGACCTCTGAACTGTCAGAAGTCTGGAACAGCAAGGCTATCGGGTAATTACATCACATGAGAGGGGAGGAGGTCAGAGGGAATCATCACCTGAGAATGCATGCCCACATCTCAGCTCCTATACGTGAGCTGACGCTGGGCATGTCAGATCACGCACGGAGGAGATGTGCAGGGCATGCCACTGCCGGCAGACGCGTGCTGCTTAACAAGGCTCCTTTGAATACAGGACCCTGCAGGGCCTCCTTCACCTGCTCCAGCTCCAGGCTCGAGTGCTTCCTCTCTGCAGCCACAGTTCTGGCAACAGCTCTTACCTTGTGGGGTGCTACTGGGATAGAGATGGGTGCAGCAAAGGAGCAGCAGCAGCAGAGTAAATCTCACTCAAAATGCCTGAGGCTCAGCAGGGCTCCTTTTGGTATCTACCAATGGATCATGTCACTGCCATCACAACTGAAGATATAGTGACCAGTGCTGACTTTTCCTTTTAAAAAACGAGAAATTTCATATAGCAAACCACATACTTCTTGGATGTTATTCAGCTTGCCAAATGGCTTTAGCCTGTCAGCCCAAGGCCTGCTCTAATCTCCTGAAAATGCTGTGTCTTTGTATGTTATTGATGAAAGATTAGCTTGTTTGTGCTAGACTAGAGAGGCTCTTTTCATGATGATCTTTTACCATACAGGTTACTAAGTTCCTTGTAGCTTCCTCACAAAGCAAATAGTGTTCCCTTTTCCCTAGAAAAAACAGTGAAATTGTCAAGGGATTAGATTAAATATTTTTTTTTAATTACAGCAAGGAGGTCAGGGAATACGTGGGTTCTTTGGGTTCCTGTGTTTCAGAGCCAAAGTACTGAAAAGCAGTTCTATTCAAACACAGAAAGTGCAACTCTCTGTGCTTTCAGATGGGTGTTAGCAATTGCAGAAGTGTGGAAGAGGAGAGGAAATCTTGTGGCGCCAGCTGAAGGAAGGAGAAGCAGTGAGATGAACAGTGCCCCTTCAAACAGCAAGAAAAAGAGGAACCACCAGCTCTATTTCTGAACCACCAGCTTTCTTTTCTGTGCCATCAGGATGCTCCTCCCAGCACCAGCTTCAATTTGTTTCAGAGAAACAAATGCAAATGACCCAGATGAGGACTAATTTGTATCACAGAAAATGAAAGGAACCCATGAAGTCAGGAAAAAAAGGGCTTGAGAAAGGGATGAGTTTCATTGCCCTGTGCTTCACTTTGAACTTGCTGAAGCTCAGATACATTCAGAACTGGAGTTTTGGAACAGAGCCATCTCGGTTGTCAACTCACTTAACCTCTGCTGTCGTGGTTTATTATAGAATAGCGTGTGCAAGATATCATTCAAGGTAAAAATGTAGAAAAATGATTTGTAAGTGCAGTGGTTGTAATAATTTCCTTGTTTAAAATGCTTTAAATAATATTCTTAAGAAAGCTGGGGAAAAGTACATGTGAAGATACACTGTTTAAAACAGTGAACTGTAACCATGTAAGTCTGCACATTTGAACAGATAACCATGTCATAAACTCAAGCATTCTTAGGTTAAAGCAGGGTGGATTCATCAGGAACTCTTCAGCTGTGGACAGCACATATTTCAACAAGCTAGAAGTAGTAGAAAATGATCATAGGCTGAAAAAGCTTTTACCCTGCTCTGAGTTGCAAACAGAGTCGCATTTGGCTCCAAAATATACCATCAGAAACTCTTTGAATTAATGTAATAATAGAAATATGGTGCATTTATACCTTTTATCTAATGATCCCAAATTAATTTATTAGCATATTTAGCATTAACTACAGCCTTCAGTTGTGGGAATGTGTTTTTATAGGCAGCTCTGATATGGTTGTGTGAACCACCCTGGGACAAAAAAAAGGAGGGGGGGAAGAAAAAAGAACAGTAGAATAAAAGCAGTCAAGGAAAGGAAGGTAAGAAAAGGACTGCAAGAACACGTCCAGGGAATCAAGTGGGACTGGAACATGAGAGTTTTGCCTCCCATTCCTGCTGGGTAATGTTCTCTGCCACCACCATTCCCATTAATTTACCTGACATCATGATGTCAAGTTATGCATTGTCATGGCTCTACATATTATTATTTTTGAGATTTTTTAATTTGCCTTCTTTTTGAATGTTTTCAGGTTCACTTACCTGGTAAGGGTATTACCAGAAGGGATAATAATGTCTCCTCTCAGAGAAGCCCAAACTATATTATCATATTCTAGGAAGAGTTTCTGAACTAAGTTGCTCCTTAGGTATTAGAATAGGTTGTATTTGTCAAGCCACCCTTTTATCTTTCCAATCATTGTGCAGTGCTTTACATGCATATAATTACAATGACACAACTGAAATATGCTTTAAAAGTTAGGTTTATAATAAGCCTCTGTGTTGTTACTCAAGAGACGTTACTTCAGTTTCTGTCTTGTCATAAGAACCAGCTATATAGGAAATATATGTGGCTTTTCATATGGAAGAAAAATTACTACCCAGAACTGTATAACTAAGATGTTGAGAGATCTGCACCCATTAAAGGCTCTGACTAATAAATCAGGAAAATTATAGCAGCCCACTGGTTACTGTGAGAAAGATGCTCTTACACTTTCCCCACCCAGTAATGGCTGGGTCCAAATGTTTGTTGTCAGTTGCTAGAGAACTGTAACTTGACATAACCAGGCGCTGATGTCAGGGCTTCATGGCTAATACTGAGCTAAGATCTTGCCAGCATTTATAGTCAACCTGTTTGTACTACAGATTGATAGCATGAAACAAACTTAAGTCATTATTTACCTCTACTGTTAAAAGCAGGGAGAAGGGGAGAGTACAGTTGGTGGCTCCAAAAGGGCTTGATAGCCAAAGACTAGCGTCCTTGTAAATCTGATAAATAACAGACAGTCCACCTTCTTGTAAGAGCTCCAAGGTTTCCTGTGGGATTCCTTTAGATAAGAATTTGAAGGGCACTGGTCACTTCTGAAGGCACATTCCCCTCTCAAGGTCCAGCATATGAGGAGAAACACTGGGTTTTTTTGTTGGTTTGTGTTTTGGTTTTGGGTTTGGGTTTTTTTGTTGGTTGGTTGGTTGGTTGGTTTTTTTGGTTGGTTGGTTTGGTTTGTTGGGGTTTTGGGGGGGGAGGGGTTGTTTTGTTTGTTGTTGTTTTTTAAATACACAAAACAAAACAACAAAAAACTCCCAACTATTTGTCCCTTCTTTGCATAGAGGTGGACTGTCTACAATCTCTTAGAAGAAGCATCCACTCAGTGGATGTGTAAAGCAAGAGGAACAATTAGACATGATAACAGTGAGAAGAAATATAAAAAGCAATGGAACTGAAAAACAAACAAACCCTTCCATATGTAGCCTCCTGAGTCAGGGTCGTGTCCTAAATACACAATACTCTCTGAAAGTAGTGCATGCAATATTTAAGTATTTAAAGCCACACTTGCTACATACTTAGTAAAGTATTTTTCAGATCCAGACTAATATCCTTTTATTTGTACAATATGTTCCTTTAATAAGGAAGAGATGCCAATACTGAACTTGCAGTCAGAGGTGCTTGTCTTTGTGAAGGTTCCTGGAACCATCTTGTCTCAGGTTCAAAGGCTCCTCAAAAGTTTAGGCTCAAAGTAATCACATTAAGTATGCTAATGACAGATTATTTTCTCCCTTTCATAGGTCTCCCCCAAGGGATATTAGTCATAAACTCAGCAGAGTGCCTACACTGCCTCCACACAATAATCCCCCACCTAAGCACACAAGTCTGGTAACTGTTCCATCAGTTACACGATTTGCATATATAAATGGATTTTACATTCACAGATGGATTCATAAGTCTATTAGGGATACTTAAGAGAGGAATCTGAAAACTGTTCTATAGTATTCATTTCCCATAAGGGGATTGTATCACATTAAGTTATGACCCTGTATGTTTTTAGATAGATAGATAGATAGATAGATAGATAGATAGATAGATAGATAGATATGCACAGAACATATCTGTCTATGATCACTTCTGGAGCTGTAATGGTGCTTAGCCAACTGAGAATGGGACTGTGAAGCTCTGCACAAGATAGTTTTTGCTTGTCACGTTTTGGGAAAATGAGCGGGACAGCAAGACTGGCAATTTTTTCAAACTAGTGGCCTATGAGAATAGCTGATTTCATGCTTTGTTTGGATTTCAGTTTGCTCATCATTGCAACTCTTACTCTATTTTTTGGAAAGCAAATCTTCATGTTATGCAATGCGCTATTCAAATTCTGTATTGTCAGTGCTCAGAAAGGAAGTGTGTCACCAGTCCCACTGGCCACTTATTGGCACCAAGTTGTCAGCAAAGGGTTGCACGAGAGCTGGGTTTCTGGCACTGACGTGGTTTTTTTTTTGTTTTTTTTAGAGAACAAACAAACACAGAGTTCTGAACTTCTCAGACAAATGTAGGAAAATAAGGTGGCTTAAAGTTTGAGTCTGCCTCTGTCAGTATTATCAGTTTCAGTAGTATAACAAAAAAATGAAAGTACTTTGCATGATCAGTCCAGGATAAAACTGGGTGATTACAGTGATCAATATTTCACCTAAGCTTAGAAAATTCAACTCTCATCAATTTCTCATGGAAACAGAAATATATTCCAGATATTCCAATGTTAAAAAAATGATAAAAAAATAACACATCTCACTCACATGTTTACAAAACAGTTTCCCAATATGGATTTCAGTTTCTACGTGGCTGAAAATTCCAAGAAATTTCACTTTAGAAGTCATCCTACATTTCATGTTTAGTGATCAGATTAAAGTTTGAATAGTGGTAATAGCACATCTAGGCTTTTCAAATTCCTCTTAGGAACTACAGAGTTACTACCAGGAGGCATGAATGTGGCTTTGCCTATATGCCTGTAGGCATAAGTTTATATTATAAGCTTATAGATTTATATATTTGTATATTCCTTTTCAGATAAAGAACATTAAACAATGTAAGACTTTAGGAATTAATCAAATCACTTGATTCATTGTCCAGGGACATCTCCCTCTTACTGACCTATTTTTGGATTAAATGAAATCTGTTTACCTCAAATTCTACTAGACCATATGGCCTTTAAAATCTTAATCTCAAAGTTTCTCAGCAAATTTGGGGAAACAAAAAAACCCCACCTGCAATACTGTTCTTCAGTTATAATGTACAAAATAATGTTAGTACTTTTTCCTTTTATAAAAAAGAGCAAAATGATACTTCTCTGTATTCTGTGGATTCTCTACCTTGTTCATTTATTTTTTTGGAGAAAAAATATTAATAGAAATTTAAGAATGATAACAGTTTGGAAAAAGTATTCTACCAGTGAGCAAAAACTAGTATAGGACATTAGTCAACTAGAAAAACAAATGCTGATTAATTGAGGTGATGTGGACTCTCTTCTGCCTGCTTAAAACTCATTTTCTAGTTTGAATTTCCAAATCTAATGCCCTATAAAGGGTTTGAAGGCAAAAAAAGTCTTTGCTAAAGATTTTTTGGTTTCTTCCTTCCTGTTATCTCACAGTATTTAATCAGAGACTGATGCCAGTAATTCAAACAAAAATTAAAAGCTCACTATAAAACATCCAAGATCTCCAGAGAATCCTGTAGGTAAACCAGTCTTAAAAAAACTGCGTTGACAATTTCTCCCCGTTCCAGAAACTCACAAGAACTAGAAAAACTATTATTTTTCCAATTGTAAATCACTTTAAGGTCCAGGTATGCTACTTCACTTGAAAATTTCAACTCTAAAAAACAAAGTGTCAAAAATAATAATAAACCTGTCCACTGATAATTGGAGATGATGTGCTGCTATGTGTACTCTCTGTCCTTTGCTGGGTTTTGGCTAGCTCTAGCTGCCCTTGTTTTTACCTACTGCTGGAATATAGCTTTATCATATGAGGTCGCTGTGTTATAATGCTGCTTCCTACTGGTGTGCTCGTGTTTCATTTCTTCAGTTATTGTCTAATGTTTATGCCATATGCAATATGGAAATGGAAACAGAAACTAGGGCATAAAAGACATTGACAATGTAGATAAAAACATAAATCTGTTTCTTCTTATAGTCCCTTACTTCAGTCTTTACTATCCTATATTTATTTTGTTACAGTGGATATACTGCATTTGTGTTTACTCAAAAAAGCCCAAACATCTGGGAACCCTTTGGTTAACTAAGAAGTAAGAACATTTTTTCAGGCACAGCAAGTATTTTTCCATCCAGCTCTATCTTCACAACCTCATGATGTATTTGACAGACGAGGTTATTTGTTTCTCTGTCATTTCCAGCATGGACTATTTAGTCCAAGGCGTGACTTTTACCAGCACAACTACATAGCAGAAACCTATAGGAAAAATGCAGCTGACAAAAGCAGATATGATGTTCTGCTTTTCATATGGTAGCGAACTACTCTGATATAAACACTTCATTGGCAGTATATCTTCATCTGCACTTTAGAATATAGTTTGAGCTGTACAACGTCTGGGTGAAAATATGTCCCAAGTAACTTTTTCATGATTCTTTTTAAATGCTGTTGGCTATCCTGGTCAATATGGAATTGTAATTCAGTTTGATTGTGGATATATTTAGTTTAAGTGTTTTCTTGAAAAGAAATGTATTTAAAACCTTGACTTAATCTAAGATTAAATGCTTTGCTGCATAGGAATTTAGTTAAGTGCTTAAGAGTTGTTCTGAATCAGAACCCAGTCAGTAAATTAAATGAATACCTACATGCTTTTATGAGTTCTCCTTTTAGATTACACATTCTCAAGCTCAAGAACTACTGATAATTCAGCACAATGATTGTTATACTTATTTTTTACCAGGAAAAATGTTAAATGATACCATACATATAAAATAATAACTGTTTTAAAATGTTTATTGTATTAATGATATATTATGTTGTTATTATTATAGTATCCCTCACTATATGTTAGATGGACAGAATTCAGAAAAAGAGAATACTTGTTATGGGAAGGCAATGATCTGAAGACAGATAGAAAACAAGAATTATGAGGGGGGAAATGTACATGGATTAATGACAAAATCTTAGGAAGGTGATGTGATGCTGAGGCAAAGAGTGTCATTAACATATATAAGATAATTTTATCTACTCAGACCTCAAAGGCAGAGGAAGATTAGAATCTTTGTGAAGGTTACCTTTAAGTTTTTATAGTCCTTCTTCCTTGAAAATGAATTTTTATACAATCTCCAATCACTAGGAGAGTCCAATGCATTGACTGTGTTGGGAGAAACTATGAGAATATGATAGAAGGTGATTGTGAAAATTTAACTATTGAGAGTATTGAGAAATTTGCAATACAAAGGGGTTTTGTTAGAAAATATATACTCATAAACCCCCAAATGTTTCACAAAAATATTTTCAGGGCACTTCTGGTGAAATGCAGGCTGGATCCACTGGTGACATGTAGCTTGCTCAGAGTCTAACCAATAGATCTGGAAAGTAACCAAGAACTTGAGCTTCCAGGTCCATAGCTCGGTGTCAGGGCCACAAAGCTGACTTGGTGGCTCATAGTTAGCTTCCAAGGGCCCCACATCCTCTACTATCAAACCTACCTTCCATATGGGTTGTTTCAAAACTAGTGGTCTAAAAGTTTCCTTGCTTTCTGTCTCCCAGGTCAAGCACTGTAAGTACTGACAGCCAGCTAGGCTCAAGGACTGTCTCTGAGTGCCGCTGCTGGGCGTGTGGGAGTCTGCGTAAAACAGAGGTCTCTCTCTGCTGGGAAGAAGTTCAGGACTCCCAAAAGTGGTGGATGATCAAGTTGTACCACATTAGTATTCTCGTTCTAAATGTATATGATACCAAAAAGTTATTTAATTTAGGGTGCAGTGTGACATTATAGCAATGGTGATCATGGGGCTGGTGTCACTGAAAGAGGTGTTTGCATTTCTCAGAGCAGTTCCTTGAGTAAAGTTTCAGTTGCACAGCTATAAAGGTCTTAGGCAAGTAAGTCTTATGTTTGTGTAGAAGCTGATGTCAAAGTGATGTAATCTGAGTGGACATAGCATTCTCTATGTTGATTTAGCTTCAGTTAATTGTCTACTGACTTAAGCTAAATCCTTAGACACTCATAACTTCCTCCATACTGGGGTGTATTCTATCTAATCATTATCGTTTTCTTTTCTGTAAAGAGGTTAAGTCTTCAAATATGCTTCAGTGAGCCCAAGACTCCTTCTAGAGATTACTTGCATGTCTAAGAGCCTCAGTTTGGTTTTTTTTGCAAGACACTAAAACTTAAGCTTATCTTGAAAATAATAATGGTGGTCTTAAAATGGCAAGAGTCTGCACCTGCGTTCTGCAGCATAAAGCCCTAGATTAGAAAATGAGTCCAAAGTAAATATTTAATTGAGGACAAACAATTAACAGTTCAGAGAGATCAAAGAGAGAACTCACACTTCTGCTAGGGTTGTTTAAACTTGCTTGACTGTAGGTTAGGAGCAGTGACCACTTTGAGGTCACCTTCACAATCAGAAATGACAGGAACTTCAACATTTAAGCAATCTCAGATCTCCAGGCATAAGATATATGGAGAGCCCCGAATCCCAAGCTAGCTACACATTTTCCATGCCTGGGGATTTCTCATGTCTCATGTAATAACAATCTTCAACCATGAAAGCCAGTGGTGATCACAAGTTCTTAAACTGTCTGTTATCTGGTATTTGCATCTCTTGTTAAGGGGAAAGAACAGGGCATGGAAGAGTGAAAGACAGCATTCAAAGTGAAACTGAAGTCAAAGAGAGATATGCAAACACGCAGGCTGAAAAGTCAGCTGCTAAACTCTCCTGTAATATGGAGACTCATCAGAACAGGAATGGGGATATAGCTTCTGGCAGTGTCAATACACTGAGAAAGCACAATGTTAGCGTGGCTTAAGACAGCTTCATGAACTTAATTCTCCTTCCCTGCCTTATACTTTAATTTCATTAATTTCATTTAACCATGGAGATCTAATACTTTCATCTTCTACCTCCATTGGACATGGTGGTATCAGTTCAAAATCTGAAACACATAAGTATATCATTGTCATATATACTTGGCTAAACTCAAAGACTTCACCTTACCTGTGAGTAACAACAATTTAAGCATTGATCCTAGCTTCCTGAAAGATGAGTATTTTCCTGCAGGAGGGAAAATTATTTGAACAGAAAAATATCTAAATATCTACATAAGATCCTCTTTCTGTGTCTTGCTACTTCCCTGTCAAGAGAAGGGGCTATCATACAATAAAATGACCAGGAGAAAGGTACAGAAGACCCTTAATGTAATTGAAAACAAAGGCTGACCTGTGTGTGAAACTGTGTGAAACAGGCAGAACTTACAGTTTTTTACAGTTCAAAATGGAAAAGTCAGGTCTCCAAAATCATAATTAAAAATTTTTCTGTGTTTCTTGTGCACATTGTACAGCCTTTATCCCCAGTCTCATACACCTAGCACGTGTGCCAGCATGAATTAAATGACATGGTAGACAGCTCCCAGGTGTCCCTAAGATTACAAAGTCCTACCATACTAAGGCTCTACCCCACAGCCAGCATCTCTCCCCTGTCCCACTGCAACTGTTCTTGTGGCTGAAGCTATTCTTTACCTTACTTTTTATCTTCGGATAGCTGATGCACATCAGCTACCCCAAGGTTAAAAAAAAAAAAAAGAAAGAAAGAAAAGATAGAAAAAACAGTGTTTATCACTGAAGACAAGCCCTAAGGAGATACTGAGAAGCAATCTGTCTGGGGGGGCTGGAGGGTGGGGGGGTGGGTGGTAATTTCCAGATGGATCCACTGCAGAAACCACATTCCTGAAACTAGTAGATGAAAGCGTGTCAGCTGATACAGCTTAAATTTGTGACTCAGGCAAATCTGTGTTTACCTAGGTAGGATTAATGCTGATACCAGCCACAACTGTGGTCACTTTGTGCCAGCATTAAGGGTTCTGAGGTTGTCCATCTAAAATGACTGCTTGCTCTACTGGCTGCTGTGAATACACCATTGATTTCTTCATTTATTTAAAAAATGACAAAACAAACACTCCAAATACAGTCTGGGCTTTCATTTGCAGGAGGGCTGAGCTGGTTCAGGCAGGTTATGGTAATTTGTCTATTGACATTCTTCTGATGGACAAAATGCCTCTTGTAAATAGGTTTGTTGCTTCTCCTGCTCTAGTGGCCTCTCGCCAAAAGTACGGCCTGATTCTGGCTTTAAGACTTTTAAGAGCAGATATTGTATGCAGTGCAGCTTCAAACACTATGAGAAAATTAATTGGACATACTACTAGGTAGAACAGGGAATTTTAGAAGGTTAAATCTTCCCACAGCTGAGTGGAAGAGATGGGAGACACGTGTCCTTCTGTGGCTGGTGAATTGAAAGCTTATGAGGCTTTTCCATCCCATTTACCATGGAAAAAGGATGTAAGTGGTTCGTAGGCCTGCAATTGGCCCTGGCAGTTTCCAAAAAAAAAACTTTAAAAAGTGATCCTTTTTAAACCAGATCATCTCACAAACCAGGTCATATTGCAGACATGCAAATATTAGTTTGAGTACAAGGAAGAATGAAGGAATATGAGGTGGGAAAGGAGAGAAAGGGTAAGTTAATGTTAAGGCCGCACAAAGTTAATTCAGCTTAAGGTGCCTGGAACCCTACTCAGGGTTTCAGCATATGCCTTTCAAGGTCTCACATGCACTTCCTCTGAGAATTATGCAAAATGATCTGAAGTTGTTGAGCTGATCTATCTGCAATTTTAGTAATTGTATCAGAGAAGCCAAACCTCATTCATTTCTCAGGCTTCCAGCACCCTTCCAATTACATCTATCACTAACGCACGCTTTACTCAAAAACCCTTTATGTGTTTAACTACAAATAGTTTTCAGGATCAAAGCTTGCAGCAAAAAGATGAGACATGGTGACAAAAAGGGGCTGGAAAATTCCATTCTTCTCACTGACCCCTCTACTTACCAGTGGGAATCAAAAGTGGAGAGACATTCTGCTGTGCCAGGCACCAAACAGGATGCCCAGGGACTGCCATAGGACTATGGTGAGCCACTTTGCAAAGGCTTCTGCACATCCAGACTGGAGAACAGAAAAGTGTGATAAATGATCAAAATGTCTCACAGGAAGGGAGTCTGATATTTCAATAGATTGAAAGCAAGTCAGAGCTACATGAGAAAAGTATGTAATACAGCAAGTGGTCTGGAAAAGGGAGACTAGGAACTAAACTAAAAGAACAGGGGGGTATCTTTGCCCTTATAGCCCAGCACTTAAACCACACTGGAGCAGATGGATTTCCATCTGCCTGCTGCAGGATTCTTCTGCCTGCCTGGTAAACCTCTGGCCTGACCACAGTCTCAGGTGGGCTTGGATTAGCTGAATGTTCAATCTGATTTCTCACGGAAATTCCTATGGTCTTCTAATTGAATAAGGCTCTTCATTCAAGGTTCAGCTCTGATTGCTGCAGTGATATTTAAACACATGCTTAAATGCTAAACCAGGGTTTATGTTGATACCTGTTTTGGGCACTGCAGAAGTTGCACCACTGCAAGGAACAGACATCTTGCCACTCCAGATAGGAAAAGATGCAGGCACATGACTGTTAGCTCTGCTGAGATGATTAGCACATGTTAACCACTTGGGTGGATGTTTATTTAAAACCATCTGCTCAGTTAATCTGTGTAACTATCTGAAACAGCTCCTGAGGTCAGTCTTTTAAACAAAGGGATTGGACAGATGGTCAGCTTTGCAATGCAGGTGAAGCAGCACAGGTTTGAGGAAGCAGATCTAATTCCAATATAAGCTTGAATTACCCACTTTTCTTGCAGTTGTTGGATTGTTAGAGCTGTTGCATCAGTTCCCAGGCAGTGCTTCTGATAACACAACCATATTAATTTATGCTGCTAGTAAGGTCTAGCATCTGAAACCAAACATTAGGGTATATGCATTTGTACAATAGTTTCACTGCTCAGCTTCCAACTACCACCCCACGATTAGCAGCTGCTGCCCATTCAGCTGAAAAATCACAACTGTTAAGAGTGTGTGCACCTTTAGGCCCTTTCTAGGGGACATTTAGATCTGTCTTCTTAGTTTGCACTGCTACAACTGTTACTATGGCTGTGATCAGCTACTATATCTTAGCTGGAGTGGGTTGAAACTAGCCTCTAAGGGCTGCGAACCCCTTAAACTTACTGAAGATAAGAGAACATCTTACTTCTTCTGCAGGCTTTGCCTGGGTATAGTCAAGCCAACCATCTACCTGCCTATGACTCATTATCTGTTTTTACAAACAAAAATTTTAGCACATATCTGTCTCCTCAGTGGTGTGTGCAACATAATGAGAAAATACACACATTTTTTAAAAACGTCCATAGAAACACAGGTTCTTCTCCAGGTCTTGTGAGGGTACCAGGAAATCCCAGCAGAAAAGGACAAGCTATGTTTGGTTACTTTGATTGTCCTTGAAACCTTAGAGAAATATGGGAGCCAAAGGGAAGGTAAACAGTTAAAAATATTTGTTTGGCAATGAGGTTGTCTGTTTGCATAAACACAGAAAAGCAGTGTGTTTTTTCAGTAAAATTTGTTCTGAGCAATTTCATCAGGCACATCTACCAGATGGCCATCCAAATAATTGATTTTGTGGCTTGGCAGTCAAATAAAAAGTTTGAGGGAAATTTAGAATTTGACTCTTCTTCCGAAACAAAAATTAGAAACTGATTTAAATTTGATCTGTCGTCTTGTATCAAAATATTTAATTTGAAGACCTTTCACAGAAGCAGAAATATAAATATGTAGAGAGGGACTAGTTCTCAGAACTGGGGAGACAGTTGCCCCTTGATTCAGTATATCAAGGGCTGTAGCACTTACATAGGATATGAGCTATCCAGATTCAACTTCTCTCCATTCAACCTCTCTCTCTATTGCTCACCTCCCAGAAAAGTGGCATAATTATCACATGCCATTAAAGAACTGCTCTCCAATTATCTGCTGATGTGGTTTCACTTTGCATAAACATTTGCAGCTCCAGGCTTCCAGGGAGTTTGTCACACATCAGGTGGAGTTTCATTCCTAGACACTTTTCTGTGGTCTTTCTTTTGCAATATTTAAATGTTTTCTGTAAAGTGGAGTTGTGTTGCTAACTCAGGGTTTCTCATAGCCCAGGTAAGCACTCTACTCCCAAGCTGCCAGATAAATCCAGTATCTGTCACATCCTTCTTTACCTTTCTGGTAAAAGAGGAGGAGGATCAGGTTCTAGCCAAAGGCATCTAATGGATTCAAACTGAATTTGTAAGTAACATCAGGGTAAATAATCCAAACACAGTTTGCAGAAAGTTTGTTTAGCTTCAATAATTTCTTTGCAAACTCTTAAGAAAGGAGTGCATATTATATGTATTGTCAGACACAGGAAAGCTCAGAGGTTCCAAATACATGGATTGTAGAAAAAAAATTTTAGTTGTAACTGCATTGAATATATGCAGTATATAATAGTCTGCATGAATATAGGAGAGTTATATTAATTAGATATAAAATACATTCCTGGGCTAGGCTGGGCAAGACAAATTGAATGTAAAATTTGTATTAAACTGACTGCCATTAAACGTTTTCACATTTCAGATGTACAGAGGCATACCTCCTGAAAAAATTATACATGCAAATTACTTAGGAATATAGTGATCCTGGCCCCTAAAATACGACATCTGTACTGCCTGTCAAAACAGTTGTCAGTTAGCTATTTTTAAATTCAAGAAACTGCGTAAAGAAGGCAAATAGAGGAAATTTTTAAGGGATCACTTGAAAAAGATCTAAGAAGGCATGCTGCCTCATGTGTTGCTGATGATGCACAAAAAAAAACTGCCTGGAAAAAGCCAAGACAGTGTCAAGAACACTGGCAGAAGTAGATGAATAACCAGTGCCTTTGGGGCACTGATATTTCATTACAGAGATGAAAAGAGTCAAAAGAGTCAAGACCATCACATGCATTCACAAGTAGTGGGAAAGAGGAAAAATTCTAATACTTTCTTAATGTCATAAGTCTAGACCAGGAGACTTTCTGAAATGTATTGATAGATCACAAGATGAGGAGGAAAAAGGAGGGCATACAGTGACTTTCATCTTCTTTTCTATTCTTGCAAAAATAAATTGATTAATGAAAATAAGCCATATTTTAGACCGCACCAGAAATGACTACAGTCTACTGTCACCATCTTTAGACACAGGTTGAAACACAAACTCTGCTGAAAAGTGGTATGAAGACCTTTCTATCCAGATGCAACAGCTTTATAACTGGGGCACAAATTAGTGCTGCATATTGTGACTAGTGGGGGCAGGAAGAAAAAAACAACCAAACCAGAATCTGCTTTGTCTAAAACTCCAGGCTGCTAACATTGTACTTACGACAATGCACCAGCGGCCAAGTTTCCAGTAAATGGGAACAGCCTAGTCTACTGGCCAGCCAAAATACCTGCTTAGCTGCATGCAGGGAAGCCAAGGAAGTTGGCTGGTTCCCGAAGAAGCTAGCCAGATTGTGGGCCCATCAGGCGATCACACCTTTAGCCATGCAGCCAACATGCCTGACTTCTGCCAAAAGCTTTCAAAGTGACATTGTGTCTCCAGGAAAAAAAAAAACAAACCACAAAACAAAACAAAACAACATCAACAACAAAAAAAATAACAGTGAAAAAGAGTTATTTTCTGGAAAATGTGTTTTGGTGGAAAAATTGTGACCAGGTCAAGAGGCAATTATGTCTGTGGTGCTTAAAAAGTCTCTGTTGCCTGAGGCCTGGAATCATTACAAAATATTGCTGATGCCAAAAGGGAGGTACACACTGGAAATATGGTACGTGATGTTGAAGGACTAGCTGGTGAGGTAGACAGTACTAGGACTCAAAAGACTAGCCACAAACACTGCACAGAAGCTTACCCTACTAACAGCGCTCCACTGAATAATGAGTTACTGTTCTTCTTATTCTCATTACTAGCTGTTTTTACCCGCAGAATTAGAGGACTTGGGAAATTTTGCCTCTAAATTTGCATTCTTGCAATAGAGGGAAAGAAAAGTGTTTGCTAATCTTTACAAACTCACACAGGTTATGTTTAATAAGTGAAAGAACTACATCAAGTATCACATATGTCTGAGGAATAGTTGACTTCAGCCACAGTCCAAAAACTGGACCTTTTATTTTTGTTAAACAACCCCTTTATTATTACTTACACTTGGCTTGGATACTTGTCTGTCCTAGGTTGACCCTCATTTGAGGTGCATATTGAATAGCTATCTTCTCATTTGCTTCACTCAGTTTCTTCCTAAATGTTCCTTTTATGATGCTTCCATAACGTGTCATAAAGACTTAATGGCTGTCACTAGACTCGATAGCCAGAAATAAAAGGGGCCATTGAACTGTGAGGGACCGCTTACAGGACCTTGAGTACCTTGCTGTATTTTCCACTGACTGAAGCCAGCAGGAATATATAGCAGAGATGAGGCACATTCTTTGCAGTGCAAATCACACAAGCATGACAAGCTAGACAGTAAAGTGCTCTGTGTCACTGAGAAACAGCAACTTCAGCTTTAAAGAATTTTTTTGCTAGTGATAAACATTATTCCTGCCACATATCCAAACACCAGCCACTTTTCAGCTCTCAGAGGAACTGAAGCTGGTATTAGAGTCTTTGATTTAGCCAAGGCAGACCTTGACAGTAGCCCCATATTCATATTTATATAATAGAAATACTTTGCATTCCTCTAGCACCTTTTATCAGAGGATTGATCTCCTTTACAGACAGTAATGAATTAATGCTCACAATGCCAATGTAAATTGGGATTTGTTTTCTTTGTTCTGCAGATGGGAAAGAATGAAGCACAAAGATGATGCAACTCATTTAAAGAAGGCTTGGCAGAGCCAGGCAGAGAATTCAGATCTCCTGATACCTGAGCCAATGCCTTCGCCTCGCTATTGTTGCCTTTTCAACTGCAAGCTCTGCAACAGGCATTCAGGCTGGACACAAAAGTGAATAAAAGCTCCACCTGCTTTTAAAAATTGATACCTAAGCTCAAGGGTTCATACCTAGACATAAGTGTGCTAAACATCCAGGATGTCTTCAAGCATGAGATTTCACTAGTTCTGAAAATGAGAACTTAGTGACTAAAGAGGATTAAGAACCCTAGTTGGATCCATGTTTTTGGTTTTTTTTTTTAAATCTTTCCCCCTTCCTAATAATAAGCACTTCTAAGTGGCTATGCTGAGTGTGAAAGTATCACAGAAAAGTAAAATATATTGTGAAAATAAAAAGAAATTGCTTTTGCTTCACCGATGTCTATATGTCTATCTGAGATGCCATTATAACCAAAGCTGATTTTATTTGTAAACATCTGGTGAAGTTTCCAGGAAATATGTGCATGGATTAGACCTGATGGCATGTGTTTTGGAACATAGGAGCCCAAGTTTTTTTCATAGGTCAACTATCAATAGAGCATCCTGTACCATGTTGTCGTCTTTTTTTACCCTACCCAATGACACTATCTCATTTCCCACTTATTCAAACTCATATTCACATATCACCTCTATGCCAGTCAGACAAATTACTAATAATTGAAAAGAGATAGGAAACCATAATTGACATTGTGTGACACTCAAATTCGATGTTGACCAAAGACGTTGTTGGTTACTATGACTGGAGTATATTCCTTGATGGAAGGAACATATGCAAAGCAAAATTCCAGTGGAAATAAACAAAAGCAGATATAACCTCAAATGCATCCCCATGCCTACCCCTCCAGTAATTCTGAGTCCTGAGAACTCTATTTTCTTTCATAATATGTTTGAGGGTGTTTCTGTTCCAGTTTGTCTGTTCTTGTTCCTCCTTGCATACAGGAAGACATTGACTAAATGAATCCACTGATTTGAGGGATATACCTCCAGATCCAACCTATAATGGGAGCTACTTCTGTGCCAAAAGTTGAAGCTTTTCAGCTCCTGTTGTTCCCTAAAATCATGCTTAGATAAGAATTCTCGTAACTCCTACTGCTTTCATCCACAACCACCACTGTCTACAGTATATAAAAAAAACCCCAAAAAACAAGGATTTAAAACTTTCTAGCTTAAAACCAAGGTAACTGGGAATAATAGACCATCTTACAATACAGGGAGCTTTCTTTTGCTCTTGTAGACATAATTTCTGAGGTTAGCATGGTTTCCCCATTACAACACTAAAGAAAAATCTGAATGCCACTATTTAGCCATTTGTTGTTGTTTTTTTAAACTGTCTTTGCTTCTTCTTTGTCATAGCTGATGCTCTGTTCTGCTGTAACATAAAGCCATGTGGAGACTACCTACAGAATGAGTCCACCCCTGTCATCTGTGGCTGTTTACTGAGACTGAGGGAGTAAAAAAAATGTCCTACCAATATTAAAATACACTACGAAGGCAATTCACTCTAGCTTGAAGGCTTTGTCCTTATTCTATAGAATCTGTTATTTTACATTAATGATTCCTTTACTTTCCTGTGTGAATGGGCTTTTTGACATTAATATTACACTGTATTTCTTGTAAAAATTTGAGTCAGGTTTTTTAATGTTATCTCTGACAGAAAAATTGTCAGTAGACACACCAAAAGATTATTGTCCCTAACATAACCTTACTGTGAGATACATGTGTTGGGGCTGGTGGGTGCATTGCTGTGCTATACACACATACACACACACAGTCCAGTCTGAGGTACTTTGCCAACCAGGCCAAAATTCAGAGCTTCCAGGACCAAGAAAGCAAGTTGTCTGTAGTTAGGTGTTTGATGCACAAATACCTGATTTGTATCTGTACTAGTGTTTAATAGTTGCACTGAGTAGGCATGAAATTGTATAAGGCCACTGATTCATTGTCTTTTTTAAAAAAAAATCACTCTGATCCTAACAGGTGCTCTGATCCTGGCTCTTCCTGCTTTGTTCTTTATGTTTTCATTAATAAAAACAGTCTTGCACCATATATTTCTACAGGAAATGACCATCACAGTCACTCTAGAGCCTGCTTCCAAGTCAGATTTCTGCTTTAGCCCACTCTGGATCTTTCAGTTTATTCTGCACAAAGAATCTGAGATTTTCAAGATATAGCCACTGCTTAGGCCACAGATATCCCCCACTACCCTCAGTTTTGTCCTTGGTCCTTTTCCACAGATATTCATGACACTTGTTTCCCCATTCCTCTACTTTCTTGCTCATAAAAGCAGTCAATTAACCTTTCCAACAACCAGCCCTGAAACCACTCCCTGGGACAAGGCAGAGAGTGAAAGTCTCACATCACAGCCTCTCTGGAGGGGGACAATAACCCATAGTCAGGATAGTTTTCCACAAGGCCAGACTTAGGCTGGCTACCACATTACATTGCATGAAGGACCTCTGTTATAACAGGAATTTAGACTAAGTAACTCAAAGCCTTTCCTTCAAGAAGAGATGTTTTTCCAGTTTTTTCATTTTTCTAACCTGCCACTGATCCCTATTTTCCTCCTATTCACACTGTGACTAGCTCTCAAGCAAACCTAAAATGAGACAAAACCTGGAGTAAAATCAAGTCCAATTCAGTGGCTTTAGTTTGCACAAAGTCAAAGATGCCTCAGCTACTGTTTGCTATGGTCAGTCCTGCAGAAATGTCTCTCTACAGAGAGCACCTATGTATGTAGCAGAGCTCAGGCAGCAAAAATAGCCCATCTTTGGGACAGTGAGGTCAGGAAGTCAGGTCAACATTAGCTTGTTTAACCTAGTGCAGGTATAGAGGCATCTCCTTTTGGCTTGCAGAGCACCACACACACTAACAATGCAGTTTCTGGGCAAAAGAAAGTGACAGGGAAAAATAAGCACAGATCTTTCTTTGGATGCTTGACTTTATGGAGTACTAAAGCTCAGAATTTGGTTTTCCATCTTTCCTGCTGACTTTTCTTTCTTACAGGTCTCATTGCTGGGCTTTGAGGAAAATATTTCTTAAATGGTTACTATTCATCTCCTTCTTATTAATCAGTACTTTCAGGTGCTTTTGATTTTAAATCCTGAAGTATCTCCCCTAATAATATGTTTAAGGTACACAGTCATAACAGAAATATTTCCAGACACTAATGATGTTATATATATGTGCCTGACTTTATTCCTGTTACAGTGCAGTCATTTTCCTTCCATGCTAACAGTCTGAAATGCAGTTGTCTTTAAAAGCCCAGAAAAATATAAGTACATTATGGAAGATGAACTCCAGGACAGGACATTCAGTGCAGCGGGGCAATGAAGGTGCCTAATTAGTTAATGTAATTTCAGCCTCACCATTCCTAATGTCCAAAGGGGCAAGTAGAAATTTATAATCCTGTTAGTTAACTGTGTTAGCTAATCATGATCCTGGATTATGAATATAGCAAAGGTATTTTCTTACCTCATACAGAGGGTTTGAAGCTTGATGTTTGAGTTCTTTTTGTGGGAGGCCATTCATGCATTCAATGTGCTGGCTAAGGATCCCTAGCCCTTGAAAATCAACAAGTGGAGGGTGGTAGTGACAAAATACATTGTTTCTATCTCGTAAGTCAAGGTCATGGGGCTTCTCAGGGTCTTGAGCAGTATAGACAGTACTGGTCAGGGATATGCCATTTGTAATATGCAATTAGGAGCTACAATTGTAATCAGTCTTTATACAAATCTGGAACTGTGCAGAATACCTGCAGAATACCTGCATGTTTTTTGCATTTCTCAGTGAAATCCACTTCATAAAGATTGGGTTTCTTCTAGCTAAAGTATAAAGTAATACTGATCAAAGACATTCTCCAACAGATACCTGTAAATACGCTTGTCTTATCAGAACAACCATGTCTGGGGTTCTGGTTCTGCAAGACATCTTTCAATTTTACTTATACTAGGACATGTGTACACTAAATAATGGAAAGCAGTGCAGAGGTTCCTAATTTAGCATCTCCAGATGGCTCTGTGTGGAGAATAAATGCACAAGAAAATTGCTGAGGTCCAGAAGCAGTATAGGTGTATGACATATAGGCTGATAAGCCCTGCCACTTGACAAGGCTTACTACAACCTTTTGGGACAGTCTGGATTTTAATAGCCCTGTCTAGAGTGCATCAGAGATTCCTTGTGAACAATGATGTTTTCAAATAACATCCCTGGGAGCTAGCCCTTGACCTGGGATGAAGCAACATGCCACAAATCAACTGAATGCCCTCCATCAGCAGCCCTGAGCAGCAACAGCTCCAGTTCCTTCCACAGCTCTCTGCCATGTGCCACAGACACCATACCAGGATAACTACACTAAATCCAATGCTCTTTACTGCAGACACCTGAGGCAAAACTTAATCCCGAGTGTTCAGTTCACAGCATATGTTTTTCATTTGTTGTTCACTCTTCTGCACTCAGATGGGTATGTCCTGGGTAAATGCTGTTTACCTACAAGGAATCTGAAGCATTTAGTGGCATGCCAGCAGCAGGACGGTTACTGCTGTCCTGGAGCTGCCCTCCTGGCTCTGATGTGATATTCCATCTGAACAGTTGCCAGTGCTCTGGTCTTCCCATCCTCTTGATACATCTGAATTTGTAATATTCATTTGAGACTGAGTTGAGGCCACACCATTTTGTGTCTGTTTGAAAAGATCTGTGTGCATCCTATGCACTGTGATATTCTCATAGTTTCATCCACCAGATAGTAATGTTTTTTATGTGACAGCAAAAAGATGACCTGACAAAGTCATACTAATTTATCTTAAGGAGAGAATCTACATCAGTATGGGGAAAGTGATATGAACATTGTCATCACAGCTTTCATGGATGAGTGCCAACAAAACTTGCTGAGGTAGTTCTAGACTTCTACTTCAGCTATTCCCTTGGCTCTTGATTGCCCTTCTCAGTAGGAAAAAAACCATGATGGAGGTTTATTTTATTCCCCACCCCAAAAAGGGACCTAATCCCCATTCAGACAGTTACTTTGATGTATACTTTTTTTCCTTGAGTTTAGCTTTGGACACTTTGAATAACTAAACACTGTAAACTGAAGAGATACTTTAGGAGAAAAGTGCACAGGAGGTAAAATAGGATTCATGGGCAGTATATATTCTATTTTAGGGAGGGCTACTTTTCTTTTTTATGGAAGTTCCCTAACAGAAATATGTTTGTATCATGAAGTGCGTGAGCATCCAATACAATAAGGCTCACAGGACTAAGTAACAGACTCTGTAGATTTGATCTGTACAAAACTGGTAGAAGTGTCTTTGGGTTTTCTTCTTGTCAGACAGTCCAGGCAGAGAGGTACTACTGTAGTAACTGGGCTACTGGGAATCTGGACACAATCTCAGGGCAGAAAGAGAGGACATACCTGGAAAAACATGGAAGCATGGAACTCCTAAAACAGATAACCTGAGTTAGGTGCCTACCCCGTGTTGTCAGGAAATCTCCAGAGTGTAATTGAGTGTGCTGATATTACTTCCCTGCACCAGTTGCATAATTGCTTACCTCTGCTGCCTCTGGGTGCCTACATGAGGAAACTGTACCAAGTTTTTCATTAGCTAATTATATGAAGATAATGAGAAAAAGATATACTTTGTAGGCAAGCATTTAGTCAAATCTCTATCTAGACTTAAATTAGCCATTAATATTCTGAAATAGGTGTATCTAGATAACACTTTACATTGTTTAAAATCTCTTGAAGTTACATGAGAGTAGCTTTCCTTTGCAGAGAAACCATGAGTTTCTCATTGCAGTACAGATGTGTTGCTTTGCATAATCTCTTATTGTCACTGATTTGACATTTTTTCCTCTTCCAGGCCCTGAAAATTGCTTTTATTTCCTGATTTAGATTTTAAACTCTTTGGGGCAGAAATCATGTTCCTGTGTGTTTGCACATCAGAAATGGGTTACTGTATGACTGTGGCTTGTAAACTTTACCACATTAATCATTAATTATATTGTTGATACATTGCTATGTCTTAAGTGGTGGCACTGTCTATGACATCTGTCTTTGGATCCTCACAGAGATGAGGTCAGCCATTTCCATAATCAAAACATTTGTCTGGAGTCATAGTTGCTCCAGATCTTCCTGGAACAGATTCAGAAAAAGAGACTGACATTGTATTGTGAACTTCCGTTTCCTGAAGTAGCATCCATATCACAGATTGGCATGCATATTTTCTGAAATTTCAGAAGATTGAAAGTTATTAGCTAAGGTAAGTGCATTGTCATCTGCATCTATGTAAATGGATACATGTTTTGATGCATGTGAGGATCTCAGACTGCTTTGTAAATGTTATTTGGCTTCTTATAAGGTACAAATACTATAAACTCAACACAAAATTATTATAAACTCAAAAAAAAAAGAAACCAGATCTCCTAACTCTCACAAAATTACAGTTTCTGAATTGCAGGAACTGATGGTACAATCCATAACAGCATCTAACCACATAAAGAACAATTTAGTTCCCCAACTACCCGAGGCAAATAACTCAAATCTCATCTAAACTGCCTAGGGACACATAGCTTGGACTGTGAAGCTAAGTTGTACTCTGCTATCTTCTTCTCCTTCCTGAGTCCCCAGATGCAGTGGTAGTGTACTATGAGTTCCTTTTGCCCTGTTGGTTCTTGCCATATTGTCCTGGTTTCAGCAGGGGTAGAGTTAATTTTCTTCTTAGTATCCACTACAGTGCTGTGTTTTGGATTTAGTGTGAGAGTAATGTTGATAACACAGAGGTTTTAGTTGTTGCAATGTAGTGCTTATCCTAAGTTAAGGGTTTTTCAGTTTCCCATCCTCTGCCAGGCAGCAGGTGCACAAGAAGCTGGGAGAGAGCATAGATGGGACTGTTGACCTGAACTAGCCAAAGGGATATTCCATACCATGGGATGTTGTTCACAGTATGTAAACTTGGGGAGTTGGTCAGGAGGGGCAGATTGCTGCTTGGGTATCAGTCAGCATGTGGTGAGCAATTGCATTGTGCATCATTTGTCTTTCTTGGGTTTTATTTTTGTTACATTTCTTTTCATTATAATAATAATGATGAAAAAAATAATTTATTTTAGTTATTAAACTGTTTTATCTCAACCCATGAGTTTACTTTATTTTTCTGATTCTTCTTCTCATCCCACTGGGAGGTGAGAGGAGTGAGCAAGTGGCTGCTTGGTGCTTAGTTGCTAGCTGGGGTTAAACCACAACACATATGAGTTTTATAGCCATGGCCCCTTATCCACAAAAGAATAGTAGGAGGTGTCCACCAGGAATGGCCAATGCCTGGTGACTGGCTGTCCAGAGAGCCCTGGGTTCAATGCCCCTGAGGTTGAGGAGGGCCAGAAAGTGACTGTGCACAAAGTAGCCACTGGAATGGGCTGTTCTTCCACCTCATTTGTCTGTGTTCAAGTGCATGACAGATGTCAAAAGCTCAAGAGCTGGTTTCAGGTTCTGCCTCACAAAAGCACCTAACTCCGTAACTGAGTTAAATTAAGTGGAGGCAAGAGACAAAACTTCAGACACATCCCTTTCTTCAGCATTTCCTGCTGCCTATATATTCAGCGCTCTGAATACTGGGATGCCAGTTGTCAACCCCAACTTTAAACACCTGCCCCTGCTTGCTTGTTGTGTGGGTCACCTCACTGAGAACCAAGGGTTTCCTTCTTGAAGGTGGGCACACACAATTTAGGTACTGAGTATCACAGCTCTCTCAACCTTTTCAGAGAGGGTCTTTTGAGATTCCTCAGTAACTAGGCACCATATATCAGGTGCCCACAACTATGCTTTGGTATAAGCCATCTAGGAAGGACTTCAATACACAGTGAAGATGCAGCACTTAATCATCTGGGGAAGCAGGAAGTTGCTGTGGAAGAAATGGCTGGACTAGCAATCGGGGACTTAGAAAACCTTGATTCATGCTATTACTTCTTGCACAGTAAAGCTATATGCAAATGATGTCTCAATGCCTCAGTCCCTCTGCAGAAGAAAGAGAGTACTGCTGTGTCTTACATGAGTGCTATGAGGATATACTGAAGTATGGAGACAGGATGGGAACAAAGGTCAAAGGCAGAAGTGACAGTCCGAGTGATTAGAAGTCAAGTTAACTATTATAAGTCAAGAACTAGTCACAGGCATAAAGAGAAATTACTGTGAACAACCCCCACCTCGGATGAGGGTTTTTAATTTGTCCAGGCATTATCATATTGCAGAAGTTTATCTGCTTCTGGGGACACACATGGCAAAATCATGAGTAAATTCTTTGAGCTTTACAGGGAATGAGAATCCCCACACTTGAGCTGTGCCTGCCTGAGTCTTTCCTTTCTGACTGTCATGATCATCTGCTGCTATTTAAGTCCCATAAATCCTACATGACTTCATATGGAAACCACAGTTCTGACCCACATCACCTTCAGGTTGCCTCCAAGCTAGGTGTCTCTAGAGCAGAGAGGTCCAAGTTTTGTCAGGTATAGCCATTTCACAGGCAATATCAAAATGTTGATCTGCAGAATGTTAGGATCTGTATGAGTGCTTATTTTCTTTTCTACCCTTATCAGACACATGTTTCCAAGTCTTCTGAAATCAAGCAAGAGGAATTTCATTGTTTGTTCATTATTAGAAATAACACTCGTCATTCAGTAGATGTATTGATGTTTCTCAGAAGAGATCAGGTGTGGCCAGGATATATGCCTAAAGGTCAGACATCAGACAACCAGTGAAAGCAACAAAGTAAAAGGAGGGAGGAGTAAGGTAGGACAAAGGCGACATATTTTAGCTGGACAGCTAGAGAAAGTGAAAATCCAAGTACTTTTCTACCACTTTAAAAGCTTGTGTTTGGCAGATAATGTTACAGAAACCAGGTTCTGGGAGAGGTCTGGAAGGAGAGAAAACAGTCTTACTAGAGAGGTGAAGTGTTTCATGGTGGAAAAGAAAACAGAAGGGTGAGATGAGCAGAGATTTCTCACTGGAGACTTAATTCACATCATGCAGACTACCAGCCTGCCTTTGCTCTTCATTTTGAGTAAACCACCAAACTTTACTTTAATAGCAGTCATCCATTTTATAGGGGTGTCTTAAATTCACATGCTTATCATAGTCCACAAATGTACTGGAAGATAATTAACCAACTCTAATCAACCTTGACAGAATCACGTATTCTGTTTCAAGATTCAGCTGTGTAAAGGTCACCAGTTCCGAAAAATGCACTGCTTGAACTAATAAGGCCCTGCATCACCTCTCATTTTGAAGTTGAACTTAAACTGATTCTCAGATATTATTTGCCTATCCTTTATGTAAGAACAATTCTATCCTGTAGTTTCTAGTGGCCTACTTCATTCAAGCTCTTTTGCAGCATCATTTACTACACAGTATTCATCTTATTTCTCCAGATCAGTTTTAGAAATATTTTCTCTTTCTGCAACCATAATATTGGAACATTTAGCACTGAGATCCTGGAAGAATAAGGTGCTCATGCTTATTATCATTGGAAATCACAGTGACATTACAGTAGTAGCAGGGCAGCGGAAGCTTGCTGGGTGCCCAAGAGAAAATTCCTATTGCTATGGAGGCTGGAATACACTCAAAAGCAGTGTGCTACACTGTACAATCCATTTCACGTGCAGTCTAACTCTCTAGCCAGTACAGAGAGATAGGATCAAATGAAAAAAGTCTGTGGTTTTAGAGCACTTGAAAGAGAGGATTTAAGCACAGTTGGAAAGAAGGGAATGAAGTATGTGATTAGTACATTAATGGGAAGAAATTTGAAGACCAGAATATCATAGGTACAAAAGAAGTGCATGAAGAGAGAGAAGACCAGGATTAGGTGTATGGGAATATCATGGGTTAGACTGTTTTAAAGATGTTCAGACTTCATCTCAGATTCTTCGTCTAAGCTACTGGTAGACAGTCCAGGGTTGTATGATACATACACAAATGGAAATCCTGATTAGTTCTGCCTGTCCCTGACAGGAGCCCAGAAACCTAGACATACACAGCAGATCTGGAAGGCCCACGATGACTGGTGTAATTCTATTTGAACTAAAACTGCACTTGCGTGGGCTGTTGCAGAGTGTAGCTCAAAGTTTTCGAGTCTTACAATTGTTATCGCAGCTAGTGCATATCACTGTCTCTTTAAGGGAATCAATATCAGCAACCCCAAATTTTTCAGCCCCCACTCCTATAAGCAACATAAAAATCACCTGGAGATCACAGAGCTTCCCTTATATTTAACTCATTGCCATAGTACCTCTACTGTAAAACTGTGATAGCTATGGCTACCTAAAGGATGTAGAACCTTTGTCAGTGGTGTTTCTCTCTCTATTTAGAGAAAAGAAATAAGGATAGGAAATTAAACTTCAAAATTATTTTCCTGAAGTGTAGCTAATACTATCTGATGAGGTCCTGTGCCTTTTTAGAAAGTATCACATAAAAAAAAAATAAAAAAATCAAGTTTATGAGCACTAGGAATGAAGAACTAAAGTACATGTTCAGACAACAAGAATCTCTGGGAATAGCTCCCATACCAGAAGGTGTCTTTGAACGGTGCAGGGGGTTGACTACATTTGCCCTGCAGCTAAATTCCTGGCGCACCTCAGCCTCAGAACACCAGATTTCTCATATTTGATAAGCCCTTTGCTTCTTTTTTTTTTGCCTTTATACACTTGACACAATCTAACTCTACAGTCACCTGCCATTAAACTTGTCATATAGACAGCTACAGGCCAGCTGTTGACATCCTTACTTACAGGACCCATTCAATGCAGTGCTTAACTGAGGTGTGTAGGAGCTCTTGAAGATACACAAAGCCCTCCTTTGATCCTGTCATCCGCCATTCACAGATGGGAATGGTCCATCCAGATCACCTTTTAACGTGAATCACAGCTCTGTTGAACTGCTGTGAGTAATCCTTCTGGCTAATCACACATCCCACAGGCAGCTGGATAATTTGCATGTAATTCCAGTGCTATTGACAGGGAAGGGTGACTGTCAAATGTTTCACAGGTACGTCTTTTAATCCTTTATTTCCCTTTTTTCCAGGTATGGGTGTTAGATTAAACCATATGAATGCGAGTTTGAGTTTTCTCTGTAGCACATCAGTGAGCAAGTGCTCTGTGGGCTAAAGAAATAAGTGAAACCAACTGTTCAGAACAATAAAAATAGCCTCTTCCTCTGCTGTGTTTCCATCACCTGGTTGCTTGCTGTGGGCCTCCTTCTTATGAGTCACTGTGAGCAGGACAGTTTGCTCAGCTGAATTATCTACCAGAGCTCAGGCTATGTTGTGAGCAATGTGTTCTATAAATGAAGATATAGGCAATGTGATGCAACCAAATATTTGCATACCACTGAGGTATGTGCTCTATAAATACATAAAAGCAAACAGACTCATTGGTTTCCCTGTGGTCACATTGGTTGTTTACTATAACAGGTGTCAGCCTCTTGAACAATTAAGATGCCAACTAAGTTTAGAAATGGCTTGTATTTATTTATGTCTGTCAGGTATGTGGGTAATATTCAGAAGTACCTACCTACCATTTCAGGTCATTAACTAGTATTGTTTTTTCCAAGCTAAGTCTGCTATATGACAGCAATACCCTTCCTGAGCTGTTCTCCTGGTATTTCTTTCTTTTTATTTTTATTTTTTTCATTAGCACATAAGAGAACATTCAGGTCCTGCTATTTGTTGTCTAGGTTTTGTGGCCATATAAGAAAAAGCATCAGGAAAACTAAGTTTATCATGTGGAAATTGCTAATTAAGTAATATAAACATCTTTTCAGTAAATATATAAGCTCAAGGTTAGAGGAAAAGACCAAGAGCCAGACATCCTGGGCTTTATTCTCTGGTCTGCTGCTAATGCTGAACATCCTTGGACAAAACCCTTGCCAGGCTCCTAGGGTGAGCTCCTGAAAGCACAATCCTTTATTTACATCCTCCTCACTTCTGCCAATAAGGGTGCATCTCAGAGTCATGAAAGAGATCAGTCCTGATATAGTACTGTGAAATTATCTGAAGAAAAGGACTGGACAAATGCAGTTTATTTTTAGAAAAGAAATATGCACATGTGCTCATGACTTTCCTTCTTTGCCCACTCCCCCTCCAACACAATAAAGAAGCAACAAACACAACAGGCTACTACAGATACTAAAATCATCTGAGGCAACTCTGAACACACTACAGGGTTAGCAGCACTAACAATTTGCTTCCTATTTATCACATTTCAAAGTAGAATCACATTTTAAAGCATTGCATGGAGTAGGTCAGTGGCTAAAGTACTTCAAATGATTAAGTTATATTTGCATATTAACTATCTAAAACACATTTTAATATCATAAAGGGTGATTATGGACTTCATTCCCTCTAGCTATCAGAACAGCTGTTTTCCCAGATCTCTTTATGGTAAGTGGAGGACAATAAGAGCCTGTTTGATTGCTGTAAACATTTACTGTGAGATTTGGGGGCATATCTGGACCTCAGGCAATCCAAACTTTTTTTCAGAGCTGGATTGTTCCAACTTTTGTTCAGTCAAACTGAAAAAAAAAAAAAAGAAGAGAAATTAAAAAAAAACAACAACAAAATGAAACAAAAACAAAAACAAAAAACAAGGGAGAAAGTGAAATAAAAAACTGGTCTTTTTGGTTGTTTTGTATTGTAATACCTGTTTTCCTCTTTGTTCCCCAGCTAAGCTGCATAAGTAACATCCTGCAGAAATAATTCACTACCAGGTTGGATCTGCCCTGAGAAAGATTCAGACTCATCTTTTCTGAAGGATGTGTGCCAGCATCTTGTATTATCACAGTATAGAAAGAGCTCCATAGACTTAGGCAGGAGATAAAATGGTTGCACTAAGATGAAATTCTTCAGCTGGATCTTACAGAAGTTGAAGAAGGAAAATGTGACAATCTCTTCTGCCATCATTATCTATTAATTTATAAACATGGATTACTCAAAACATATTGTCTAACACTATCCTGCAGCAAACTTTTAAATCCAAGGGAAGATGAAGCCTTTTGTGGGCAAAGTGGACAAAGATTCAAGAAGCAAAAAGTCCACAGAAATAACTCTCCAACCCATTAGCTGGAGAATAGAATCTTCATGAATGAGTTAAAATGTGGGCTTCCTAACACCTCATGGTTGCATCCCCTCACAAGCCCTGTTGTGGTTGACATCTGTCCCTCTTTCCTCAAGTTTCTCCCTGTACTATTTCATTAGGTCATACACTGTTTTCCAAGCCATGATCATGGCATTTTGATCTACACTTGCGTTATTGGATGTAACTACAATGATATATAAATTAATTATACCTGTTTTGTGCATTCAGTAAAGAGGGATACCTAAAACAAGAAAGACCATCACTGCCCTTTCCATTAACAGTACATGTTTGATCAAAGATCACAAAGACCACATGGTAGAGTAAGTTTGGTCTCTATTCATTCCCAGTGAAGTTCAAAGCAGTCCATAGAGAGCAATAAAGTCTGCAGGGTTGCTTTGGGTTTGCAGTCAGTGGCTTCATATCTGTGGCTTCACTTGCAAACAAATTTTAAGTTATCTCACAAAGCACAGGGTTTCCTAACTGCAGTGTAGTTTGCATGTGGCAGTTCTAGAAAGCTTTATGGAGTAGCTTTCACTTTGAGATGTCTTTCAGATCCTCCTTCTCTTCCACAACTGAAAAGGCTACAATTATCTTCTTCCACTAGAAGTAAGACAGAGCATGTGATTAAAATAGGCACACTCTGGTAGATGGAAAGAGTTAACAAATCAGGTCATCTTTTCCTACCAAGTCTAACTAATACCTGAAGTGATGGTGGTATGTGGTGAAGGAGACTGCTAAGAACTCCACAGTGGCAGAGGCAGTGTTGGTGATGCAGGAGTCTGGAAACACAGGAGAAACTTCGGATTTTTTACTACAGATATGCAGTGTCTAGATGTGAATGCCATCCATTGAATGAATGAGGTATATATTGTTTGCATTTATGTTTCAGAATACTTTAAAAACTGCTTTCCTTCTGTTTGAAAATATGTATAAAACCTCCCTCAGCTCCTCTCTGTCTATGCTGGGCTGGAGCAGTATGCTTCTATCCCCACAGCACAGAGCTGTGGCTCTGACAGAGATAGTGCTGGATCTGCCAGACTTAATTCAGAGCTCCAGGATCGGGAGCCAGCAGAGAAGTGTCTGGCAGTGACAGCGCAGCTTTCAGCTGTGCAACACTCCTATTCTCCTAATGCATTTCACACTCAGCAGATTGAATTGCTTTGGTCTTCTCATTTATTTTTCTTCCAGCAAACAAAACAATTTCTTCCCCCCTTTTCCTTGACAAAGGGTTTTGCCATATGCTCCAAATCAATTGCAATCTTTTTGATGCTTTGTTACCGCCCACATCTTGGGCTGTATTAAAAAAAAAAAAAAAGAAAAGAAAAGAAAAGGCAGTTTAATCATTTCTGTTTCTGCTCCAACCAAACTAAAATTGAAACATCCTGTTCATTAATTCAAGGGTTAAAGTGTCTTATCACTCCTCTCCTACTCTGTGTATGAGCAACTTCTTCATTAGAACCAAACTAATTCCTTGCTGTAACTAACATACCTGACACAGTTTTGTCTTTCTGCGTGGATGGTTGTCATGAATAGAAAGGAATTTGCCTATATTCATTCACCAATCAACATTATTTATTGACTTAAGATATGCTTCCTTGATTATCTTAATTTGATTTAATGCTGCACTTCATGAAGTCCCTTTTTATGTGCTGCCTCTAGTCCTCGTGTACCCATACGGTCAGCTGGGCTAGGGGGCTCATCTAGGAAGAAACAAAATCTTTTTATTGGTAAAACTCATTCTGAACTGGGGCAGTCCCCATGTGAGCATCCACTAGTGAGCATCACTGAGGCCCAAAAGATAGGCAGAAGAAGGGATGCCCTCGGCTTTCAGCAGGAGTGGGGTTTTAGATGAACTTCAGCTTCTGCCTAATTCTGGCAAATATCTTTTGGGCTATGTTTTTCAAGTTGTCACTTAGGGGATAAGGCTTACTAACACCTAGTAAGAATATATAGCAGTAGAATAGTCCTATATTCAGATATGGCGAACTACCTATTAACTAACTGCAATGACAGAAGCACTTCATTTGGGGAGCAGTTGGGTCAACCGCAGGATATCTGCTGGCACAGCACATGTTGGTGAGGAATCATTCCCCTTTCCTCCCCCCAGATGATAAAAGTAAACTCACAGAAATCTGTTGGGTACTTCAGGATGTGATATTTTTTTAGAGGGATAACAATAAGAAGGCAAATATTCAGAGCACAAAAACTTTGTTGCTTAGGTTTGGCCCAAGATTTCTATCTCCACTACCACACTTCATTCCTTCCCCCTATTTCTCCAAGGGTACAGGCCACTGAGGAGGTCACTCTGTACAACGGGATGGGAAGAAGTGATGCAAGGGCAGTCCCTCATGTTGTGTGTCCAATCTCACTGTACTGTGAGTATTGCTCTGTATTCCCCAGCTTTTGTACAGGTACCTAGCTACTGGTTTCACTGAAACCTTCCAGTTATTTGGTATGTTTGGGTTTGTACAGTACCTTTGTACAGTCGTTCCAGGAAGAAAAAGTTGCATTTTCAAGTTCTATATTAATTTTAAATTTATCTGATATTTGCTGCAAATTGACCTTACTTCTATTGAACTGTTTGAATTCGCTGGTGAGAATTTTCATGGAAAGCAAAAGAGAAGGAATGGGAGCCCAGAAGAGAAAATGAAAGATAAAATCACATCTCTACTGATATAGAAGCAGTTAAAACAGAATAAGAAAAAGCAGAGGGGAAAAAAATAAATCCTTCAGGTCATCTAGTTTATTTAATTCAGCCTATTAGTTTACACCCATAAGGAATGTCTCCCTCTGGAAGATTGTCAATATAATGGTATATATTATGGTATAATTATATTCGTGGACAAAATCAGTTTAAATGTTGGAATGAAAATCCAAAGCACATTTTTCCTCTACTGTTCCAGGTCTGCTATTGCATTATAAAAGCATAAGCAGCCAAAGTAACCTAACTTAGTTCAATTTACATCATGTGATAGAAAAGTGTTTCTGTCACCTTTTAAATCATAGAAGCTTTTTAATAGCCTTAGAACTTGCCTTAGGTAATACACATTAAATACTTTCCTTATGTTAGTCCTCAAAGACAGCATAGGAATGTTATATGACTGCAAATAGAAGAATGAAGTTCTGAAGGGAAGGAAAAAGTGAGCCATTCACTGGAAAATTTGAGAACAGCTGAATAAGATAGATAACACTTCAGGAGGAGATGCCAATTCTCCCCACCTCTTCTCTTCAGCTCAACACCCATCCTAGCCCAGATGATCCCATGGAGCTAAAGCCCACAAAACAGACTCTGATTATCTTTCCCTTGCTATCTGGAGTGTTAGGAGTTAAGTTATTGATGTTTGCATAGTATGTTGGCTTCTGGAGTCACAGGCCTCATAGAAGCATTACCACTTCAAAGAGGTCAGCAGCTCAAAAAAGGGATGAGCTGAATTGATATGAGTGGGGTGAATCTGCATTCATCTGAGTGAGCAAGAAATTATTTGGATTAATTCCAGATTATTACATTTATAAGGCACAAAGCCCTGAGTAGCCATACTCACTCATGTCAGTTCAGTGTTTGTTTCCAGTGGCAGTTTCCATGAATTTCCAATTTACAGAAGTCTAAATATTCAACCTGATTAGATGGTGTGAGGTTTAACTCAGTCCTGCAGCTCAGTCTCCTAAGGGCTTTGTTCCACAAATATCTTGAGAATTCACTATGTCCTTCAGGCAATTTATACATTGTAATAGTAGATGAGCTGCACAAGTGTGAAGAGGGAGCTACATTCCTGTCAATTATGCTTGCAATATTCTAGATTAAAATTTTTAAATATTGGTCTACCCTAGACAGGTTATAAATATGTTGATCAGATGTGCAATGTCTTGGGGTTTTTTATCAAATGCTTATGCCATTAGAAGCCCTAGATAAAGTTGCCTGACATGAATATAAACTATATTGCTTCTCAAGCTAAAATTAACTGTGCAGTACTTTCAGCTGGTATCTTTACATTTGTGATAATGTGTGGGGAAAGGTTGCTTGCTTTGATTATACAATTACAGTAAAAGCTGCAAAACTTCCTAGCACTAAGAAGCCTTTGCTCATTGAACCTCTTTCTCCTCAATGCAATGCTTATTATTCTGGTGAGATTGTTTTTCTTCAATGATGATAATGTTTTATTCTCCTTCTCTTGGATTCCAAATGGAAAGGCAATTGCAATTCCATTAACCCTTCACTGGCTGAAGGCAGCTGCAGGGTGTGTCTCTAAATTTCCAATTTTTCATAAGCATCAAAGTTGGAGAAGGAAATGTGTCTCTTTGCCTGCTCTGTAAGCAATAACAAACACGGAAAAGGAATGCTGTTTATTTGGTGCAGCTGGAAAGAATGAAGATGATCTTCTTCCTTTATCCCTTTCAGGAATTCAGACCACTGTTAGGTAACAAGAAAACTATGCAAGTATTTTTCCACCTAAGTAAGCAAGCATTTCACCACTGATGCTGCAATTGGCTTCTCTACTGCTGCCAAGTTGCACAGGTAATGGATGAAGCTTGTACAGTGATCCCAGATCCACAGAGAAACTTTTCTGCTAACTGCACTATAGAGATTAAAGCATTGAAGATGGTGAGAAGAGGAATATTAAATTATCTTTTTTTTTTTTTTTTTAACATGGCTAACATAATTTAAGTGATCAGCTTTAGGATAAGATCCATTACTAGACTATATTCCTTCTGTTGCTTAGAATATGTTCCTTTTTACACCATTAGATGTAAAACTTGCATTTCTCCTCTTCAGGATGTGATTTTCAGAAGTACTGTTTTTAGATTCTTTACTCAACTTTCCAGTCGCATTGGCCTTGGAGACCTGGGGCTGGAAGTTGCTATCAGCGTCAGCACAGTTGAACATTAAACTCTGCAGTATGAAGTCTTTGTGCATTTGTAGATTTAATCCCTGTCTGATAGCAATGATGCAGGTGTCTCTAGACAGATGGGTGCAGGTGGCCCCAGGGCTGGTCTGCTTGCTCCCCAAGCTGCCTGGACATAAGCCAGTTCTGATACAGAAGTAATGGCCTTAGTGTGGTACTTACATCTGAGCTCAGATCTTCTGCCTCTCAGCAAAGCTTATGCACTCAGGAGCAGGACCATGCTAACATGACTGCATGGTTTCTGGTTTGGATCTGGCAGCTAGGAGAGAACATGGGGATAGCAGATGTGTGGAGTTTTGCACTGGACTGAAGCTGTGTTCGTGGCTAATGACCTCAAATCAGTACTTCTCCAGTTGTAGGCAACTCTGTAAGATACCTCTCCTCCAAAAGACTCCCCACAAGGCATCTGCTCCATGTCATAGCATGGACCACAGATCTCTCTACCATACCCTACAGCAAACTTCTGTAGGGAAAGCTAAAACACAAACCATGCCATAGAAAGACATCACGGTATTAAAGGGTGTTACTAGTGCCCTGTATTATTGCCCTATAAATGATATATTAGATAATTTACAGAAGATTTAGGAGTATGGCCCTACATTACAGGAAAAGACAATATAGATAGACAGACAGGCAGATAGCTTCTTGGAGGCTGAACTGAGGGAAAGTTCCTTTTACACCCTGTGTTTGGTAATTGGTAGACCTTATTCAGACACTGGTGGCATTTGCCTTTTCTAGTGCCAGAATCAGTAGGAGTAACGGCATGCCAGTGGCCATCTGGCCAAACTGAGGGTCACCAGTAGACACAGAGACCTCCTCCAGTCACGTGATAGAAATAGGGAAAATTCTGAAATGGGAAAACGGAGCTTTTGTGTTTTGTCCTTCATCAGACAGTTTGCCTCTTTGACATGCGAGAGACAGGGAGAATGAAGTGTAAACACAGTATTTTCCATCATCTCCTGCTGATCTTTGCAACATTTGAAACAGGGCCTATCTTACTCTCTGTGTATAGCTATTTAGCAAAATGGCATTCTGCTTCTAGTTCTACTACATGTAACACAACTCTGTATCTTGGTACAGCCCGTAAAACAGTAGTCATATTTTCTCCTCAGGACCTTTGCCTGATAGACGGTCTCACTACCACAGGAATAGTCCACGTCTTTTCCTTATCTCTCCTGAGTCAGCATGGCCAGCCAGAAATTCAGCACTGACCTGACTTCGCCTTCAGCTGGACTGGGTGTTGATTCATTGCCACTATCTAGCCAGGCTGCACTGTCACAATATGGGGATTTCAGCAGTGAACCCATTTGGGGATCTGCTCCCATCCCATCCACCTCTAGATGCTTGTTCATACTGGCCTCTCCACTGCATCAACACAAGCATTGGTGGGGCTGTGCTGGGAACCACAGGATTGAAATGAAGGAAGAGATGCGCTTATTTGCAACTCATCTCTGTTCAGTGGTCTAACTCGTGGCATGGCGCCGCGAGTAGTTATGTCAGCATGAGTGAGGGACCAGTCTGCAGAGTGGGAGGGATGGCGATTCCCAAGCCACAACAGCACAGGGCCGCTACACCTGGTGCTGTTGCCAGAGTGCTTACACTTCTGTATGATAGCCTCTGTTTTCACTCCTGTTTCTTCCAAATACAAGAGGAAGGGGAGGAAGGAAATTGCTAACAGTCATCTTGTCATCATGTGCAAAACTGTAAGAAAGAAGCAAAGACTATGAAAGGGACTCTTACGGGCTATTAATTACTTCTTTTTGATTATAAATAGCCTAAACTCCCATTATCAGGTTGAGAATAATCTTGCATTTTGTTCCAAGAGAAACGACTTTGCTCATAGTTTTATGTGGAGGGTTTTACTAAACAGACACTGAAGTAGAATGCAAGAAAAATTAACTAAGCATATCTGGGTGTGAGAGTGGGAAGGGAACAGCAAGTTCTAAACAGGAAGTTGTATCAGTTCAACAAATAGTATGACGTTACACAGATTTAGTTAAATGTAGTTTAGTTAAACCATGCCATTATGCATAAGGACATTCTGACATTGGCTTCTGCTTTGTTTTCACTGGATGTATGCCACAGAAGACAGATACAAACTAAAACTATATGTGCCAGTACTAGGGTTTGGAATGATCTAAGACACAAAAACATTGTAACTTCAATTTAAACACAGAAAACCCTTTGAAAGATGCATGTTCAATTCTCACGTATATCATGAAACTGTATCTTCTTGTGGGATCTGATTAGCTCTTGATATGGTTAGGACATAGCTTGATCTTGCATGATATATTTTGTGTAGTACATTTTAATGAAGTACTTGTATCTTGCAGCTATTGTATAACCTACATCTATAAAATAGCATAACTAAAATAAATCTGCAATCTGATTTGTGCTATAACCATGTTTGGTGCAGTGTGTGTGAATTGCATTGCATGTCCGTCAGCTGAAAAATGCCAAAAAAAAAAGACCTACTGTATGGTAGATTTCTTAGTCTGTGACTCACAGGAAGAATGAGCAAAACAAAAAAGACAGACAGTCACAGCACGCTATTCAGTGGTCAATTAACATGCAAAATCATTTTGCTTGGTTGCTGGCTGCTGACAACTGTGTGGTTGCAATAGCTGGGTGGTCCTTTTTCTGCTTATATAAATAAACACTGCAAATTCTGATATGGTCGGACCAGAGCACCTATCAATATAAATCCCATCCTCACAAAAGAAACTATAGGATGCTTGCTTTGCTGGCAGACAGTTCTTAGTCTGGGCTTCCCTGAGATGGTAATTCCACTTTCATGGTACATAGTAATGGATCAAAACCATTGCTATCTCAGGATGTGAGACACTGAACTAATACTTACTCTTTTTGCAGGAAAAAAAAGTAAAATAATTTTTTGAAGAATTAGCTCATCAGATAAGATCTGGTCTGCTGCAAATGATCTTCCCAAAACAACATCCTGACTTTATGACTCGTCTATATCAAATATACATTGCCACATGATCCTGCAGATCACAGACACTGGTATTGATGGACAGGGAACTGCAGCCTCCTTGTTTCAGCTCAACTAGAAGATGCCATGGTGCAGTTTCTGCTCCATTTCAGCCCAGACACCATTTGAATTAATGAAGGAGCATTTTTCAGCAGAATTCAGGGCAGAGTGGGGTCTGGGTAAGTAACCTCAGAGGTGAAATGTGGTTCATGGAATAAGAAAGGCTTAACCAGAGGAAGAAAAAAAAGAAGTCAAGGCAGATTTTAAAAGAATGTCTGCAGCAGGTAGGGAGGGGGTAGGCCTCTATCTTAAACATCGTATAATGTCTGAAAATAAAAAAAAAACTGGAGCTAAGGACTGTCAGGGCTGGTAGTTGTAGTTAGGATTCAGATTCCTGTTTGTTGGCTGATCAAATTTACAAAATAGTTTTACACTCAGGAGCGTGGTTCTGCTATTTTGGCAGGCTTTTGGCACAAGAATGAAAGCTATTTCCTTAATATGAAGGCAACATGAAGAAAAATGCCTGAGATGGTGGAGGTTTGACTTCACCATTTGCTTTGAGGATATTTGTATCATGTAACATTAAGCACTGCACTGTCTGGGGTCCCTCTATAATCAATGAAGGGAGATAAGGGCTCCTGCTCTCCATCACTCTGAAAGAGCTTATCTCTCCCTAGTGACCACAAAGGAAGCCCAAGAAGATGAGCTAACTGACTTTTAGTCAGTAGTTTTACATTACAAAGAGTTTCACAGCTATTCTGGTTTAAAGTATCATCTCCTTCCTCTCCTTACAGACCCCTCCCCAGAGATGCCTTCTCTCATTTACACTCCATCCAGTGGCTTGCTATTCCTCAGTAGTGCAGCTGTGCTGTAAACAGCCTTGCACAACTACTTCAGTGAGAAAATAACAAAAAATAAATTATGTTTTGGATGGAGTCTTCCAATCTGGTTCACACGGTGACCACACAAGCAGCTCTATCAGCACAACTGGTGCACCCTTGTCAGGGGCAGGATAAAGCAGTGTAGGGAAGAAGTACCAACACTGGCTAATGTCATAATGTCTCACAGCACCTTAATCTGCCTCTGTGCTTCTGGAAAACTCATTCATATTCCTGGGGCTGGGACATGTCCCAGGTATGTCCAAGGCCCATAAGAGAGTAAAGCTTGACCATGCACCAGGCTTTCTCCTCTGTCTTTCTCTTCCTGTTGCCCCTGCGTTCATGGGAAACAAACCCAGAAGCGTGGGTAAGACAGGAGCAGGGGTGTGCTTTTGTGCAATGGTGTACAAGCAAGATCCTCTGGCACCTGTGTTGAATCCACAGGTATCTACTGTGATCCAAGTGTCTAAAAATTAAGTTGAACAATGTCAGTCGCTGCACTGATGTGCCATCTTGGGTACACATTTGCTTGAGAAGCTCCTTTTTCCATATCAAACTGGAACAATAACACTTTTCCAACTTTCCAACTCATAGCAAGAGACGCTATGAGGATGGAAGCCACCAGATCAGTGAGATTCAGGCAAGATCAGAAAATCTAGGAGACTGTAATTGCTCTGATGTTGAATTTGTTGATAAGAGAATTCAGTGTAAGTGGGAGCCAAGTTCTGCTGGTTGTCCATTAAAGGCATCCTCATGACAGAGCTTTCTTATGATGTGGCTTTACTCTGTAACTGCTGATTGTTAGCCTTTGTTGTAACATCATTCTTCAAAAAGGAATCCGTTCCTTGGGGGCAAAAGAAAATGGATGCCTCATACCAGTAATGAAAGTGCCATTGATTTTATTGAGAGTTGTTAGTGCAATTATAAAAAGGTCCCTTCAAACTTGTACACTGACACATGAGGCAGTGAAAATCAAAATTACCCTCTTAACTGCAACAAGCAGTGTGCTGGAAAGGGGAGCAGAGTAGCGAGAGTCAACTAAAACAACTATGCAGTCATATTCTGAGACATTGCCAAAAGCAGAGTTTGCAGGGGCTTTCAGAAAAAAGAAAGGCGGCCTGAGTTTAACGGTAGGTCCAGAACAAAAGCACTGGCTTATACCAGAATTTTCAACTCCCTGAATGGAAAGGAGCACAAACAGTATTCAGAGGCAAACAACAACGAAGTCCCTTGTTTTAAAAGCAGTCTGCAATTCTACAGCCAGCAAATAGGGGTGTAGAATTCTATGATGGAAGGAAAGCTCTGGCAACAGATCTCCAGAAAGGATGCTATAATGTGAGCCTTCTCTGCTGCTTAAAAAGTCACAGGATAAATAGGCAAAAGCAGGTGCCAGTTCTTATGACAGCTCGTGAAGACATGGTAAAGTGCATTTGGAGAGCAGGAGAAAAGGGTGAGTGAGCTGCAGATACTTTTGTGGGTCTGTGTCACTTGATCAGGAACTTGCACACCAGATTGGACTATGCTTATGGAGAGAGCACGCACCTGTACCCCGCTATAGCTGAACAACGTCTCTCCACCAGTAGACATAAAAGAAGAGCAAATCTCTTAAAACGGTCTCTATTCAATAGCTGGATTTCTATTTGCTCAGGCTGAATGGTGAGGTAGCACAAATGTATCAGGCATCACCGGCATTGCAAACAAATTGGCAAAGAGTACCTCCCCTGTGAACACTGGTTTAGACTCAGAAAAAAACATTCACAATTTGTAGGAATCCTTGATGCAGCAACACCAAGTTGTCCTCCAGCATTGGTTGGCCAATGGTTGGTTTTAATGTATGAGTGGGAAGCAAAAGGCAGATCTAGTCACAGAGGCATCAGCATTTAAACAACCACTACTGATATTCTTTTATTTAGTTCCGAAGCACACCCAGATTTACCCTAGGGAGACAAGTCATTGCCACACTGCTGCACAGAACTGCTACAGACATGAGTTACCCACCTGGAAATGGCCACCTGAGTGCAGAGGACTGGAAAAGTTATTGCATCCCTGCTGGTTTATCTCTTTTTTTTTTTTTTTCTTTCAGCTCAACTTCTGCTTGTGATGTCTAGCTGCCATTTAACTTTATTTAATCTTAACTAATATATTTGACCTTTTGCCTTTATTTTTTTATTATACCATTTTCCCATATAGACCTGTAACTTGGACACCATATTCAATGTGATTGTTTATCTCAGGCTGGATGAGTCTACATCTTGCAGCTCTTCACAAATATCTCCACTTACACAGCTCAAGTTCTCTACTAGGCCATTGTCATCTCACACCATTTCCTCTTTTCCTTCCTCCTTTACTCTAAGAGTAATTTTTATTTAACCCTGCTTAATTCTACACTGCTGGCTTCATCCATACTTTACACTATAAGGGTTTCCTGGCTTCCTGCAGCATGGTGCCTCATAAGGAACGTATTTTAGAGTGGAAGTGCTCAAAGAATCCATCTCTTTCTTACTAGCGCTCCAATCTTGAGAGATGAGTCTTGCGTATTATGTTTGCATCCATCCAGGCATGTGGATTCTGCCTGATTAGGGGGCTTGCTGCCAGTGCTAGAGTTAAGAATCAGTGCTTGAGAAGAGGCTGTTACTAAGTGTCCACAGCAGTATCAAGGACTGAAAATAATGATAAGATAGGGAAGAGTTTAGAAGGGTGATGCATAAGATCTGATGCTTTTGTTTCTTTCAAGATAGAAAAGCTCACTGTGAACTCAAGTGCTTACAGGTTTATGCAAGGAATACAGGCACATCCTGTGCAGCACAGCTCCCTTTGATAATGGCCTTGTTACAGCCCAAGAATGTCCACATGGAACACTAGCAGAGTTACTGCAGTCGTGTAAGTACATTGATAAGCAAATATCAGTATGTTTTTTTGTGTAGACACCTCCTACAGTAATCAAGTAACAAATGTTCAACTGGAAAGAACCCCCACATATGAATGCCCTTGGACACAAGAAATTGCTGCATATATTGTTGCTTCTGTTTCTTGAAATGTACAATATTTGGCTTTAATATTGCTTTCTACATCTGTATTCTCAACTATGTAAGCTGGTGACTTACCTATTTTTTAATTAAACTCTATGCGGTAGTGTAGAAGAGAGAATAAATTAGGCCTTGGGTTGAGAAAGAAGTGCAAGGCTACAGAGGCTGTCCATGTCCAATGCACAGCAGGCTGCCAGCTGAAACTCCAAGGCACACTAAGAGGGGTGAGGCTTGCACTCAGACTCATGAGTAATGAAGCTGTTATCTAGTTACGCATAGGCTGTTGAGGGTTTGATATTGATAAAAGCCAAGACGTAGTGTGAGATATTAAAGGTATGTAGAGGAGGAGGAAGAAGTAAGACATAGATTTTTCTATAAATCAGAGGCCAAAAAAAAGAAAAAAAAGCTTGCAAAGAATGGGAAATTTTAAGCTACAGAACATGTAGTATCAAAGATGCTGTGAACTGATAGCTCTTGTTTGTAGCATAAAGTTAACTACAGAAGGGAGACTCTGCCCTAAAACTGATGAAACTATTCTGTTTGCAGATGTACCTGTATGCAAATATCCCCCTTCAACAGCTTTCTTTTCAGAGCTGCAGGGCATCCCCAGATTAGGTGCATGGCAATGATGTCAGTAAAACTTTGATGACCCAATCAAAGCCAAAGCAGAGATCTTGCTGCCATGTGGGAACTTGCATGTTCAAGGGTCTGTGTAATCAAACCTGTGCTGCAGCCAGGAGGGGAGGAAACTGGGCTCTGCTCAAGCATTACACTGCCAGCCAGCTAAGGACAAAGTCCTAAGCAGCTGCTCTTGTGTAAGACATCTGAGTTTTGGCAGCTTTTTATGCAAAAAATATTTGTAGCTTGATTCTTGGGCCAAGAGATAAGTTGAACAAGAAAAAATGAATTAACCTTTTGTTAGAGAGATGAATCATTACTAGTCCATGAGGCTGCTAAAGGGGCTTTTCTGGACTCACAGTGTGGGTATTAATATTAGGTGGAGTACACAGCATCATATCATCAGGCCCACTAGCTAAGCAGGATGTGTCAAAGCATGAGTGAGGGGGTGTGTAAGGCTCCCAAGGGAGGTGCATGGGAGTGGCTCTTTACATGACAGAAAAGAATGACAATATTTTAGGAACAGAATTTTTCATAGGAAGACATAGGAGCTGAGGCTGCTGAGTGAGGACTAAACTTGGATTTGGACAACAGAAGGAAATGTGGAGTTGGGAAAAATCATCCTTCCAAGCAGGGGTGTGTTCAGACATCACCGAGGAACTGAGGTGAGCTAGCTGCTGCAAGGACTCCGTGTATGGCACTACTCCACTGAAGGTGCAGAAGGCAGATCTGGCCTGGGAAATTGTGCTGCTCTGTCCTTACATAAGTGTCCTAAAGCTGTTACTGTGCTTTGAAGAGTGCTAGCTAAGACCCTTGGGAATATGCACATTGCATGTTCAGTTTGATGTTTCCTTCAAATTTGGAAGATGAGCTGAAACACAGGCAAAACTCCCTGAGACACATGAAAGAGCGTGGTCCCATTTCACATTCAGAAAAAAACAGTTTTACCTTCAGATGCTCAGGCTGTTTCTAGAGAGGTAACTTCTCACTTTTGCACTAGCACTGGTGCAAATGTCAGCTGAAGGACAAGAGGCACTTGTGCTGCCACTGTTATCTCAGCTGAAAAACCTTCAGCTGTAAGTATGAGACCAAACAGCATACAAATAAGCACTGCTAATGGACTATTTTACACTATGCATGTGTGCATGGGGGTGGTGAATGCACACAAGATGTTCCTACAGATTGTTGTAGAACGGAAATTTGAAAGTGGGATTGAAAGTGGTGAAATTACCGTGTGCTGCTTGGAAGTAATAGAAATGTCGTGCAACCAGATGGTTTTTCCATAAGTCTTTGCTATAAACTGGTGTTGGCTTCACTATATTAAAAAAATTATGCTTGCTGGTGAATGTCCATACCAAACTGATGAGACATGAAGAAGCACTGTTTTTAATCAATAAGTGTTTGTCTATCATGTTGATTTTATTCTCCCCAGCACATTCACTTTCATAGTGGAAAGTTCCTAAGATGAATGAGCTCCAGCACCAAAAGAATCTTTAAAGGTTAGCAGCTTTTATGTGGATTGAGAGGTTTTAGATACTTGTTAAATTTAGGAGTTAAAAGAGAACAGCTTTGACTGATGATGAAATGCAATGTTAGGATTGCAGGAAAAGAAGATCGCAGCAGAAGGCCAGCACACAGATGTGTCAGATGATGCTGCATTCCACACATTAGAAGTCACAGTCTCCTCACTGAGCCATCAACAGCATCACTTCAGAGTTCCTTACATTTGAAAGCATTCAGACACACTGGAATAAATTCCAGTCATTGCAAATACATTTAGCCTACTGCTAACAGGCCAGAAGGTGCCTAGCAAAACACTCAGTTGTATAGTTAAGAGATAGTACCCCTGTTCTTCACCTGGAATTATAACCCTCCAAACAACAGCAAGCTACAAACAGAATAGTCTGGTCCATTTAAGTAAGTATTTTACTTTCCTTGTTTGTTCTAATGGTAAGGGAAATATTTTGTGACTTAACAGTTATGTATTCTCTCCTGACTGTCTTAGAATCATAGAATCATAGAATAGTTTCAGCTGGAAGAGACCTTAGAGATCATCAAGTCCAATCTTATTCCTAGCCCTAACAGAAACCACTAAACCATGTTCCTAAGCACAACATCTACCCAGCTTTTAAACATCTCCAGGAATGGTGACTCCAACACCTCCCTGGGCAGGCCATTCCAATGCCTGACAACTCTTTCTGTAAAGAAATGCTTCCTAATATCCAGCCTGAACCTCCCCTGGTTCAATTTCAGGCCATTTCTTCTTATTCTACCACTTGTTACCAGGGAGAACAGACCAACTCCCACCTCACTATAACTTCACTTCATGTAGTTGCAGAGGGCAGTAAGGTCTCCCTCAGCCTTCTTTTCTCAAGGCTAAACAGACCCATATCCTTCAGCCTTTCCTCATAAGACACATGCTCCAAACCCTTTACTAGCTTTGTAGCATGCCTCTGTACCCTCTCCAGCACCTCAATGTCCTTCTTGTAGAGAAGGACCCAAAACTTGACACAGTATTCGAGGTGCGGCCTCACCGAAGCCAAGTACAAGCTGAGTCTGCCACTATTTCTCTTACTAAGAATAACACTGAGTTTTTTGATCATCCTCCCTTGAAACGCACATGTTTTCTATATCCCAAGACCCTTCATGCACTGACTGTGTGTCTTGTCTTCAATCCAGGCCCAAGCCTGCCTAAAAATGATGTGATTGTAGCTGTCAACTGGACAGGGGTGTACTTTGTGGATGAACAGGAACAGGTTCTCTTAGAGCTCTCTTTCCCAGAGATCACGGCTGTGTCAAGCAGCAGGTAAGGAGGAATAGATGTAGCTGGTAATCTCACCATCAACTGGTCTTTTTCCAGTCTTTGCCTCTTGATGCCATTATTTTTCTTGTTTATCTCTCCTAAAAAATACATCCCAGAGGGGGAAAGCTGCAAGGGCAGAGTTTCACCTTGGCCACCATTAAAGGCGATGAATACACTTTCACCTCCAACAATGCAGAGGATATCCGGGACCTGGTGGTAACCTTCCTTGAAGGACTAAGGAAAAGATCCAAGTATGTGGTCACTCTCCAAGACAACCCAAACCCTGGTAAGTAAAAGGACCAGCCCAGTGCTAAACTTACAGATAGATTAATTATTCCCAAGGGATCTGAAAAAAACAGCGACAACAACAATAACAAAACATCAATCTAATTGTTGTTTATCTTGCAGTGGGAGAAGAATCTGGGTTCCTCAGCTTCCTCAAAGGAGACCTAATAGTTCTGGACCAGGACACAGGAGAACATGTGATGAACTCAGGGTGGGCTAATGGATTCAATGAGCGAACAAAACAGAGAGGGGATTTCCCAACTGATTCTGTCTATGTCTTGCCTACAGTCACCATGCCTCCATTGGAGATCGTGGTAAGCAACTTGGTAGAAAGTCCAAGGAGGTCAAAACTTTCCTGAAGCGCTTAGAGCTGGCCAGGGTCTCCCTGATGATAAGACGGAAACCAAAGTGACTGAGAGAGGTGATAAGTTGTCCAATGCAGAAGTGATCTCAGCCTTTCTTCTGGTCTTGTCATTTTGAACACCACAAGCTTGTGACTTGGAATATCCATGACTCATGCTAAATCCCTCCAGCTGGCCTGATTACTTGAAGGTGTATTTGTGGTTGGAGGGAACCACTACATTCATGTATGGAGCTGTAGGATCCAAAGCACATTAGCTTCATTAAGAAATGGTCCACACACTGGAAATGTTTGTTACTCCTTGTATTAGTGACTCAAATGGCACAGAGAGATTACAATTGCATAGTTCTTGGTAACTATTAACTGGAATTAATGGGTTATTCTTATTCACTCATTGTTATTCTTTTCATCTGGTACCTGCTTCCTCTCTCTGAATACGTAACATGCATATTATATCAAATATACTGGGTGACAGAGACCTTTTCATCCCACAGGCACTGGTCACGATGACTCCTGACCAACGACAAGATGTTATCAGAACCTCTCAGCTGGCAATTTCAGACAGTGAAGAGAGAGTAAAGCCATACACCTTGGAGGAATTTTCCTATGATTATTTTAGGTGATTTTTTTAAAACATCCTCAAAAATAGGAATCCAGGTAGCTTGGGAAGCAGGAAATTTTTGTCTACTGGAAAAGGGTCTGAATATCCCCTTGTGTGTCTTTGTACAACTACAACCTCTAGTTTAGGTCGTGGTATTTGAGCTGTAGGTTTTTTGCAGACAAGGTTTTGTGAAGGATTCGTCGAGATTGGCTCAGCACAGGTGTAACAGTGTGAAATTTAGTATTATGTTAAAGGCTGGTCTGAGATTCCTTCCCTATGATCCTCTACTGTCTACGTTTAGCCCATATCCAGGGCTAAACTACAGCAGTTGCTCCATCACCTCATGACCTCTCCCCAGCAGAGAAGGGGGATTGAGAGAATGGTTGAAATGAAAATGGAATTAATGAAACAGCAAAATTAATACCACTGCCAAAATAAAGCAATCAGTTATTGTCAGCCCAGCAAATGTACAGTGGTCACAATAAATAGGAAGGCAGTACTCAGAAGCAGGAAGAGGAGCAGAGTCAGGAGTACCCTGAGTAGGAGACCCTCTCACCCTCAGCAAACTTCCCCCTTTATACCGAGCATGAAGTTTATGGTTTGGGATACACCTGTAGCCATCTTAGGTCAGCTGCCCTGGCTGACTCCAAACTGCTAATGGTCTGCAGACCTCAGGTTCTGTCCCAGTGAAACCAGGACACATACATGGCCTCAGACAATGTAGGCAGCAGTTGACTTAGGTGTGGGTATTTTCATCTCAGCTCCATAAATTTAAACGTGCACCACTGCTGAATGCCACTGGCCAAACTGATCCCCAAACTCCCACTCCTGTTTAGATGGGTTGGCAATCCAAACAGGCAGATCAGATCCTCTGGGATTCATCCTGGTAGGCTTGTTCTGCTAAGCAATATTCTGACTATTGCTGCCTTGACCGTGCATTGCCATCATCCTTCCTCTTGTGGTTAGAAGGTTTGGGCTACAGAAGATTGTTTTGGTGTCAGTACTTGGACAGGGTCATTACGGAACTGTTCTGAACCCATAGGAAAGTACAAAGGGTTATCTTCGGGTAGAAGTGGAGCTGGATACTTGCTAAACTTTAAAGTCCCATTTGATGTAAGAGTTCATTAGCCAGGTGTTGTAAGGAACCATCCCAGGCAAAACACTGGCCTCAAGCTGTCCCTTTTATCCCTATAACCTCTTCACCTTTCCTCTTGCTTTGCCTTTGCCACCAGGCCACCTCCCAAGCACACCCTCAGCCGGGTCATGATCACCAAGAGTCGAGGGAAGGACAAGCTGTGGTGTTACACCCGTGAGCCCATCAAACAGCCATTGCTGAAGAAGATTCTGGGCAGTGAGGAGCTGTCCCAGGAAGCCTGCATGGCCTTCATTGATATCCTTCCACTGCCTGTGGGAGACTTGGGCAACAGATCTGACAGGCAAAGGGATAAGTGGGATCTTTCTGACCCCAAGGAAAGCTCATGGAAAAGATTGTCGTCCTTCTTAAAGGCTTTGGGACCATGTCACAGGCTTGGAGATGGGTTCAATCCTGAAACCTGTACTTGAGCATTCTTGAGATCTGAGGAGTGTATACTTAATAAATGAGGGCCAAAAAACAAGTTACTGAATCCTGCTGGTCCACACTGCTTAGTAGTTAACTCACCAGCTCTGTTCTGGCTTGCTCCAGCTGTGTCTCCAAGATGCATCTGCTGTGGAAGGCTGTAGACAGTGTGGATGTAAAGCAGTCCACGTGGACCTGGGGACAGGGTTTGATCCCTGAATATCTCTTACTTGGCAGAATGTACACAGCATGGGAGCGATGAGCTGAGTGCAGATGTAGATCCAGTCTGTTGAAGTAGCCTTTATGTTTTTTGATGGGGCTTTGCTCTAGGATCCAAACTTCAGAATTTGAACAGTTCTGTTGGTATAAGCCTGGTACTGATTAATATCACACTATTGCTGCTACTACAGGTTTCCTCTTACTAGTAAATAACAAGAGGAGAAATTAAAAGAAATGGCAAAAAATTAAGAGGACATTTGCAATTTTATTCTTTTCCTCTTGCTGTGTTGTGCATGTCAATACAGAAGACCGTGGCCTGTTTTCAAGCAGAATAGTTGAAATATGTCATGATGGTGAAGGTCATCATTTGATGATCTTTTAGCTACAAGTCTGGTCTTTTACAGTGATACATGTATGTGTGATCAGGTAACACATGATATATATGAAGGAGGCAGTCTCTTTTCAGTGGTGCCCTGTGATAGGACAAGGGGCAATGGTCACAAACTGGAACACAGGAAGTTTCACCTCAACAAGAGGAAGAAACTCCATTACAGTGAGGGTGACAGAGCCCTGGAACAGGCTGTCCAGAGAGGCTGCAGAGTCTCCTTCTCTAGAGACTTTCAAAACCTACCTGGATATGTTCCTGTGTGGCCTGCCCTGGGTGATCCTGCTCTGGCAGGGGGGTTGGACTTGATGATCTCCAGAAGTCCCTTCCAACCCCTACCATTCTGTGATTCCATGATCACACACATCTTTCTTATATCTACATAACCTGACCTCAAAACAATTTTTTCAACCTGAGATGGTGCGTGATAAAGGAAGAGAGCTTTCTGGACATCTCCTAAAACAATTTAAAGCCTTTGCCATACACTTTGCCCTATCCACCAAATTGCAACCACTTCTGTAGGCATGTGTAGGATGTTTTTAAACACAGCATCAACAGAAGGGCTTCCTCAAACGTCCTGGTTAGCTGATCCTTGACTCCTGCCTCCCACCAGTGCTGAAGTATATGGGTGACTACCCATCCAAAAGGACCCGCTCAGTTAATGAGCTGACAGACCAAATATTTGAAGGTGCCTTGAAAGCTGAACCCCTGAAGGATGAAATCTACTGCCAGACCCTCAAGCAGCTCACAGATAACCACATCAAGTAAGACTTGCTCGTATCCCTTGGCCCAAATGCACTTGCCTGTGTTGAGCAAAGCAGATTTGAAGTATCCATGCCGTGAGTGATTTTTTCCCTTCTGGGTCTCTCCTTGCATAGGTACAGTGAGGAGAAAGGCTGGGAGCTATTGTGGTTGTGTACAGGCCTTTTCCCACCAAGTAACATCCTCCTGCCCCATGTCCAGAGGTTCCTGCAGTCCCGGAAACATCACCCCTTGGCAGCTGACTGCATCCAGAGACTCCAGAAAGCCCTAAGGTACAGCACCAACATACATCCTAGCCATGACTGTGCCACAGCATCTAAATATGTGTGAGAAAACATGAGTAGGATATATTTTAGTGGCTGGGGAGACACTGAAAGCTCATAGCCTCTCTCTCTGTTTGACCAAGCTGAGTGAAAGAGACATTGGGTGCAGGATGTTGCTGACAAACTGTGTGTGGAAAAATTGAGATTAAGTTGACTTTGCCCAGGTCCACTTAAGTCAACTACAACCTAAGCAAAGACACATTCCCCATTACAATTTTTCCTTCTTGTTAGGAGGGAAAATACCCCTAATATTAAGAAAGTAGCTGAAGTTACTCAAAAAAAGATTATTTATTAAAATGGAAGATTTAAACAAAAGATTCTTGCTTTGATGCTGTGGCACTTACCACCTCCTGTTTTGCAGGAATGGATCCAGGAAATACCCACCCCATCTGGTAGAAGTGGAAGCCATTCAACACAAAACCACTCAAATTTTCCACAAGGTTTACTTCCCTGATGACACCGATGAGGTAAACAGGGGAGAAAGAAATTATTTTCTGTCAGTATGGCTGTCAGTTTTCTTACTAAAATCCTGAAGAGTCTAATAATGGTTCTGATTCAGAAAAACACAGCCTTTCCAGAAGACTCTGGACCAGAGCAGTGTAAGGAAAACCCATCCTTCCTTATCTACCCTGACCAGCACAGGGGTTTGATTTGCTGCATTGGCCTTTTTCAAGATGTGAGTGATTTGCTGAAATTCACTGGAGGCTTTATAGTATGACTCCAGCAAGAGAGAGTTTGGGTGGATTCATCTCCATCCACTCTTTCAGTGGTTCACAAACCTTGGCCATCAGTTGTTTACATCCTAGATGGACAGATATTGTCCACCCAACTGTACCCAGCCAGGTACCCTGACGTATCTCCCTAGGGTCTGGAAGCACTGGCAGCTGGCTCTGGCAACACTGGCCAGGAAGCAAATGATATTATTCCTTCTGACCTGAGATGACACAGAATTCATGACACCTGCACTCAGGAACCTCTCATTAAGCATCTCACATGCTAATGAGGCAGCTAGTTATATTGATGGCAGAGCAGATAGGCATGTCCTTGCAGATACTGCTGTATCATGCAGCTGATTAGTCTTCATGTCCTCGCAGATACTGCTATATCATGCAACTGATTAGTCTTCACGTGAGGCTGGCATCTTTCACTTCCCTTGGGCATAACTAAATTCTTGCATTTCCAAGTGCCTTTATTCATTGAGCAGTGCACACCCATGGAAGGAAAAGGATGATTCCTCTCCAGTAGCTGTGTGTGCCCTTGTTTATCTCTAATGGAGCATGGAGAGAAGTGTTAGGATTTCTCATCACTTGGAATATTCTTTTCTATGTGGCCAACAATAAGCATGACAACATGAGAGTCAGTAAGAGGAGGCAGTGGGGAATTCTGCACTTGGATGGGTTTGCTGTGATCCTTTTGGCCATGTGAGTCAGCCAGATGGACTGGAAGAGTAGCATCATTCCAGTACGACATGCATCTGCACTGAAGAGCTGCTGAACACCAGCAGTGCTGAGTTCTGGGCTGGTCTCTCATGGGATGTGGAACACAGGTTTTGGTGGTTTGGTGATTCAGGCTAACACAGTCAAAAGGCAAAGCCAGGAATGGGAATCTGCATGCAGCTGGGACAGTCCTTTAGATATCCCATCCACATGGAAAGCAGGCATCATCTCCCTTCTCTTCAGCTATCTATAAGTCAGGCATTGGCCTAAGCAAAGCTTCTGACCTCATCCTCATCATTGGAGAGAGAGTTGAGACAAATCAGCTTGGAGTTATCTCACTCTTTCTCTACCCTCCCTAGACAAGTAGCTCTGAGACCTAACTGTTAGATCAGAAAAATCTCTTCTGTTGCCTGGGGAGCCCTGAATAAGCCAGCACAGAATCTAGATAGAACATCACAAAGTAACAGTGCAGCAGTAGCATGGCTGAGCTTCTGCAAATGTCCGTTCCCATGCCTAGAGCCACAATCCACAATGTTACTGATGTCATTGGTGGTGGGCACCTAAATCCCTTTGCACATCTGAGCCTAAGACAGCATAGAGTGTAAATTAATCTTGAGGTAGCAGTGGTGAGGATCTTCTTTTCTTTGTAGGCATTTGAGGTGGAGTCCAGCACAAAAGCCAAGGACTTTTGCCAGAACATCTCCAACAGGCTGCTCCTAAAGTCCTCTGAAGGCTTCAGCCTCTTTGTCAAAATCTCCGACAAGGTGAGTGACTCTCTCAGAGGCTGGGGTAGCCCTGAGACACTCAGAGTGCCCCACCTGCCAGTGGGTACACACCGGTGGAGCCAGTGCTATCTGTACCTTCACAGGTGAGATGCATTTCTCTGCAAGCAGTGTGGTGTTTCTAAGTCAAACCCAACCTGCCACAGGTGAGCTTTGCAGTCCCAAAGCCCTGGTTTATAGCAATCATCCCAAAGGGCTTACAGCACAGGCAGGCAAAGCTCTCCAATCTTGTTGCTGGGTCAGGTTTATAATAAAGGACTAGGTAAGAAAAACAAAGGACTAGGTAAGAAAGACATACAGCTTAGAGCTGCTTCAGGCAACTTCAAGAAATCTATGGAGATAGTCATCACAGAGGGAAGGAAATTAATTGTTCTGGTGAAACAGCATGCTGGAATAAGGAGTAATGGGAGAAATTGGAGACAGAGCCTGTAGCAAGGTGCTGGCAGTGGCTTTCTCACGTCAGCATTTTTTAACACATCAGTGTAGCTGGGACAAAGCAGTGAGCAAAAACTACAGGAGATAGGGCAATGGCCAACCCTGCCCATGGACTCTTGCCACTTTTTGAGCCTTTGTAACCATATTCTGTGTCTCCCAGGTGATCAGTGTCCCCGAGGGAGATTTCTTCTTTGACTTTGTGAGACACCTGACGGACTGGATAAAGAAAGCAAGACCAGCAAAAGATGGTAACAGTGACTTTTCTGCATTGTATGTCACCCAGAGTGCTCCTAGAGCCCTCCAGCCCTTTCAAACAAGGTTGACCACACAGTCTGCCATGTCTGTTGGGCCACACTATTGTGGGTGTGCTGTCTGCACCAGTCCTGGGGACATCACCTGGGAGATGTTCTGTCTGGAGCCGCAACACCAGGGCTAGAACTGGCCCTCATGAGGAACACCTGCTGGTGGTCATCTCTCCAGGGCCTGCCTGTGGGAAGGTTCCAGTGATGGGATTCATCTCACCTCACTGCCCATATCCTCAGTGGATCTGGCTGCAGCTTTGCTGAATATAACAGTGACTGCAAGACACGGGTGCCTCCAGGATGCAGCTCCTCTGTCCTGCATTAGGCATGAGCACTATCATTGAAGTCCAGTCATGCAAATCAATCCAGACACCCTTTCCATTTTCTTAAAGCTTTGCAAGGGAAAGATATGCTTTTCTCTGCAAGGTCAGAGCCCTTTTGTCTTTGTGGGTGCCCCTGTCCCTGCAGGTTGTGATGGCACATGGGCACTGCTGATTTGCAGGGACACCAACTGCCATCTGGTATTCACAGCATTGCTCATGGAATCATAGAATCGTTTAGGTTGGAAAAGATCTTTAAGGTCATCAAGTCCAACTGTTAGCCCAACACTACCAGGTCCAATGCTGTGTCACTAAGCCATGTCACAAGCCATGTCACTAGGCACCACATATACACATCTAAATCCCTCCAGGGATGGTGACTCCCTAGGCAGCCTGTTCCAGGGCTTAACAACCCTTTTGGTGAAAGCATTTTTTTCTAATGTCCAACCTAAACTTCCTGTGGTACAACTTGATATCCACTCCCTGCTTCCCTTGCACAGGTATAGTGCCTTCTCTCACCTACCAAGTGTTCTTCATGAAAAAGCTGTGGACCAACACAACGCCTGGAAAGGACTCAATGGCAGACTCAATCTTCCACTATTACCAGGTACTTCATGGGCCTGCAATAGCAGTGAAGACTTGGGAGGAATTAGGAATGGGTTACAAACACTTTGTCCTGCAGAGGGGTGAAGTCTTGCATTAAAAAGGAAGAACTCTTGCCTTAAATAGAGCACTACAAAGAATGGTATTGAGTTGCTTGGCAAGGAACAGCCTTCTTGTGCTTTAGGGTAACCAGGTCAGCTGGGATTTGGGCCAGCTGCCCTTGGGTTGACAGCAGGAAACAGGAGAGAGCACTGGGGAGAAGTGGCTGGAGAGCTGCCTGGTGGAAAAGGACCTGGGGGTGTTGGTCAATAGCCAGCTGAACATGAGCCAGCAGTGTGCCCAGGGGGCCAAGAAGGCCAATGGCATCCTGGCCTGTATCAGAAATGATGTGACCAGTAGGAGTAGGGAGGTGATCGTACCCCTATACTCGGCACTTGTGAGACCACACCTTGAGTACTGTGTCCAGTTTTGGTCACCACAGTACAGGAGGGACATCGAGGTGCTGGAGCGAGTGCAGAGAAG